>CM059433.1:105224573-106424573 GCA_030390025.1 Squalus acanthias
GGAGTGAGGTGATGGGAGAGTGAGACTTGGAGTGAGGTGATGGGAGAGTGAGACTTGGAGTGAGGTGATGGGAGAGTGAGACTTGGAGTGAGGTGATGGGAGAGTGAGACTTGGAGTGAGGTGATGGGAGAGTGAGACATGGAGTGAGGTGATGTGAGAGTGAGACTTGGAGTGAGGTGATGGGAGAGTGAGACTTGGAGTGAGGTGATGGGAGAGTGAGACTTGGAGTGAGGTGATGGGAGAGTGAGACTTGGAGTGAGGTGATGGGAGAGTGAGACTTGGAGTGAGGTGATGGGAGAGTGAGACTTGGAGTGAGGTGATGGGAGAGTGAGACTTGGAGTGAGGTGATGGGAGAGTGAGACTTGGAGTGAGGTGATGGGAGAGTGAGACTTGGAGTGAGGTGATGGGAGAGTGAGACTTGGAGTGAGGTGATGGGAGAGTGAGACTTGGAGTGAGGTGATGGAGAGTGAGACTGGAGTGATGGAGAGGACTTGGAGTGAGGTGATGGGAGAGTGAGACTTGGAGTGAGGTGATGGGAGAGTGAGACTTGGAGTGAGGTGATGGGAGAGTGAGACTTGGAGTGAGGTGATGGGAGAGTGAGACTTGGAGTGAGGTGATGGGAGAGTGAGACTTGGAGTGAGGTGATGGGAGAGTGAGACTTGGAGTGAGGTGATGGGAGAGTGAGACTTGGAGTGAGGTGATGGGAGAGTGAGACTTGGAGTGAGGTGATGGGAGAGTGAGACTTGGAGTGAGGTGATGGGAGAGTGAGACTTGGAGTGAGGTGATGGGAGAGTGAGACTTGGAGTGAGGTGATGGGAGAGTGAGACTTGGAGTGAGGTGATGGGAGAGTGAGACTTGGAGTGAGGTGATGGGAGAGTGAGACTTGGAGTGAGGTGATGGGAGAGTGAGACTGGGAGTGAGGTGATGGGAGAGTGAGACTTGGTGTGAGGTGATGGGAGAGTGAGACTTGGAGTGAGGTGTTGGGAGATTGAGACTTGGAGTGAGGTGATGGGAGAGTGAGATATGGAGTGAGGTGATGGGAGAGTGAGACATTGTGTGAGGTGATGGGAGAGTGAGACTTGGAGTGAGGTGATGGGAGAGTGAGACTTGGAGTGAGGTGTTGGGAGATTGAGACTTGGAGTGAGGTGATGGGAGAGTGAGATATGGAGTGAGGTGATGGGAGAGTGAGATATGGAGTGAGGTGATGGGAGAGTGAGACTTGGTGTGAGGTGATGGGAGATTGAGACTGGGTGTGAGGTGATGGGAGAGTGAGACTTGGAGTGAGGTGATGGGAGAGTGAGACTTGGAGTGAGGTGATGGGAGAGTGAGACTTGGAGTGAGTTGATGGGAGAGTGAGACTTGGAGTGAGGTGATGGGAGAGTGTGACAATGAGTGAGGTGATGGGAGAGTGAGACATGGAGTGAGACATGGAGTGAGGTGATGGGAGAGTGAGACATGGAGTGAGACTTGGTGTGAGGTGATGTGAGAGTGTGACTTGGAGTGAGGTGATGGGAGAGTGAGACTTGGAGTGAGGTGATGGGAGAGTGAGACTTGGAGTGAGACATGGAGTGAGGTGATGTGAGAGTGGGACTTGGAGTGAGGTGATGGGAGAGTGAGACTTGGAGTGAGGTGATGGGAGAGTGAGACTTGGAGTGAGACATGAGTGAGGTGATGTGAGAGTGGGACTTGGAGTGAGGTGATGGGAGAGTGAGACTTGGAGTGAGGTGATGGGAGAGTGAAACTTGGAGTGAGGTGATGGGAGAGTGAGACTTGGAGTGAGGTGATGGGAGAGTGAGACACTGAGTGAGGTGATGGGAGAGTGAGACACTGAGTGAGCTGGTGGGAGAGTGAGACTTGGAGTGAGGTGATGGGAGAGTGAGACTTGGAGTGAGGTGATGGGAGAGTGAGACTTGGAGTGAGGTGATGGGAGAGTGAGACTGGGAGTGAGGTGATGGGAGAGTGAGACTTGGAGTGAGGTGATGGGAGAGTGAAACTTGGAGTGAGGTGATGGAGAGTGAGATACTGAGTGAGGTGATGGCAGAGTGAGACATGGTGTGAGATGATGGGAGAGTGAGACATGGAGTGAGGTGATGGGAGAGTGGGACATGGAGTGAGGTGATGGGAGAGTGAGACATTGTGTGAGGTGATGGGAGAGTGAGACTTGGAGTGAGGTGTTGGGAGCGTGAGACTTGGAGTGAGCTGTTGGGAGAGTGAGATATGGAGTGAGGTGATGGGAGAGTGAGATATGGAGTGAGGTGATGGGAGAGTGAGACTTGGAGTGAGCTGTTGGGAGAGTGAGATATGGAGTGAGGTGATGGGAGAGTGAGATATGGAGTGAGGTGATGGGAGAGTGAGACTTGGTGTGAGGTGATGGGAGATTGAGACTTGGAGTGAGGTGATGGGAGAGTGAGACTTGGTGTGAGGTGTTGGGAGAGTGAGACATGGAGTGAGGTGATGGGAGAGTGAGACTTGGAGTGAGGTGATGGGAGAGTGAGACTTGGAGTGAGGTGATGGGAGAGTGAGACTTGGTGTGAGGTGATGGGAGAGTGAGACTTGGTGTGAGGTGATGGGAGAGTGAGACTTGGAGTGAGGTGATGGGAGAGTGAGACTTGGAGTGAGGTGATGGGAGAGTGAGACTTGGAGTGAGGTGATGGGAGAGTGAGACTTGAGTGAGGTGATGGAGAGTGAGACTGGAGTGAGGTGATGGGAGAGTGAGACTGGAGTGAGGTGATGGAGAGTGAGACTGGAGTGAGGTGATGGGAGAGTGAGACTTGGAGTGAGGTGATGGGAGAGTGTGACATGGAGTGAGGGTGATGGGAGAGTGAGACTTGGTGTGAGGTGATGGGAGAGTGAGACTTGGAGTGAGGTGATGGGAGAGTGAGACTTGGAGTGAGGTGATGGGAGAGTGAGACTTGTGTGAGGTGATGGGAGAGTGAGACTTGGAGTGAGGTGATGGGAGAGTGAGACTTGGAGTGAGGTGATGGGAGAGTGAGACTTGGAGTGAGGTGATGGGAGAGTGAGATATGGAGTGAGGTGATGGGAGAGTGAGACTTGGTGTGAGGTGATGGGAGATTGAGACTTGGAGTGAGGTGATGGGAGAGTGAGACTTGGTGTGAGGTGTTGGGAGAGTGAGACATGGAGTGAGGTGATGGGAGAGTGAGACTTGGAGTGAGGTGATGTGAGAGTGAGACTTGGAGTGAGGTGATGGGAGATTGAGACTTGGAGTGAGGTGATGGGAGAGTGAGATATGGAGTGAGGTGATGGGAGAGTGAGATATGGAGTGAGGTGATGGGAGAGTGAGACTTGGTGTGAGGTGATGGGAGATTGAGACTGGGTGTGAGGTGATGGGAGAGTGAGACTTGGAGTGAGGTGATGGGAGAGTGAGACTTGGAGTGAGGTGATGGGAGAGTGAGACTTGGAGTGAGTTGATGGGAGAGTGAGACTTGGAGTGAGGTGATGGGAGAGTGTGACAATGAGTGAGGTGATGGGAGAGTGAGACATGGAGTGAGACATGGAGTGAGGTGATGGGAGAGTGAGACATGGAGTGAGACTTGGTGTGAGGTGATGGGAGAGTGGGACTTGGAGTGAGGTGATGGGAGAGTGAGACTTGGAGTGAGGTGATGGGAGAGTGAGACTTGGAGTGAGACATGGAGTGAGGTGATGTGAGAGTGGGACTTGGAGTGAGGTGATGGGAGAGTGAGACTTGGAGTGAGGTGATGGGAGAGTGAGACTTGGAGTGAGACATGGAGTGAGGTGATGTGAGAGTGGGACTTGGAGTGAGGTGATGGGAGAGTGAGACTTGGAGTGAGGTGATGGGAGAGTGAAACTTGGAGTGAGGTGATGGGAGAGTGAGACTTGGAGTGAGGTGATGGGAGAGTGAGACACTGAGTGAGGTGATGGGAGAGTGAGACACTGAGTGAGCTGGTGGGAGAGTGAGACTTGGAGTGAGGTGATGGGAGAGTGAGACTTGGAGTGAGGTGATGGGAGAGTGAGACTTGGAGTGAGGTGATGGGAGAGTGAGACTGGGAGTGAGGTGATGGGAGAGTGAGACTTGGAGTGAGGTGATGGGAGAGTGAAACTTGGAGTGAGGTGATGGGAGAGTGAGATACTGAGTGAGGTGATGGCAGAGTGAGACATGGTGTGAGATGATGGGAGAGTGAGACATGGAGTGAGGTGATGGGAGAGTGGGACATGGAGTGAGGTGATGGGAGAGTGAGACATTGTGTGAGGTGATGGGAGAGTGAGACTTGGAGTGAGGTGTTGGGAGCGTGAGACTTGGAGTGAGCTGTTGGGAGAGTGAGATATGGAGTGAGGTGATGGGAGAGTGAGATATGGAGTGAGGTGATGGGAGAGTGAGACTTGGAGTGAGCTGTTGGGAGAGTGAGATATGGAGTGAGGTGATGGGAGAGTGAGATATGGAGTGAGGTGATGGGAGAGTGAGACTTGGTGTGAGGTGATGGGAGATTGAGACTTGGAGTGAGGTGATGGGAGAGTGAGACTTGGTGTGAGGTGTTGGGAGAGTGAGACATGGAGTGAGGTGATGGGAGAGTGAGACTTGGAGTGAGGTGATGGGAGAGTGAGACTTGGAGTGAGGTGATGGGAGAGTGAGACATGGAGTGAGGTGATGTGAGAGTGAGACATGGAGTGATGTGTGGGAGAGTGAGACTTGGAGTGAGGTGATGGGAGAGTGAGACTTGGAGTGAGGTGATGGGAGAGTGAGTGACTTGGAGTGAGGTGATGGGAGAGTGAGACTTGGAGTGAGGTGATGGAGAGTGAGACTTGGAGTGAGGTGATGGGAGAGTGAGACTTGTGTGAGGTGATGTGAGAGTGAGACTTGGAGTGAGGTGATGGGAGAGTGAGACTTGGAGTGAGGTGATGGGAGAGTGAGACTTGAGTGAGGTGATGGGAGAGTGAGTCTTGGAGTGAGGTGATGGGAGAGTGAGACTGGGAGTGAGGTGATGGAGAGTGAGACTTGGAGTGAGGTGATGAGGAGTGAGACACTAAGTGAGGTGATGGGGAGAGTGAGACACTGAGTGAGCTGATGGGAGAGTGAGTCTTGGAGTGAGGTGATGTGAGAGTGAGACTTGGAGTGAGGTGATGGGAGAGTGAGACTTGGAGTGAGGTGATGGGAGAGTGAGACTTGGAGTGAGGTGATGGGAGAGTGAGACTTGGAGTGAGGTGATGGGAGAGTGAGACTTGGAGTGAGGTGATGGGAGAGTGAGACTTGGAGTGAGGTGTTGGGAGATTGAGACTTGGAGTGAGGTGATGGGAGAGTGAGACTTGGAGTGAGGTGATGGGAGAGTGAGACTTGGAGTGAGGTGATGGGAGAGTGAGACTTGGAGTGAGGTGATGTGAGAGTGAGACTTGGAGTGAGGTGATGGGAGAGTGAGACTTGTCGTGAGGTGATGTGAGAGTGAGACTTGGAGTGAGGTGATGGGAGAGTGAGACTTGGAGTGAGGTGATGGGAGAGTGAGACTTGGAGTGAGGTGATGGGAGAGTGAGTATTGGAGTGAGGTGATGGGAGAGTGAGACTGGGATTGAGGTGATGGGAGAGTGAGACTTGGAGTGAGGTGATGAGAGATTGAGACACTAAGTGAGGTGATGGGAGAGTGAGACACTGAGTGAGCTGATGGGAGAGTGAGTCTTGGAGTGAGGTGATGTGAGAGTGAGACTTGGAGTGAGGTGATGGGAGAGTGAGTATTGGAGTGAGGTGATCGGAGAGTGAGACTGGGATTGAGGTGATGGGAGAGTGAGACTTGGAGTGAGGTGATGGGAGAGTGAGACTTGGAGTGAGGTGATGGGAGAGTGAGACTTGGAGTGAGGTGATGGGAGAGTGAGACTGGGATTGAGGTGATGGGAGAGTGAGACTTGGAGTGAGGTGATGGGATAGTGAGACTGGCAGTGAGGTGATGGGAGAGTGAGACTTGGTGTGAGGTGATGGGAGAGTGAGACTTGGAGTGAGGTGTTGGGAGATTGAGACTTGGAGTGAGGTGATGGGAGAGTGAGATATGGAGTGAGGTGATGGGAGAGTGAGACATTGTGTGAGGTGATGGGAGAGTGAGACTTGGAGTGAGGTGATGGGAGAGTGAGACTTGGAGTGAGGTGTTGGGAGATTGAGACTTGGAGTGAGGTGATGGGAGAGTGAGATATGGAGTGAGGTGATGGGAGAGTGAGATATGGAGTGAGGTGATGGGAGAGTGAGACTTGGTGTGAGGTGATGGGAGATTGAGACAGGGTGTGAGGTGATGGGAGAGTGAGACTTGGATTGAGGTGATGGGAGAGTGAGACTTGGAGTGAGGTGATGGGAGAGTGAGACTTGGAGTGAGTTGATGGGAGAGTGAGACTTGGAGTGAGGTGATGGGAGAGTGAGACACTGAGTGAGGTGATGGGAGAGTGAGACATGGAGTGAGGTGATGGGAGAGTTAGACTTGGAGTGAGGTGATGGGAGAGTGAGACATGGCGTGAGACATGGAGTGAGGTGATGGGAGAGTGAGACATGGAGTGAGACTTGGTGTGAGGTGATGGGAGAGTGGGACTTGGAGTGAGGTGATGGGAGAGTGAGACTTGGAGTGAGGTGATGTGAGAGTGAGACTTGGAGTGAGGTGATGGTAGAGTGAGACTTGGTGTGAGGTGATGGGAGAGTGAGACTTGGAGTGAGGTGATGGGAGAGTGAGACTTGGAGTGAGGTGATGGGAGAGTGAGACTTGTTGTGAGGTGATGTGAGAGTGAGACTTGGAGTGAGGTGATGGGAGAGTGAGACTTGGAGTGAGGTGATGAGAGATTGAGACACTAAGTGAGGTGATGGGAGAGTGAGACACTGAGTGAGCTGATGGGAGAGTGAGTCTTGGAGTGAGGTGATGTGAGAGTGAGACTTGGAGTGAGGTGATGGGAGAGTGAGTATTGGAGTGAGGTGATGGGAGAGTGAGACTGGGATTGAGGTGATGGGAGAGTGAGACTTGGAGTGAGGTGATGGGAGAGTGAGACTTGGAGTGAGGTGATGGGAGAGTGAGACTGGGATTGAGGTGATGGGAGAGTGAGACTTGGAGTGAGGTGATGGGAGAGTGAGACTGGGAGTGAGGTGATGGGAGAGTGAGACTTGGTGTGAGGTGATGGGAGAGTGAGACTTGGAGTGAGGTGTTGGGAGATTGAGACTTGGAGTGAGGTGATGGGAGAGTGAGATATGGAGTGAGGTGATGGGAGAGTGAGACATTGTGTGAGGTGATGGGAGAGTGAGACTTGGAGTGAGGTGATGGGAGAGTGAGACTTGGAGTGAGGTGTTGGGAGATTGAGACTTGGAGTGAGGTGATGGGAGAGTGAGATATGGAGTGAGGTGATGGGAGAGTGAGATATGGAGTGAGGTGATGGGAGAGTGAGACTTGGTGTGAGGTGATGGGAGATTGAGACTGGGTGTGAGGTGATGGGAGAGTGAGACTTGGAGTGAGGTGATGGGAGAGTGAGACGTGGAGTGAGGTGATGGGAGAGTGAGACTTGGAGTGAGTTGATGGGAGAGTGAGACTTGGAGTGAGGTGATGGGAGAGTGTGACACTGAGTGAGGTGATGGGAGAGTGAGACATGGAGTGAGGTGATGGGAGAGTTAGACTTGGAGTGAGGTGATGGGAGAGTGAGACATGGAGTGAGACATGGAGTGAGGTGATGGGAGAGTGAGACATGGAGTGAGACTTGGTGTGAGGTGATGGGAGAGTGGGACTTGGAGTGAGGTGATGGGAGAGTGAGACTTGGAGTGAGGTGATGGGAGAGTGAGACTTGGAGTGAGATATGGAGTGAGGTGATGTGAGAGTGGGACTTGGAGTGAGGTGATGGGAGAGTGAGACTTGGAGTGAGGTGATGGGAGAGTGAGACTTGGAGTGAGACATGGAGTGAGGTGATGTGAGAGTGGGACTTGGAGTGAGGTGATGGGAGAGTGAGACTTGGAGTGAGGTGATGGGAGAGTGAGACTTGGAGCGAGGTGATGGGAGAGTGAGACTTGGAGTTAGGTGATGTGAGAGTGAGACTTGGAGTGAGGTGATGGGAGAGTGAGACTTGGAGTGAGGTGATGGGAGAGTGAGACTTGGAGTGATGTGATGGGAGAGTGAGACTTGGTGTGAGCTGATGGGAGAGTGAGACTTGGAGTGAGGTGATGGGATAATGAGACTTGGAGTGAGGTGATGGGAGAGTGAGACTTGGAGTGAGGTGATGGGATAATGAGACTTGGAGTGATGTGATGGGAGAGTGAGACTTGGTGTGAGCTGATGGGAGAGTGAGACTTGGAGTGAGGTGATGGGATAATGAGACTTGGAGTGAGGTGATGGGAGAGTGAGACTTGGAGTGAGGTGATGGGAGAGTGAGACTTGGTGTGAGCTGATGGGAGAGTGAGACTTGGTGTGAGCTGATGGGAGAGTGAGACTTGGAGTGAGGTGATGGGAGAGTGAGACTTGGTGTGAGCTGATGGGAGAGTGAGACTTGGAGTGAGGTGATGAGAGAGTGAGACTTGGAGTGAGGTGATGGGAGAGTGAGACTTGGAGTGAGGTGATGGGAGAGTGAGACTTGGAGTGAGCTGATGGGAGAGTGAGACATTGTGTGAGGTGATGGGAGAGTGAGATATGGAGTGAGCTGATGGGAGAGTGAGACTTGGAGTGAGGTGATGGGAGAGTGAGACTTGGCGCGAGATGATGGGAGCGTGGGACTTGGAGTGAGGTGATGGGAGAGTGAGACTTGGAGTGAGGTGATGGGAGAGTGAGACTTGGAGTGATGTGATGGGAGAGTGAGACTTGGTGTGAGCTGATGGGAGAGTGAGACTTGGAGTGAGGTGATGGGATAATGAGACTTGGAGTGAGGTGATGGGAGAGTGAGACTTGGAGTGAGGTGATGGGATAATGAGACTTGGAGTGATGTGATGGGAGAGTGAGACTTGGTGTGAGCTGATGGGAGAGTGAGACTTGGAGTGAGGTGATGGGATAATGAGACTTGGAGTGAGGTGATGGGAGAGTGAGACTTGGAGTGAGGTGATGGGAGAGTGAGACTTGGTGTGAGCTGATGGGAGAGTGAGACTTGGTGTGAGCTGATGGGAGAGTGAGACTTGGAGTGAGGTGATGGGAGAGTGAGACTTGGTGTGAGCTGATGGGAGAGTGAGACTTGGAGTGAGGTGATGAGAGAGTGAGACTTGGAGTGAGGTGATGGGAGAGTGAGACTTGGAGTGAGGTGATGGGAGAGTGAGACTTGGAGTGAGCTGATGGGAGAGTGAGACATTGTGTGAGGTGATGGGAGAGTGAGATATGGAGTGAGCTGATGGGAGAGTGAGACTTGGAGTGAGGTGATGGGAGAGTGAGACTTGGCGCGAGATGATGGGAGCGTGGGACTTGGAGTGAGGTGATGGGAGAGTGAGACTTGGAGTGAGGTGATGGGAGCGTGGGACTTGGCGCAGTATCATATATTTGCAGCAGAGTTTTGGAAACAGGTTTTTCTAAACAGTTTACACATCGTGCACAGGGAAAATCTTCGACCGCAATGAGCTATGTCTACGTTCCCATATAAACCACCACTAACTAATTGATTCCTGTTACAGTTCCAGCCTGAGCTACTACAGGAATCAGTGTTTAAAATGGGCATTGTCATCCCTGAAAATTTTAACAGAAGCTTTTTGGAGCAGTACTTGTAAACACAAAATATCAAGACGGGTTACTGTTTTCCTGTTTTTGACAATGGTGTTGCAGGGTTCCGAAGTGTTGTTATCCTAAGTGCTCACTGTCTCTCTCTCTCTCACTCTCACTTCAGATAGGATGTGATTTCAGATTTCTTAAAGGGCATTAAGACATGGGTTTGGGGGAATTTCTTGCCAAACGTTATCTGAAAAATGGGCCAGTGATCCATGTCAAGCTCCATCTAGGCTCTCATACAAAATTGGCACTCTGCTCCACACAGCCAGTTCCTTCACATTCCCACTGACTGTTTTGACATAGAGGTTTGTCCATTACAAGAGAGTCAGGTGGGTATAGAGTGCTGCAGTGCCATTACCATCAAACCTCATCATGAGAATCTCAAGGAGACTGGCAACATCATTTTTCATATCAAGCATTGATCTCGCTGAGGTTCCAGTTCTTCTAGAAAACAGAACTTCAGTGGGACTGGGAGTAATAAAAAAACTTATGACAATGGACGTTTGTAATAACAAGGACTTTTATAATCAAGTTTGACTGTACAGGTCATTTACGTCATGACTCAGGCTTATCTGTGATGAATCTTGGCAGGTATGATCATTCAGCGGCGATGTTTGTTCCCGTGGCTAAAATGAAGGCCTCCCAACTGAATTCCTGCTTTACATTTTCTGGATTGAGTAACAGTCCTGCACTAAAGTCATATAGTGGCACATATAAACTTCATAAAAATAGATTCATCAAGTTCCAATCACCGGCTCAATATGAATTACTTTTGGTTCCTCACATATACTAAATACCAAACCTCAGCCTGAGCTGGTTACCCAGGCGGGATATTGGCGGGTTAAGTCAGCCGACCGATTTTAACTGCCTACCCGCCTGGTTTCTACCTGGTGGGTAGGATTATAATCGCCACTCCAGTATCAGTCTCTTCGCCTTTCTCTGCCACAGCCCTGCCTCTCTGACCCCCATTTAAACCCAAGCTCCGATTTTTATAATAATGCAATTTATTAAAATCTCTTTGAGTTTCAAAGCAGGGGCGGGGCTGTACAAATACCTATCACAGGTTTGAAACGGCAGTATAAGTGGGTATCTAGAGAGAGCACTAAAATCAGTGCTCTCAGATAAAAAAAAGTAGCTTCTTTTCATTTTTATTCCATTTCACAAAATGAATCTTCCCCATCCTCCCTTCCTCCCCCACTCCTCCCCACCCTCTAACCCCATCTCCGCTCTTTTCCGTCTTCCCTGTCCTCCTTCCTCATCTCTCTTTCCCCTCCTCTCTCCCTCACTTCCCCTCCTCCCTCTCTTTCCCCCCTCACTCTTGTCACCTCCCCTTCCTTCTCCTCCTCCTCAAAGTTGTTGTGGATTTTGTTACAAAGTTATGCACTCTTCAATTTTATATATAGATACTTTATACATAGAATTAGCAATTTTGACTGAAAAAAAATTGTGTAACTAAATACATACAAGGTTTGTAATATATAATAAACAATAATAATGGAAGCATACTATATATTATATAGAACTCCATCAGCATTAATTTCAGGACCTGCTTCTGCCATCCACTTTCAGCCTCAGCCCCAGGAACTCCTCTGCTCCTTGTCTCCCATTGTTTTGTTCCATGGCTTGTGTTGCATTTCCCCACGCAATTGCTTGGTTCCTCTCACCACATTCGATTTCCCACCTGACTCCTCTACTCCTCAGCCTGTGCCCAGACTACACTTTTTTGCCCTGTTTAGGTGGCCTGGGCCCCCCACACCCCCCCCCCCCCACCCCCCACAACTAAAACACTCAACTGGTCCTGCCTTCATTTAGGACATGGCCAAACAGCCATTACAAAAATAAAAAGAACTTTTTAAAGGTTAATTCTGCCTGTCCATCACTGACTGACGTATTCCGCCCACACGGGAGGTAAGACTGGCACATAATGCAGAATGTCAGTTGATTCTGCACTCCCAGCGCTGGCTGACTTATTACTGGTGAGTGTTATTCAGAGAGAAAGAAGGAAGAACCAAAGTAACACGGGCCAAGTCTATGCATTTCTGTAGCACTCTATCATCAGTTATAACCTTTAAATACAGTGAAGGTCAAAAAGATCAAAATGCCTCCAGGTGTAAATGAAAGTGTAACCCAGATGCTCCTTTCACACTGCTGTAATCAAACATGGAAGTTCTGGGAGTGGCTGACACTGAAATCTGCAAGGCATATGCATAATTTATTTCACTATTCTACTGAATATACTTTAATGAATAGAGAAAACCCACATGCAGGGGGGAGTGGAAAGAATATCTGTGTGCCCCGTGTCCAGTAATACATATTGGTCCGACCAATTATGCCAGGGTTCTATGATGTCCCAGGTGTGTAGGCAAAAATTCGCTAGATTGCAGAACCTTCCCACCCCAGCCCCTTTGTCACTTTCAGTCACTTAGCTCCTCCGACTAATTCTCACCTAGCTTTTCTAAAAATTCTGATATGCTCAGGTCCAATTCCATGAGCACCCCGTCCCCCGCCTCCCCCCACTCGTCATTACTGGGCCTAGGTGGCTATTCTTCATTGTGAGCTTAGATGGTGAGTGTGACAAGCTAACTGATCGTGGGTCATCGCAGCCAAGCCCAATCCAGTTCTCACCAAACACCTACACATGTGTACTTCCAGAACGGGGGTCTCCAGATAGCGATCGTGAGCAGAAACTTTGTCGGATCTTTTTTTTGCCTCGTAGCCTCAGGACTATATTTCTGCAGGCAACAGACAACAACTTTCATTTAAATAGCATTTTCAAGCTAAGCTGCTTCACACAGAGAGAAACAGATGCTACGTGGTAGTGGAATAATTAGGAGAGATGGCCAAAAGAACGATTGCAAATTTTGAAGAGGATTTTAAAGGCCAGGAGAGCAGTAAAAAGAAAAGAAAGACTTGCATTTATATTTGCGATTTCAGGATGTCGCAAAGCGCTTTACAGCCAATGAAGTACTCTTGAAGTGGAGTCACTGTTGTAAAGTAGGAAACACGGCAGCTAATTTGTGCACAGCAAGGTCCCACAAACAGCAATGTGATAATGACCAGGTAATCTGTATTTTAGTGATGTTGGTTGAGGAATAAATCTTGGCCAGGACACCAGGGAAAACTCCCCTGCTCTTCTTCAAATAGTGCCATGGGATCTTTTATGTCCACCTGAGAGGGCAGACGTTTAATGTCTCATCCGAAAGACAGCACCTCTGACAGTGTAGCGCTCCCTCAGTAGTGCACTCAACCTAGATTTTGTGCTCAAGTCTCGTGGAGTGGGACTTGAACCCTTGACCTTCTGACATCAGAGGTGACATTTCCACCACTGAGCCACAGCTGACACCTGGGTGTGAGTGTATAAGTATGTGTGTACTTGGGAGTTCACAACAGGTCAATATTCTATTCCAATGTGAATAACAAAAGTTTAAACAATGCCCAAAACGAACAAAATTTCTGTGAAGTTGACATCCATATTATATCAATAGGATTTCCATCAGCATAGTTACGATCTTAGTTCATTTTAATGTTGAAATATTTTGAAGGGGATGGGTGATGAAAAGGAGGTGACAAACCTTTATTCAGGAGAGAAAAGAGCCATGTACCATGTTCAATACAACTGTTACCATGCCTAAATGACATGGTAATGTGTTCCGATACGTTATGTTGTTGTGCTGCGTGTTTGTAAAGAAATGGTAAAAGATTTGCCAAGCACATTTCCATAAAGATTGTGACCCATTAGAGAATTATATTTCCATATAGTTTTATAGTTCCAGCAACTAAATAGGTAGCGCTGCATTTAGCGTCATCGAATTACAATGACTATACGACGTTACAGCACTCTTATAATGCTTTCAGGTTGATTCAGCTTCACGGGCAACTAATTGCAACTAAAGTGATTGTGGTTCTTGAAGTGATTGGAGACTGCTTCAACCATTTTAAAATAATGAGTCTGTTGGTCTGTTTTCCAGAAATTATGTTCTTTAGCTAAATCTTGCACTTTACAAAACCTGATTTGAGCTAAAACTCTCAAAATGTTCTGTTGGGAGAACCTGTGAGAGCAATTACTGTGATATTTTTGGAACCTTCTCCGATTATTCAGAGAATCAGAATGCTTTCATCCACTTGTCCTCTGATTATAACTTTAACCCGTTGCTGACTAATCATTTAAAGGCTGTTGTATTGTGTGGTTGTGCAGGAGAGCTTGAAATTATTTAAACTTATACTAGTCACTATTAAAGAACTTATTTCTCTTGACTGAAAATGAAAAACATTCAATATTTGATCAAAAATAAAAAATGATAGAAATGCACAGCAGATCAGTTACCATCGGAAAGAAAAAGCTTGGTTAATGTTTTAGCTGCTGTCACTTCATTCTCAGTATACACTTAATATACACTTAATGACACAGTTTTAAAGAGTGTGCAGGGACAGAGGGACCTAGGAGTTAATGTGCATAGGTCCCTGAAGGTGGTAGGACATATTGAGAGAGTGGTTAGCAAAGCATATGGGATCTTGGGCTTCATAAATAGAAATGAGAAGTTGCACAACACCAGGTTATAGTCCAACAGATTTATTTAAAATTACAAGCTTTCGGAGCTGTTGCCCCTTCCTCAGGTAAAGTTACTTTACCTGAGGAAGGGGCGACAGCTCCGAAAGCTTGCAATTTTAAATAAATCTGTTGGACTATAACCTGGTGTTGTGCGACTTCTCATTTTTGTCCACCCCAGTCCAACGCCGGCATCTCCGCATCATGTTCATAAACAGAGGTATTGAGTACAAAAGTAGAGAAGTTATGCTGAACCTTTGTAAAGTGCTGGTTAGGCCACAACTGGAGTATTGCATCCAGTTCTGGTCACCACACTTTAGGAAGGATGTGAAGGCACTTGAGAGGGTGCAGAGGAGATTTACCAGAATGGTTCTGGGGATGGGGGATCTTAGCTACAAGGACAGGTTGGAGAAGCTGGATTTGTTTTCATTAGAGCAAAGGAGGTTGAGTGGTGATTTGATAGAGGTGTTCAAGATTATGACGGGTTTGGATAGACTAGACAGGGAAAGGCTGTTCCCACTAGTTGATGGTACAAGGACTAGGAGACACAGATTTAAGGTTTTGGGCAAGAGATACAGGGGGAATGTGAGGAAAAACTTTTTTACGCAGCGAGTGGTGAGGACCTGGAACTCGCTGCCGATGGAAGTGGTGGAAGCGGAGACACTCAGGGGTAGAAATTAGGTCGCGCCCCATTTGGGGCGCAAATATCGTCCGGACGCAAATATTAGCGCCTGGCGCTAATTATCGGCACTGACGGGAAACTTCACTTTTACCGCCCCGGGAGGTGAGTGGAGCGCTAAAGCAGGCGCTGCACACCTCTCTTAAGGCGCAAAGGCCGAGCAGTGAGGCGCTAACTCGGAGCGCTGTCGAAGCTCATGTAATGTCAGTCAGCAATGGAACACACACACAATGGCACGGGCCAGTTCTTAAAGGGGATGGTTAATCTTGCTTTCCATCCACATCCTGTTCATTGCTGCCTTGAATCTCGGCCTGGAGAGACTTGCACATCAAATGTGCTGGAAAGAACAATGGAGAGCACCAGGCAAAGAGCTCAGAGTGCAGCTCCCACGGTCTCTGCTAAATCGATACAAGGAATGGCAAATCAAAATGAACCTGCAAAGTGCTGCTCAGTACCCAAAACTCCTTCACACAACGTTGAATCTCTCCAGAAGTCTCTCCCTCTCTCTCTCAGAATGCGTAGTTCAAAAATGCCACCAACAATAAAAGACAGGAAGAGGCCCCCTTTAAATAGCGCCCCCCCCAGCCCCACAGCGATTGATAGCGTTCCAGTCTTCTGGTCGTTGGAAGCGCCAGGCGGTAAGGCAGGGGGCGCCACTCAATTTCCGCTACGGGGCGCCCCAAGGGCGTTGCACCATGGAATGACGTCACAATCTGCGCGCGCAGGTGGTCGCAGCGGTAAGTTTTAGCGCCGCCGCACAATCTCAAGTTAAGTTCTCGAGCGGCGCAAACATCGCTGCGCCCGGGCGTTAGCGGCTTTGCGCCCCATTAGCGCCCTCTTAAGGCGCTAACGGGTGGCGCAACCAAGTGAATTTTTACCCCTCAATGTTTTCAAGGGGAGACTGGATAGGCACTTGAGGGAAATAAACTTGCAGAGTTACAGGGATAGAGCAGGGGAATGGGACTGACTGGATTGCTCTACAGAGAGCTGGCACGGACTAGATGGGCCAAATGGCCTCCTTCTGTGCCGTTATAACTCTATGGGGTAGAAATTAGGTCGCGCCCCATTTGGGGCGCAAATATCGTCCGGACGCAAATATTAGCGCCTGGCGCTAATTATCGGCACTGACAGGAAACTTCACTTTTACCGCCCCGGGAGGTGAGTGGAGCGCTAAAGCAGGCGCTGCACACCTCTCTTAAGGCGCAAAGGCCGAGCAGTGAGGCGCTAACTCGGAGCGCTGGCGAAGCTCATGTAATGTCAGTCAGCAATGGAACACACACACAATGGCACGGGCCAGTTCTTAAAGGGGATGGTTAATCTTGCTTTCCATCCACATCCTGTTCATTGCTGCCTTGAATCTCGGCCTGGAGAGACTTGCACATCAAATGTGCTGGAAAGAACAATGGAGCGTACCAGGCAAAGAGCTCAGAGTGCAGCTCCCACAGTCTCTGCTAAATCGATACAAGGAATGGCAAATCAAAATGAACCTGCAAAGTGCTGCTCAGTACCCAAAACTCCTTCACACAACGTTGAATCTCTCCAGAAGTCTCTCCCTCTCTCTCTCAGAATGCGTAGTTCAAAAATGCCACCAACAATAAAAGACAGGAAGAGGCCCCCTTTAAATAGCGCCCCCCCCAGCCCCACAGCGATTGATAGCGTTCCAGTCTTCTGGTCGTTGGAAGCGCCAGGCGGTAAGGCAGGGGGCGCCACTCAATTTCCGCTACGGGGCGCCACAAGGGCGTTGCACCATGGAATGACGTCACAATCTGCGCGCGCAGGTGGTCGCAGCGGTAAGTTTTAGCGCCGCCACACAATCTCAAGTTAAGTTCTCGAGCGGCGCAAACATCGCTGCGCCCGGGCGTTAGCGGCTTTGTGCCCCATTAGCGCCCTCTTAAGGCGCTAACGGGAGGCGCAACCAAGTGAATTTTTACCCCTATGATTCTTCCTGTAATATATGTGGGTAGAACAAATGAAGAACAGAGACACGATGAGTTGCTGGTCCATGTGCTTGCTTTACTAGGCCAGAGCAAACTGAGCATGCTCATACCAAACCATGTGATAAACCATGTGATAATACATTACACTTCCTTAGCATCGTTGGCCTCCATCACTGCTCCAAACAAACTCAACACAAGTTTTTGGAACAGTACTTCATTATCTTCCTGGATAGTCGGCAGCCCTCTGGTCTGAGCATGTGCATTAGCAACTTCAGCAGCACCCTTCAAACTCTCCAAACTCATCTGTTTCATGAGATTCCCTCCACCAATCCCCTTCTCACAACCCCTGACCACTCACCTACCCCTCCTGGTCTCTATACTAGCCGACATTGTTAATGGACCCCTTTGCTCAAGCATTGTTTTTGATAGGGATAAGGACAACCAACTTCTCCTCCAAAATCCCAGCCTTGATCCATCCGTCCTCTCCAATTACCTCCCCATCTCTAATCTTACTTTTCTCTCTGAGTTCATCACCCAGCTCCAAGCTCATCTTTGCCAAAACACCCTGTTTGAATTTCTTCCGTCCAGTTTCTGCCCTGCTCACAGTACCAGGACTGTCCTGGATAAAGTTAGGAATGACATCCTCTGTGACCGTGGTGTGTTTTCCCTCCCTGTTCTCCTCAACCTCTCTGCTTCCTCTGACGACCATGCCATCCTCCTCGATCGTCTCTCCTCTTTTCTCCAGCTCTGTGGGACTGCTTTCACGTGTTTTCACCCGACCTGCTTGAATGCAGGTGCTGCATCTCCAGTAGTTTCTCTTCTTGCCCCTACACTCGCACCTCTTGAGTCCACCAAGGATTTATTTTTGGTCCCTTTCTCTTCCTCACCTACATGATGTTGCTCGATAACATCATCTGTAGGCCTAGGTTTAACTTTCGTATGTACGCCAAGCTCAACCTCTCTACCACCTCCCTCGATCCCATGACCACCCATGTGACATCACACTGCTTGTCTCACATCAATTTATGAATAAATCACCACTTTCTTTGAACAAATACCAGGACGACAGAAGCCATCGTTTTTGGCCGCCACCATAAACTCTGCTCTCATGGCACTGACTCCATTCCCTTCCCTGACCACTCACTCAGGCTGAACCAGACCATGCAAAACCTTGGCATCCTGTTTGACACAGAGCTGAGCTTCAAACCCCACATCCTGTCCATCACAAAGATCACTTGCTTCTACCTTCACGTCATTGCCTGCTTCCACCTGTACCTGAGCTCCACCACTGCTGAAACTGCTAGCCACGCTTTTGTCAACTCTAAATTCGATTGCTCCTTGCTGCTCTCCCTTCCTCCACCCTTCATGAACTCCAACTTGTATAAAATTCAGCCACCTGCATTCTGTCCCACTCGCCCATTACTCCCATCTCCGCTGACCTACATTGGCTCCCCATTCCTCATTGAATTTAAAATCCTCATTCATCTCTTCAAATCCCAATACAACCTTGCTTCATCCTATCCCTGCAGCCTCCTCCAGCCTTGTACTTCCCTTTGGTTCACCAATTCTGACCTTTTGTGCACTTTTCCCTCCTTTTACCCAACTATATGGAACTCTCCTGCCTAAACCTTTCCTGCTCTGCACTTTTCTTTCCATCTTTGAAAACGTTCTCAAAACCCAACCTTTTGACTAGTAGTTCTCCTCTCCTAACTCCCCCTCCACGGATCAGCATCCATTTCTTTCCCTATTTTATTTACTTTTTTTCTTCCTCAGCTGTAAAGCGCCTTGGGATATTTTCTACGTTAAAAGCATTCTATAAATGTAAGTTCTTGTTCTTGTAGTTGCTGCCGCCGCCTTTGTCATTGTTGTCAAATCTCCATTTTCCTGCTGGATTCTCCCATTCACATTCTACTGTTCCTCCATCCACTTGAACTCACCTTTTGTTTCTCTATACTTTTCCCCCACATCTAATTCTTTTATTCTAAGTTCTGATGGTGAATCTACCCAAAACATTAGCCTGTCTCTCAGATTCTGACTGACCTGCTGCATATTTCCAGTATTTTTGATTCTTCTTCTAGATTCTAAAAGAGGAATAAGGTGCATAAAGGAGGGAGAGTGTTGGATAGTACTAGAGAAGGAAGTAGTACCATATTAGATAGGAGCAAACTAAGAAGGACTACGAGGAATACAAAGACAGGTTTGGAATGCATGTATGTAAATGCACAAAGTGTGGTGAATAAGGTTGGTGAGCTACAAGCACAATTAGCCGTGTGGCAATATGATGTTGTGGCAATAACGGAAACATGGCTTAAAAATGGTGAGGACTGGGCACTTAATATTCACAGATACAAGATGTTCAGAAAAGATAGGGAAGGAAAAAAGGGAGGTGGGGTGGCAGTACTGATTAGGGAAGACATTGAAGTGTTGGAAAGAAAGGATGTCCTTGAGGGGGCAAGGACAGAATCCATTTGGTTAGAGTTGAGAAGCAAAAAGGGTATGATCACGCTATTGGGGGTATTCTATAGGCCTCCAAATAGTAAGAGAGTGAGAGGAGCAAATCTGCAGGGAAATCACAGAGATGTGCAAGAGCTATAGAGTGGTGATATTGGGGGACTTTAATTACCCACATATCGATTGGGATAATGTTAGAGTAAAGGGAAAGAAGTGGGAGGAATTTCTGAAATGTGTTCAGGAGAACTTCCTTGACCAGTATGTTCTCGGCCCAACTAGGAAGGAGACATTGCTGGATCTGGTGCTGGGGAATGAGGTGGGCCAAGTGGACCAAGTGTCTGTGGGAGAACACTTGGGTAAGAGTGATCATCATATCATAAGGTTTAGATTAGTATTGGAGAAGAGCAAGGAACAATCTAAAGTAGAACTTTTAAATTGGAATAGGGCTAACTTCAATGGGATGAGAGGGGATCTAGCCAGGGTAAAATGGAACCAAAGATTGACAGAAAAAACTGTAATGGAACAATGGGTGATCTTTAAGGAGGAGATGTTCCAAGTACAGGCTAGGTACATTCCAACAAGAGGGAAAGGTAGGGGAACCAAAACCAGGGCTCCTTGGATGACGAGGGAGATAGAGAATATGATGAAACAAAAGAGGGTGTATGATGAATGTCAGGTGAATTCTTCAAGTGAGAACCAGGCCAAATACAATAAATTGAGAGGGGAAGTGAAGAGGAAAATAAGACTGGCAAAGAGAGAATATGAGAATAGAATGGCAGTTAACATAAAAGAGAATCCAAAAATCTTCTACCGGCATGTAAATAGTAAGCGGGTAGTAAGAGGCAGGGTGGGGCCTATTCAGGACAAAGAAGCTGATATATGCTTAGAGGTGCAGGGCAAGGCTAGAATACTTATTGAGTACTTTATATCGGTGTTTACTAAGGAAGAGGATGCTGACAAAATATCGGTAGAAGCAGAGATGGTAGAGGTAATGGATGAGGTGAAAATTGATAGGCAGGATGTACTGGAAAGGCTGGATATGCTTAGAGTGGATAAGTCGCCTGGTCCGGATGGCTTGCATCCCAGGTCGCTAAGGGAAGTGGGGGTGGAGATAGCGGAAGGGCTTGCCATAATCTTCCAATCTTCCCTAGATGCGGGGGAGGTGCCAGAGGATTGGAAAGTGGCAAATGTGACACCCTTGTTCAAGAAAGGGTGTAAGGACAATCCTAGTAACTACAGGCCGGTCAGTTTAACATCAGTGGTGGGTAAAGTTTTAGAAACAATAATCAGGGAAAAAATTAACAGGCACTTGGAGAGATTTAAGTTAATTAAGGAGAGCCAGCATGGATTTGTAAAAGGCAGATTGTGTTTGATTAATCTAATTGAATTTTTTGATGAAGTAACAGAGAAGGTTGATGAAGGGAATGCAATGGATGTTGTCTATATGGATTTTAAGAAAGCGTTTGACAAAGTATCACATAAAAGGCTGGTTAACAAAATTGAGGCTCATGGAATAGGAGGATCAGTGTCAGCTTGGATAAGAAATTGGCTTAAGGACAGAAAACAGCGAGCCATGGTAAATGGTTGTTTTTCAGACAGGAGTCAGTGCAAGGGTCAGTGCTAGGACCACTGCTTTTTTGATATGTATAAATGACTTGGATATTGGAATACAGAGTAAAATTTCAAAATTTACTGATGATACCAAACTTGGAGGTGTGGCAAACAGTGAGGATGATACCAATTGACTGCAACAGGACATAGATAGGCTAGCAGAATGGGCAGACAAGTGGCAAATAGAATTTAATACAGAGAAGTGTAAGGTGATGTATTTTGGCAGAAGGGATAGGGAGAGGCAATATAGACTTAATGGCACAGTTCTAAAGAGTGTGCAGGTTCAGAGGGACCTGGGGGTTCATGTGCATAGATCTTTGAAGGTGGCAGGACATATTGAGAGAATAGTTAGCAAAGCATATGTGATCTTGGGCTTCATAAATAGAGGTATTGAATACAAAAGCAGGGAAGTTATGCTGAACCTTTATAAAGCGCTGGTTAGGCCACAACTGGAGTATTGCGTCCAGTTCTGGTCACCACACTTTAGGAAGGATGTGAAGGTCCTTGAGAGGGTGCAGAGGAGGTTTACCAGTATGGTTCCAGGGATGAGGGATTTTAGCTACAAGGTTAGGTTGGAGAAGCTGGGGTTGTTCTCCTTGGAGCAAAGGAGGTTGAGGGGAGATTTGACAGAGGTGTACAAGATTATGACGGGTTTGGATAAGGTAGACAGAGAAAGGCTGATCCCATTAGCTGATGGTACAAGGACTCAGGGACACAGATTTAAGGTTTTGGGCAAGAGATACAGGGGGATGTGAGGAAGAACTGTTTCACGCAGCGGGGGGTAATGACCTGGAACTCGTTGCTGACGAGGGAGGTGGAAGCGGAGACGATCAATGTTTTCAAGGGGAGACTGGATAGGCACTTGAGGGAAATAAACTTGCAGGGCTACGGGGATAGAGAGGGGGAGTGGAACTGACTGGATTGCTCTAGAGAGCCGGCATGGACTCGATGAGCCGAATGGCCTCCTTCTGTGCCGTTATGACTCTATGGGGTAAAAATTGAGTCGCGCCCCATTTGGGGCGCTAACCTCGCCGGGGCGCGACTTTTAGCGCCCCGAAAAAATTAGCGGCCCCGCGCCGGAACTTCAGTGGTTGCGCCCCAAGAGGGAAGCGGGGCGCAACTGGAAGCAGCCCGCATCCCTCTTGGGGCGCTGCGAGTGAATATCCTGGCGCTACGTGCCGCAGCGCCACGCGCTGCGGCACGTCGCGCCGCGGTATTGCAGGCCTTCCTCCCCTTCTTAAAGGGGAGGGACCCTGCGCAGCGCGAACCGGGGCCCAGCTGGGCCCCCAGGGATCGGGAGTGCCGGCAAAAGAGCCCGGCACTCAAGAGAAGTGCCGGGCTCTTGGAGCGCAGCCGGCACTTCACGGTGGGGGGGCTTCACGGGGGCCGGGGGCAGCAACGGGGGCAGGTGCTGGCAGGCGGCCAGCAACAAAAATGGCCGCCTGCCACCTCCGCTTTAAATATCGCCACCCCGGCCGCACGTACGCCTCCCTGAACCCGTCGGACATAGCGTCTGGCGGTAAATCAGGGGGCGCGACTGAAGATCACGGCCGGGGCGCGAGCGGGGTGCTGCGCACGGCGATGACGTCATCGCCGGCGGCGCAGCGCCACAGGGCGCTACCGGCTGCCGCCGCCGCTAACCTCCCACTAAATTTTTCGGGAGGCGTGGGCGGCGCTGCGCCCGGGCGTTAGCTGCTTTACGCCCCATTAGCGCCCTCTTAAGGCGCTAACGGGAGGCGCAAGCAGCTGAATTTTTCCCCCTATGACTCTATTTGCAGCATTTGCGGGATTTTTTAATCAATAATTCCTCACCCTAGTACATAGAAGAAAGTCATTAATTGTTTTGCTATGTATCACAGGAGTCTTTGGGTGTCTATCCATTCCCATCAATATTCTATTGTGCAGCAAGGTGTTGGTTAGCTGTATGTACTGCAGCTGCCAAGCCAAAGCATCCAGTGATTAGCTGACAGTGGGCGGACATGTAACCGAGAACACACCTGACTGGGAAATCTCAAGTGAGTAGCATCTGAGTCAGACTTTCCTATTTAACAGCACTATGCCTGCTCGCTGAGTGCAGTCATTACAAACCTGTCGCAGCAGTGACAAGTCTTTTGACCTAATCTTGGCTGTTACTTCAGGCTGAGGCCATGGCAATTTGAAATGGGCTCGCTTATAATATTAGACCTGAATTGTTAATGGTGCCACTGAGTTAACAACAAGGCTGCTTTCAGCTATTGATATTATGTCACAAACTGCAAGGAGGATAGAACAGAGGAGAGGCGGAGGTGAGAAATGAGCTTTAAGTCAAGCAAAGTGAGTATAACTTTGTCATTAATTTTATATTAAAACTGATCATAACCGGTGTCCTGTGTCTTTACCCATCTATGGAATAAAGCAGGACCCAAGAAAGTTTCTACAGCGGACCCAAAGTCATAACAATACACGTACAAAGGAAGCTAGGTCACAGGGGGCTTGCACATCATTCACAAAAACCTTGGCTTGGTCACATTTGTTTTTACTCACATAAGCAGAATTTTCAAGCATGCACCAGCAACAAGGGACCTCACAATCAGTGTACACTTAAAAAAGCTTCGGTTCGAGTGCATATTTTTATTCTCATTTTCACCCCTTCACAGCCATTGGGACATTATACAGACTGGTCTCTGCTTTGAAGATTATTGGAGAGGCTGAGACGTAACCTTAGAAACCCCCCCTGGCTATTCACAATGTGTTGTATCTATGATTTATGATTGGCATTATCAACTCGCCATTTGCTCGATGGCTATGAATGCCGGCCTGGCTGCCACTTACGTGTGGTACCATCATCATTCTCCACCCCCCCCAGCCCCCGTTTCCACCCCACCATTCTTCCTGCAGGAATAATTCACCTTCTGCGTGGTTTATTATTAATTGTATGGTATTGAGGTCTTTACATAACATTTTGACAAACATGATTTTCAAGCTCTGACTTCAGAATTTTATAGATATAAAAGGGGTGATTCTTCGAGTTTGCACTTCTAGCTGTGAGCTGCACCTGCAGGGTGTGTGGCTTGGAGATTTGGAGCTACGTGCTGGGATCCTCCTCCCAGCGATGGTTTTCCAGCGGGGCAGAACTTCCACCTACCCCTCCGACACTGCGGGAACTCTGACCTAGTTTCCTGGGTCATAGAAACATAGAAACATAGAAAATAGGTGCAGGAGTAGACCATTCGGTCCTTCGAGCCTGCACCGCCATTCAATGCGTTCATGGCTGAACATGCTACCTCAGTACCCCATTCCTGCTTTCTCGCCATACTCCTTGATCCCCCTAGTTGTGAGTATTATATCTAACTCCCTTTTGAATATATTTAGCGAACTGGCCTCAACAACCTTCTGTGGTAGAGAATTCCACAGATTCACCACTCTCTGGGTGAAGAAGTTCCTCCTCATCTCAGTCTTAAATGGCTTCCCCTTTATCCTTAGGCTGTGACCCCTGGTTTTAGTTTTCCCTAACATTGGAAACATTCTGCCCGCATCTAATTTGTCTAAACCAGTCAGGATTTTAAACGTCTCTATAAGATCCCCCCTCATTCTTCTGAACTCCAGAGGATACAAGTTCAGTTGATCCAGTCTTTCTTGATATGTCAGTCCGGCCATCCCAGGAATCAATCTAGTGAACCTTCGTTGCACTCCCTCAATAGCAAGAATGTCCTTCCTCAAGTTAGGAGACCAAAACTGCACACAATACTCCAGGTGTGGCCTCACCAAGGCCCTGTACAACTGTAGCATCACCTCCCTACTCCTGTACTCAAATCCCCTTGCTATGAAGGCCATCATGCCATTTGCTTTCTTGACTGCCTGCTGCACTTGCCTTCCCACCTTCAGTGACTGATGTACCATGACGCCCAGGTCTCGTTGCACCTCCCCTTTCCCTAATCTGCCACCATTCAGGTAATAGTCTGCCTCCCTATTTTTACCACCAAAGTGGATAACCTCACATTTATCCACATTGTACTTCATCTGCCATACATTTGCCCATTCACCCAACCTGTCCAAGTCACTCTGTAGCCTCCTAGCATCCTCCTCATTGTTCACACTGCCTCCCAATTTAGTGTCATCCGCAAATTTGGAGATATTACAATTAATCCCTTCGTCCAAATCATTAATATATAATGTAAACAGCTGGGGCCCCAGCACCGAACCCTGCGGTACCCCGCTGGTCACTGCCTGCCATTCTGAAAAGTGCCCATTTACTCCTACTCTTTGTTTCCTGTGTGCCAACCAGTTCTCAATCCACGTCAACACATTACCCCCAATCCCATGTGCTTTAACTTTGCACACCAATCTCTTGTGTGGGACCTTGTCGAAGGCCTTCTGAAAGTCCAAATACACCACATCTACTGGTTCCCCCCCGTCCACCCTATTGGAAACATCCTCAAAAAATTCCAGAAGATTTGTCAAGCATGATTTCCCTATCACAAATCCATGCTGACTTGGATCTATCATGTCGCCACTTTCCAAATGGTCTGTTATGACATCTTTAATAATTGATTCCATCATTTTACCCACGACCGATGTCAGGCTGACCAGTCTATAATTCCCTGCTTTCTCCCTCCCTCCTTTTTTAAAAAGAGGGGTTACATTAGCCACCCTCCACGCCTTCGGAACTGATCCAGAGTCTAAGGAATGTTGGAAAATGATCGTCAATGCATCCACTATTTCCAAGGCCACCTCCTTAAGTACTCTGGGATGCAGACCATCAGGCCCTGGGGATTTATCAGCCTTCAGTCCCATCAATTTCCCCAACACCTTTTCCCGACTGATAAGGATTTCCCTCAGCTCCTCCCTCTTACCAGATCCTTTGATCTCTTTTATTTCCGGAAGGTTGTTTGTGTCCTCCACAGTATACACCGAGCCAAAGTACTTGTTCAATTGATCTGCCATTTCTTTGTTCCCCATTATGACTTCCCCTGTTTCTGACTGCAGGGGACCTACGTTTGTTTTTACTAACCTCTTTCTTTTTACATATTTATAGAAGCTTTTGCAGTCCATTTTAATGTTCTCCGCAAGCTTCCTTTCATATTTTATTTTCCCTGCCCTAATCAAACCCTTCGTCCTCCTCTGCTGAGTTTTAAAGTTCTCCCAGTCCCCGGGTTCGCTGCTACTTCTGGCCAATTTGTATGCCACTTCCTTGCTTTTAATACTATCCTTGATTTCCCTTGTTAGCCATGGTTGAGCCACCTTCCCATTTTTATTTTTACGCCAGACAGGGATGTACAATTGCTGTAGTTCATCCATGCGATCTCTAAATGTCTGCCATTGCCCTTCCACTGATAACCCCTTAAATATCGCTTGCCAATCTAACCTCGCCAATTCACGCCTCATACCCTCAAAGTTGCCCTTATTTAAGTTCTGGACCATGATCTCTGAATTAACTGTTTCCTTCTCCATCCTAATGTAGAACTCCACCATACTATGGTCACTCTTCCCCAAGGGGCCTCGCACCACAAGATTGCTGATTAGTCCTTCCTCATTACACAACACCCAGTCCAGGATGGCCTCCCCTCTAGTTGGTTCCTCAACATATTGGTTTAGGAAACCATCCCTTAAACACTCCAGGAAATCCTCCTCCACCGTATTGCTTCCAGTTTGAGTAGCCCAATCTATATGCATATTAAAGTCACCCATGATAACTGCTGCGCCTTTTTTGCATGCACCTCTGATTTCCTGTTTCATACCCTCCCCCACCTCACTACTACTGTTTGGAGGTCTGTACACAACCCCCACTAACGTTTTCTGCCCTTTGCTGTTCTGCAGCGCAACCCATATTGATTCCACATCCTCCAAGCTAATGTCCTTCCTAGCTATTGCATTAATCTCCTTTTTAATCAGCAATGCTACCCCACCCCCTTTTCCTTTTATTCTATCCTTCCTGAATGTTGAATACCCCTGGATATTCAGTTCCCAGCCTTGATTGTTCTGGAGCCACGTCTCTGTAATCCCAATCACATCATATCCGTTAACATCAATTTGCACAGTCAATTCATCCACCTTATTACGGATACTCCTTGCATTAAGACACAGAGCCTTTAGGCTTGTTTTATTAACACCCTTTGTCCTTTTAGACTTATGATTTAGTATGGCCCTTTGTGTTTCTTGCCTTTGTTTACTCGGATTTCCCTTATTGTTTCTCACCCGTCTAACATTTGTTTCTGACTGCATATTACTTCCCCCTGTTTCGCTACATAGGTTCCCATTCCCCTGCCATATTAGTTTAAATCCTCCCGAACTGCCTTAGCAAATATTACCCCGAGGACATCGGTTCCAGTCCTGCCCAAGTGCAGACCGTCCCTTTTGTACAGGTCCCACTTCCCCCAGAACTGGTTCCAATGCCTCAGGTATTTGAATCCCTCCCTCCTGCACCACTGCTCAAGCCACGTATTTAATCTCACTATCCTGTTCATGCTACTCTGATTAGCACGTGGCACTGGTAGCAACCCAGAGATTACTACCTTTGAGGTCCTACTTTTCAATTTAGCTCCTAGCTCCCTAAATTCTGCTTGTAGGACCTCTTCCCGCTTTTTACCTATATCGTTCAGGGTTCATCCCGTTGTCATGACAGGCCCCCCACTGGGATTCCCATCATTGCCCGGCCTCGAAATCCTGGCAGTGCCACAATGGGGCTACAGCTGGAGCACCACAAGAGGTGGCTGGGCTGTAAAAGTGCCCTGAGGATCGGCACATCGGCAATTCTGCTAGACCTCGGCAGAGGTTGAGGCCTATACAAGACGATAAGTAGGCCCTGGAATAGGGGGCGAGGAGGCTGCTGCAAGGTCCTCTCCCTCCGTTGGGGAACCCAGGCTTATTGCTGACACTTTCCAGGGCCTACCACCATCTTTCCAATGGCAGTCCTGGGAAGCCTTGGCAGGTGGAGCAGACAGAGGAAATCAGCTGGGGACGCTGCCCCACCCCCTGCTGCCACGTGCGTACCGCAGGCAGGGAGGGAGTTGTCAGCAGCAGTCCTAGAAGGTGGAGGGGCTTGGGAAATCGCAGTCAGCGTGGTGATGTAGTGGCAGATCTCTGCACCCGCATTTTGCATTATTATCTGCTGCGATCCTGTCCAATTTCGAGCAGGATTGCGAAAGTGAATCCTGGCCACAGTATTGACAGTGGGGCTACCCTGTGAGTGTGGTTCCTGCTGGTAGCAGAGGATCGTGGACCCACATCAAAGAAAGAATGTTCTGGCCAGTTCTGACGTCAGTTCGTACTCAAAGACTCTCTAATTGACCTGCTGTTCAATTCCATCCTTCCCAGCTTGTATTTTAGAAATTCATTTTCTGAAGGGTAATTTGCACAAAATTCATGAACGTGGATCACGTGACAATGTTTACAAACACATTAGTGTGTGAGATGGCTACTCTCTGCGCTGAAAAAAAAAGATTTCTTCTACAAATTAAAAAACCACAGTGGCTGTCCTGGAAGAACAGGATGTGTTGGCACATTGGCAATTAGTAAGTAAAAGGCAGAGGAGGAGATGACTGGGACAGCGCTAAGGAGGAAGAAAAGCACTGTGTCATCATTATGTCAAAAAATTCACACACCAGTGGCTTGCCTCACAGACAAAAGAGAGATAGTTCACAATTAGAAGTCGAGTGGAACTGCCATTTCAAACATGCTTAGGGCTTGCGTTTGGTCTCAAGCAGAATCTAATTATGCTTCCGGTAAGACTGTCTAGACCACTGTATCTCTTTTCATTTAACAGCAATTTTATGACTACACCACCCTGCAGCCAGTTTCCTGTTCTCTAATAATAAGGGTGTGTTCACTCAGCAAACATACTATTAAAGATTTGAAAATGATCTCAACTTTTTTTAGGTGCTCTTTTAAGCTTAGCCAGAAAATGATTTTTGTAAATGCCATTAGTGAAGGTTGGTAAGGCTGACTTTCAGGCCCAATGAGCAAATACACCACAGTGGCAATATTAGAAATAGAACACGTCAAAAAATATATAAAGATTACTAGTCGATGGTCCGTGGCACTGCACACTGGGTGTGAAGACCAAGTGTTGTCTTCAGAGGATGCGGAGTTAGAGGGTAGGGATAACTGGACCAGTGCGCAGACATAATTCAGCCCCCTTTGCAAGCATTCTGTTCTTATTTTCCTATAATACCTAGATTTAAAATTACCATTCATAGTTAGACAACAAAACTTACAACAATTTGTGAAGCAGGGAAGTAGAGTTGTTTGGAGTGTAATACAGAGTACAGGCTGAGGAAATAGGAGACACAAAATTGAGGCGCTACAGGAAACCCACTGGCTGGAGGGTATAATTATAGTGTAACAAGTTTACATGGCCCAATGATACGTGACCCTTCTGGGTGATTGGACCGTATTACCCACCGGTGCCAAAGTTGTGAGAGACATATATCTTGTGTACAGAATGTGGCAGACTAGCCAACAATACAAGAGATAAAAGACTATCTATAATATTTTATAAATCCTTGCCAGGAATTTCCTCGGGGTGCTCCTATTTACATGTCTATCCGGGATTTCTGCCAATTTTCCTCTGAAGTTACGATGGCAGTTGGTGAAAACCCTCAAGGAAATTCCCAGCACTTATGTATGCATGCGCTTCCATTATAAATTCTTATACCTACCTTTATAATGAAAATTGCTTGTGTAAATTTGTCACACTGTAATTACACCCTCCAGCCAGTGTTACACCTGTCAGGGGGTTGTGAGTGATATGAATATCTTGTATTGCTGGCTGGGCACTGATGTCTACTCTGTTTACATA
Source organism: Squalus acanthias (assembly GCA_030390025.1). Lineage (NCBI taxonomy): Eukaryota > Metazoa > Chordata > Chondrichthyes > Squaliformes > Squalidae > Squalus > Squalus acanthias. The sequence continues at coordinate 105,254,227 of CM059433.1, forward strand.
GAAACATAGAAACTAGGAGCAGGAGTAGGCCATTCGGCCCATCGAGCCTGCTCCACCATTCAATACGATCATGGCTGATCATCCAAATCCAGTACCCTGTCCCTGCTTTCTCACACAGAATCCCCACAGTACAGATAGAGGCCATCTCGGCCCATCGAGCCTGCACCGACACATATCCCACCCTATCCCCGTAACCCCACGTATTTAATTCCCCCTAACATATCCCATCCTATCCCCGTAACCCCACGTATTTAATTCCCCCTAACATATCCCATCCTATCCCCGTAACCCCACATATTTAATCCCCCCCTAACACTAAGGGTCAATTTATCATAGCCAAATCAACCTAACCCGCACATTTTTGGACTGTGGGAGGAAACCGGAGCACCCGGAGGAAACCCACGCAGACACGGGGAGAATGTGCAAACTCCACACAGACAGTCACCCGAGGCCGGATTCGAACCCGGGTCCCTGGCGCTGTGAGGCACCAGTGCTAACCACTATGCCACCGTGTTGCCATATTTTACGACATATTTTAACTTTTGAAGAAAAGGGTAACTAAACAGGTATGTATTAGCAGGTAGTTATCTGAAGGTTTTACATTTTTTTTAAAGTAAGTTTTAGTTACAGATATCTCCCTTTAAAGGGCTATGACCCCTATCCATCTGCTTGATAAAGAAAAAAAGAAAGACTTGCATTTATATAGTGCCTTTCACGACCACCGGATGTCTCAAAGCGCTTTACAGCCAATGAAGTACTTTTGAAGTGGAGTCACTGTTGTAATGTAAGAAAGTACCACATAACAGACTCATTTGGAAAATAGAAGCACATGGGATTAAAGGAACAGTGGTAATTTGGGTGTGTAATTGGCTAAGGAATAGGAGGCAGAGAGTCACGGTGAACGGATGTTTTTCTGACTGGAGAGGAGTAAGTAGCAGGGTCCCCCAGGGGTTGGTATTAGGACCATTGCTTTTCTTGTTATATATCAATGACCTAGACTTGGGTATATGAAGTACAATTTTGAAGTTTGTGGATGATACAAAACTTGACAACGTAGTAAATAGTAAAGAGGATAGTAACAGACTTCAGAAGGACATAGACAGACTGGTGAAATGGGCAGACACATGGCAGATGCAATTTAACGCAGATAAGTGTGAAGTGATGCACTTTGGGAGGAACAACATGGAGAGGCAGTATAATCTAAATGGGACTATTTTGAAGGGGTGCAAGAACAGAGGGACCTGGGGGTGCATATTCAAAAATCTTTGAAGGTGGCAGGGCAAGTTGAAAAGGCAGTTAAGAAAGTGTATGGGATACTTGGCTTTGTAAATAGGGCATTGAATACAAAACAAGGAAGTTATGCTGAACCTTTATAAATCACTGGTTAGGCCTCAGCTGGAGTATTGTGTATAATTCTGGTCACCACACTTTAGGAAGGATGTCAAGGCCTTGGAGAGGGTATAGAGGAGATTTGCCAGGATGATACCAGGGATGAGGGACTTCAGTTATGTGGAGAGATTGGAGAAGATGGGATTCTTCTCCTTACAGCAGAAAAGGTTAAGAGGAGACCTAATAGAGGTATTCAAAATTATGAGGGGTTTTGATCGAGCAAGTAGGGAGAAACTATTTCCTCTGGCAAGTAGGGCGGTAACCAAAGGTCATAAATTTAAAATAATTGGCAAAAGAACTAGAGGGGAAATGAGGAGAATTTGTTTCACACAGAGGGTTGTTAAAATCTGGAACACACTATTTGAAATGGTGGTGGAATCAGATTCAATAGGAACTTTCAAAAGGCAATTAGACATGTACTTGAAGAGGACTAATTTGCAGGGTTATGGGATGTGGGACTAAATTGGACAGTTCTTTCAAAAAGCCGGCACAGGCACGATGGGCCGAATGGCCACCTTCTGTGCTGTAAGATTCTATGGGCTGGATCTTGCCAGCCCTGGGGAGGTGGGTTTGGAGGCGGGACTGCCGGGAAAATGGCAGAATCTCGGAGCGGGTACCCATCCCGCCCCCAACCCGCCTCCGTGCCATCTTCCCAGGAGGCGGGTAGCCGACCCGCGCCGGGTCCCGTCTCCTGGAGGCGGGAAGGGGATTACAGCCACTTAATTGCCTGTTAACAGGTAGTTAACAGGCAGTTAAGAGGATTATCCCCATTTTTCCACCAGAGGCGCGGGTTCCCGACGTCGGGAAACCCCGCCAGGGTCACCGAGGCGAGCAGTGGGTCTGCGGGGGTCGGAGGGGTGCAAAAGTGCGCTGTGGAGGTGAATGATGGGTGCAAGTGTGGAGAGGTAAGTATGTGAGGTGAGTGGAAAGTGATAGAAAATGTTTACTTACCTTTGTTTCTTCCTGCAGGTTTCAACAGTTGGGGAACCGGCATCTCACCGGCAGAGATGACAGATGGCTGCTGCATTCTCCGATGTAACAGCCATCTGATTTCTGCTCAGCAGATAGGTTTGATGAGTCTTGAATACAAGAACTCATCAAACAACAGAGAATGTCACTGCTTGACAGCTTCACAGAGCTGTCAAACGATAACAATTCACCTGTCAAAATTTTTTGACAGATGAAACGTCATATGCTGACGTTCTCTGTAACTGGCGTCCCCTTAATTGGCCTGCTAAGCCTGCTGGGCGGGCTTAAGAAGGTCAATCAAGGGAAAATAGCATGGGTTGGTCAGAAGTCGATGGAGGCAGGACGAAAACCCGACAAGCAGCAGTCCCGCCTCCAACGCACCCCCATTGGCAAAATCACCCCTATGATTCTATGATTTCAAGCAGTGACCAAGGGCAAGCAGATGATGCCCTAATGGAGCATGTACGCTTTGGATTCAGAGTCCTCAATCTCAATGAATGGCTGAGAATTAATATTTTTTGATACTCAATAGTGGAGACATGGGAATTATAGCTGACACGTGTCATTTGAGGTGTTACACTTTGGTAGGAAGATTAAGGAGGTCACATACTGCTTCGATAATAATAGTCTAAATGGGGTAGAGGAGCAAGGGGATCTAGGGGTACAGATACACAAATTGCTTAATGTAGTGATGCAGGTTAATAAGGTCATAAAAAAACCAAACCAAGCACTGGGGTTCATTTCTAGAGGGATAGAATTGAAAAGCAGATAAGTTGTGTTAAACCTGTATCGAACCTTGGTAAGACCACACTTGGAGTACTATGCACAGATCTGGTCTCTATATTATAAAAAAGTTATAGAGGCACTGGAGAAAGTGCAAAAAAGATTCACAAGGATAATACCAGAATTGAGTGGATACACTTATGAGGAAAGGCTGAAAAGTCTCGGGCTCTCTTCTGTAGAAAAGAGAAGACTGAGGGGTGACCTGATCGAGGTCTTTAAGATTATGAAAGTGTTTGATAGGGTAGATGTAGAGAAGATGTTTCCACTTGTGGGGGAGTCCAAAATTAGAGGTCATAGATATAAGATAGTCACCAAAATGTCCAATAGGGAATTCAGGAGAAACATCTTTACCCTAGAGAGTGGATAGAATGTGGAACTCACTACTACAAGGAATAGTTGAGGCGAATAGTATAGATGCGTTTAAGGAAAAGCTAGATAAGTACATGAGTGAGAAAAGAATAGGAGAGGCTGATAGGGTTAGATGAGGAAGGGTTGGAGGAGGCTCCTCTGGAACAGCATTGACCAGTTGGGCCACATGGCTAAGTGAGTGGGCAAAAATCTGACAGATGGGGCTGGATTTTGCCAATGGGGACGTGATAGAGGCGGGACTCCCACTTTTTCGGATGTAGTCCCACCTCCATCGACTTGTGGGCAACCCACTGTATTTTCCCTTGATTGACCTTGTTAAGCCTGCCCAGCGGGCTTAGCAGGCCAATCAAGGGTCCCTTTGATACAGCTGACGTCGGCCATTGAAATTTCATCTGTCAAGAGCTTTTGACAGATGAAATTTCAGCGTTTGACAGCTCTGTGAAGCTGTCAAACACTGACAATATGATTTCTAACATGAGTCCTTGTACTTAGACTCAGTTAGAAATCAATCCAGCACAGAAAGCAGAGACTGCAGCTTTTGACAGCTCCGCGGCCATTCTGCTTTCTGTGCCGTGGATGTGAGGGACTCCCGACACCTTAAGGAAGCTAGCCTGCAGGACAAAGTTAAGGTAAGTACAAGTTCTTAAAACACATTACACACACCAAACACACTTACCTCTGCACTCATGCACCCATCACTCACCTGCACACCGGACATCTCGACCCCTCCAAGCCCTCCAGACCGACGGTCCGCCTCGCTAAATCGGCGTGGTTCGGACCTGCCGAGAAGCCCACACTTCAGGGCCAAAAATAGGGATTAGGCAAAAAACTGCCTGTTAACTACCTGTTAACAGGCAGTTTATTGGCACTAATCCCCTTCCCGCCTCGGGGAGGCAGGTCCCAGCACAGGTCGGGTACCCGCCTCCTGTGAAACTGGCATGGAGGCGGGTTGGGGGCGGGATGGGTTCGGGACGGGTTCGGAACCCCCGAATCTGCTATTTTCCCACCTCACACGCCTCCAAACCCGCCTCCACGGGTCAATGAAAATTCTGCCCATGGAGTTTAATGTGGGAAAATGCGAGGTAATCCACTTGGGTAGGAAAAATAAAAAAGCAAATTATTATTTAAATGGGGAGAGATTACAAAATGCTGAGGTACAGAGGGATCTGGGGGTCCTTGTACATGAATCACAAAAAGTTAGCATGCAGGTACAGCAAGTAATTAGGAAGGCAAATGGAGTGTTGGCCTTTATTGCAAAGGGGATGGAGTATAAAAGTAGGGAAGTCCTGTTACAACTGTACAGAGCATTGGTAAGACCACACCTGGAGTACTGCGTACAGTTTTGGTCTCCTTATTTAAGGAAGGATATACTTGCATTGGAGGCAGTTCAGAGAAGGTTCACGAGGTTGATCCCGGAGATGAAGGGGTTATCTTATGAGGAAAGGTTGAGCAGGTTGGGCTTATACTCACTGGAGTTTAGAAGAATGAGAGGGGATCTTATTGAAACATATAAGATTCTGAAGGGGCTTGACAGGGTAGATGCAGAGAGGATGTTTCCCCTCATGGGGGAATCTAGAACTAGGGGGCATCATTTCAGAATAAGGGGGCACCCTTTTAAATCAGAAATGAGGAGGAATTTCTTCTCTCAGAGGGTCGTGAATCTTTGGAATTCTCTTCCCCAGAGAGCTGTGGAGGCTGGGTCATTGAATATATTTAAGGTGGAGATAGACAGATTTTTGAACGATAAGGGAGTCAAGGATTATAGGGAGCGGGTAGGGAAGTGGAGTTGAGGCCCAGATCAGATCAGCCATGATCTTATTGAATGGCGGAGCAGGCTCGAGGGGCCAAATGACCACCTCCTGCTCCTACGTCTTATGTTCTTAAGTTCTTTCTGTGCTGCAGGCTCTATGGGGGTAATTTTAACCCCCTCCCCCCCCCCCCACCGGGCAGGAGAGGGTTGGGGGGGTGCTAAATTTGTAAAAATGTGAAACCCGACCCCAACTCGCTGTGAATGCACCTTCTTCTGGTTTAACCCGGCGGGTTTCCGAGTAACCCGCTCTGGAGAGGCGAGTCGGTGATTATAATATTTAAATGAGGCTGTGTGCCTCATATTTTGGCAGCCATCTGAATTTAACGGCTGTGGACCGGGCTTCCCAGGGCTCGGGAAACCTGTCAGCCAGATCTAGCAGGTAAGTGCTTTTCCAGCACTGCTTGTGGACCAGGAGGAGCAGGAGTGCTTCCCCACAGCCCTTCAGGCAAACCTGCTACGATCTCTCCCTTCCACGCGATCGGTCAACCCCCCCTCCCATCTCTCCCCACCTCCCACCCCCCACAATCTCTCGGACACCCCCCCCCCAGGATTTCTCCCACATAAGAACATAAGAATTAGGAGCAGGAGAAGGCCATATGGCCCCTCGAGCCTGCTCCGCCATTCAATTAGATCATGGCTGATCTTCAACCTCAACTCCACTTTCCTGCCCGATCTCCATATCCCTTGATCTGGAGTCCAAAAATCTATCTATCTCAGCCTTGAATATACTCAATGATTCAGCATCCAGAGCACTTTGGGGCAGAGAATTTCAAAGATTCACAACCCTCTGAGTGAAGAAATTCCTCCTCATCTCAGTCTTAAATGGCCTACCCCTTATCCTGAGACTATGCCCCTTAGTTCTAGACTCTCCAGCCAGGGGAAACAACCTCTCAGCATTTATCCTGTCAATCCCCCACAGAATCTTGTATGTTTCAATGAGATCACCTCTCATTCTTCTAAACGCCAGAGTGTATAGGCCCAATCTACTCAATCTCTCCTCATAGGACAACTCTCTCATCCCAGGAATCAATCTAGTGAACCTTCGTTGCACTGCCTCTAAGGCAAGTATATCCTTCCTTAAATAAGGAGACCAAAACTGTGCACAGTACTCCAGGTGTGATCTCACCAGAGCCCTGTACAATTGTAGCAAGACTTCCTTACTCTTGTACTCCAACCCTCTAGCAATAACGGCCAACATGCCATTTGTCTTCCTAATTGCTTGCTGTACCTGCATGCTAACTCTTTGGGGGAGAAATTGAGTCGCACCCCCTTTGGGGCGCTAACTTCGCTACTTTTAGCGCCCCAGGAAAAATTACTGCCCTCGCGGCCGAAATTGAGCGGTAGCACCCCAAGAGGGAAGCGGGGCACTACTGGAAGCGCCCCGCCTCCCTCTTGGGGCGCTGCGAGAGAATATCACGGCGCTACGTGTCGCAGTGCCATGCGCTGCGGCACGTCGCGCCGTGGTATTGCAGACCTTCCTCCCCTTCTTAAAGGGGAGGGGCCTTGCGCAGTACGACCCGCCCAGCTGGGCCCCCGGGGATCGGGAGTGCTGGCAAAAGAGCCTGGCACTCAAGAGAAGTGCCGGGGTCATGGAGCGCAGCCGGCACTCCGCGGGTGGGGGGGTGGGTCAGGAGGCCGGGGACGGGAGTGGAGGCAGGTGCTGGCAGGCGGCCAGCAACAAAAATAGCTGCCCGGCACCTCGCCTTTAAATAGCGCCGCCCCGGCCACAGGTAGGCCCCCCTGACCCCGTCGGACATAGCGTCCGGCGGTAAGTCAGGAGGCGCTACCGAAGATCGCGGCTGGGGCGCTGTGCATGGCGATGACGTCATCGCCAGCGGCGCAGCGCCTTGGGGCACTAACAGTTAGCGCCGCCGCTGACCTCCTGCTGAATTTCGTGGGAGATGTTGGCGGTACCTGCACCCGGGTGCTAGTTGCTTTGCACCCCGTTAGCGCCCTCTTAGGGCACTAATGGGAGGCGCAAAGCAACTGAATTTTTCCCCCTTTGTGTTTCCTGTACTAGGACACCCAAATCTCTCTGAACACCAACATTTAATAGTTTCTCACCATTTAAAAATATTCTGTTTTTTATTCTTCCTACCAAAGTGAATAACCTCAAATTTCCCCACATTATACTCCATCTGCCACCTTATTAACCACTCACTTAACCTGTCTATATCCCTTTGCAGGGTCTTTGTGTCCTCCTCACATCTTACTTTTCCACCTAACTTTGTATTGTCAGCAAACTTGGATACATTGCACTCGATCCCTTCATCTAAGTCATTAATATAGATTGTAAGTAGCTGAGGCCCAAGCATTGATCCTTGTGGCACCCCACTAGTTACAGCCTGCCAATCTGAAAAAGATCTGTTTATCCCTACTCTCTGTTTTATATCTGTTAACCAATCCTCTATCCATGCTAATACCTTACCCCAACCCCATGTGCCCTTTTCTTGCTTAACAACCTTTTATGTGGTACCTTATCGAATGCCTTTTGGAAAATCAAGTGCTAGTTACATCCTCAAAATACTCTAATAAATTTGTCAAACATGATTTACCTTTCACAAAACTATGTTGATTCTGCCTAATCATATTATGATTTTTTTAAGTTCCCTGATACCACTTCCTTAATAATGGATTCCAGCATTTTCCTGATGACTGATGTCAGGCTAACTAGCCTGTAGTTCCCTGTTTTCTCTCTCCCTCCTTTCTTGAATAGCAGGGTTACATTTGCTACCTTCCAATCTGCTGGGACCATTCCTAAATCTAGGGAATTTTGGAAGATCACAACCAATGCATCCACTATCTCTGTAGCCAACTCTTTTAGAATCCTAGGATGTAGGCCATCAGGTCCAGGGGATTTGTCGGCTTTTAGTCCCATTAGTTTCTCAAGTAATTTTTCTCTACTGATATTAATTACTTTAAGTTCCTTTGCTCTCATCAGCCCCTTGGTTCCCCACTATTTTTGGTGTACTTTTTGTCCCTTCTACTGTGAAGACAGATACAAAATATTTGTTTAAAGTCTCTACCATTTCCTTGTTCCCCAATTTAATTTCTTCCATCTCAGCCTCTAAGGGACCAACGCTTACTTTTGCTACTCTCTCTTTTTACATACTTGTAGAAGCTCTTACAGTCTGTTTTTATATTTCTTGCTAATTTACTCTCATATTCTATTTTCTCCCTTTTTAGCATTTTTTTGGTCATCCTTTGCTGGTTTCTAAAGCTCTCCCAATCCTCAGGCTTACTACTATTCTTTGCAACATTATAAGCCTCTTCTTTTAATCTAATACTATCCTAAACTTCTTTAGTTAGCTACGGATTGATCACTTTTCACATGGAATTTTTATTTCTCAATGGAATGTATATTTGTTGAGAATTTTGGAATATTTCTTTAAATGATTGCCACTGCTTATCTACTGTCATACCTTTTAATCTAATTTCCCAATCTACCTTAGCCAACTTGCCCTCATACCTACGTAATTGGATTTGTTTAAGTTTAAGACTCTAGTGTCAGACTTAAGAATGCCACTTTCAAACTCAATGTGAAACTCTAGCATATTATGGTCACTCTTCCCTAGAGGATCCTTTACTATGAGATTACTAATTAACCCTGTCTCATTACACAAAACAAGATCTAAAGTAGCCTGTTCCCTGCTTGGTTCCATGACATATTGTTCTAGGAAACTGTCTCGAATACATTCCATGAACTCATCCTCCAGACTACCCACGCCCGTGATCTCTTGCTCCCCGTGATCTCTCCCCTCCCTTCCTGCTCTCCGCCGCACTACGAGCCCACCCACCATTCCACTGACCCCCGATCTTCCCGATTAGCAGGGACCGTCCCCAGTGGTCCTTGGCTGCTGCCTTGTACTGTAGGTTTTCATGCCCAGCAGCCGGCCAGCCTCTCAATCTGGCTGGTTGTCAGGCGGGAAACAGAGTAAAAAAATTCTAATGCGTTCCTGCCGTTAAATTCGGCAGGACCTCCGCCTTCCTGGTATTGACTGGTGCCCCCACTCCCTACCCGGCTCCCTGTGAATATCGGGGCCTATGTAATTCTATGTAATAAGAATAAAGAAAGTGTACAGTGCAGATATTGCATTTTCCAGCTTAGTGCAGACTCTCAGATGCACTTGATGAATATGATGGTTTGTTCCATCATTGTCAATGATGACAGCCTATGATTCACCTCCAATTTAACACAGGTTGTGGATTCTCGAATGACTGTAAAGTCCAATTATCGTGAGGAATGTTTTCCCCCACACATGACGCCAGATGTCAGATTGACCTGAGGGCTGATCTTTCCTTTGTGCTCTCTTTTCTTCAGCTAGCTGGATACAACTTTCTTAAAGCTTCATCGTGTCGTCTGTGAATCACCTTTTGCTAGCTTTTCCTGTCACAAGCATCGTCCTCCCATGTGTCAGTTGAAATGCCATATTTTTTAAGATTGGTCTTTAGTCAATCCTTATATCTTTTGAACTGACCACCACGAGAGTGCTTACCAAGCTTCAATGCACCATAGAATACCTTCTTCGGTAGTCTAGTATCAGGCATTGGGACTAGGTGACCAGCTCACCTTAGCTGCGGCTTTATCTGTGCCATTGATAACTTTAGAAATTGACGCTTAATTACATCCAGCGCATATGCCCTTCATCCCAATATTAAGAGTGTGTGATATTCTTTCCTTACCTTGGTGCTCTTTTTCAAGTCATAAAATGTTTCTTTGCAGACCCTCACAGCAGTTAACCCTGGTCAGGAATGTCTAACCTGAGGATCTAAGGTCACATACAGTTCTGAGGCCTGGCAATCCAGCCCTTGAAGGCCAGGCTACTCAGTCCTACTTGTGCTTATATTCTTTGTTTGCAGATTTGTCCTGTTTCAATTTTGTGGGCCTGGAAGTGAGGAATGGGCCATTTTTAGCACTGCTGTTGTCCATTGGTGAACAAATCCTAAAGCGAACACAAAAATTCAATCGTGTAAGTGACTTGAGATATACATAGATTAATAAGAACATGATTTAAACTTTATAGGGCCACTTCTCCTCATTGAAGCACCTGGGGAATGACCAAATTCAGGAAATTAAGCCTGTATTGACAAAAGGAGGATGTATTACTTAAGAACATTTGTAATTAGCATATTGGGCCAAAAATTGTGGTCGGCGGTGTACCTCTGCAGTACGCCGCCAACCTGTGAAAAGAATGCGAACCTACCTGATCGCAGCCCTCCTGCGAAAACTTGCGGTCTGATGCTGCGAGTAGGAGGGCATCGTAATGGCCCATGGATCCCAGGGACACAGCCTGTGCGGAAGTGTACCTGGGATCACGTGGGCCTGGTCCTCCAATCAGAAAACAGAATTAGATTTTAGATCATTTCAGAAGGGAATCCCGTAATCAGATTTAATGGAATCCCGTAATCAGATTTAATGGAATCCCGTAATCAGATTTAATTACAATTTACAGGATTGGAATTTAATTCCTAATTAGCTTAATTCCACCAACTATACTAAAAATTTAATTTTGCTGATAATAATTATCGACACCATTGCGACTCTAATATTTGCAGAAACAAGAAAAACTAATTTGATGCAGTTAAACGATATGATTTCCGAGATGAAAATGTTTAAATCACGCCTGAGGTATCCCCTTATGCTGATGCAAACAGGCCCTGTGCCTGCTTGCATCAACTGTAACATTTCCGTACACAATTGCTGGGCAGTTGGTGGGCAAATAGCCCAACTCTGTGTCAGCAATTGGTTTTTCTTGGACCATGCGTATGTTGACAGACCATGAGTTCGGGATTTAGCGCATGCATGTATTTCAAAGGAGGTATGACGGCGTACTCTCCCACCGCAAAATCCGGTCCATTATTTTTACATTTCTGGTTTGAGCACACTGGTGAAAAATACACCGTACTGTAATTTTCCAATTGGTTTCCAGTTCTTGAAAGATTTACCAAAGGTTATAATAACAGTCCTGTAGCTGGCTAGTGATGGAGAAGGTAACACTTCTGCTGATGAAATGTCACGGAAGTAAATTGGCATGCACTCACCAAGTGATGGAGTGTCTCAAGAGAATATCCTCAATCAGTCCTGGTCGTATTTTCAATGATTTTGAAAATGCAGGTTTAAGCATGATTTATTTTCAAACACAGGGATTAAACAATAATGCATGAGAATTGTCACAATACCAGGGAATTAATAATGGGTTCGATCAAAGGCTCCCAAACCGGGGAAGTATGCTGCCTGCCATGTTAGATCGGTTGCCACATTAGCATCCTGGACGCACGCTGAAAGCATTAAAAATGTCAGTAACAGATTTATATAAGGATCCTATGATTGCTGTAGGACCTTTTGTGAAATTGGTCTGCCCCAGCGCCTGACTCACCAAGTGACTCGCCCAGCAAATCATGGTGCTAACAGTCAGCAAGGACTCTGCAGGAGCGCTAATTAAAGGGCCCATCCACTCCATCCAGGTTAGTTGCTAGTTTGTCCTCTTAGGCTTCTGGGCCTATTTTGGGGGCTGTATTCTGCACTCCAGAAGTGAATTCGAAGTTCTGGTAACAATTTTGTGCTGGTGCTGGAGTGCTTTTGTCTGCTTTGGAAAGTATTTATTCCCGTCATGGGGTTGTCTTTGGTGCTGGAGGAGGAGGGGGAGCTAAGAAGACTGCAGAGAGCAGGAGCAGCTGGAAGAAAGTGAGGAGGAGGGCACTGCGCAGGAGGCCATGTCCACAGCGGGTCTTCAGGGAGCACTTCTCATACCTCAATTTCACTGAGGAACAATGCGTGAGGCACCTGTGCTTCACCAAGGGGCTGTAACTGTGCTCTGTCACTTGCTGCAGCCACAACTAGAGCCCCAAACCAAGGCATGGACAACATGGCTTGTGGCTGTCTAGGTCACTGTGGGGTAATTCCAGGCGATATCAGCGACATAGCGACGTTTGACGTGCACCGCCGTATCAGGGAGATGACCGATTCCCTCTACACCAGTAGGATCACATACATCACATTCCCCATGAACAGAGAGAGTGACATGAATTTGTCATTCATGACTTATGAAATAATACTGAGTAGCCTGCGGGTGGCGCTGTCCAGGGAGAGTATAAATACTCGGGCACGGGCCCAGCTTGCGCAGGACATTCTTAACAGGAACTAGTGAAGGACACAACTAGACCTCCATGTTGTAAAACAGTTGATTAAAGCTTTGTTTAACGCTTAGACCAAGTGCCTAGTAGTTTTCTTACGTCAGAGAGCACTAGGCTTCACCCACATTGCATGCTTTCCCAGGGTCCAATGTGCCATAGACTGCACCCACATTGCTCTGCATGTTCCCCATCAGCAGCCTGCATCTTTCTCAATAGAAAAAGACACCACTCATTGAATGTGCAGCTTATTTGCAACCACTGAGGTAGTGCATCCTACAGGTCTGTGCCCAGCTTCCTGGCAGCAGTCATGATTGATTCATCCTGCGCCCATCCCCTGTACCGCCTTTATGCCAACCAGCCCATTAAGTCACAGGCTGGCGATGAGGGATATCCCCTCCAGACATGGCTGTTGACTCCTGTCAGGACCTTGGGCAAGGATGCAGAGCTGGCTTACAATGAGAGCCATGCAGCCACCAATAATATCACTGAGCTGACTGTCGGCATGCTCACCAACGCTTCTGCTGCCTGGACTGTTGGGGAGGAGCTCTGCAGTACATCCCTGACCAGATTGGAGGTTGTGTGCTGCATGTTGCCGAACTTTGGGATACTAAGGAACCAACCCTTACCATCACCTGGACAGCAAGAAGTGGTGGAGGAGGAGGAGGAGGAACAGGAGTAGCATTGATCACCAGTGCCTCTCTTAGAGAGTAACTCATCCAAGATGTGCTTCACGTGAGCCATCCCTCCCTGAAGGGATTATTACTAGTCCTAGCCCCTTTAGGGCTACCCTGGATCAGGCTTATTCCCCAGACGTTCACTTTCAACTAAAGTTTGAGGTAGCTGAATCCTAAAGACGCTTAATTGGGTCTAAAGGTCCAGACTATCTCTCCCTAAAGGAAAGGAACATCCTGAAGATGTTATCATCCTCCAGATAGCACTTTTAATAAGTTTAGCTAGACTGTAACCTTCCGGATATTATGAGGGTCCGGAAAACTCCCTCAGAATTCTGCAACTCCTCACCAAAGAGCGTACAGAGATTGAGTTTGCAAGTTTGATACAGAAGTCTTATGTGAGACAATTCTAAAAATAAATAGATTTATTAAAGAACTGACATGTAATTACAGTAGGTGTTTCAATCGTCACATTAACAGTTCCAAATACAAAAATCTTACAATTCTATTATCAGAGATCCTTATTCTCAAATCTTAACTTCTCTAGTTTTACAGTTCTTAGTTTATTCCAGGATATCCACCAAAATCAAATACAATACCTTGATCCTCGAGATACAAAGGGCTGGATTTTCATTGACCCATGGAGGCGGGTTTGGAGGCATGTGGGGGGTTAAAATTGCAAAAACTGGCGGGCGGGGCACAAGTCCGCCTCCATCCCGCCTCCACGCAGTTTTCATTAAATCGTGTCTGCTGCTCTCGACTCCGTCCCGCCTTTAAGAGGCGGGATAGGTTGTTAAGGCCCTTAACAAGCACTAAATTGGCTCTATAATGCCATTTTGAAAGGCCTTTGTGATTTTAACCCTTGTTCTATGTGAAGCACGCCTGTTCTGAACCACGATTGTGAAACCTGGCGGGAGCACATTTGGATATGGATAGTTGACACTGGCTGGCTGATATGTGGATGGATGTATATATGGATAGCTATGTGGAGGAGACATATCTGGGAGTGGTGGTGTAAAAATATCTGGGAGCAGACTTAGGACTGCTGCTGCTCATTTTGCAGGTCCTCTCACAGCAAAGGCCAGGCAGTCTCTGAAGACCTTCAATGCAGCAGCAATGATGACATCATCAGAGGTGACTTTCAGACTGAAAACACTAATTGGGTCATGGGTTCCCACATGCTGGAACTCAATTGCCCAATTAGGTGAAAATTGCATCAATCTCCCACATCCAATTGCAGTCGGGTGGATAACACGAAAAGTGGATAACACGACCCCAACCCGCCCCAGTATCAAAATCCAGCCCAAAGAGTTGAAGACTTACAGAGCTTGCCTCTGAAGCCGAGAATCACTTTGCCCCTTTACAGCGAATCTATCATCCCATTTGAAAGTTCAATTTTTATACCCTTTCGCAGTAATGTTTCCTTTGAAGTTTTCTGCTGATGTAAGCTAATTATCTCGAGTCATTTTTCTGCTGACTTCTGCTATTCTTACAGTCAGTTCAGCTGGTAGCATTAAGAATTATGTCTCCTGTGTAGGTGTCTCAAGCTTAACACAAAAACAATGTGATGGCTGGTGCATCTATTTGATGCCATTCTTACCGAGGTCTTCTGTTTGTATCTTTTGCATTTCGAACACCTCAACCGGGTGCACCATTGTCTTCTTTCCAAAGCTTCAGACTTTCAGGAACCTCCAACCTCCTGTTTCAATAAGGCTATTGATTCAGTGTCAACAACATATCTTATCTCAATAGCCTGAATGCTGTTCACAGCTTCACCATTGTTAGGTTTTTTAGATTTTCAAGCCCTAGTATGTCATGTTTTAATAAAGTCAGAATTCTTTTATAGAATGGTGTATTTTTCTGAATAGGTATATTGCTTATTCCTTCACATCCCTTCCCCAGTACACCAACAGTCCTGCAATCCTTATCACCACCGTCCTCACTACCACCAGCGATTGACCTCCTTCAGTCCACCCTCATGGGTCTTGCCCTCAACTGATTACAAATATGAACACCAACACCAAATCGAAAAAACAGACACTTTACTTCAACAACTCATTCAATTTTGAATAACAGTTAACTGGAATAATTAACCCCTTAGTGCATGTCTTGTGTATCCCTGTACTCCTATAAGTTGTATCCCCAGTCGCTACAGCCTGAGGGGTGGAAGGCTTCTGAGCTTCCATGGAAGATATTTCACATGGCCATGGTGGGTGACCTCGAGCAGCTTTGGGTCTTGAGGGGCTCGGCTACAGACTGAAGCATCTCTGCATAGTCTGGGGAAGTCTGGCACAAGGTGGCAGCAACCTACGCTTCCATGGCAGCAGTGTGAGTTGTCATCAGAGGCTCTATTCCTTCTTCTAAGCCATTGATATATATGGTGAAATGCTGAGGACCCAGTACAGATCCTCGTGGAACACCACTTGTCATATTCCATCAATCAGAGTATATTCCTTTTATCCCTACTCAGTCTCCTACTTCCCAACTAATTACCGACCCATATTACATGGTTACCTCCAATTCCATGTGCTCTCATTTTTGCTGATTAATCTCTTGTGCGGAACTTTAACAAATGCCTTATGGAAGCCCATATGGACAATATCCATAGACACTACCCTATCTACAATAGTAGTGACCTCCTAAAACAATTGAACAAGATTAGTCAGACATGACCTCCCCATCACAAATCCAGTCTGACTCTCTTTGATCAGTTCATGTTTCTCCAAGTGCTCAGTCAATCTGGCCCTGATATTTACGAGGAGGCGGGGAGGGTGCGGGAGAGCGGGTGGAAAATCCGGCAAGGCCGAGGACGCGGAGGTCCTGCTGAATTTAATGGCAGGACCTCATTATAATTTTTTTCTTCCGTTTTCTGTCCGGCAGCCAACCAAATTGATAGACTGGCCAGCTGCTGGGCGGGAAAGCCTGCGGCAGAAGGACACAGCCGGGGACCCTCGGGGACGGTCCCTGGCAATCAGGAGAAGGAAGGCCGGAGACTGGGGCTTGGAAAGGGGAGAAGGCTGGAGATCAGGGCTTGGAGGAGGAGAGAGAGAGCCCATTGTGGAAGGGGGGGATGGTCGGAGATTGGGGCTTGGTGTTGGTGGCGGGGGGAGGAGAGGGGGGGGGAGGAGGAGAGGGGGGGAGGAGGAGAGGGGGGGTGGAGGAGAGGGGGGGGAGGAGGAGAGGGGGGAGGAGGAGGGGGGGAGGAGAGGAGGGGAGAGGAGGGGAGAGGGGGAGAGGAGGGGAGGGGGGGAGGGGAGGGAGGGCGGGAGGGGGGGAGAGAGGGGGAGGGAGGAGGGGAGGGGAGGGGAGGGAGGGGGGAAGGGGAGGGGCGGAGGGGAGGGGGGCAGGGGAGGGGAGCTCGGCTGCGATCGGCAGAGAGGAGACTCAAGGCTTCCTTGAGGTGCCAGGGGGAGCACGCCTGCTTCTTCTGGCCCACAAAGAGTGTTGTAAAAGGCACTTACATTCTGGAGCCGGCAGCTCCCGTCTCCATTTCGCTACTGGGTTTCCCGAGCCTGGGAGACCCGCGCGGCTACTGTTAAATTTAAATCAGGCTCCCAATTGCACTGTGGGAGCCTAGTTTAAATATGTTAATGAAGTGTCTCGCCTCTCGAAACCCACTGCCGTGAAAATGGCAACGGACGCGTTGGGTTGGGGACGTGTGCCCCGTTTTAAAACTTTTAATACCCTCCCCCGACCCTCTAGTAGCACCACTCTCTAACCAGCTGAGCTATCTGGCCCCCACCCGACTTTGCCATTCCTGCAAGATGTGGGAGTTTTGAGCACCAAGTGTTGACTTGGGCAAACAAATCTACGGGAAGTGTCATCAACTCATGTTACTCGTGCTCAAAATCTCAGAAGCTGAGAAGGAGATGAAGACAGTTCGAGTGTGGATGTGCGCCAGAAAACTGGAGAGCAGCCAAGGTCATTCCCAAATTTTAAAAAGGGAGACAGAGCTAATCCAAGGTAATTACAAGAAAGTTAACTTAACATCTGTGGTAGGGAAAATTTTAGAGTCTTTAATTAAGGAAAGCAGATTACCTGGTCATTATCACATTGCTGTTTGTGAAACCTTATTGAGCACAAATTGGCTGCCGCATTTCCTACATTACAACAGTTGCTGCACTTCAAAAGTACTTCATTGTTATAAAGCACTTTGGGATGTCCTGAGGTCCTGAAAGGCACGATATAAATGTAAGTTCATTTCTTTCTTTCATTAGTAACCAGCACCCTAACTGTGAAGATTTTTCCTCATCTAGATTCATCTGGTAGGGAACAAAGACATTTTAGTAACATTTGCAAGCATGACTGTATAACTGAGCTTGTGGCACAGTATAGTTTGTCTCAATGAAAAAGTGGTTTTGATAAAAATGAAACATTTTGCCTGAGATGAATCATTTTATTGGCCTTATTCATTCTGCCGCAATACACAGGGGGCTAAAAAACAAATTCACTGTCAGAAAATAGTCCAGCTTGTCTTTATACACAATTGCCCCACAACTGACATTAAGTCTGCTACAGCTCTCCGAGGAAGCGGCAAGTCATTCAGTTCAAATACAAGTATTCCATGAGTTTTGTTGTATATATGTTTGATTGGCAGCTCTATTTGCATTTAAGAGACGCATACTTACATTTACTTTGTCCTGGTCAGATTTTGAAAGTATATCCCAGCCTGTTTTGTTCCAATTGAATCATCTGTCTGAAGCCATCAGTGGTGCAAATAGGCCAGAGAGATTCTTTGGAGAAACCAATATTCAGGGACCTTGAGCAAGGTCCACTTCACATTAAGGTATAGTGCAGCAGACACAACTATTACTTTTTATCTTCCAAGGAGGGAATGTTAAGCCTGTAATTACAAGGATACCAGGGAGAACTCCCCTGCTCCTGCGAGGACAAATTTAGAATTCTCATCCTTGTGTTCAAATCCCTCCATGGCCTCGCCCCTCCCTATTGCTGTAATCTCCTCCAGCCCTACACCCTTCGAGATCTCTGCTCTCCTCCAATTCTGGCCTCTTGTGCATCCCCAATTTCCTTCGCTGCACCATTGGTGGCCGTGCCTTCAGCTGCCGAGGCCCTAAGCTCTGGAATTCGCTCCCTAAACCTTTCCACCTTTCTCCCTCTCTCTCATCCTTTAAGATGCTCCTTAAAACCTATCTCTTTCACCAAGCTTTTGGTCATCTGTCCTAATATTTTCTTATGTGGCTTGGTGTAAAGTTTTGTCTGATGATGCTCTTCAAAGCACCTTGGGTCATTTTACTACATTAACGGTGTGATATAAATGCAATTTGTTGTTGTTGTTGTAAGGCCTTCCCACATCAATCAATGAAGCGGTGTGTCAAGATTCCACTGGCATATCTGATATTAATCCTGATTCTAGTGTGAGCTTTGTTGCACCTGTGATCAATGGTTGGCGTATAGGAGTCATGAACTATGGCTCCGTAGGGCAGGCCTGGTTCACTTAATGAATAACCCTTTCAAATATGGATGACTAGAATGATGGCCTAGAAATTCCATGCCCTACGGGTGGGTACGCGCTGTGTACTCACCCGTAGGGCCAACGGAAGTGGCGGTTTTACACATGCACTGCGCATGCGCTGGAAACCGGCACTTCCGTTCTCTGCAGATAGGGCTTGACTGGACAAACGCCTGCGCTGGATAGGCAGCCCTTACGTTAAAAACTTCCGTTTTTTTCCACACTGGCTTGAGTCCAGGTAAGTCGGGAACAGCTGTGCCTAGAAAAGCAGGCGCAAGGCCTGCTTTTAGCAGGCGAATAGTTTAATAAAGTAAAAAAAAAAAAATTTCGACTGATTTATCATTTTAAAATACTTTAAAGAAAGGTAAGTTTATTTTTAGCCCCGTTAAAAACTTTAATTATTTTTTTCCAAAATTTAAATTTTTGTTTAAAATAGTTAATTTATGTAATTTATAGTCATTTTAAAAATGTGATTTTAAAAAATAAAATTATTTTAAGTTTTACCTATGTTTTGGGGCTCATATCTATTCATAGATTTGACAGGTCTTCCTGTCAAATCTATGAATGGAGATTCCCTGCTCTGATTGGCTCCCCATGGCCCACGTGATCCCAGGGACGCTGCGAACTAGCTGCACCCCTGGGATACGCATGCTCTGCACACCGGCAGATTGAAGAGGCACAGCAACGGAAGTGTGCACGTCCCGGGAGCCCTCCGCCCACGGGAATTTCTGGGCCGATATCTTAAAGTGTCAACATCACGAGAGCTTCCGGAAAGCAGATGTCGCCCAGCTATAACTTGATGTTTCATCACTCCTGAAATTTACTTCACCTCTATCCCAATTTCCCTACCCACCTCCGTCACCCAGCAGACAGAAGGCAATTTCAGCATCAGTCTGGACTGGAACAGGAGCCCCGAAATCTCTGCGACGTGTTGCGTAATTGCTGCTGGCATAATGCTTTACCCCGAACAGCAATTCCTAGGCTATGGTGTGAAGGAGGGCAGATGAGTGTGATCTATCAAGAAGGGACAGACAGGCTGGGCTTATGTCCATTTGCTTTTCCAAGAAATTCTTTTCCTTTTCATGTGATGAGATGGTAACATCTTGTTCCAGTGAGGGTGTCACTGACATTTACTCAGTGTGAAGAAATCAATCACAGATTTTGCCAATATTATGGTCATGTGTATTTAACAAAATAAAAGAATGGTTACACAATGGAAACTCAAACAACCCATAAATAAGTAATTTATTCAAACAAACAAAAATGTGTTGACAGTGAGGGTATTCTCCCAATTTTAGACTTACATTAAGTACTAAATCTATGTGAACCAGGACAGTCTTTAACTCAATCTCAGACTTAAAATGAGACTGAAACTTCACATAAGTAACCAAGTCAAATCTGACCAGTTGGCAACAGTCTGATTTTTTAAAAATCTCAATGTTAAAGGACATGTACAATTTACTCAGTGCACACATGGTCTTTGGTTTCCATTGTATACAGCACTGTGACAGTGCATATGATTAATAGTTTTTCCACTGTGCCTGGAAGAGCATTTGATTACACTCTTCAAGTGGACCTGTGGCTCTCCTCCAGCAATTTAGTAGCTGATGTGGTAATAAGTGTGTGATGCCTCATTGCTTCTTTGTAGACATGAGCATTTGAATCAGGGCCATCATAAACAATATAAGCAGTGGCCGTAAAATACTAGTCGAAAAATACTCATGCACTGTATCGGAATCAGTATTGGGGTGGTGAGAAGTCCCATCATCGACATTCTGGGAATAGCAGTATGTTGTTCAGGCGGCAGTGTTTATAGTGGTAGCCATGGCTCAGTCGGTAACACACTCACTTCTGAAGTAGAAGGTTGTGAGTTCACAGTCCTATTCCAGAGACCTGAGCACAACAATCTAGGGTGATATTCCAGTGTAGTACTGAGGGAGTGCTGCACTGTTGGAGGTGCTGTCTTTCAGATGAGATGTTAAACTGAGGCCCTGTCTATTCTCTCAGGTGGACGTAAAAGATCCTATGGTACTATTTTGAAGAAGAGTTGGGGAGTTATCCACGGTGTCCTGGCCAATATTGACATCACAAAAACTGATGTTTTGGTCATTATCTGATTGCTGTTTGTGGGAGCTTGCTGTGCACAAATTGGCTGTCGCGTATCCTACATTACAACAGTGACTACACTTCAAAAAGTACTTCATTGGCTGTAAAGCACTTTGGGACATTGTGAAAGGTGCTTATATATTTCTTTTTTGCCTTTCTTCTCTAGACAACATTAAATCCAAAATCTAATGTAGCTTAAATCAAAATAAATAAGCATATATACCATGTGTGATACTGCACCAAATCAGGACATGGGAATTCCTTCCCCACTTTGAAAGACCCATACGTCAGCAGGCTGAAATAATGTTGGTCTTTTTCACAGACCTCTAACACTGTCAGTGTGATGCTCTATTTATTCTGTGGGCTCGCTTTTAAACATTTTCTGCAATTGATCACCTAGTGTGAACCATTAAGTGATAATTAACGGGAGTTCATTATTGTTTTCAGTTCACTGCCATTAGTTATTGCAATCCCGGGTTGTGAATTTATCTCAAACTGCCACATAATAAATCTATTTGCGTTCCCTTCTTTACATTTTGTTTGGGCTCTGTTTACGCTACAAAGTAAGCAATGTGGCAGGGAATTCTCTTGTAGGAGTCTGTGGTTAAGGAAAGCCAGATAAGGGATTATACTGTTGGTGGAGGCTGAATGAAGGAGTCTGCATTCAGTAACAGCTGCAGGAGACATCTGCATTATTTAGAAGCTGGGCAAGACCGTCTGTGCTGATTAGAATCTGTATGGGACCGTTTGCTCAATAGAAGCTGTCGGGGCAATTTTTACGCACCCGGCCTGGAGGGAATGGGGTAGCCCTACAGTTCAAAGCGCCTCCAAAAATTTACTGCTCCATTCCCGTCCAACGCGACCATTTCAATTTTTATTTTGTCAGGCATCCGAGGCGGCCACCTGACTCAGGCAAGCGCCTCGAGTATACGTGCGAATCTGAGTCCTAGGATGTCATTAGCACCCTGATGCCATTTTAATCGGTGACTGAGCGGAGTGCCCGCCACGGCCTGCCTAGCTCAGTAACACCTGCCAGGGAAGAAGCGGAGCTCCTAAAAGGAACGTTTTCACTCCTTCCCACCCACGAGACTCTGCTAAACCCCCCCCCCAGAGACTTATCTGAGTGCCAGCGGGCAGCAGGATCTCCGTCGGCTGGCCAGCTGCCACTTGACGTTCGTTTTGGATGGGCAGTTGGCCGGCGGGACGTAAATGAGGCTCGGAAGTTAAAATAACCCGAGCCTCAGATTGATGCTGTTGGGGGGTGGGGGTGGTGGGAGCTTGGCACTCACCCTGCCCTCCACCCGACCGAAGCTCGCCGTCAGTTAAAATCCCCCTCGGCAGTATGAGGCATTCTGTGCTCAGTAGAAATGAGATGAATCATAGAATCATAGAATGGTTACAGCACAGAAAGAGGCCATTCGACCCATCGAGCCAGTGCCGGCTCTCTGCAAGAGCACTTCAGCCAGTCCCACTCTCCCGCCCTTTCTCCGTAGCCCTGCAAATTTTTTTCCTTCAGATACTTATCCAATTCCCTTTTGAAAGCCGTGATTGAGTCTGCCTCCACCACCCTTTCAGGTAGTGCATTCCAGATCCTAACCACTCGCTGCGTAAAAACGTTTTTCCTCATGTTGCCTTTGGGTTCTTTTGCCAAGCACCTTAAATCTGTGTCCTCTGGTTCTCAACCCTTCCGCCAATGGGAACAGTTTCTCTCTATCTACTCTGTCTAGACCCCTCAAGATTTTGAACACCTCTATCAAATCTCCTCTCAACCATTTCTGCTCTCAGGAGAACAATCCCAGCTTCTCTAGTCAATCCACGTAACTAAAGTCCCTCATCCCTGGAATCATTCTCATAAATCTTTTCTGTACCCTCTCTAAGGCCTTCACATCCTTCCTAAAGTCTGGTGCCCAGAATTGGACACAATGCTCCAGTTGAGGCCGAACCAGTGTTTTATAAAGGTTCATCATAACTTCCTTGCTTTTGTACTCTATGCCTCTATTTATAAAGCCCAGGATCCCGTATGCTTTTTTAACCGCTTCCTCAACCTGCCCTGCCACATTCAACGATTTGTGCACATATACCCCTAGGTCTCTCTGTTCATGCACCCCCTTTAGGATTGTACCCTTTAGTTTATATTGCCTTTCCTCATTCTTTCTACCAAAATGTATCGCTTTGCACTTTGCTGCGTTAAATTTCATCTGCCCCATGTCCGCCCATTTCACCAGCCTGTCTATGTCTTCTTGAAGTCTATTACTATCCTCCTCACTGTTCACTATACTTCCAAGTTTTGTGCCATCTGCAAATTTAAAAATTGTGCTCCGTACACCCAAGTCCAAGTCATTAATATATATCAAGACAACCGTTCACCACTACTCTCTGTTTCCTGTCACTTAGCCAATTTCAGATCCATGCTGCCACTGTCCCATTTATTCCATAGGCTTCAACTTTGCTGGTAAGCCTATTATGTGGCACTTTATCAAACGCCTTTTGGAAGTCCATGTACGCCACGTCAACTGCATTGCCCTCGTCAACCCTCTCTGTTACCTCATCAAAAAACTCAATCAATTTAGTTAATATGATTTGCCTTTAACAAATCCGTGCTGGCTTTCCTTAATTAATTCACACTTGTCCAAGTGACTGTTAACTTTGTCCCTGATTATCGTTTCTAAAAGCTTCCCCACTACCGAGGTTAAACTGACTGACCTGGAGTTGCTGGGTTTATCCTTGCACCCTTGTTTGAGCAAGGGTGTAACATTTGCAATTCTCCAGTCCTCTGACACCATCCACGTATCTAAGGAAGATTGGAAGATTATGGCCAGTACCTCCGCGATTTCCACCTTTACTTCCCTCAGCATCCTAGGATGTATCCCATCCGGTACTGGTGACTTATCTACTTTAAGTACAGTCAGCCTTTCTAGTACCTCCGATTTATCAACTTTTATTCCATCCAGTATCTCAAATATCTCCTCTTTCACTATAACTTTGGCAGCATCTTCTTCCTTGGTGAAGGTAGATGCAAAGTACTCATTTAGTACCTCAGCCATGCCCTCTGCCTCCGTGCATAGGTCTCCTTTTTGGTCCCTAATCGGCCTCATCCCTCCTCTTACTACCCATTTACTATTTATATGCCGATAGAAGACTTTTGAATTCCCTTTTATGTTAACTGCCAATCTATTCTCATGCCCTCTCTTGCCCCTCTTATTTTCTTTTTCACTTCCCCTCTGAACTTTCTATATTCAGCCTGATTCTCACTTGTACTCTCAACCTGACATCTGTCATACGCGCTCTTTTTCTGCTTTATCTTATTCTATCTCTTTCGTCATCCAGGGAGCTCTGGCTTTGATTGCCATACCTTTCCCCCTCATGGGAATGTACCTTAACTGTACCCGAACCATCTCCTCTCTAAAGGCAGCCCATTGTTCAATTACAGTTTTGCCTGCCATCTTTGATTCCAATTTACCTGTGCCAGATCTGTTCTCAACCCACTAAAATTTGCCTTCCTCCAGTCTGCACTCACTAGAAGCTGGGTGGAAGAAGGAGTGTGCTAGAAATAGAGGCTGGGTAGCCTGTTCAAATTATACATGCTTGGCTGCAAATTTATTTAACAGCTGAGCAGGACAGGTAAATAAGGTGGTTAATAAGGCATACAGGATAATTTCCTTTATTAGCTGAGGCATAGAATATAAGAGCAGGAAGGCTATGCTTGAACTGTATAAAACACTAATTAGGCCTCAGCTAGAGTACTGCATACAGTTCTGGTCACCACATTGCAGGAAAGATATGATTGCACTAGACAGGGTACAGAGGAGATTTACGAGGATGTTGCCAGGGCTGGAGAATTTTAGCTATGAGGAAAGATTGGATAGGCTGGGGCTGTTTTCTTTGGAACAGAGGAGGCTGAGAGGAGACTTGATTGAGGTGTATAAAATTATGAGGGGCCTAGATAGAGTAGATAGAAAGTGCCTACTTCCCTTAGCAGAGTGGTCAATAACCAGGGGGCACAGATTTAAAGTAATTGGTAGAAGGATTAGAGGGGAGTTGAGGAGAATTTTTTTCAGCCAGTGGGTGGTGGGGGTCTGGAACTCACTGCCTCAAAGGGTGGTAGAGGCAGAAACCCTCAATGCATTAAAAAGTACTTGGTTGTGCACTTGAGGTGCTGTAACCTGCAAGGCTATGGACCAAGAGCTGGAAAGTGGGATTGGGCTGGATAGTTCTTTTTCGAGTGGCGCAGACACGATGGGCCGAATGGCCTCCTTCTGTGCCGTAAATTTCTATGATTCTATATGATAATTTGAATCAATGAAGCAGACAACGTCCCACAGTGCCTACCAATTGTGGAAGGCTTCAACTGAACTCGTGGACATTTTGTGGTTGTTCTCCATGGTCACTTGGGCGCATATAAGAGACTGGAACACATGCAAGCAGTCAGAGCAATCTCCAGTGACCGTACACATCCTGGGACTGTGCATGATGGATTTTACCAGGTCCAGGAGCACCTTAGTAAGTGTCAATGGGGGAGAAATTCGGTATCGTCCCGTTTGGGGCGCAATTATCGGCCTGGGCGCCAAATTTAGCGCCTGCCACTAATTATCGCCTCCGACTACAAACTTGGCTTCTATCGCCCCTGGGAGGTGATTGGAGCGCTAAATCAGGCGCTGCACACCTCTCTTAAGGCGCTAACGCTGAGGAGCGAGGCGCTACCTCAGAGTGCTGGCGAAGCTCATGTGATGTCAGTCAGCAATGGAACACAGACACACTGGCGCCGGCCAGTTCTTAAAGGGGAGGGTCGATCTTGCTCTCCAGCCACACCCTGCTCATTGCAGCCTTGAATCTCGGCCTGGAGAGACCTGCACATCAAATCTGCTGGAAAGAACAATGGAGAGGTCCAAGGAAAGTGCTCAGAGTGCAGCCCCCACAGTCTCTTCTAAATCGATGCAAGGAAGATCAAATCAAAATGAACCTACAAAGTGCTGCTCAGTACCCAAAACTCCTCAACACAGCGTTGAATATCTCCAGAAGTCTCTCTCTCTCACTCAGAATGTGTGGTGCAAATGTGTTGCCGACAAAAAAAGGCAGGAAGCGGTCGGCTTTAAATAGCGCTCCCCCAGTCCCTTCCCGACTGCAAAACGCTCCCCTCAACCTGTCGTTGCTCGCGGCAGGCGGTAAGGCAGGGGGCGCCACTCAATATCTGGTCCGGGGCACTACCGGGGCGTTGCACGCTCGACTGACGTCACGATCTGCGGGCGCAGGAGATCGTGGCGGTAGTGTTTAGCGCTGCCGCAAAATGGTCAATTTCGTGAGCGGCGAAACATCGCCGCGCCCGGGCGCTAGTTGCTTTGCGCCCCATTAGCGCCCTCTTAAGACGCTAACGGGAGGCGCAAACCAACCGAATTTTCCCCCCAATATCTCATATCACTTTAAGCATTAAGCGTCTTGGTTAGAAACATCCCCCCATTAATTAGATAACTGCTTTAAGGCAAACTGCCCCAACCAGAGCAGGAAAGATGAAATTTTGTTAGCAGAAACTCAGCTGCTGAATATAATTTTATTTTTAAACCTTAATGAAATGATTCCATTTCGTTCAACCTTGGATTACAAAAAATCCTTAAACAAGTTCAAATAGCCGTGAAATTCCTCGAGTCCAGTGGTGCCCTCCTGCGTTGACCCCGCCGTGATTTGCGAGTTCAGCGCGAGGGCACCTCATTAGCATGGAACAGATGAGTGCAAGTGCCACTACAGACGCATCTCTGGCACCTGTCTGCCCCAGGCCTACAGAAAACCCAAATAAGGTGATCCCCATAAAAAGGTTTAAAAATGGCACAAATATGTTTACTACTTTCGCAAAGCAGTTAGATAATGGGGTTGAACAGCCTGCAGGCAGACTTTTTTTTTTAAAGCTGCATTGAGATGAAAAACGTTGAACAATGTACAAAGGTTATCTCTGTCAGGCTGTGAAAAGTCAAAAGGGGAGGAAAACAGTTTCTAATTGACGAGTGACTATTTCCTTTCAAAGCACACAGTCGGACTGAGAAAAGGCAATTGGACTGTTTCCAGTGTTGCTTTATTGAAAATTCAAAAACGAAGAGCTTTATAACAAGAACAGATGTTTCAAGTATCATAATACAGTAAGGAAATGCCACTGCCCATGTGCTGAAGATTAATTCTATGGATGTTTGGTATTAAAATAAATTATATTCAAGGGAATTGTCTGTAGGACTTCTGCCAGTCTCTGTTTATTAGTGAAAACCATGCCCGTGACATCAACCAGGGAACAAGGACAGAGAAGCTTTGGACAGAGAATGGAGACAGTGTGGGGAGCAAAAATATAAAAGGACTTGGGGACTGAGAATGGAGAGATAACTTAAGAATTAGAAATGGTCCCAAAGCTTAGGAAGCGAGAATGAGAGAAATCTTGAGTAGTGAGACACTTGAATTTAGCACTATAGGCTTTAGTAGCAGAACCCCAGTTTCCAGAGATTTTTTTAGCCCGCATGTTTACATTTCAAACTCACGCAATCAGCAGAATCTTAGGTTATTTAAGATAAATCTCCTTTACTGCTCAGATGAAACTATCATCAGCAGTGGGCTTGAGTTCTGTGATCCAGCAAACAGAGTTGGCTTGACTGTGGGACTTGGCCTTAGCCTTTTTCAAAGGGACAGAGGAGTGAGGAGAAATTGGTAGGTGAGTCGATCTGGGGAACTTTTATTTAAAGAAAAGTAAAATACTGCAGTTGCTGGAAATCAAAATTAAAACAGAAAATGCTGGACACATTCAGCAGGTCAGGCAGCATCTGTGGAGAGAGAAACAGAGTTAACGGCCGGAATTTTGACCTGTGAGGTGAGTCGGGTGCCGGGGGGGGGGGGGGGGGGAGGCAGAGGTGGGGGACCACGTAGCGGGTTAGTCTCACGATCCTCTCGGTAGTGCTCTGTCCACCTTGTCTTTAACTCTCTGGGTAGTGCTCTGTCCACCTTGTCTTTAACTCTCTGGGTAGCGCTCTGTCCACCTTGTCTTTAACTCTCTGGGTAGTGCTCTGTCCACCTTGTCTTTAACTCTCTGGGTAGCGCTCTGTCCACCTTGTCTTTAACTCTCTCGGTTGTGCTCTGTCCACCTTGTCTTTAACTCTCTGGGTAGTGCTCTGTCCACCTTGTCTTTAACTCTCTGGGTAGCGCTCTGTCCACTTTGTCTTTAACTCTCTCGGTTGTGCTCTGTCCACCTTGTCTTTAACTCTCTGGGTAGTGCTCTGTCCACCTTGTCTTTAACTCTCTGGGTAGTGCTCTGTCCACCTTGTCTTTAACTCTCTCGGTAACGCTCTGTCCACCTTGTCTTTAACTCTCTGGGTAGCGCTCTGTCCACCTTGTCTTTAACTCTCTGGGTAGTGCTCTGTCCACCTTGTCTTTAACTCTCTGGGTAGTGCTCTGTCCACCTTGTCTTTAACTCTCTGGGTAGTGCTCTGTCCACCTTGTCTTTAACTCTCTGGGTAGTGCTCTGTCCACCTTGTCTTTAACTCTCTGGGTAGTGCTCTGTCCACCTTGTCTTTAACTCTCTTGGTAGTGCTATGTCCACCTTGTCTTTAACTCTCTCGGTAGTGCTCTGTACACCTTGTCTTTAACTCTCTCAGTAACGCTCTGTCCACCTTGTCTTTAACTCTCTGGGTAGCGCTCTGTCCACCTTGTCTTTAACTCTCTGGGTAGTGCTCTGTCCACCTTGTCTTTAACTCTCTGGGTAGTGCTCTGTCCACCTTGTCTTTAACTCTCTCGGTAACGCTCTGTCCACCTTGTCTTTAACTCTCTGGGTAGTGCTCTGTCCACCTTGTCTTTAACTCTCTCGGTAGTGCTCTGTCCACCTTGTCTTTAACTCTCTGGGTAGTGCTCTGTCCACCTTGTCTTTAACTCTCTGGGTAGTGCTCTGTCCACCTTGTCTTTAACTCTCTGGGTAGTGCTCTGTCCACCTTGTCTTTAACTCTCTCGATAGTGCTCTGTCCACCTTGTCTTTAACTCTCTGGGTAGTGCTCTGTCCACCTTGTCTTTAACTCTCTGGGTAGCGCTCTGTCCACCTTGTCTATAACTCTCTGGGTAGTGCTCTGTCCACCTTGTCTTTAACTCTCTCGGTAGTGCTCTGTCCACCTTGTCTTTAACTCTCTGGGTAACGCTCTGTCCACCTTGTCTTTAACTCTCTGGGTAGTGCTCTGTCCACCTTGTCTTTAACTCTCTCGGTAGTGCTCTGTCCACCTTGTCTTTAACTCTCTGGGTAGTGCTCTGTCCACCTTGTCTTTAACTCTCTGGGTAGTGCTCTGTCCACCTTGTCTTTAACTCTCTGGGTAGTGCTCTGTCCACCTTGTCTTTAACTCTCTCGATAGTGCTCTGTCCACCTTGTCTTTAACTCTCTGGGTAGTGCTCTGTCCACCTTGTCTTTAACTCTCTGGGTAGCGCTCTGTCCACCTTGTCTATAACTCTCTGGGTAGTGCTCTGTCCACCTTGTCTTTAACTCTCTCGGTAGTGCTCTGTCCACCTTGTCTTTAACTCTCTGGGTAACGCTCTGTCCACCTTGTCTTTAACTCTCTCGGTAGTGCTCTGTCCACCTTGTCTTTAACTCTCTCGATAGTGCTCTGTCCACCTTGTCTTTAACTCTCTGGGTAGTGCTCTGTCCACCTTGTCTTTAACTCTCTGGGTAGCGCTCTGTCCACCTTGTCTTTAACTCTCTAGGTAGCACTCTGTCCACCTTGTCTTTAACTCTCTGGGTAGTGCTCTGTCCACCTTGTCTTTAACTCTCTCGGTAACACTCTGTCCACCTTGTCTTTAACTCTCTTGGTAGTGCTATGTCCACCTTGTCTTTAACTCTCTCGGTAGTGCTCTGTACACCTTGTCTTTAACTCTCTCAGTAACGCTCTGTCCACCTTGTCTTTAACTCTCTGGGTAGCGCTCTGTCCACCTTGTCTTTAACTCTCTGGGTAGTGCTCTGTCCACCTTGTCTTTAACTCTCTGGGTAGTGCTCTGTCCACCTTGTCTTTAACTCTCTCGGTAACGCTCTGTCCACCTTGTCTTTAACTCTCTGGGTAGTGCTCTGTCCACCTTGTCTTTAACTCTCTCGGTAGTGCTCTGTCCACCTTGTCTTTAACTCTCTGGGTAGTGCTCTGTCCACCTTGTCTTTAACTCTCTGGGTAGTGCTCTGTCCACCTTGTCTTTAACTCTCTGGGTAGTGCTCTGTCCACCTTGTCTTTAACTCTCTCGATAGTGCTCTGTCCACCTTGTCTTTAACTCTCTGGGTAGTGCTCTGTCCACCTTGTCTTTAACTCTCTGGGTAGCGCTCTGTCCACCTTGTCTATAACTCTCTGGGTAGTGCTCTGTCCACCTTGTCTTTAACTCTCTCGGTAGTGCTCTGTCCACCTTGTCTTTAACTCTCTGGGTAACGCTCTGTCCACCTTGTCTTTAACTCTCTGGGTTGTGCTCTGTCCACCTTGTCTTTAACTCTCTCGGTAGTGCTCTGTCCACCTTGTCTTTAACTCTCTGGGTAGTGCTCTGTCCACCTTGTCTTTAACTCTCTGGGTAGTGCTCTGTCCACCTTGTCTTTAACTCTCTGGGTAGTGCTCTGTCCACCTTGTCTTTAACTCTCTCGATAGTGCTCTGTCCACCTTGTCTTTAACTCTCTGGGTAGTGCTCTGTCCACCTTGTCTTTAACTCTCTGGGTAGCGCTCTGTCCACCTTGTCTATAACTCTCTGGGTAGTGCTCTGTCCACCTTGTCTTTAACTCTCTCGGTAGTGCTCTGTCCACCTTGTCTTTAACTCTCTGGGTAACGCTCTGTCCACCTTGTCTTTAACTCTCTCGGTAGTGCTCTGTCCACCTTGTCTTTAACTCTCTCGATAGTGCTCTGTCCACCTTGTCTTTAACTCTCTGGGTAGTGCTCTGTCCACCTTGTCTTTAACTCTCTGGGTAGCGCTCTGTCCACCTTGTCTTTAACTCTCTAGGTAGCACTCTGTCCACCTTGTCTTTAACTCTCTGGGTAGTGCTCTGTCCACCTTGTCTTTAACTCTCTCGGTAACACTCTGTCCACCTTGTCTTTAACTCTCTGGGTAGTGCTCTGTCCACCTTGTCTTTAACTCTCTCGGTAGTTCTCTGTCTACCTTGTTTTTAACTCTCTCGGGAGCGTGCTGTCCACCTTGTCTTTAACTGAATTAGATCAATTGAGTTAGGCATGCGCGTTCCCCAGCCAATTAAATGGAGCGGGTCTGAGGCTTGAGGGAACATGGAGTCCCGAACGCAGAAGGCAGCGCCCAGATTCTCCGACTCCTCCCTGGAAGTCCTGCTCCAAGGGGGTTCGAGCATGCAGGGACATCCTGTTCCCTGGTAACGGGCGCAAGAGACCATCCACTGAGACCAAGAGGGCATGGTTGGAGACCGCCCAGGACGTCAGCAGCAGGGATGTAGTCAGCCGCTCCTGGATACAGTGCCGCAAAAGATTTAATGATCTCATGCAATGCCACATTCAACTGCATCCTGATGTGCGTGTTGCCCCTAACCCCAACAGTCTGCCTTCCCAAGCCTACTCCTGCATGTCAATCCTCACACCAACCTACCTTGCAAGGTGCACCCATCCCTCACTCTCTATGTACCTACTCACATCCCCATCTGACTAACCACCACTGACACTCACCCTCATCCTAATGCAATCATAGGAAGTATCACCACAGAAGGAGGCCATTTGGCAATGTCACGCCACTCCCTCATAGTCACCCTCTACAGATGTAGCCCATCCATCCCATACACTCATTCCATCACTCTCACTCAAAGTTCTCTTCTTTCCCTCCTTTCAGGAGAAGAAAACGCAGAACATGCCGGAGAGGCAAAGAACCGGAGGTGGCCCTCCAATTTACAGCACATTGACTCCAGCAGAGGAGGAGGCGCTACAAATAAGTCAAGTTGCAGAGCTGCTGGCGGTGGGGTATGGAGAGAGGGTGACCTCCCAGCAAACTGGTGACAGAATTAAATATCATACAGCAACATGGCATACAACAGTCACTCATGATGATTTGATGTCAGCAGCCAGTGAAATGTCATCATGTACTTAATGATAACGTTACACATTCTTATCATAAGACTTGTAATTCATCTCTTTACTCTCCCACAGGTCCATCAAGAGCACCCCGCCCCCACCACTGTCCAGCCGAAGGAGGAAGACGACTCCTCAGAGGAAGCTCCAGTCTCTGAGGGTGCACCGTCAGCAGACCCATGCGTGCCCAGCACCAGCGCAGATACGTACACGTCGGTGGGTCCTGCGTGACATAGAGTAGTGTTGGCACCTGGTGTCTCACACATCACAAGTGAGCAAGAGCAGATGGTGGAGACAGGGACAGCAGTGGAGAGTCCTCATCGGAGGGCGCAGGACACTCAAGCTCTGCTCAGCTGGATGCAGATGCAGAACGTCGGGGGCCGTCGACAAAGAGGTTGATCTTGGAGAAGCAGCAACAAAGGCGCGAGGCTCTGGCAGCTTTTCCAGCCACAATGTGCAGGATTGTCCAGAGAATGGAGGAGTCCATCTCCAACATGAGCACCACCATATCGCAGGTGATGGCAATGATGTGCTGTAAGGATGGCCACCTGCATGGAGCAGCTCATGCGCCAGTCGAACGAAAGCATGCTTTCTGTGAACAACAGATTGCAGATTCTCATTGACCTCACCTCTAGGAGGGAATACCAACATAGGGTGTACAGCGTCAAGTGAAGCAAATCTGGCCATGGAGAAGCCATCCGTGGCCTTCCGGGCAGCAATGTGGTCGGGTGCTGATGCCCTGTGTCCTGTGCAGCATCAGTTGATTGCGGAGAAGGTTGGTGGTGTTGTTGGTGCTGCTGGTGTGCCTGGTGCTGCTGGTGTTGGGGCTGATCGTGGTGGAATTCTGAGGACCAAGGTGAGAGAGTATAAAGGGCACCCATGCTGATGGAATAGATGGCAGGTGAAGTAGAGACAACAGAAGCGATCTGTCAATGGTGAGAGAGGTGATGAGGTCAGACTGGATGGAGACTTGTGTAAAGAATTGCAGCATGGTGACTCTGTTGTGGAAATGCAGTGAGGAAGTGTTTGTGGCATAGGGAAGATATCCCTGTAAGGTGGGAGCTTTTACTGTACATATGAAGCTGTAAACTCAAGAGCTGATTCAATGGCCACTGATCATCCACCTCAGCTTCACAGACGACGAGGTCTAGGCACAGCGGAAAACCGGTGGGCGACCTGTCAAATCCAAAAAGCTGGGAGAAAACCATGGATAAGTGGCTGTAAACAAGTCACTCATGATTTTAATTGCCTCCCCCGCCGCTGCCTGTCGGGTCTGCTCAGCGCTGGCAGACCCAACATCAGGAAAGTCCAATGTTTTGACAGTGGGTTCCCAACCCGCTGTCAATCATTTAAATTTAACAGCTGACCCGCCACCCATCCCGTCCACTGAGTGCCAGCAAAATTCCGGACTTTACTTCTCCATCTCACTCCCACTGTGATCTCTCTGTTCAGTCCGTAAGTGTGACCCCGAGCTTCCAGTCACCTGTCACTTTAATTCACTGCACCACTCCTACTCTGACCTCTCCGTCCTCGGCCTCTTACACTGTTCCAATGAAGCTCAACGTAAGCTCGAGGAACAGCACCTCATCTTTTGATTAGGCATTTTACAGCCTTCTGGACTCAACATCGAGTTCAACAATTTTGAGACCATAATCTCTGCCCTTATTTTTTCACGTGACAGCTGTTGATGATTCTGCCATCCCCATTTACACCTCATCTAGACTCATCTTTCATTTCTTTACTTGTCCCATTAGCATCTCCTTTTGCTCTGTACAATCATCCCTTTTGTCATTTAATCTCTCCTGCCATCCACCCTATCACAGACCTTCCCTTTTGTTCTTTCCTCCCCTCCTCACTTTCCCTGCCCCTGCACTTGCTTAAAATCTGTTACATCTCTAACCTTTTCCAGTTCTGATGAAAGGTCATCGACCTGAAACGTTGACTCTGTTTCTCTCTCCACAGATGCCTCCTAGACTGTTCAAATGAAGCTCAACACAAGCACGAGGAACAGCACCTCATTTTTCTACTAGGCACTTTACAGCCTTCCGGACTTAACATTGAGCTTAACAACTGTAGACCTTAACCACCGCTACCATTTTCTCTCAGGCAGAAGGCACTGGTAATGAAGGATGACTGCACCCGATTCACTGAGACTGGAGGAGGTGTGGGCTGGTGCTTGGGGTGGGATCCCCCATTGGTACACGAACGGCGGGGTGACATCAAGGGAGGTCAAGGGAGAGTAATATTGGGTGGGGAGTGGAACCGGCGTTCCATCGAATCCTGTGGGCTTCCAGCCCAACGAGTTAGGTTAAAATTACCCCCCTGTTAAAACTGTTTCTCTTTCTACGGATGTGGCCTGACCTGCCGAGTTTTTCCAGCATTTTCTGTTTTTATGCTTCTCGTAGAAGCATGTTACAGCGTAGAACGAACAGAGTCCTGAGACTGGCCCACTTTCTTGGTCAGGAATGATCTGTTGTGTGAGTACCTAAAACAAATTGCAAAACAAAAATGTTTTTGTGCAAAATGAAAACTCGCCGGTTGGAGATGAAGCAGCTCCTCTTGGAGTACAGGGCCTCGGTGACATCCCTGATGCAGCAGTGCCCAGCACACAGCATACTGAGTGATGTTGCGGACGTCACCTGTTGCAGCCCAGAACGACCCCGCAGCATATAAATTCAGGGCCAATGTGACCTTGAAGCCACAGGCAGTGCTGTCCATGCCCTAGTGTGGGGCTCCAGTTCGTGCTGACACAGCTCTGTGACCGCAACTGTGCAGAATTGTAATGACAGAAAACCTCCTGCACCTCCAAGAAAAAAAAGTTTTAAAAGTACTGCAATTGCAGCTAAAATAGCCAAGACGAGCCCAACCGGCGGCCTAGCAGCCTGACATAACTAACCAGTGACTTACGTTAATGGCGGGTGAGGATCTCTTTAAATAGCGCTTGTGAAGGCTGCTTCCCGACTGTTCTCGCCATCTTCTACTAAGTGGGCTTAAGAACTGACGAATCAGGCACTGGCACAAACTAATTTCAGAAATGGTTCCTAAATCAGTCTCAGGACCCTGATTGTAATCGGCTCCACCCTGAATTTAGGAGGTGCCCGGGGTGACGAAGAGGCACACCCACGAATATGGCGCCTGATGCACTTCCTGTGCATTTCAGGCTTGCGCGATCGGCAACAAAAGTTGGCACTTCCTGGGCGAAGCAAGGTCCAATTCCGCCCCCATTGTCTCGCCAGTTTTCCCTCTTTCCCTGTAGATATCCAGCTCATCTTCACTTCATGTCTCCCCACAGAGCTCAGGATCTTAATGTGTGTGTGTGTAAGGGTGTGGGTGACAATGGGAGATGTTCAAAGACTGGTGCTCCAGCACATCACCTCATTAACTGTTTCCTTTTTAAAAAGGGGGGAAGAACCAAACACCGTGCTAACCATATCCTCAAACTGACTAAATAGGATTTAGTTGATCCCTCCACCAAGTTCTTGTATGTATCAAACTATAACCATATTTAATAGGAAATCTGTCCACAATTTAACAGCGAAGGAAGGCAAGAATAACAAAGGCAAATTGTCATGTGGTGGAAATATTTTAATTTACAGTCCAAATTTTTACAGCTGTGCTCAGTCCAGCACATTGTGCAGAGGGCTCCATTGACAGCCTCATTTTTTGAAATAGATTTCCTTTTAAAAGTGGAATTTTCAGTAGTTTCGAGAACAGCAGACTATGGAGATGACAGTATCATAAATAAATAAACCAGTTAAATATTTCCAGCAGGAAAACGCGTAGTTAGTTTTCATGGACGAAGTACTGGGTGAAATAATCATGAAAAGTCCAACACAAAATATGGAACCCAGTGACGCACGACAAAATAATTAAATGTGAAAAATAACCACTGAAAATCTCGTTGTGTAATCTCATGTCTTGCGATGATGAGTGTTTGCATGCAAATGTAGGATAACAAGGAGATACCGACATTTACTTTGAATATGTATTGGGCATGTTGCTTGCATTTGTTTGTTTAGTGAGCAATAAATGTCACAGTGACTTGAAACGTATTGTTTAAGACACTATAAAATGCCATGTGAATGATTGCTTGGCAGCTTCACAGCACAGCCTAATGACGTCAAGTAGTTGGGGAAAGTGCTGCAGTTCGCTGATTAGGCTGTTGAACTCCAGCACAGGAACTAATACAATATAATGTTACATTGTTGAGGCTGCCGCGAAACACGAATTAAGGCTGAATCCATTTGTGTTAAACAAGAGACTTTTTAATCACAGCATGGCACAAAATGGCAGACTAAAAAGCCCCCAGAATTCACTGGGTAAAACCTGAGGCCCCGCCCCCTTCTGCCTTAAAGGTAAGGTGCCTTAAAGGGAAGGTGCTGGAAATTTGTCCACAGACGGAAGAGTTGATAATGCCCGTTTTAGGTGGCGATCCGCCACACAGCTCCCCCCAGAATCCGCTTAGGAGGTGTGGACGAGACGGTGCGGCGGTCTGATGGGCCGGCCGGAGCGGCTCTTGTAGGACGCCAGTGGACGTGGAACGGCCAGGCGTGGAGCAGCCGGGTGAACCAGCTTGAGGGCAGGTCGGCCGCGTGGAGGTGGACGAGCTACAGGGACCTGCTCACCGGGCTCCGAGTGTGCTGGCTTGAGTCGGTCAACCGACACTTTTTCGGTCCTGTCGCCCACTTGCAGGGTGAAAAATTTGTCCCCAGCCTGTAGCACCTTGTAGGGCCCGTCGTACGGGGGTTGATGGGGTCCGCGGTTGGCGTCATGCCGGACGAAAACAAACCGTGCCTGGTGCAGGCTTAGTGGGACGTGTGAGGTGGATTCGCCGTGTCGGGCAATGGGCACCGGGGCGAACTGCAGCGCCGGTGAGGCGAAGTCGTGGCGTTGCTGGTCGGCTGACCAGGGTGTCGTGGCGGTGGGCAGGAACTCGCCGGGTACGCGCAGCGGCTGACCGTACACGAGCTCTGCTGCCGATGCGTGGAGGTCTTCTTTAACCGCGGTGCGCAGGCCGAGGAGGACCCACGGAAGTCGGTCGGTCCAGGCGCCGTCTTGGAGGCTGGCTCGAAGAGATGCCTTCAAGGATCTGTGGAACCGCTCACACAGTCCGTTGGCTTGGGGGTGGTATGCTGCGGTGCGGTGAATGGTCACCCCGAGATTGTGTGCGACGGCGGTCCAGAGTTCAGAGGTAAATTGCGGACCTCTGTCCGACGTCATGTCGGAGGGGACACCAAACCGTGCGACCCAGGTGCTGACGAAGGCTCTGGCGATGTCGGCGGTGGTGGTAGAGGTCAGTGGAATTGCCTCAGGCCACCGTGTGGTGCGGTCAACGATGGTCAGCAAGTGCGTGTGGCCTTGCGACGGCGGCAGGGGCCCGACGATGTCCACGTGGATGTGGTCGAATCTCCGCGAGGGGACAGTAAACTCCTCGAGGGGTGCTTTCGTGTGTTGCTGTACCTTGGCCCGTTGGCAGGCTAGGCAGGAGTTGGCCCAAGTACGCACATCCTTGCGAAGCCCGCACCAGACAAAGTAGTTGGCTACCAATTTGATGGATGCGCGGGCGCCGGGGTGGGAGAGGTTGTGGAGAATGTCGAATACCCGGCGGCGCCAGGACGCTGGGACGACGGGCCGAGGTTGACATAGGGATATGTCGCACTTGACCGTGACTGCGGTCGGGCCACAGGCGACGACGGCCAGGCGTAGCCCTGGTAGGTTGGTGGGTGTGGAGAGCAGATCAGGGTCAGTGATCTGGTCTGCTGCGAGTTGAGCGTAGTCGACTGCTAGGTGTGCGGCGTGGATGGCGGGGCGGGAGAGGCAGTCAGCTACCACATTGTCTCGGCTGGAGACGTGTTGGATGTCCGTAGTAAACTCGGACACTGCCGCGAGCTGGCGCTGCTGCCTGGCGGACCAGGGGTCAGTTGTCTTTGCCATTGCGAATGTCAGGGGCTACCAATGTTGAGGCTGCCGCGAAACACGAATTAAGGCTGAATCCATTTGTGTTAAACAAGAGACTTTTTAATCACAGCATGGCACAAAATGGCAGACTGAAAAGCCCCCAGAATTCTCTGGGTAAAACCTGAGGCCCCGCCCCCTTCTGCCTTAAAGGTAAGGTGCCTTAAAGGGAAGGTGCTGGAAATTTGTCCACAGACGGAAGAGTGGATTATGCCCGTTTTAGGTGGCGATCTGCCACAACATAAACTCAAAGCTTTAACTTTCAAGTTCTTGGTGACTGGATTTCCCTCCCTCCTACAGAATAAGTTATCAGGGAAGGCCTTCGAAGCAGTCAGTATAAATGAGTTTAGGAGGCAATTAGGCGCGCTTCTAGAGAGAGAAGGGATTGAGGGAAATGGTAAGGAGGTGTGTGTGAGATGGGCTTTGGTGGCCTTCTCTAATGTCTTATGTTTGTTATTATTCCCTGTACAGGAGCCCACTTGTGCTTAAAGACCGCGCCAATTTGTGGCCAAATACTAACAGCTAAATTTCTCCTGTGGTAGAAAAAAGGTTTTTAACTCGATGTTAATTTTCATTCAGTGCAGTCGGGGACATGGAACACCCTCAATCTGTTATTTTTTGGGCTACTCTCACATAGAAAAGAACAGGGTCAAAGAATGTAAAATTCATACAAAAATAATACTTACTGCAAAAGTTCTGCTGAATGCACAAAATTCTAAAAGATTTCAATATCTTTGCTTGATTCTTGTCTGATGGGGGCAGAAGTCATGTAAAAGATTTGAGTTTTTTGCTATAAGCCCACGGCTGGAATGTCTTCCCATTGATAGCCGAAGCGAGAGAACTCTGATTAATAAACTCTGATCATCTGTTTCTTCGCCAATTAATAAGGAGAAAACCAGAAGGAGGCAATCTTGTATGTCGGCCAGCATGCTTCCTCTGTATAACCGTATCACCACTTCCCTTGTGCCATCACTGTGCACAGGTGAGGAGTTTTCCATCGGGAGCAGTGAGACTTCTTGGAATAATTCCAAATATAAATATTACTTGTGCCATCCAAATAATATTTGCATCACTATGTTGCATGGGCACAATGAAGTTAAATGGTTAAATGGCCTACTCCTGCTCCTAATTCTTATGCTCTTGTGCACCTACTCATTCCTGGGATTTGATGCTGATTCGAAGCCGGATGAGCCGGATCCTGAAGGATTTTACAGAAAACAGATCTCAATTATTTACTGCTCCACCATACACTGTTGTAAGAGATTTATATTCAACAATCAGATTCTGTGTTACCTGTATGAGGAATTAAAAGAGGTTTTGCAATGTCAGGTTCACACCAATTACATCTTGTCATTGCCAGTGAAGGTGGCCGTGGTTCTCGCTTTCTCAGCTACTGGCACCAGCTGTTGGCATCATTTGTTAGCAACATAAGACCATTACTTCCCTGGTCACTGCCGATTTGTCCGGGAGCAATTCCGTCATTCTTCTGTTATATACCAAACGGGGCTTCTTCTAAATTGTTTCCTTCTGTAAAATCCTGGGTGTCACAAATATATACATGTATCACTTGCTATGAGGTGGCTTATAATCTCATTACAAAATGTGTGCAGCAATTGTCCCCATATCCACGTTGTAGTAAAATCGCGGCCTAGAAATTGGATCGAATTGTGCCCATTTTACAGGCGTAAAACAGGGACCTAAGGGTCCAACATGGCCGGCGGCGTGCGCACCAGGAGTGGGCTACTCGACAGATTGGTGAAGGCTCCTCCATAGGCATCCAGGAAACGCACCTGAGACAGGAATTAGGCAAATAAGGAGGCCTGATGCCTGTTTGAGGCCACCTTTGCAAAATTAGTTTGTGCATGACCGCAGCATGTGCCTTAACTCCTATCTTCTGTTTTCTGTTTTGTAGCCATCTTTCAATCCATTCTGCTACCTGGCTCCTGACTTATTTGTCATGAGTCTCTTATGTAGCATCTTACTGAAGGCCTTCTGAAAGTCCATATATACTATATTAACTGCCCTTGTCTACTCTTTCCGTTACTTCTTTAAATAATTCAATAAGTTTGGTTAAGCATGACCTTCCTTTTAGAAATCCATGCTGACTATTATTTTATTATATTCTTCATCTCTAGATGTTTTGATATCTCATCTTTTAGCAAAGATTCTAGTATCTTTTCTACCAATGATGTTAAGCTGACTGGTCTACATTTGCTTGGATTAGTTCTATCTCCCTTTTTGAAGACAGGAATTATATTTGCTGTTTGCCAGTCTTCTGGCACTATTCCTGTTTCAATTGAATTTTTATAGCTGGATACTTGACCTCTGCTGTTTCCTCCCTAATCTCTTCGAGTATCCATGGGTACAATCCATCTGGTCCCAGGGTCTTTTCCTCTTTAAGTTTGGCTAGTTTGTTTACCCCTCAGAATACAGGGGCCTGGGCCGATGGAACTTACGTCCACCTCCAATATGGCCCTGATGTCACAAGGCCAACGGGGAGGAATCCCCGTGTCACGATTATCCTTGCAATAATGTCAGTGGAGCGACGCCGAGGATTTTTGGTCCCAATTTTTTTCTGCCAATAAGATACACAAAAAATGTGTTTTTTTCACAAAAGTTCCCAGTGACTATGAGGGGAAATAAACAAGAGTTGACAGTTCTGACAATGCCAAGACTGTGAAGAGAGGCTTTACACTTCGTAAGAAGCAAGATACTTTACTCTGTACTCTCTACAGCTTATTTCACATTGTAAAAAAATGCCTAGTTCTGTCATGACATGTAAACATACAATATATTTCCTTCTACCGACAGGATAAAATAAAACATTTGGTTGAGGGCTACAATTCTACCCCACTATCTAACCGATGTGTATACGTATATTTTGAGGTCAAAAATAGGTTAAATGTTTCTCTGTAGATTGGCAGCTGCTTGTAAGTCCTTGACCTCTTTCCAAGTCATAAAAACCATCAGGAAATGACTGGCTTTCTTTCTAGTTTATAATACCTTTTCTGAAGATTACTTTGTATCTATAGCAATGTGTAACAGTTTGTACTGTGATATCTGAGGTGTAACATGAAATGTGACATTTTTATATACGTGCATGTGTGTACATAGCCCAGCTCCAGCAATATCCCAGAGCGGATCATTGTGCTAATTTAATGCAAATTCATGGAGGTGCACAGCTCAGTTTGTATTAAAAAGATTAGTAAAAGCAAATGCATTTATTGATCGCCAATCTTCTCCATGGTTTCCTCACAGACAATGTACTTACTCCTGTTTTATTGCTTTTCAGGCACATTGACAATTATGTTGATGCTCAGCTATGTACTGTACATAGTCTGTCGGATGCAAAATATTTATTCTCTTTCCCTGTTAAACTTTGGGGATTCTTTTTGAATAACGAACTGAAGAAACACATTTTAAACTGCATTGTTTTTAGAAGTAACAGAGAAAAAGAGACATTGCAGAGAGATTGGGAGGAACTTTTAACTGTGGCGGGGGCGTAAAACAGGCAGTAGAGGATCGGCCACTCATCATGCACCCCGCCGGTTTTCCTTTCCAATACCGTCAATTTTAAGTTGCAAGTTCTGCCCATTGTGCGCAGCTAAAGATGATGGAAGAGACCTTCGTCTTGGGCATGGAGAGGGTGCGATATCGGTGATGCGGCCCTTGGCAACCGCCCAACACGGCAGTCAGACGGGAGGCCCAAACCACGTTCAGGCTCGGGCATCATTGGCATTTAGCCCAACGGACGCCCACAGCATCTTGCCGGGTTCCTACGGTGGAAATTCTCCCAATTATTCCACGCAGCTTCTGTTAACCGAGGGAAGGAAAAGTAGGAAAGGGGGAAAAGGGAAGGGTTCGGGTTAGGGAAGAGTATTTCTGTGAAGTGGGGAGTGGTTAGACAGAAGTGGTGCTTTTGTGAACTAGGTGGTTAAAGGGGACGAGTGTCTCTATGAACAGCGGACAGGTTAGTTACGAAGTGAAGGGTTTCGTGGGAGACAGGCCCTTTGTGAACTAGGGGAGGGAGAGGGCATCTCTGTGAGGTGAAAGAGTAACTGTTCAGGTAGCATTTAGCAAAGTAATGATCTGGTTGCTCTGTTGAATATAGATAACTCAAATCATTTTTCCCGTATTTTCTTTAGATGCAGAATCTGTCAACCACAATGCATCATTTTAAACGTAAAATGTCAAAATGATTCACAAAAGCAAACACATAGACAAGATACTGTACAGAATAGTCGAGGAATTTCAAGCGCAAATTATGTTCAGTGCCAATCAAGTTTCCGCGATCGTTTGCGCTGGTTTAAAAAACATTGCACGAGAAGCCAGGCCCAAAACTGGCCACGTCCCCAGATCGAATTAAATACCATGGCGAGTTTCCACTAATTGCGCCAGTTTGTGGGCTTTCAAGAAAGCTCTTAAAATTAACTTGTTTTTTTAAGTACCTTTTAACAGCTTTTAAATATTATATAATATTTAATTTACTCAGAAACTGACTACTGTACACCAATGAAACGAGTAAATGGTTGTGTATAATTTATTAAAGTCATTTACAATTATTTAATATCGGGTTACTCACAGCTGGTGGACAAGACACTTTGATTAGAAAATGCTTATCTTTTATGGTAAACCCATTTTCAGCTGTACTAACAAAGCTGCACCAGGTTATCACTCTTAAATATATCAGGGAATCTTTTTAATGCAATTTTTATGGGAATCAGGGGTTACGGGGAGCGGGCTGGAAATTGGACATGAGTTTGAGTTCGGATCGGTCAAGGCCCTGTAGGTGGCGGAGCGGGCCCAGGGGCCGAGTGGCCTGGTCCTGCTCCTACTTCTTGTGTTCTTTAGAGTTGAGGTTGGATCAGATCAGCCATGATCTCATTGAATGGCGGAGCAGGCTCGAGGGGCCGATTGGTCTACTCCTGCTCCTATTTCTTATGTTCTTATGTTCTTAAAACGCTGCCCAATTGCACTGCTTCATGGCAGATTTTACATTCGGTGATATGCAAATAAGTTTGAGCAGAAACTTGAGCAAAAAAAGCACTTCTGAAAACTAGTGCAATTTGCGTCCGGATCGCCGAATACGCCCAAAGCGGAAACTCTTGACCCTACTTTTTAACAGTGGACAATCACCTTTGCGACCTGATTCCATCTGCTCTCCCTGGTATGTGACCAGAGTTTGATGCACTTACTCATTAATGAAACAATAAAGTGCTCTTGTTTGTAATAATGACAAGAGCAACTGCTTTGAGATCATCACCCAGGCAACCAGTGATAGGAAACATTCTGCACCTGTTCACAGGATGGATGGATGGACGTAGGTTGTGCAGCAGTGCCATGGAGTCATTGATCTCCGTGTGTATCGTACATCTTACTGTCATCGGTGCCTGGATTAAACTGGAAGCAGAGCCAAGTTACTGACATACGTTGCCTTCAACTCAGTAGATGATGCATCAACATCCAGTCATATTGATACTACTTCTTTCAAAAGGAGTCCTGTTCCTTTTTATGGGCTATAAAGACTGTGCTCAATATCTGCGAGAAACAAAAAGGCACTTTATTCTACTTAGCCTGAACTTTAAAATGGGTAAAAATAGATCATATCCATATAACGCATGGAAAAAGACAAGATCCATATGAGAGAAGAGCTGAGACAAAGCACTATAGTCCTCTGGCTCCAAGGTCATTGTGGATCATCTGTTTATCACTCCTTTCTTCCTTTCAGGGTGACAGAAACATTACAGGTCGTTATCAAGCTGCAAAAAGGTCTAGGACCTGAAAATCTGCTTCCTTGAGCAAGTGTGTACCAGAAGAGCTGCAAGTTAGGCTGGGTCGCAGATACAGCAGGTCCTTACATTGGGGATTCTACAGGGTCTTGCAAGGGGTGGGACCTTCACTGACGCTAATAGGGGATGGGTTGGGGAAGGGATATGAGGAGTTCCTGGGTCCCCAAATTGGTGGTTGGTATGCTCAGTGAAAGCAGACATGGCTGCCTGCTGATTGTGGCGACCACTTGGGAATCCAGGTCTGGGAACTAGAAATCCCCCCCCGAGGAACCAGCACAGTACACTGAAGCATTTAGTCTCCTTCACTGGCC
Source organism: Squalus acanthias (assembly GCA_030390025.1). Taxonomy (NCBI): domain Eukaryota; kingdom Metazoa; phylum Chordata; class Chondrichthyes; order Squaliformes; family Squalidae; genus Squalus; species Squalus acanthias. The sequence goes on from CM059433.1 coordinate 105,298,028, forward strand.
GGGTGCCCCACTAGAGGGATTTAATTAAGAGACCTCTCTCCTGACCCTGCAAACTTTTTGACAGGGTTAGCATCAGAGTGATATTGGCTGAAAGATAAATATTGGCCAGGACACCAGGAAAAACTACCCCGCACAAAATCGTGCCGTGGGATCATTTATGTCCACCTGAGGAAGCAGATTTAATATCTCATCCAAAAGACAGCACCTCCGACATTGCAGCACTCCTTCAGTACTGCACTGGAGTGTCAGCCTGGATTTTGTGCTCAAGTCTCTGGAGTGGGACTTGAACCCACAACTTTCTGATTTAAGAGGCGAGAGTGCTACCACTGAGCCACAGTTGAGGTGGGATGGAAAACAATTGGGAGCATGTGGAGGCGGTAGATGATGAAGGCCTTGAGAGATGGAAGAGGTGTGTAAGGTTCGGTGTCTAAATGTGGAAAAGGTGCCAGAGGAGTATTAAGATAGGCTTGAAATTAGTGCCACACTGTCTCTCTGGCAGTTTAGGCAGGGGACGATATGGGACGTATCCCTGGATGGAGCTGCCTAAGTGTTATTATGCAAGAGATTATTTGAAACCACTTTTTGACACTATGGGCAACTGTTGTTGCAGTTATGAAGCTATGAGACATGTTCATTTAACATAAACAGTCGTGGCAATGGCATTATTTCAGGAGATGGCACAGAGAGAGTGGTGCTGTAAATTGTGAACAAGGGCACAATGTGGAAGCACTGTGCCCTACTAAAATTACTAACACTTTCAAAATATTTCAGTTTTGGAAAAAAAATCATTGATTTGAATCTGGGATGTTAAATAGATTTTTTTGTGCAAAGGTGAAGAGACGGCATTGTGAACACTGAAGGGTGACCTGTTCCCTTGATTGACTGTGAACATTTTATGTACAAACATCAAGAAATTGGATGCATTCTGGCATAAATAGGATGCTTTTTTTTCTGTAAGAATGAAAAGATAAGCTGGTGTGAAAACCTGGTCCGAGGAGTTTGTCAGCCAAATTAAGTCTCCTGGTGCTCCCTCTGTTTGAATGTGAAATGTGCTTCTTTTAGCAGAATCACTAGAGGTTCAATCTGCCGTCTACTTTTCACCTTGTCAAGGTTTTTGGACACCTTAAGCATTATGACTGGAATATATAGCAGAAAGTATCACTCGGTGCAATTGTGGGATATCTTAAGCTCACTTCAGTTACATACTGACAATATTTGCGTGAATTATACTACAAGTGCTGAAGCTGTGTAATGAAAGTACATTAAGCACATTGGGGAAGAAATGCTTTGGTCATTATGGGCTAAAAATTCGGGGTTTTAGCGACACCCGTTACCACCAGATTCGGGGGAAAAAATGGTCGCCACCGCACTATCGCCCGCTGCCGTTGGGTCTCGTGGCGGGCGCCATTTTCGGCAGCTCAGCAATGCTGCCGTTGCCTGCGCTCGCTGAAAGTACTGCAATGAGTCGGAGCGTGACGTCAATCGGCGTGGGGGTTGCATTTTCTGGCGGCTTTCCGGGAGGCCTACAGTGTTTGTGGGTCAGTAAATCAATGGGTGAAACCTTGTGGAACAAGCTTTTAGTTCAGAACTGAACACAGGCACAAAACCGCAAATCCCTCAGCGGATTCCCAGCAAATAAAACAAACAAATTCCTAAAGAGCATCAGATTGGCTAGAATCCATTGCAACGTTTGAAGATCATCTCCGATAAGATCTCTTTTACCTTTATGATAGCGTCACCGGAACGCCACCCCCAGCAAACCTGGACTCAACTGCTTAAGATTTTAAGGAATTATAATTAATTTATTGAAAATTCCATAACCAATTATTTATCAAATAATTATTTTGTATCGAGTATGCAAGGCCTACTAAAAGCTGCCATGATTACTACACATTTAAACACTTTCAAGAGTAACCATTGGGGAAAGATTAGTGTTCCAGAGAACGCAGATACATTCATTACATGAACTATTAAAACATCAACAAACATCGGATGGCAGGTAATATTGTTGTAGCGAGCACGGCAACTGTTCCGTACGTGGCCGACAGGTTCGCTCCTTTCTCCCCCGTTCTCCTTCACTGCAAGCGGGAGACAGACGCGACCTTCGGCCTTTTGCTGAGCTTAGTGCTGGAAAGAGCCCAGTACACCACAAAATCAACGCTTCGCTGATGTTAATTAGCAGGCAGCACCAAAACACTGGTGCTGCCTGAGCTCTCGGCGGGTGACTGTTAGCCTTGGCCGGCGCCGCTACCCTCAGGTTTCCAACGTACTCGAATCTTTAGCCCTATACGTGGCAACACTATCCATGCATACAAAAATAACAACTTTAATCTATGGAAAATCATGGGAAGCATGCTCATGATACTTATCTCTGCTTGCTTTGGGTCAGCGGCTTTGCTACAGGTATGGCATTGCTAGTGGCAGACAAAGTTACCACTGCCCTCAACTGTTATGCCTCCGAGTCATTTCAGATTAGCACTGCAATATCAGCCAACATATAAAGCAGATGACTTATGCATTAGTTCAGCATGGCCAACATTTTATCTCCTTTCCATAGAATCATAGAATGGTTACAACACGGAAGAAGGCCTTTGGCCTGTCGAGCCCATGCTGGCTCTCTACAAGAGCACTTCAGTAGTCCCACTCCCCCGCCCTTTCCCCGTAGCACTGCAAATTTTTTTTCCTTCAGGTACTTATCCAACTCCCTTTTGAAAGCCGTGATTCAGTCTGCCTCCACCACCCTTTCAGGCAGTGTATTCCAGATCCTAACCACTCGCTGTGTAAAAAAGATTTTCCTCATGTCGCCTTTGGTTCTTCTGTCAATCACCTTAAATCTGTGCCCTCTGGTTCTTTACCCTTCTGCCAATGGGAACAGTTTTTCTCTATCTACTCTGTCCAGACCCCTCATGATTTTGAACACCTCTATCAAATCTCCTCTCAACTTTCTCTGCTCTAAAGAGAACAACCCCAGCTTCTCCAGTCTATCCACATAACTGAAGTCCCTCATCCCTGGAATCATTCTCATAAATCTTTTCTGCACCCTCTCTAAGGCCTTCACATCCTTCCTAAAGTGCGGTGCCCAGAATTGGACACAATACTCCAGTTGAGGCCGAACCAGTGTTTTATAAAGGTTCATCATAACTTCCTTGCTTTTGTACTCTATGCCTCTATTTATGAAGCCCAGGATCCCGGAAGCTTTTTTTAACTGCTTTCTCAACCTGTCCTGCCACCTTCAATGATTTGTGCACATATACCCCCAGGTCTCTCTGTTCATGCACCCCCTTTAGGATTGTACCCTTTAGTTTATATTTCCTCTCCTCATTCTTTCTACCAAAATATATCACTTTGCACTTTTCTGCATTAAATTTCATCTGCCACGTGTCCGCCCATTCCACCAGCCTGTCTATGTCCTCTTGAAGTCTATCACTATCCTCCTCACTGTTCACTATACTTCCACGTTTTGTGTCATCTGCAAATTTTGAAATTATGCCCTGTACACCCAAGTCCAAGTCATTAATATATATCAAGAAAAGCAGTGGTCCTAGAACCGACCCCTGGGGAACACCACTGTGTACCTTCCTCCAGTCCGAAAAACAACCATTCACCACTACTCTCTGTTTCCTGTCACTTGGCCAATTTCGTATCCATGCTGCCACTGTCCCTTTTATTCCATGGGCTTCAACTTTGCTGGCAAGCCTATTATGTGGCACTTTGTCAAACGCCTTTTGGAAATCCACGTATACCACGCCAACCGCATTGCCCTCATCAACCCTCTCTGTTACCTGATCAAAAAACTCGATCAAGTTGGTTAACCACGATTTGCCTTCAACAAATCCATGCTGGCTTTCCTTAATTAATCCATACTTGTCCAAGTGACTGTTAATTTTGTCCCTGATTATTGTTTCTAAAAGCTTTCCCACTACCGAGATTAAACTGACTGGCCTGTAGTTGCTGGGTTTATCTTTACACCCTTTTTTGAACAAGGGTGTGACATTTGCAATTCTCCAGTCCTCTGGCACCACCCCATTTCTAAGGAGGATTGGAAGATTATGGCCAGTACCTCCGCGATTTCTTCCTTCACTTCCCTCCGCGTCTCAGGATGCATCCCATCCGGTCCTGGTGACTTATCTACTTTAAGTACAGGCAGCCTTTCTAGTACCTCCTCTTTATCAATTTGTATCCCATCCTGTATCTCCTCTACCTCCTCCTTCACTATGTCTATGGCAGCATTTTCTTCCTTGGTGAAGACAGATGCAAAGTACTCATTGAGTGGCATGACGCAGTTAATCAACGTCACCATATTGCTGCATTTCCCAAAATTTGGACGCTCGTTAATGCCATCCGGGCAGCAAATTCCTGCTCCCCTTCTGACACCACCATTTACTCCTCCTCACCCAAGCACTGTGACCCACTCGGTGGTTCCTCCACAAACTCATTGATTGCATCCTCCGGAATGTATGTAGCTGCGTTAGTGCTTGCAAATGAGAAAGAGACAGAGGCTGCTGTGCGGTGCTGCCTTGCTCCGGCCACTAGCAGTGCTGACAAGCTACTCTTCCAAGCCTACAATGACAAAAAAGGGGCAAATGTTAAAATAGTGGCTCACCCAACAAACATTCAAACAAAACGTGCAGTGACAAACACTGTGGGGCATCGGGTACTGGTACCTAGGAAATCAAGCAGGAGAGCCTGAGGACTACAACACGCTCTCGATGCTCACTGCCCTCCAATATGGGTCACAAGCGCAAAGGAGACTGGGAGCCAGCGACAGGTTATGTGCGCATTAGGCATCAATGCTGTATTTAATTGAGGTGCCAGTTGCTAATATGACCGGAGTGCCTGATCCCCAGATGCGGATGCTCATCTGGAATGGGTGCTGAAGGGGAAGCCACCATTGAATTAAAATCAAATATGGCCACCTCTGCCTGCCCGCCCCCTGCACATTGACCCCATGGCATGTGCTCCTATGCCCTTGTGCCTGCTACCCCTTTCCTCCATGCTGCTACCCCATCCTCTCACATGCCAGAGAGTGCTTGGTGCTGGGTGCTGGCGCCTGACAATGTGGGCACGGCGCTGCCAGCACCTTGTGAAAAACACTGTTCGAGCGTCAATGGGCAGACCTCCCCTCATTCGCTGGTGAATTTGGCCTCTTTGGCTCAGGCACATTATTGGGCCTTGTGCGGGATGTTGCCTGTGTGGGAGTGAATGACAACGGGACAGGGCATAAGAGGTGGATGGTACTAGTCCCGAGCTTGGAGAGGCCTACTGCTTTACCTTTCCATATTCTCTCCATGCTCTGGTAAGCCTGGATGTCCAGCGTGGCCTCCTCCAAAAAGTCATGGGCCTGTAATTTGTGAGCGCTGTACCTCTTGCAACAGATTCTGTTTTCTGCCCCTACATTGGGTTTCTTTTCACTTCATTTTGCCTAGCATATCCTTCTCTCCAACCAGCCTTGGCAAAGGCTGACAAATGCTTAAGGGCCAATTTTACTAAATAGAGCTCCTGGTGAGAAGCATTGTCCAATGAGATATAATGGACCGAAAATTCTAGCAAATGCATTTGCGATTTCCCTAAATGTGTTCCAGCATGTATGGCTTCCCAGTGGGAGCACACATCTGTAAAATCAGCCCTTTAAACTCCATATCGAGTCTTTATAAAGGCAGAAATAATATTTGCGCTCACCTTTAAATAGCCACATTCCTTTAAATTTGAGCTGCTGGCCAGCTTTTCTGCATTTTCCATCAGCCTAACTCCCAGTGCAAATCCAAAGCTGTGCTGGGATCGCATACCTATAACTCAAATGAGTTGACCGCGGAAAATTACAGGCTGCTAGCTCAGCGCACTTTCGGCATGCACTGTGCAAGCAGCTAACCGTTCCCAGCTCCACTTCGCTGGGATCATCGAGTCGGCCCTTTTATGGTCACCTCCACGAGATGGCTGTTCAAGGTTTCTAAATGAAATGGGACAGACAGCCTCAGCTTAGATCTCGGCAGATGTGCCCACACTACAAAATTACCCTCAGGATCTGAATTTACAATCGCATTAAAAATAAATAAAATATTAGAAAAATAATCACTTCACTGCACGTAGCCTGAAGTTGTCAGTGATATATAAAGTGTAGAGTGTATTGGACACTGTAAACTGCCTCTGTGCATTGAACCGCACAGTGCCTTGAAATTTTAGACCAACAATGGAAAAGGGAAATGTAAGAAAGTGCACAGATGGGTGTGCACAAGTTATCATTTAGCATCTAAAAACCAACAATGTATCTGCCAATTCACTAATTGCATAAATAATTAAAACCAGAATTTTAAGATTGGGCTACAAGGAGCACTTTCTTCGATATTTGGTCATTCTGAGTTTGTACGGTGTATAAGTCCTGTCCTGTACTTGGGAAGCAGCACAAAGCTCTCAGTTTCAAGCTTTATAAATAGAGAAGCACAAACACAAGCAACACTTTAGGGCTGATTTTAATTCGGGACAGGAATCGGGGGGTGCGGAGGCCAAAGAGGGCGGCGAACCGTCTTGCCCCCGAGAGCGTGAGGCCTGGGAGAATTTAACTCCCAGGCTTTATTAACATTTCCTGACATTGAATCCCGCCTGAAGTTGTCAGAAATGACCTCACTGAGGGCTAGCAGGAGTCAAAATCAGTGGTTGGGGGGGTGTCCCCATCTTCTCTAAACTTCTCTAACGTTTGTGCTAGCATGTCAGTACCACAACTGAAGCAGTTATAAATGAATATGTTAACAAAGAATTGCTATAAGGAAATATTTATAATTGTTTTCTATAAGTAATTTGCCTGATGTAAAAAAGTAGCAACATTGGGCTAGATTTTGTCGATGGGGGTGCGTTGGGGGTGGGACTGCTGGTTGTCGGGTTTCAGTACCGCCCCCAACGAGGTCCGGCCAACCCACTCTATTTTCCCTTGATTGACCTTGTTAAGCCCGCCCTGCGGGCTTAGCAGGCCAATTAAGGGAAAGCCAGTGACAGAGGACGCCAGCGTATGACATTTCATCTGTCAAAAATTTTTTGACAGATGATTTGTCAGCGTTTGACAGCTTAGAGAAGCTGTCAAATACTGACAATCTCTGTTCTTTGGTGAGCCCTTGCACTGAAGGCTCACGAAAACTTATTTCCTCAGCAGAAATCAGATGGCTGCTGCATCTGAGAATGCAGCAGCCATTCTGTCATCTCTGCCGTTGAGATGAGGAACCTCTGGATCCCCAAGGGTTGAAGCCTGCAGGAAGAAGTAACGGTAAGTAAACTTTTTCTAACACTTTACACTCACCTCTCATACTTACCTCTCCACACTTGCACCCATCACTCATCTCCACAGCGGATTTTTAGATCCCTTTCACCCCCGCAGACCCACTGCTTGCCTCGCTGACCCTGGCGGGGATTCCCGACGTCAGGAAGCCCGCACTTGCAGGGGTAAAATGGAGATAAGCCTCAAAACTGCCTGAACTACCTGTTAACAGGCAGTTAATTGGCTCTAATCCCCTTCCCGCCTCGAGGAGACGGGTCCCTGCACCAGTCGGGGACCCGCCTCCCGGGAAGATGGCATGAAGGCGGGTTGGGAGCGGGTTCGGTACCCGCTCCCAGTTTCTGCCATTTCCCCGGCAGTCCTGGCTCCATACCCACCTCCCCAGGGCTGGGAAAATTCCCCCTGCAACTTACCAAATATAGGCAATCTAAAGAACATGTCTAATTGAGCAGGTAGATGCCACATTTTTGATGGGGAGGGCAAGTGGGTGAATCTGCATTCTATTTCTTCCATATAGCATCAGCCATGGCTCAGTTGGCAGCACTCTCACCTCTAAGTCATGAAGGTTATGGGTTCAAGTCCCATTCCAGAGACTTGAGCACAAAAATCTAGGCTGACACTCTAGGCTTATCAGAGTAGAAATAGAAGGATATTTCAGATGAATACATGGCGAGAGGAATGGTGCAAGGATTCAAATTCCTGGGACATTGGAACCAGTTCTGGGGGAGGTAGGACCAGTACAAACTGGACGGTTTGCACCTGGGCAGGACCGGGACCGATGTCCTAGGGGGAGTGTTTGCTAGTGCTGTTGGGGAGGGTTTAAACTAAAATGGCAGGGGGTTGGGAATCTGTGCAGGGAGACAGAGGAAAGGGAAGCAAGGATAGAAGCAAAAGACAGGAAGGAGAAAAGCAAAAGTGGCAGTCAGAGAAATCAAGGGTGTAAATCAAACATGGCCACAGTAAATAATAATTCTAAAAGGTCTAATAGTGTTAAAAAATCAATTCTGAAGGCTTTGGGGTAAAAATTGAGTCGCGCCCCATTTGGGGCGCTAACCTCGCCGGGGCGCGACTTTTAGCGCCCCGAAAAAATTAGCGGCCCCGCGCCGGAACTTCAGTGGTTGCGCCCCAAGAGGGAAGCGGGGCGCCACTGGAAGCACCCCGCATCCCTCTTGGGGCGCTGCGAGGGAATATCCTGGCGCTACGTGCCGCAGCGCCACGCGCTGCGGCACGTTGCGCCGCGGTATTGCAGGCCTTCCTCCCCTTCTTAAAGGGGAGGGACCCTGCGCAGCGCGAACCGGGGCCCAGCTGGGCCCCCAGGGATCGGGAGTGCCGGCAAAAGAGCCCGGCACTCAAGAGAAGTGCCGGGCTCTTGGAGCGCAGCCAGCACTTCACGGTGGGGGGGCTTCACGGGGGCCGGGGACAGCAACGGGGGCAGGTGCTGGCAGGCGGCCAGCAACAAAAATGGCCGCCTGCCACCTCCCCTTTAAATATCGCCGCCCCGGCCGCACGTACGCCTCCCTGAACCCGTCGGACATAGCGTCTGGCGGTAAATCAGGGGGCGCGACTGAAGATCGCGGCTGGAGCGTGAGTGGGGTGCTGCGCACGGCGATGACGTCATCGCCGGCGGCGCAGCGCCACAGGGCGCTACCGGCTGGCGCCGCCGCTAACCTCCCGCTGAATTTTTTGGGAGGCGTGGGCGGCGCTGTGCCCGGGCGTTAGCTGCTTTACGCCCCATTAGCGCCCTCTTAAGGCGCTAACGGGAGGCGCAAGCAGCTGAATTTTTCCCCCTTTGTGTCTTAATGCGAGGAGCATTCGTAATAAGGTGGATGAATTAGCTGCGCAAATAGATATAAACAGATATGATATAATTGGGATTACGGAGACATGGCTCCAGGGTGACCAAGGCTGGGAATTCAACATCCAGGGGTATTCAATATTCAGGAAAGATAGGCAAAAAGGAAAAGGAGGTGGGGTAGCATTGCTAGTTAAAGAGGAGATTAACACAATAGTAAGGAAGGATATTAGCTCTGATGAAGTGGAATCTGTATGGGTAGCGCTAAGAAATACGAAGGGGCAGAAAACGTTAGTGGGAGTTGTATAGAGACCCCCAAACAGTAATGCTGAGGTTGGGGATGGCATTAAATGGGATATTAGAGACACGTGCAATAAGGGCACAGCAGTTATTATGGGACTTTAATCTACATATAGATTGGGCTAACCAAATTAGTAACAATACTGTGGAGGAGGAATTCCTAGAGTGTATACAGGATGGTTTCCTGGACCAATATGTCGAGGAACCAACTAGAGATCAGGCCATCTTAGACTGGGTATTATTTAATGAGAAAGGATTAATTAGCAATCTTGTTGTGCGAGGCCCCTTGGGGAGGAGCGATCATAATATGATAGAATTCTTCATTAAGATGGAGAGTGAAGTAGTTGACTCAGAGATTAGGGTCCTGAATTTAAATAAAGGAAACTACGATGGTATGAGGCACGAGTTTGCTAGGATGGATTGGGGAGCGTTACTTAAAGGGTTGACGGTGGTTAGGCAATGGCAAACATTTAAAGATCGCATGGATGAACTACAGAATTTGTTCATCCCAGTTTGGCATAAAAATAAAACAAAAAAGGTGACTCAACCGTGGCTAACAAGGGAAATTAGGGATAGCATAAGATCCAAGGAGAAGACATATAAATTGGCCAGAAAAAGCAGCAAACCTGAGGATTGGGAGCAGTTTAGGATTCAGCAAAGGAGGACAAAGGGATTAATTAAGAGGGGGAAAATAGAGTATGAGAGTAAGCTTGCAGGGAACATAAAAACTGACTGTAAAAGCTTCTATAGATATGTGAAAAGAAAAAGATTGGTGAAGTCAAGCGTAGGTCCCTTGCAGTCAGAATCAGGGGAATTTATAATGGGGAACAAAGAAATGGCAGACCAATTAAATATATACTTTGGTTCTGTCTTCACAGAGGAGGACACAAATAACCTCCCAGAGATGTCGGGGAACATAGGATCTAATGAGAGGGAGGAACTGAATTAAATCAGTATTTGTAGGGAAATGGTGTTAGGGAAATTGACGGGATTGAAGGCCGATAAATCCCCAGGGCTTGATAATCTACATCCTAGGGTACTTAAGGAAGTGGCCCTAGAAATAGTAGATGCATTGCAGGTCATCTTCCAAAATTCTATAGACTCTAGAACAGTTCCCATGGATTGGAGGGTAGCTAATGTAACCCCACTATTAAAAAAAGGTGGTAGAGAGAAAATGGGGTATTATAGACTGGTAAGCCTGACATCGGTAGCGGGACAATGCTAGAGTCCATTATAAAAGATGTAATAGCAGAGCACTTAGAAAACAGTGACAGGATCGGACAAAGTCAACATGGATTTACAAAAGGTAAATCATGCTTGACTAATCTACTGAAATTTTTTGAGGATGTAACTGGTAGAATAGATAAGGGAGAACCAGTGGATGTGGTGTATTTGGACTTTCAGAAGGCTTTCGATAAGGTCCCGCATAAGAGATTGGCATGCAAAGTTAAAGCACATGGGATTGGGGGTAAGGTACTGACTTGGATAGAGAACTGGTTGGCAGACAGGAAGCAAAGAGTTGGAATAAACGGATCTTTTTCCGAGTGGCAGGCAGTGACTAGTGGGGTACCGCAGGGATCGGTGCTAGGACCCCAGTTATTCACAATATATATTAATGATCTAGACGAGGGAACTAGATGTAATATCTCCAAGTTTGCAGACGACACAAAGCTGGGTGGGCGTGTGTGCTGTGAGGAGGATGCAGAGAAATTCCAGTATGATTTGGACAGGTTGGGTGATTGGGCAGATGCATGGCAGATGCAGTATAATGTGGATAAATGCAAGGTTATCCACTTTGGTGGCAAAAACAGGAAGGCAGATTATTATCTGAACGGCAATAGATTGGGAAAAGGGGAAGTGCAACGAGACCTGGGTGTCCTTGTGCACCAGTCGCTGAAGGTAAGCATGCAGGTGCAGCAGGCGGTTAAGAAGGCAAATGGTATGTTGGCCTTCATAGCGAGAGGATTCGAGTACAGGAGCAAGGATGTCTTGCTGCAGTTGTACAGGGCCTTGGTGAGACCACACCTTGAGTATTGTGTGCAGTTTTGGTAGCCTTATCTAAGGAAGGATGTTCTTGCCATGGAGGGAGTGCAGCGAAGATTTACCAGACTGATACCTGGGATGGCAGGAATGACGTATGAAGAGAGATTGGGTCGATTGGGCTTGTATTCGCTAGAGTTTAGAAGAATGAGAGGGGATCTCATTGAAACTTATAAAATTCTAACAGGACTAGACAGACTAGATGCAGGAAGGATGTTCCCGATGGTGGGGGAGTCCAGAACCAGAGGTCACATTCTAAGGATAAGGGGTAAGCCATTTAGGACAGAGATGAGGAGGAATTTCTTCACCCAGAGAGTGGCGAACCTGTGGAATTCTCTACCACAGAAGGCAGTTGAGGCCAATTCATTAAATATATTCAGGAAGGAGTTAGATATATTTCTTAAGGCTAAAGGGATCAAGGGATATGAGGAGAAAGCAGGGACAGGGTACTGAATTTGGATGATCAGCCATGATCTCATTAAATGGCGGAACAGGCTCGAGAGGCCGAATGGCCTACTCCTGCTCCTATCTTCTATGTTTCTATGTTTCTAGTACAGTGCTGAGGGAGTGCTGCACTGTCAGAGGTGCCATCTTTTAGATGAGACATTAAATCAAGGCCCAGTCTGCCCTCTCAGGTGCATGTAAAAGATCCCATGGCACTATTTCGAAGAAGAGCTTCGGAGTTATCCTCGGTGTCCTGGCCAATATTTATCCCTCAATCAACATAACAAAAACAGGTTATCTGGTCATTATCACATTGCTGTTTGTGGGAGCTTGCTGTGCACAAACTGGCTGCTGCATTTCCTACATTACAACAGTGACTCCACTCCAAAAGTACTTAATTGGCTGTAAAGCGCTTTGGGACGTCCGGTGGTCGTAAAAGGCGCGGCATAAATGCAAGTCTTTTTCTTTTTCATTAAATTCTAAGAGTTAGTATCTGCATTCCATTTATCAACTTATTTTTAAAGGATATTTTTTCACGCAATATTTGTGAGTTGCGCGCCTGTTCCCATGAACTTGAAACTGTTTATGCTTCAGTGTTACAAGAGTCACTCTGTTGCCTATTTATTTACATGGGCACCAGCGTGCATTATTTCTGAGCTACAGCTGGCTGGTGCATTGGGTTAGCACACTCTCCATCCACCTAGGTGGCGGGGTTAAAAACCATCCTAGATTGATGGGAGATTAGAGACAGAGGTTAGTATAGATATTACAAGATGGGAGCAGGGTGAGGGGGAGGGGGGAGGTGGTTAAAGACAGATGAGGGATGATACAACAGCGAAATACTGCGGATGCTGGAAATCTGAAATAAAAACAGAAAATGCTGGAAATACTCAGCAGGTCAGGCAGCGTCTGTGGAGAGAGAAACAAAGTTAACGTTTCAGGTCGATGACCCTTCGTCAGAACTGGAAAATGTTAGAGATGGAACAGGTTTTTAAGCAAGTGTAGGGGCAGGGAAAGGGGGGAGGGGAGGAAAGAACAAAGGGAAGGTCTGTGATAGGATGGAAGGCAGGAGAGATTAAGAGACAAAAGGGATGATGGTGCAAGGCAAAAGGAGATGGTAATGGGACAAGTTAAGAAACAAAAGATGACTCTAGATGAAGTGTAAATGGCAATGGCAGAATGATCGACAGCTGCCATGTGAGAGAGAAAAAAAATGAAAAAAAGGATAGTGGCAGAGGTTATGGTCTGAAATTGTTGAACTCGATGTTGAGTCCAGAAGGCTGTAAAGTGCCTAATCGAAAGATGAGGTGTTGTTCCTCGAGCTTACGTTGAGCTTCATTGGAACAATGTAAGAGGTCGAGGACAGAGAGATCAGAGTGGGAGTGGAGTGGAGAATTAAAGTGACAGGCGACTGGAAGCTAGGGGTCACCCTTACGGACGGAACGGGGGTGTTCCACAAAGCCCTTTTGTCTCTTAATCTCTCCTGCCTTCCAGCCTATCACAGACCGTCCCTTTTGTTCTTTCCTCCCCTCCCCCCTTTCCCTGCCCCTACACTTGCTTAAAAACCTGTTCCATCTCCAACTTTTTCCAGTTCTGACGAAGGGTCATTGACCTGAAACGTTAACTCTGTTTCTCTCTCCACAGATGCTGCCTGACCTGCTGAGTATTTCCAGCATTTTCTGTTTTTATATGAGAGATGATAATCTGGTTGTGTTAAATGGCTGGGAGTGGATAGTTAGGGGATGTTTGTGAGGATCAGTTAGGAGATATAAAATGTTAGTCAGAGCATGTTAGAAGGCTTAGGGTGGAGGTAAGAATGGTTAGCTAAGCTAGTGTATGTTAATAGCAAAAGTAAACCATTGCTCTCATCCACAGCTGTGCCTTTACAGTTACAGTTAAATTACTCCCATTAAAACATTTCAGACCAGAGTCCTACCTGGAATAATATCGGCCAAAGTCCTCTCCTGAGAGAAACAGAATCCCCTTATGCTTTACCTGGGGAAGTCCAGGTCTGCAAACTCCACTAGGTGGAGTCCAGGGCATAGTGTCCACCAGAAGGAGACCAGGCCATGACGCCCCATCAGAAGAAGTCCAGGCCATGGTGTTCCACAAGAAGGAGTCCAAGACACAGTGGAGCGATAATGAACATAGGAACATAGGACAGGAGTAGGCCATTTAGCCCCTCAAGCCTGTTCCGCCATTCAATGAGATCATGGCTGACCTGTGACCTAACGCCTTTGGCCCATATCCCTTAGTACCATTGGTTAACAAAAATCTATCAATCTCTGATTTAAAATTAACAATTGATCTAGCATCAATTGCCATTTGCGAAAGAGAGTTCCAAACTTCTACCACCCTTTGTGTGTAGAAGTGTTTCCTAATTTCACTCCTGTAAGGTCTGGCTCTAATTTTTAGACTATGCCCCCTAGTCCTAGACTCCCCAACCAGCGGAAATAGTTTCTCTCTATCTACCCCATCTGTTCCCCTTAATATCTTGAAAACTTTGATCAAATCACCCCTTAACCTTCTAAATTCCAGGAATACAAACCTAGTTTATGTAATCTCGCCTCGTAATTTAACCCTTGGAGTCCAGGTATCATTCGAGTAAATCTACACTGCACTCCCTCCAAAGCCAATATATCCTTCCTAAGGTGTAGTGCCCAGAATTGCTCACAGTACTCCAGGTGTGGTCTAACCAGGGCTTTGTACAGGTGTAGCATAACTTGTGCCCCCTTGTATTCTAGTCCTCTAGATATAAAGACTAGCATTCCATTAGCCTTTAAAAAAAATTATTCTCTGTACCTGTTTATGACATTTTAATGATCTATGTACCTGGACCCCTAAGTCCCTTTGGACCTCCACTGCTTTTAGCTTTTCACCATTTAGAAAGTACCCTGTTCTACCCTTTTTAGGTCCAAAGTGGATGACTTCACAAAAAGAAAATACTGCAGATGCTGGAAATCTGAAACAAAAACAGAAAATGCTGGAGATACTCAGCAGGTCAGGCAGCATCTGTGAAGAGAGAAACGTTAACTCTGTTTCTCTCTTCACAGATGCTGCCTGACCTGCTGAGTATCTCCAGCATTTTCTGTTTTTATTTTGGATGACTTCACATTTGCCTACATTGAAATCCATTTACCACAGTTTTGCTCATTTACTTAATCTATTAATATCTCTTTGTAATTTTATGCTTTCATCTAATCTGCTGACAATGCCGCTTATCTTTGTGTCATCAGCAAACTTGGATGTGTGGACAGTGCAGCCTGTGCTGTTCCCCTACCCAAGCTGTTCCAGTATAGCTATGGCACTGGCATCAATCTGACAATATGAACAATTGCCCAGGTATTTCCAATCTGCAGAAAAAAGGATAAATCTAACCCAACCAATTATCACTATATCAGCCTCCTTCCAAACATCAGTATAGTGATGGAAGGCGTATTTAACACTGCCATCAAGCACACCTACTCACCAATAACTTGGTCACCACTGCTTAGTTTGGGTTCCACCAGAACCACCCAGCTGCAGACCCATATCCAGCAAGAGCTGAATTCCAGAGGAAAGATTACAGTAGGTTCTCTCGACATGAAGGCAACATTCAACTGAGTATGGCATCAAGGAGCCCTAGCAACAACAAGGTCAATGGAGGTCAAAGGGAAAACCTTCCAGTGGCTGGAATCATACCGGACACAAAGGAAGATGGTTGTGGCTGCTGGAGGCCAGTCATTACAGCCCCCGGACATCATTGCTGGAGTTCCTCGGGAACCATTCTCAGTCCAGCCATCTTCATCTCTTCATCAATGATCTTCCTTCCTTCATAAGTTCAGGGGTGTTGCTGTTCACTGATGATTCATAGTGTTCAGCTACATCCACAACTTCTCCAAAAATGAAGTGGATCATGCCAGCCTACAGAAGAACTTGGATAACATCCAGACTTGGGCTGACAAGTGGCAGGTAATGTTCTAATGCCACATAAGTGCCAGGTAATGACCGAGAGAAAGCCTAGTTATCTCCCCCTGACCTTTTACAACACAACTATCGTCGAGTCCCCCATCATCCTGGGGGTCGTTGTTGACCAGAAGCTGAACTGGACCAACCATATCAACACCATAGCTCCAAGAGCAGGACGGAGGCTAGGTACCTGTGACCAGTGGCTCACCTCCTGAACCCTCAAAGCCTCTCCGCCATCTACTAGGCTCAAGCCAGGAGTGTGATAGAATACTGACCACTATCCTGGATGGGTGCAGCTGCAACAACACTCAAGAAACACAACACTGGCCTGTACAGAGCAGTTCACTTGATTGGTGCCCTTGACACTGGACTCCATATCCACCTCCTCTGTCACTTGTAACAACTCACCAAGGTTAATTCAACAGCATCTCCATATCCTGTGATCTTTACCACTAAGAAGAACAAGATCAATAAATTGTGGGAACACAATCACCTCAAAGGTCCCCTCCCAGTCACACACCATCCTCACTTGGACTTATTTCACCTTTCCTTCATTGTCGCTGGGTCAATACACTGCAATTCCTTAGCTAACAGCATCGTGTTAGAGAGCATCAGCTCCACAATGCTGCAGCGGTGCAAGGAGAAGGCCCACCACCACCTTCTCGGGGCAATACGTTCAGCTTCTTGCCCACATCATAAGAACTAAGATGATAGCAGTGCAGTGTTGAGGGAGTGCTGCATTGTTGTAGGTGCTGCCTTTCTGGTTTTAGACATTAAATTGAGTGCCTGCCAGCCCCATGCTGCTGGAAACTCTGGAGCCTTCTGCTATCATGGGAGGGGCATCCTGTTTTTTTTCCTCCTTTCTCTCTTCCCCCACTCCACAGAAACAATTTACTGGCCCCCTTTGTAAGGGGGGGAGGTGGGGCAATATTAAAAGATTTTTAAAAACACAAACTTTTCCTTCGGGAGTCTAGGCTGATTCTTTAACCTGGACCATTGTTCACCCTTCACCGCGCACCCCGACCCCACAACCACCCCCCACCACCACCACCCCACCACCCCACCACACACCAGTGGGTGCTATGCCTCCCATCTCATTGGTGTGCCAGCCTCCAACTTTACACCGAGTCCCATTGAGGCTGGGGAAGTGGGAACGCCAAGAATAAGGAGTCGCTGCACTCAGACCACCCCAACCCCGCACCTTTTATACCATTGGACTTTAAAGGGGTTGGCCGGGAGTTCTGCCCCTCACAACGACACGCAGGCATTCCGAGCATAAGCGGGGACCCCAGTACATCCAGGTCATGGCCTGTTTCTGGGTCTTTCTGCTGCATTCGCACCAGAGAAATCTCTCTAATAATTTTGCTTTTTAAAGAAAAATAAATCCGATTGTTATTTTTTTGATAGGCACAGTTTTCTGAATGTGTACCTGATGGGCAAGACTGAGTTTGTTACATTTGACAATTATTACCAAAGATGAAGGAAATAAATTTCTTGCCTTTCTTCAATAATAAATTTATGTAGAAAGAAAAACTTATTTATAAATAATTTTCTTTTACATTCTTGTATTGAAGAATATTTTTCTTGCAGCTGGCTTCTCAACTGAAGCTGATTCTTTTCACTCACCCCATCCTCTTTGTGGCAAAGAAACTTGATTTTACAAGGTGACAGGTGCCCACAGGTGGAACTTGTCCCATCAGGAGCTTCTGGAGGAGAACCTTGACACACGCTCACATCACCTTGCTCTGTAACAACGCCTTGAGACAATAGTGCCCACTCACCCTGTCGGAAAAGGGATTATAGATGATGGCATCATAAATAGCCACGATCTGGTTCCTGCACCCCTTGGTTTCCTGCCTCCACTATCCATCTGTTATTGGTGCCCTCTGACAGGTTGACAGTAATATCAAGCAGCGTTGTCATGTGGTGCAAGATGCAACATACAGAAAAACATTCAGACCTTAAGGTGTGCCCCCACTGAAATCTACAATTTAAAATCTCATTTTTCAAAGTCATTCTATTATTGCTCTTTTAGTTAATATGAGCCTCATTATATGGGCAGTTGGGACTAAATCATGAACTTGGACCTTTGCCTTTGTTACCTGTGAAAGCGATGTTGGCACTCATTAAAAGCAACATGAACGGAGGACAAAAACTGTGAGAGATCCACAGATTAATACTTTACTTAATAACAACAACTTGTATTTATATAGTGCCTTTAACGTAGTAAAATGTTGCAAGGCACTTCACAGGTGCCATTCAGAAGTTAGTTGTCCTTGAAGAAAGTTCCTCTCGAGCCTTGAATAGGAAAGGACAAACGAGTCACGGGTGCTGCCCAGGTATCTGGCATACATATCTTTAATAATGTTCCTTGGCATCACACACCTGCACTTTCACAGAATGCCCACACTAAGCTGCACTTTCACAGAATGGGAATATTTACTGCAGGCGTGAGCAATCTCTACAGCTGCACAGATGCGTATGTGGGCAGATGATCGAACTCCAGACATTAACATGAGTGCTGATGCTGCCCACCTCTACCTTTCAAACACTTCTCTCAACCCCTCCACTGCCCCCATGCTGTCAGTCTCTTGTCCGACATCAAGTACTGGATGAGTCACAACTTCCTCCAACTCAACGTCGAAAGACCAAAGCCATTATCTTCGGACCTGGCAACAAGCACTGCTTGCTTGCCACTGACTTCTTCTCGGCTGAACCAGACTGTCCATAATCTTGCCATCCTGCTTAACCCTGAGCTGAGCTTTAACCCTCACATTCTATCAATCACCAAGACTGCTTCTGTAACATCGCCCACCTCCACCTCTACCATAGCCTGTCCACTGCTTAAATCCTTATACATACCTCTGTAACAATCCTACTCGATTATTCCATCGCTTTCCCTGCCAGACACCCATTCTCCACTGTCCATAAACTCCAACTTGTCATAGCCTCTGCTGCAGCAGGCAACACCTTAATTTAAATATTAATTTAAATGTAATTTCCTGCCATTCAGTCATGCAGGTCACAGATGCAAATGGCACCCATCGAGTGGTAGTTGATTTAAAGAGCACAGTATCTTCATTTTCTTCCTGCTGGCACTTAGGTTCTCGTGAGCCATCATGCCAACTGTGCTAATTTATATTTTTGTCCCCAGTATCATTGCCCACATTAATAAATTTCCAAGTAGGAGTCCCCTATCTGATATGTTCAGAAGAAGTAGAGGAAGACCAACGAAGGAGCCCATTCAGTTCAGGGTATAGGGTTGCCAACTCTGGTTGGAGGTATTTCTGGAGGTTTGATCACGTGGCATCTGACCATGTTACATGTGATCATGAGATGTCTGATCATGCGACGTCTGCAAATGTTATTGCATTTACCTTACAAAGGTTGGGTCCCCTGTAGTTGACTGTCTTTGCTCATGGTATTGTGTGAGCAGCTGTTGTGCAAGAAGTTCCGAGAGCCAAGAGGCCACCCAGCGAAGAAGGGAAACCAAGGCGGGGAAGAGGGGAACCCAGTGGTGGGGGAGGGGTCCGCAGGGGGAATCAGCAGCCCTACAATCCCACTGCTCCTGCTGATCGTTCCATTCCTGTAACTCCGGCTTCTTGTGCACTCCCACGCCTTTCACTTTGCCATTATGGCCATGTCTTCAGCCACCAAGGCCCCACACTTTGGAATTCCCTTCCTAAACCCTTCTGCCTTTCCATCTATCTCTCCCCCATTAAGCTGCTCCGACCAAGGTTTTGATCACCGTCCTAATCTCTGCTTCTTTGGCTCAGCATTCATTTTTCTTTACAACTGTGTGACGCGCCTTGCAATCTTTTTCTACATTAAAGGAGATATATCAATGCAAATCATTTTTATTTTTATTGTACCTGGCAAAAACCATAGGAAACTTTCTTTGCAGAGTCTGAGTCATCAGACCCTCTCAGAAAATTTACTCTGAATAAAAATGTTATAATTCAATAAACCAATTGGAAAGAGACAATAAAAAATCATTATTTTATTACCAACCAATAGTTGATGCTAGTGTTGAAATTAATTTTTACAGGATTTAAAAAAATAAGTTTCCCTGCTTGTGCACTTACTTGGCAGTGCAGAACTTCTCTTTAAGCCCCGATTTTAACCTAACCGGCCGGGCAGGAGTGAGGCGTGTTAAGGTCGAATGCCCGTTTTACATCCCTCTCCCAAAGTCAATGGAGCGTAAAATCGGGCGTGCGACCTGAACCCACATCGGGTGGTTTGGTTACAATGGATGCTGTCGAGTCTAAAAGCTAGAACTTACTGTGGCGATATTAGCTTGACGGGTCTGACAATGTAGCCTCAGGACCAATACGCATTGCCTGCTAGCTGTGCCTGTAGGGCAAACAGCTGACCTCACAAGCAGTTAAATAAATTCTTGGGTGGATTCTGTGGTCCCACACTCCCAGAGTGGCGTAGTGCTCGCAGGAAAGTGAAGTGTGGGAAATGGAAGGCACACAGCCCATGGTTTACCGTCCATTAATTTTAATTGTTGGTTTGATTTGCTGTGATGCTCAGCCTGTGGGTGCTGCTCTCTACTGGAAGCACAGGAGTGGGGAATTGTCCCTTCAATGGCGCTCCCAATATCTAGCACTTGATGTACTGGAAGTGAATTATGGAGCGGGCGGGATTATGAAAAAAGTTAAAGGGATGCAGTGCCTTAAAGGTTGCATGGGAAGGGAATCTTTTAATACCTCATTAATCTTTAAAAAAAAATGTAGTGTCCTAAACTAGAGTCTTAAATCTAAACAATGCACACAGCGGAGGTAGGAGGGGAGAATTGGCTAAGGTAGATTGGGAAATTACATTAAAAGGTATGACGGTAGAGAAGCAATGGCTAGCATTTAAAGAATTAATACATAATTTACAACAAATATACATTCCTTTAAGGCACAAAAACCCCACAGGAAAAGTGGTCCAACCATGGCTAACAAGAGAAGTTAAAGATAGTATTAGATCAAAGGAAGAGGCTTATAATGTTGTCAAAAAGAGTAGTAAGCCTAAGGATTGGGAGGATTTTAGAATTCAGCAAAGGAGGGCCAAGAAATTGATAAAGAAAGGGAAAATAGAATATGAGAGTAAACTAGTGAGCGACATAAAAACAGATTGGAAAAGCTTCTATAGGTATGTAAAAAGGAAAAGATTAACGAAAATAAATGTGGGTCCCTTATAGGCTGAGACAGGAGAAATTACAATGGGGAATAAGGAAATGGCAGAGAAATTAAACAAATACTTTGGCCGCGATTTTGCCGGTGGTCAGAGGGCGGGTTCGGAGGTGGTCAGCTGTTAAATTCAAAATAATTGATGGCGGGTTGATAACCCGCCGCGATCCCACCTCCGTGTGAGTTTCCAAAGTGTCGGGTCTGCCATTTCAGACCAAACCCGACACCAAGTGGTGGGTGAGGGATTTAAGATACTTAACTCCTTCTTAAGTGTTTGTTACCTGCTATTTTGATAGTCTTTTCCTATTTTCACACATTTTCAACGGGTTTCACGACGTTCGGAGATCATGTCAGGTAAGAATGTTGGGAGTAACAACGAGCTGAGTAGTTCATAGATGCAACTGCAGTATAAAAGCTGAACTCTCACATCTGTTCACTTTCAAATGTCAGCGGTTGCTGATTTCAGGATTTGGAAGACACAATCTGTCTTGAGGGTGTAAGTGTGTGGTGTTAACTCTATATGCACTGTCACCTCCTTGGAATAACCTCTCTCCCCATTGGCTGAATGCTTATAACATCTCATCCTCAACTGCCATATATACACCAGAATGGGAATGCTTTATACTCTCTCATCCTGGTCCTCAGAATCTGAAGAGGATCAGCCGCAGCACCAGTATAACCAGGCACACCAGCAGCACCAACAACAAGAGCACCAACCTTCTCCTCGACCACCTGATGATGTGCAGGGCAGAGGCCATGAGTGCAGGGCTGCACTGCACCACAGGAGATACCCCCAACACAGGGTTTACAGGCAGAGGATGAGCTTCCTCAACATGACTGAGCAGCAGTGCCAAAGGAGGCTGAGACTTTCGCGAGAGGTAGTCGCAATGCTCGATCAAGACCTGCTGCTCCGAGGAACAGGTGGACACCCCTTACCAGTGGCAGTCAAAGTCACCACCGCCCTGAACTTCTTTGCATCTGGGTCCTTCCAGGGATCAGCAGCAGACATTAGCTGCATCTCCCAGTCGGCCACCCACAGATGCATCACGCAGGTTACCGATGCCCTCTTTGGCAAGTCCGGCAATTACATCCACTTTTCCACTGATGAGGCAGGTGGTACTGCGCGCGCGCTAAGCTTTGTCATTCTAGTTGGCTTCCCACGGGTGCAGGGCGTCATCGACTGCACACATGTGGCCATCAGGGCACCCCATCAGAACCCAGCAGTATTTGTCAACCACAAGGGCTTCCATTCCCTTAACGTCCAGCTGGTGTGCAACCATAGGAAGAGCACCATGCATGTGTGTGACAAGTTCCCTGGCAGCTGCCATGACTCTTACATCCTGCACCAGTCCACTGTCCATCAGCTCTTCGCTCCGCCAAACGAACTTTCCAGCTGGCTCCTTGGAGACAAGGGTTATCCCCTGAAGACGTGCCTAATGACAACATTTAGGAGGCCATCAAAGGAGTCTGAGGAGCGTTACAATCAAAGCCACATTTCCACCAGAAGTCTCAAAGAGCAAACAATAGGGTTGCTCAAAAAGCGCTTCGGATGCCTGGACAGATCTGGTGGAGCCCTTCAGTATGCACCAGCCAGGGTCTTGAGAATCATCGATGTCTGCTGTGCCCTGCACAACCTCGCAATGCAGCAAGGATTAGCGCTGGATGAGGAACAAGGTGCAGAGCACACAGCCTCTTCAGAGGAGGAGGAGGAGGAACAGAATGAAGTCCCAGATGAGGAATACCTGGAGGAGGCGGCTGACCCATTGCAACCAGCACACGAGCACATTGCTGCCCATGATGCCAGGGATGGCCTGATCAATGCCAGATTCACCTACATTTATGCAACACAGACATGTGGCTGCCACATGCACATGAAGGTTGCCATGACCACACTTCAACACCATAAAGCATCTCTACAATGATCTGTGCATTCTTTGCACTGTCACCACCATTGCTGGACATAAAAGGCATCCTCACCCTTCACTGTGCCACTTCAAATTGTGACCACACATATGGCAACGAATTCAAACATTCACAGAACATTAATTTATTACAACAGAATAAAAGAACAGAAACTTAACATTGATTTCTAGCAGAACACCCAAGTGAGTACCCTTGTGACTATTTCTGTGGCAGCATTCTCTTACGCATGCTTGTAGGTGGTGCTACCCCTGTGACTTCAGCGGATGTAGAGGCAGCCTGCTCACTTCCCTGCTTAGACGCCTTTGGCGGTCATCCTCTAGGTTTTGGAGCCTGTGAGGGCCCCGCCAAAGTCTGCTCCTCCTGCAACTGTGCATGCGCAGACTCGGCCATCACTGTCCGGGGAGGCATCTGGGGCTCTGACCGAGGGGTTGGCAAGGGGGTGGAAGTCAGAGCGCTTGGAGAGGAGCCCCCACTTGCATGTCCCCTCCCATCATCATCCCTCTCATGCGCCACCCGCACTTTTCTGCTAGCAAGTAGCTGGAGAGCACCTTTCTGCACATCAGTGGGGCCATGAAGACCCATGTCTATACTCATATTCCTCATAACAGGGACATCCATGAACATCTGGTTCATCTCCGCGATAGATGCCCATCTATCCTCCATAGCTGACCATCTATTTAGAAGTGTTACCATGTTGTTCTGAGTCTGGCGATTTATGTCCACCATGGAGGTTGCCATCCTTTCCATGGTGGGACCTACATTTGCCATTGCGTGCGATATGGCGTTGCTCATATTTGAGATGGACTTCTCCATTCTCTGCACACTCGCAGTCACCATGGTTGCAAACCCAGTCAGAGCCTCCTGCACTTGTTCCTGCAGCTCCAGGATCACCCTCTTTCTGGATGGCCCCTGAGGCTCAGCATCTACATGCAGCTGAGCAGAGCTGGGAGCGTTCTGCGGCCTCTGACGAGGACTCTCCACTGCTGTCTCTGTCTCCACCATCTGCTCTTGCTCACTAGTGAGTTGTGATACACCAGGTGACAACACTACTCTATCTCGCACACGACCCACCGAGGTGTGCGTCTCCGCGCTGGTGCTGGGTGCGCTCATTTCTGCTGATGCTGCTCCCTCAGAGGCTGGAGGATCCTCTGAGGAGTCCTCCGGCTCTTCCTCCTGGACAGTAGGGAGGGGGATGGTCCTGTGGGAGAGGAACAACATGAATTAGACATGTGATATGTAGATTGCAGACACATCCCATTATGCACATGATGAGCATTCAATTTCTATTGACAGCAGATCCCATATGATTCACTCATGAATGCCAAGTAAGATGGATGGAAAATTATTCTGTCACCAGGTTGTTCTACTGAGCCCCTCTCTCCATCCCCCACTTTAAGCTGGTCAACTGTTCCTGCAATGTCACAAGCTGCCTCCTCAGCGTGGGTGAGCTGAGCCAATGATGGTGGTCCTCCTCCTGTTCTCTCCCTCTCCCTCTTATTGTGGGCGCTCTTTTCCTGCAATGAGGGAAAGAAGTGGAGTTTCAGTGAGAGTGATGGTATAAATGTAAAGAATGTATAGGATAGATGTTTAGAGGGAGACTATGATGGAGTGGGTTCCCATTACCAAGTTTGCTTCTTTTCAGTTGTTAGTTGTTGTCAGTGCATAACCTTGAGGGTGAGTGTGAGGAGAACATAGTAAGATGGGGAAGTGATTCTATACATAGGGAGAGAGGGATGGGAGATGGTGCAAGGGATGTTAGGGTGAGTTAGGATGTGCAGGAGTAGGGTTGGCAATGCAGAGTGATGGGGATGTGATGACAGGCACAGCAGAATTAAGGTAAGTGAGCTTTTATACTCACTTTTCCAGAACGCAGGAGATCATTGAACCTTTTCCTGCATTGGACCCAGGTGCGACTGAACAGACACCTTGCAGTTACCTCCTCAGCTATTTGCAGCCAGGCTGCCTTTGTCTGCTGAGGAGGTTTCCTTCTTCCATTCCCTGGGAATAGTACCTCCCTACGTCCTCTGACTCCCTCTACAAGAACATGGAGGGAGTCATTGCTGAAGCGGGGAGCAGCCTTTGGTCTCTCTGCAGACATCGTTGACAGCACCAGCACTCAGGAGCATCAAAAACAAAGTGAGAGCCAATGGGGAGACGGCCCCTTAAATACATTGGCTGCAAACTCATCAGAGCAGGTCGGCAGACCCGCACCTTGTGAACAGGCCGCATAACGCACACGGCGGGCTTAACGAGCCCAATCAATCGAAAATTGTTTCAGCAGACTGGCTGGAGCCGGGACCGGAACCCGCTGACTACCAGACCCGCCGCCGACCCGCCTCCACTCGGAAAATCCAACCCTTTGTGTCTGTCTTCACGGAAGAAGACGCAAAAAACCTCCTGGAAATAGTGGAGGGTCTAGTGAGAATGAGGAACTGAAAGAAAGTAGTATTAATACAAAAATAGTACTGGAGAAATTAATGGGACTGAAAGCCGATAAATCCCTTGGACCTGATGGCCTACATCCTAGGGTTTTGAAAGAGGTGGCTATAGAGAGTGGATGCATTGGTTGTCATCTTCCAAAATTCAATTGATTCTAGAATAGTTCCCGCGGATTGGAAGGTAGCAAATGTAACCCCACTATTTAAGAAAGGAGGGAGAGAGAAAACGGGGAACTACAGACCAGTTAGCCTGACATCAGTAGTAGGGAAAATGTTAGAATCTATTATTAAGGCCGTGGTAACAGGGCACTTAGAAAATAATAATAGTATTGGGCAGAGTCAACACAGATTTATGAAAGGGAAATCATGTTTGACGACTCCGTTAGAGTTTTTTGAGGTTGTAACTAGCAGAATAGATAAGGGGGAAACCAGTGGATATGGTGTATTTGGATTTTCAGAAGGCATTCGATAAGGTGCCACACAAGAGGTTATTAAACAAAATTAGGGCTCATGGGATGGGGGTAATATACTAGCATGGACTGAGGATTGGTTAACGGACAGAAAACAGAGAGTAGGAATAAACGGGTCATTTTTGGGTTGGCAGGCTGTAACTACTGGGGAGCCGCAAGGATCAGTGCTTGGGCCTCAGCTATTCACAATCTATATCAATGATTTGGATGAGGGGACCAAATGTAATGGCCCAAAAATTAGTGAGGGAGCCTTCGTGCGGGGGTAAGGCTTCCCCGCGATATCTCACTGCGTGCCGGCTTTTTCATTCCCAGCTCGCACGAACTTGATGTTCTAGACAGCAGCTGTGCAGTGCTTCCGTATCCCACAGGCGCAGTTAATTTGTGCGAGCTGTGGGATCACGTGATTCAGTTAGAGCCAATGGCAGCACACCATCTTTCATTCATAGTTTTCACATAAGTGCTGTGAAAGCTATGAATCTATACCCCCTGAAAAGAACAGCTAAACCTCAATTAATTTTTTTTTAAAAACCATCACATTAATAAAATAAGTATAGTTAAATAAATTAACCACTTTAAACAAAAAATTAAATTTTTGAAAAAATTTAAAATCTTTTTAAAAGTTATAAAAATAAACTTACCTTTCTTTAAAGTCTCTAAAAAAGATATACCTGTTGAAAAAAATTCAAAATAATACTTAATTAACTACTTACCTTGTTAAAAGAGGGCCTTACGCCTCCTTTCTTTATGTGTAAAATCTTCCATGCTTACCTGCGTGTTCAAAGCACTAAGTGCACTGCGTGCGCGCAGCCTGTAGCGCGCATGCGGTTCACCTAGGAACCGCCCCCTTTTGAAATCACCAAGTGCCGGTTTTCAGCGCATGCGCAGTGCATGCAGAAAACCGGCAATTGGAGACAGAATACGCGAGAGTACACAGTGCGTACTCTCGCGTAGAGGCATTAATTTTTGGGCCAATATATCCAAGTTTGCTGATGATACAAAGCTAGGTGGGAATGTATGTTGTGAGGAGGATGCAAAGAGGCTTCAAGGGGATATAGACAGGCTAAGTGAGTGGGCAAGAACATGGCAAATGGAATATAATGTGGAGAAATGTGAAGTTATCCACTTTGGTAGGAAAAATAGAAAAGCAGAGTATTTTTTAAATGGTGAGAGATTGGGAAATGTTGGTGTTCAGAGGGACCTGGGTGTCCTTGTACATGAATCACTGAAAGTTAACATGCAGGTACAGCAAGCAATTAAGAAAGCAAATGGTATGTTGGCCTTTATTACAAGAGGATTTGAGTATAAGAGTAAAGACATCTTACTGCAATTATATAGGGCCCTGGTGAGATCACACCTGGAGTATTGTGTACAGTTTTGGTCTCCTTACCTAAGGAAGGATATACTTGTCATAGAGGGAGTGCAATGAAGGTTCACCAGACTGATTCATGGGATGGGGGGATTGTCCTATGAGGAGAGACTGAGTAGACTAGACCTATATTCTCTAGAGTTTAGAAGAATGAGAGGTGATCTCATTGAAACATGCAAAATTCTTACAGGGCTTGACAGGGTAGATGCAGGGAGGATGTTTCCCCTGGCTGAGGAGTCTAGAACCAGGGGTCACAGTCTCAGAATATGAGTTTGACCATTTAGGACTGAGATGAGGAGAAATTTCTTCACTCAGAGGGTTGTGAATCTTTGGAATTCTCTACCCCAGAGGGCTGTAGAGGCTCAGTTGTTGAGTATATTCAAGACAGAGATTGATAGATTTTTGGATATTAAGGGAATCAAGGGATATGGGGATAGTGTAGTAAAGTGGAGTTGAGGTAGAAGATCAGCCATGATCTTGTTGAATGGTGGAGCAGGCTCGAGGGGCCGAATGGCCGACTCCTGCTCCTATTTCTTATGCTCTTATGTTCACCCAACCACTGTCTGCGCTGGAGGAAAGAGTGCTGCAGATTATTGGGCACCAGGTGGAGGGCGACGTGGCCATCGGCGATGTTGACCCCCTTGGGGACAACAACAGTATGTTCATCCCCACTCCTTCTTCTCACATCCCACTTCCCCCTCACCCCACAAGCCTTTTGCACTTTCCAGCTAATCATGCTGTATGCATGCATTTCTCCCTTCTTGCCCCCCTTCCCTCCCCTTAACCCGAGTCTTGTGCCTTTATGCTTTCGGATAATGAGCAAGCACCTGAGCAGCCTGTCCCTGAGGGCACCATTGAGAGAGAGGCGGGAAAAGAGGAGGAGGAAGAACACACCGCATCACTGCATGTCTCACCCACAGGCACCAGCTCAGATACTGGCACTACATGTTCTTTAGCGGCTAGTATAGTAGTGGGATCTGCACAGGGCTGCAGCAAGGCCAGGGGGAAAGGGTAGCTCGGGAACCAGCTCCCCAGAGGGCAAGTTCACGCGCGAGTTCTGCTGCACAGGACTCAGATGAGGACCTCGATGGGGAAGCCTTTAGAAGAAAGGTGATGGGCATGCACACGGAGATGATAGGTGCAATGGCAAGGGTACCCAAGAGCATCTCGGCAATGGTAAGGAGTGCGGAGGAGTCCGTCTCCAACATTGAACAGAGCCCTGCGTACACCATGGAGCCCATCATTTGCAGTCTGCAAAGGATGGTAGACTTCCAGAGAGACCTGATGCCGCATGTGATGGGCGATCTGGCAGCTTCCATTGCAGCACAGGCGAAAGCGACGCAACATCTTAATGCTGTAATGCAGCCTATGCTTGGTGGCATTCAATCTCAGACTGCTCTCTCGCAGTCTCAGCTTGGTGCCACGCAAACTCTGACTGCTGTCATCGTGGTTGGGTCTACCACCATCGACCAGGGTTTTTTAGAAACCATCAAAGGATGACTGAAAAATAATAAAGAGGGAGAAAATAGATTATGAGAGTAAACAAGCAAAAAATATAAAAACATAAAAACAGACAGTAAGAGCTTCTACAGGTATATAAAAAGGAAGAGAGTAGCTCAAGTAAATGTTGGTCCCTTAGAGGATGAGACTGGGGAATTAATAATGGGAAACAAGGAAATGGCAGAGACTTTGAACAAATATTTTGTATCAGTCTTCACGGTAGAAGACACTAAAAGCATCCCAATAATAATTCATAATCAAGGGGCTATACCAAAGGGAGGAACTTAAAACAATCACTATCACTAGAGCAAAAGTACTCGGCAAACTAATGGTATGAAAGGCTGACAAGTCCCCTGGACCTGATGGCTTGCATCCTAGGATCTTAAAAGAAGTGGCTGCAGAGATAGTGGATGCGTTGATTGTAATCTACCAAAATTCCCTGTATTCTGAAGAGGACCCAGCAGATTGGAAGGAGAGACAGTAAGCAGGAAACTATAGGCCAGTTAGCCTAACATCTGTCATTGGGAAAATGCTGGAACTCATTATTAAGGAAGTAGTAGCAGGGCATTTAGAAAATCATAATACAATCAAGCAGAGTCAACATGGTTTAATGAAAGGGAAATCGTGTTTGACAAATTTACTAGAGTTCTTTGAGGATGTAACGAGCAGGGTGGATAAAGGGGAACCAGTAGATGTAGTGTACTTGGATTTCCAGAAGGCATTTGATAAGGTGCCACATAAAAGGTTACTGCACAAGATAAGAGCTCACGGGGTTGGGGGTAATATATTAGCATGGATAGAGGATTGGCTAACTAACAGAAAACAGAGAGTCGGGATAAATGGGTCATTTTCAGGTTGGCAAACTGTAACTAGTGGGGTGTCACAGGGATCAGTGCTGGGGCCTCAACTATTTACAATCTATATTAATGACTTGGATGAAGGGATCGAGTGTACTGTTGCCAAATTTGCTGATGATACAAAGATAGGTGGGAAAGCAAGTTGTGAGGAGAACACAAAGAGCCTGCAAAGGGATATAGATAGTTTAAGTGAATGGGCAACAATTTGGCAGCTGGAGTATAATGTGGGAAAATGTGAGATTGTCCGCTTTGGTAGGAAGAATAAAAAAGCAAATTATTATTTAAATGGAGAGAAACTACAAAATGCTGCAGTACAGAGGGATCTGGATGTCCTCGTACATGAAACACAAAAAGCTAGCATGCAGGTTCAGCAAGTAATTAGGAAGGCAAATGGACTGTTGGCCTTTATTGCAAGGGGGATGGAGTGTAAAAGTGGGGAAGTCTTGCTACAACTGTACCGGGCGCTGGTGAGGCCACATCTGGAGTACTGCATGCAGTTTTGGTCTCCTTATTTTACAAGGGATATACTAGCATTGGAGGTAGTTCAGAGAAGGTTCACTAGGTTGATTCCTGAGTTGAAGGGGTTGTCTTATGAAGAAAGGTTGAGCAGGTTGGGCCTATACTCATTGGAGTTTAGAAGAATGGGAGGTGATCTGATTGAAACATATAAGATTCTGAGGGGGCTTGACAGAGTAGATGCAGAGAGGATGTTTCCCCTCGTGGGGAAATCTAGAACTAGGGGGCATAGTTTCAGAATAAGGGGTCGCCCATTTAAAACGGAGATGAGGAGGAATTTCTTCTCTCAGAGGGTCGTGAATCTTTGGAATTCTCTACCCCAG
This sequence comes from Squalus acanthias, assembly GCA_030390025.1. Classification (NCBI taxonomy): domain Eukaryota; kingdom Metazoa; phylum Chordata; class Chondrichthyes; order Squaliformes; family Squalidae; genus Squalus; species Squalus acanthias. The sequence continues at coordinate 105,328,386 of CM059433.1, forward strand.
AGAGCTGTGGAGGCGGAGTCATTGAATATATTCAAGGCGGAGATAGACAAATATTTGAGCTACAGGGGAGTCAAGGGTTATGGGGAGCGGGCAGGAAAGTGGGGTTGAGGCCAAGATCAGATCAGCCATGATCTTATTGAATGGCGGAGCAGGCTTGAGGGGCCAAATGGCCTACTCCTGGTCCTATTTCTTATGTTCTTATGTTCTTATGTTTCACGGTGTCGCAGCAGGCCAGCAATCTGTGCTGCAACAGATTGCTAGGGATGCTGAGGTGCTGCCCGGGGGAGTGGCAATGGGTCAGTGGAGCAGGAAGCTGCTGTCCTCTCTCAGGATGACAGCATTCCTGCTCCCACCACTGCCACTCTGCCATCGCCCTTGTCGCTGCCTGTCATCCAGCCAGCCCAGACTGCTGTCGCCCATGCTGAGGTGGTGCAGTCTACAGCCGGGCCTTCCAGGACCAGAGCTGGTCGAGGGCATCCTGCAAGGCCATCTGAAGTCTCCCGCACAGACACTCAGCAGCCTTCCACCAGCCCTGCTGCAGCCACTGGGCCAACACTTCGTAGGAGCACCAGAGTAGGCAAAGGTACAGTAACGAGAGGCACTAAGTGATTGCACAAGGGTGAATAGGTAATATTGTTGTTGTAAATATGTGTTCACTGATGATTGATACATTTATTAATTCAGTTTGGATTCTTTTGTGATGGGTCTCATTTCAGCTTTGCGTTGTGATATGGCCTGTGACAGGGATGGAATGATGGGGATGTTGTGAGCAACGAGGATCTGAGGTTTAATTTATTGGAACCGCAGTCTGATGAGGCAGTCACGGACCGCCCTTCCGGAAGTCGATTGAATGCCTGCCTCCTCCCTCGCTCCTGTTCCTCCTCCTCCTCCTCGTCCTCGTCCTCCTCCTGAGGTGGTCCCACAATCCCTGGTTGCAAGGGCTGGGCCCTCATGATGGTCAAGTTGTGGAGCATGCACCAGAACACGACGAAATGGGACACCTGCTCAGCCGAGTACTAGAGGGCTCCTCCCGAGCGGTCAAGGCAGCGGAATCGTTGCTTGAACACCCCGATGGTCTGCTCGATGATGTTCCTGGTGGTGGCATGGCTCTCATTATATGAGTGCTGAGCAGGAGAGTTGGGGTTGCGCAGGGGAGTCATGAGCCAGGTGGAGAGCGGATAGTCCTTGTCTCCGACCAGCCAGCCGCAAGCTTCATGTGGTGGCTGGAAGAGTGCTGGCACACCGGTCTGGCGCAGGATGAAGGCATCGTGGCTGTTCACATTGAGGATTCGCTGTCCGAGGTCACACAACAAGCTGCACATTAAGTGAGTGGTAGCCTTTGCGGTTACGGAAGATCTCAGGATTGTTATGCGGTGCCTGCAAAGCCACGTGGGTGCAGTCAATGGCGCCCTGCACCATGGGGAACCCCGCTATCCTGGCAAAGCCACATGCACGTTCGTCCTGCCTCTCTCTGGTGATGGGGAAGGAAATGTAGTCCCGTCTCCTACTGTAGAGAGCCTCTGTGACCTCCCGGATGCAGCGATGGATGGTGAACTGCGAGATGTTCGCTATATCTCCTGTTGCAGACTGGAAGGAACCGCTGGCGAAGAAATTGAGGGCGACGGTGACCTTGACTGCCACTGAGAGAGCCATGGTCACCCTGATCTGAGGCTCAGCGTCTGGTTGCAGGAGGTGACAGAGTTCTGTGGCCACCTCTTGGCTGAAGCGGAGCCTTCTAATACACTGCTCCTCGCTTAATTGTGCTGTCGGAATACCCTCGGAGGGTAAGGCCTCCTGTTGAGAGCCCTGATGGCCCTCCTCCTCCCTCTGGCCACATGTTCCAGTCTTTCTCGCTGCCTCTGCTCCCTCTGCAGTAGATCCTGGAGGGCGAGGTCGGCTGCCAGTACAGCCCCCATTAATGTAACCAAGTGTAGCACTTTGATTTGTTGTCAGAATAAATGCAACTAATTTTTAGTAGCCACAACACTCCTGAAACTAAAGAACCTTTAAATGACTGAATTAAACTGTTGCACAATCGCAAACTGACAAGGAAGCAGTGAATCTCCACTAACCTGACAGCCGCGACTCATTACAAATGATGCCTTTATATATCGTCCCTGGAGCCGGCGTCTGCCTGCTTCACGCCTCCTTTCCCTGTCGCTGTCGGGGTGAGGCAGGGGGCGAAAATGAATTTGGCAGGTCGGGCGGCCAGTGAGCATTACACGCTCACTAACGTCACGATCTGCCTGGCGCTAAAGTCCCCGCGGTAAATGTTAGTGGCGGCGCTAAAGGGGGACCAGATTTGGCATGCGGCGCTGGATTCGCCTCACCACAGTGCTACTGCCTCAGCGACCCGTTAGCACCCCCACCAGGTGCTAACTGGAGGTGCTAAGGTACCGAATTTCTCCCCCACAGAATCATAGAATGGTTACTGCAAAGAAGGAGGCTATTCGGCTCGTCGAGCCTGTGCCAGCTCTCTGCAAGAGCACTTCAGCTAGTCCCACTCCCCCGCCCTGCAAATTTTTTTCCTTCAGATACTTATCCAATTCCCTGTTGAAATCACAATTTAATTCGCCTCCACCACCCTTTCAGGCAGTGAATTCCAGATCCTAACCGCTCGCTGCGTAAAAAAGTTTATCCTCATGTCGCCATTGGTTCTTCTGCCAATCACCTTAAATCTGTGTCCTCTGGTTCTCGACCCTTCCGCCAATGGGAACAGCTTCTCTCTATCTACTCTGTTTAGACCCCTCATGATTTTGAACACTTCTATCAAATCTCCTCTCAACCTTCTCTGCTCTAAGGAGAACAACCCCAGCTTCTCCAGTCTATCCATGTAACTGAAGTCCCTCATCCCTGGAACCATTCTTGTAAATCTTTTCTGCACCCTCTCTAAGGCCTTCACATCCTTCCTAAAGTGCGCTGCCCAGAATTGGACACAATACTCCAGTTGAGGCCGAACCAGTGTTTTATGAAGGTTCATCATAACTTCCTTGCTTTTGTAATCTATGCCTCTATTTATGAATCCCAGGATCCCGTAAGCTTTTGTAACCACTTTCTCAACCTGCCCTGCCACCTTCAATGATTTGCGCACATATACTCCCAGGTCTCTCTGTTCATGCACTCCCTTTAGAATTGTACCCTTTAGTTTATATTGCCTCTCCTCATTCTTTCTACCAAAATGTATCACTTCACACTTTTCTGCGTTAAATTTCAGCTGCCATGTGTCCACCCATTCCACCAGCTTGTGTATGTCCTCTTGAAGTCTATCACTATCCTCCTCACTGTTCACTATACTTCCATGTTTTGTGTCATCTGCAAATTTTGAAATTGTGCCCTGTAGACCCAAGTCTAAATCATTAATATATATCAGATAAGCAGTGGTCCTAGTACCGACCCCTGGGGAATACTACTGTATACCTTCCTCCAGTCTGAAAAACAACCGTTCACCACTACTCTCTGTTTCCTGTCACTTAGGCCAATTTCGTATCCATGCTGCCACTGTCCCTTTTATTCCATGGGCTTCAACTTTGCTGGCAAGCCTATTATGTGGCACTTTGTCGAACGCCTTTTGGAATTCCATGTACACCACATCAATCGCTTTGCCCTTATCAACCCTCTCTGCTACCTCATCAAATAACTCAATCAAGTTAGTTAAACACGATTTGCCTTTAACAAATCCGTGCTGGCTTTCCTTAATTAATCCACACTTGCCCAAGTGTCTGTTAATTTTGTCCCAGATTATCGTTTCTAAAAGCTTCCCCACTACCGAGGTTAAACTGACTGGCCTGCAGTTGCTGGGTTTATCTTTACACCCTTTTTTGAACAAGGGTGTAACATTTGCAATTCTCCAGTCTTCTGGCACCAGCCCCATATACAAGGACGATTGGAAGATTATGGCCAGTACCTCTGCAATTTCCACCTTTACTTCCCTCAGCATCCGAGGATGCATCCCATTCGGTACAGGTGACTTATCTACTTTAAGTACAGCCAGCCTTTCTAGTACCTCCTTCTTATCAATTTGTATCTCATCTAGTATCTCAACTACCTTCTCTTTCACTATGACTTTGGCAGCATCTTCTTCCATGGTAAAGAGAGATGCAAAGTACTCATTTAGTACCTCAGCCATGCCCTCTGCCTCCATGCGTAGGTCTCCATTTTGGTCCCGAATCGGCCCCACCTCTTCTCTTACTACCCGTTTACTATTTATATGCCGAAACAAGACTTTTGAATTCCCTTTTATTTTAGCTGCCAATCTATTCTCATACTCTCTCTTTGCCCCTCTTATTTCCTTTTTTACTTCCCCTCTGATCTTTCTATATTCAGCCTGGTTCTCAAATGTATTCTCAACCTGACATCTGTCATACACCCCCTTTTTCTGCTTCATCTTACCCTCTATCTCTTTCCTTATCCAGGGAGCTCTGGCTTTGGTTGCCCTACCTTTCCCCCTATTGGGAATGTACCTCGATGGTACCCGAACCATCTCCTCTTTAAAGGCAGCCCATTGTTCGATTACAGTTTTGCCTGCCAATCTTTGATTCCAATTTACCCGGGCCAGATCCATTCTCAACCCACTGAAATTGGCCTTCCTCCAATTAAGTATTTTTACTCTAGATTGCTCCCTGTCAGAGGGTCGTGAATCTTTAGAATTCTCTTCCCCAGAGAGCTGTGGAGGCTGGGTCATTGAATATATTTAAGGTGGAGATAGACAGATTTTTGAATGGTAAGTGAGTCAAGGATTATGGGGAATGGGCAGGGAAGTGGAGTTGAGGCCAAGATCAGATCAGCCATGATCTTATTGAATGGTGGAGCAGGCTCGGGGGGACAAATGACCTACTCCTGCCCCTACGTCTTATGCTCTTATATGTTCTTATGTCCTTTTCCATAGCTAGTCTAAACCTTATGATACTGTGATCACTGTTCCCTAAATGTTCCCCTACTGACACTTGCTCTACTTGACCCACCTCATTCCCCAGAACCAGACCCAGCAATGCCTCCTTCCTCGTTGGGCCAGAAACGTACTGATCAAGAAAGTTCTCCTGAACACACTTCAGAAATTCTTCCCCCTCTCTGCCCTTTACACTATTACTATCCCAGACTATATTAGGATAGTTGAAGTCCCCCATTATCACTACTCTATAGTTCTTGCATCTCTCTGTAATTTCCCTGCAAATTTGCTCCTCTATATCCTTCCCGCTAGTTGGTGGCCTATAGAATACACCTAGTAGTGTAATGGCATCTCTATTGTTTCTCAACTCTAACCAAATAGATTCTGTCCTTGACTCCTCCAGGACATCCTTTCTCTCCAGCACTGTAATATTCTCCTCAATCAACACTGCCACCCCACCTCCTTTCTTTCCTTCCCTATCTTTCCTGAACACCTTGGGGTAAAAATTCAGTTGGTTGCGCCTCCCGTTAGCGCCTTAAGAGGGCGCTAATGGGGCGCAAAGCCGCTAACGCCCGGGCGCAGCGATGTTTGCGCCGCTCGAGAACTTAACTTGAGATTGTGCGGCGGCGCTAAAACTTACCGCTGCGACCACCTGCGCGCGCAGATTGTGACGTCATTCCATGGTGCAACGCCCTTGTGGCGCCCCGTAGCGGAAATTGAGTGGCGCCCCCTGCCTTACCGCCTGGCGCTTCCAACGACCAGAAGACTGGAACGCTATCAATCGCTGTGGGGCTGGGGGGGGCGCTATTTAAAGGGGGCCTCTTCCTGTCTTTTATTGTTGGTGGCATTTTTGAACTACGCATTCTGAGAGAGAGAGGGAGAGACTTCTGGAGAGATTCAACGTTGTGTGAAGGAGTTTTGGGTACTGAGCAGCACTTTGCAGGTTCATTTTGATTTGCCATTCCTTGTATCGATTTAGCAGAGACTGTGGGGGCTGCACTCTGAGCTCTTTGCCTGGTACTCTCCATTGTTCTTTCCAGCACATTTGATGTGCAAGTCTCTCCAGGCCGAGATTCAAGGCTGCAATGAACAGGATGTGGATGGAAAGCAAGATTAACCATCCCCTTTAAGAACTGGCCCGTGCCATTGTGTGTGTGTTCCATTGCTGACTGACATTACATGAGCTTCGCCAGCGCTCTGAGTTAGCGCCTCACTGCTCGGCCTTTGCGCCTTAAGACAGGTGTGCAGCGCCTGCTTTAGTGCTCCACTCACCTCCCGGGGCGGTAAAAGTGAAGTTTCCAGTCAGTGCCGATAATTAGCGCCAGGCGCTAATATTTGCGTCCAGACGATATTTGCGCCCCAAATGGGGCGCGACCTAATTTCTACCCCCTTATATCCAGGAATATTTAGTACCCAATCCTGCCTTTTTTTGAGCCAGGTCTCCGTTATTGCCACAACATCATATTCCCATGTATCTATTTGCACCTGCAGCTCACCAACCTAAGAACATAAGAACATAAGAAATAGGAGCAGGAGTAGGCCATTCGGCCCTTCGAGCCTGCTCCGCCATTCAATGAGATCATGGCTGATCTTCTGCCTCAACTCCATTCACCGGCCCTATCGCCATATCCCTTGATGCCCTTACTCGTCAGAAATCTATCGACTTCTGTTTTGAATATACCCAATGACTGAGCCTCCACAGCCCTCTGGGGTAGAGAATTCCAAAGATTCCCCACCCTCTGTGTGAAGAAATTTCTTCTCATCTCAGTCCTGAATTGCCTACCCTTTATCCTGAGGCTGTGGCTCCTGGTTCTAGACTCGCCAGCTAAGGGAAACATTCTCCCAGCATCCATCCTACCAAGCCCTGTAATAATTTTGTATGCTTCAATGAGATCCCCTCTCATTCTTCTGAATTCAAGAGAATACAGGCCTAGTTTACTCAATCTCTTCTCATACGACAGTCCCGCCATCCCAGGAATCTTATTTATCACACTTCGTGCATTCACACACATGCACTGTAAACCTATCTTAGACGTTCTTGTATTTTCTCTTAGTCTGACCCCACCTAATACTGTACTATTTCTTACTCTAGTGCTATCTGTCTCTCCCAATCATTTGTGCACCTTTTTTCTCCTTTCTAATGCTACATCCTGGTGCTTATGCCCCTGCCAAATTAGCTTAAACCCACCCCAACAGCACTAGCAACCCCCCCCCCCCCCCACGAGGACATTGGTCCCGGTCCTGTTGAGGTGTAACCCGTCCGGTCTGTACAGGTCCCACCTCCCCCAGAACCGGTCCCAGTGTCCCAGGAATCTAAAGCCCTCCCTCCTGCACCATCTCTCCAGCCACGCATTTATCTGCTCTATCCTTTTATTTCTATACTCATTAGCTCATAGGACCGGGAGTAATCCAGAGATTACTACCTTTAAGGTCCTGCTTTTTAATCTCTTTCCTAGCTCCCTAAAATCTGCCTGCAGGACCTCATCCCTCTTTCTACCTATGTTGTTGATACCGATATGGACCACGACCTCTGGCTGTTCACCCTCCCCACTCAGCACGTTCTGCAGCCGCTCAGTGACATCCCTTGACCCTGGCACCAGGGGAGGCAACATACCATCCTGGAATCATGTCTGCAGCCGTAGAAACGCCTGTCTTTCCCCTAACTATCGAATCCCCTACCACTATTGCCTTCCCGATCTTCTCCTCCCCCACTGTATAGCTGAGCCACCCGTGGTGCCATGGACTTGGCTCTGGCTATACTCCCCAGAGGAACCATCGCCCTCACCAGTATTCAGTACTGAATACTGGTTGGAGAGCGAGATGCACTCAGGGGACTCCTGCACTAACTGCCTGGTCCTCCTTGTCTGTCTGATGGTCACCCATTCCCTCTCTCCCTGCACATTCTTATGCTGCGGGGTGACCACCTCCTGAAAAGTGCTATCCACATAGCTCTCAGCCTCACGGATGCACCGCAGTGACGCCAGCTGCTGCTCAAGCTCCGAACCGCGGAGCTCGAGCTCCTCCAGCCGATGACACTTCCTGCACATGTGGTTGTCCAGGACACGGGAAGCGTCCTGGACTTCCCACATGGCACAGGATGCGCATTCCACAGGACTGAGGTGCCCTGCCATGCCTCTATTTATTCGACTATTAACTAACTTACAGAAATAAACTTAAGACTAAGGGGGAGAGATTCAGTTGGTTAGCGCCTCCCGTTTGCACCTGGCGGGGGCGCTAACGAGGCACTGACGCAGTAGCGCTGCGGCAAGGCAAATCCAGCGCCACACGCCAATTCCGGCCCCCCCATAGCACCGCCGCTAACAGTTGCCGCCAGGGACTTCAACGCCAGGCAGATCATGACGTCAGTGAGTGTGTAATGCTCGCTGGGCGCCCAATCTGCCAAATTCATTTTTGCCCCCACCTTGGCGCCTCACCCCCACAGCGACAAGGAGAGTAGGCGTCAAGCAGGTGGACACCGGCTTCAGGGACAATATTTAAAGTGATCATGAGTAATGAGTCACAGGTGTCAGGTTAGTGGAGTTTCACTGCTTCCTTGTCAGTTTGCGATTGTGCAACAGTTTAATTCAGTCATTTAAAGGTTCTTTAGTTTCAGGAGTGTTGTGGCTACTAAAAATTAGTTACATTTATTCTGACAACATATCAAAGTGCTACACTTCGTTACATTAATGGGGGCTGTACTAGCAGCCGACCTCGCCCTCCAGGATCTAATACGGAGGAGTGGAGGCAGCGAAAAAGATTGGAACATATGGCCAGAGAGATGAGAAGGGCCATCAGGGCTCTCAACAGGAGGTCTTACCCTCCGAGGGTATTCCAACAGCACTTCTCCTACCTTCAATGAAGCGAGGAGCAGTGTATTAGAGGGCTCTGCATCACCAAGGTGGTGGTCACAGAACTCTGCCACCTCCTCCAAACAGACCTCCAGCCTCACACCAGGATGACTTAAACCCCAGATCCCCATTGCTCACCACATCCCCATCATACCATCCCTCTGTCATGCCATATCACAGCGTCCTCCTGGGTGCAAAGTTGAAATGAGAGAGACCACAAAATATTGCAAACTCCATGAATAAATTTATGCATAAACATATCACACATATTGCAATCATTCCAACAACTAATGACCCTTGCACTGCCATAGTTGAATAGCTGCCATTGTGTGCAAGGCGTGAGATGTGGGTGTGAGTGTTGGTAGGTAGAGATTGTTGGTGGATGAGCGCTGGGGGTGTGGTGCTTTGGGCAGTGTGTGAAGCTTGTGGTACAGATGGTGGTATGTAGCATTTGGTGAAGCATTCAATCACCCTGACCACCCGACTGAGGTGAATCTTCCACCTGCTGCAGTCCTCCGGCTCCTCCTCCTTGTTGTGCTTCTCCTTGCTGAGGCAGCTGCACAGCCAGCATTGCTGAGAATGAGATGCTGCAGCATCATTGAACCTCCCCTTTATGTACTGGGAAAAGCCTGTGGCGATGATGACTTGAGATTAGACTGCACCCGATATTGGTCAGCGCTTTGAGTTTAACGCCACTGAGCTACGCCATTGGTGCTTGATTTAGTGCTCTAATCCTTTCTTTCAGCAATGAGAGTGAATTTTGCATGCAATCTGAATCATTAGTGCCTGGCGCTAAATCTCAAACTTTTCTAAAGTTAGCGCCCTTTCCTGGGCTATAATGAATTTCTCCCCCAAGGAGTCTTAAAAGTTGGGCCTACCTTTATCTCTGGCCGCTTCTCTCGCTCTCTTAGTTAAAGTTTTAATTTACATGATTATTTATAGTTATATTAATTAGTTTATCTAGTTAAGTTAGAGAGAATAAAACGCTAATACTCACCCACCAATCACCTACCTGCAGTCCTGTGACGCCACTCCTTAATTTTGCTGTTCCTTTGGATTTTGCTGGATTTGTATCCGCCTCCTCCTCTGCTGCCAACTCCTCGCAGGGCCGCGCTGTCCTCGGGTCCTACTCTCTTTATTTTTCTGCTGCCTCCTGCGCTGCTGCTGCTGACGCCTCGTAGGTCTCTGCTCGAATCTATTATTAAGGACATGGTAACAAGGCACTTGGAAAATCACAATATGATTAGGCAGAATTGACATGGTTTTATAAAAGATTAGAGGGGTCGTATGGTCTACTCCTGCTCCTATTTCTTATGTAAGGTGGCAAGGAGGCTGAACGCTGTGTATAGTATCTGTAAGATCAGCGAACAGATGAGGGAGAAGATGGCACACTATAAGGAAACTAGCATGGTAAGTGACATGAATCTTGTCATTCATGTGGAAATGACTTATGAAATAATACTGAGTGGCCTGCGGGTGGCGCTGTCCAGGGAGAGTATAAATACTCGGGCATGGGCCCAGCTTGCTCAGGAAATTCTTTAGCAGGAACTAGTGAAGGACACAACTAGATCTCCATGTTGAAAAACAGTTGATTAAAGCTTTGTTTAACACTTAGACAAAGTGCCTAGTAGTTTTCTTACGTCAGTAAGCTTACCCAACAATGCCCTGCATCAGGTTAATGCCACAAGATTACATGCCACAATATTTTGTCTTTGAACCCACCCCACATGGTCCTTCGCCCATGCCAAGCCCTCACTAAACCTTACATCTCAGTGCATTTTATGAATATGCATAACTCAGCAGCGCACAGATCCAAGTGGAAGTTACATTTGAAAGCCTTGCCACACCACATCTTCCAAGGGCTCAATACATATTGTAGCACAAATACAGTCACTTACTGATAGTCAAGATGGACTTTTGGTTGGGCAGCCTACAGTGAGCACTTGTACTTTAAGAATGCAGCAGCGTGGTGACATTGGGCAGCTGTGCCATGCTACTTAGCGGGAAAGGAGATGAATGTGCAGGGCATGCTGACTGATGCCTCAGTCACCTGTTTGATTTCTCAGCAGCATGTTAGCTGATGTTCCAGTGCTAACTGGCAATGAGCCACAAGAATATCAGTTTGAAGGCAGTGCTGGCCCCATGCCCAAAGGTATGCTTGCTGCAGATGGCAAAGCTCTGCAACGGGCACCCTGCTGAGCCACAGGAAGTTGAGGCAGTTGTCCTCAATCTTTGACAGGTAAATGGGCCATGGTCTGCATCAATGCTCTGCGGCTTCATGATCTCTGGCATCTGTTTGGCATCCTTCCATCACCTTGTACCACTTAAACTATCAAATATTACATCTAAGGCACATTAAAGCCAAACTTACCTGAATCATAGAATCATAGAGCCATACAACACAGAAGGAGGCCATTCGACCTATTGTGCCTGTGCCAGCTCTCTGAAAGAGCTATCCAATTAGTCCCACTCCCTGTCCCTTCCCTTTATCCTTTTTAAGTAGATATCCAATTCCTTTTGGAAGTTACTACTGAATGTGCTCCCACCACCCTTTCAGGCAATGCATTCCAGACCATAACAACTCGCTGAGTAAAACAGTTCCCTATCTCTGCCCTGGCTTTTTTGCCAAATATCTTAAATCTGTGTCCTATTGTAACTGCCCCTTCTGCCAGTGGAAACATAGAATTACATAGAATATACAGCACAGAAACAGGCCATTCAGCCCAACCAGTCTCTACCGGCCTTTATGCTCCATTTGAGCCTCCTCCTCATTCCTCATTAACTCTATCAGCATAACCCTCTATTCCCTTCTTCCTCATATGCTTATCTAACTGCCCCTTAAATGCATCTATACTATACTTTTCAATTCTATCCCTCTAGAAATAAACCCTAGTGTTTGGTTTGCTTTTTTATGGCCTTATTAACCTGCGTCGCTACTTTTAGTGATTTGAGTATTTGTACTCCCTTTGATCCTCTACCCCATTTAGATTCTTATTTTCCAAGTAATAAGTGACCTCCTTATTTTTCTTACCAGAATGTAATACCCAACACTTATCTGTGTTGAAATTAATTTGCTAATTATATGCCAATTCTGCAAGTTTATTAATGTCTTCTTGTAATTTGTTGCAGTCCCCCTCAGTATTGACTATCCCTCCAATTTGGTGTCATCCACAAATTTAGAAATTGTGTTTTTGATTCCAAAGTTTAAATCGTTAATTTAAATTGTGAACAACAGTGGTTGCAGCACTGATCCTTGTGGGACCTCACTTTCTACCTTCTGGCACTTTGAATAGCTACCCCTTACCCTACTCTGTGCAGCCAGCTAGCTATCCATTCTGCTACTTTTCCCCTGACTGCATGCTCTGACCTTATTCATTAGTCTATTATGTGGCACCTTATCGAAGGCCTTTTTGAAATTTAGGTAAATTATACCTACTGCATTACCCTTGCCTAATCTCTCTGTTACCTCTTCAAAGAATTCAATGAAGTTGCTTAAGCAAAATTTTCCCTTTTGAATCCATGCTGACTATTCATTATTATATTTTTGGTTTCTAGATGTTTTTCTATTTTCTCCTTTAGTAGGAATTCCATTATTTTTCCTATCACCTGATGTTAAGCTATATAGTTCCCTGGACATGTTCATCTCCCTTTTTAAATATAGGTATAATGTTAGCTATCCATCAGTGCTCTGGCACTACACCTTTTTCTAACAAATTATTTATTATGTGTAATAGTGCCTCTGCTATCTCTTCTCTAGATTATTTTAAAATGCACGGATGCAATCCATCTGGATCAGGGGTTTTATCCTCTTTGAGTTTGATTAGTTTATTTAATATTTCTCCTCTTTTTATTTTAAATGTGGTTATATCATTTCTAATCTCATCTTGCGATGTCACGTCCACCTGATCTGTCTCCCTGGTAAATACTGAAGCAAAGTAATTATTTAATATTTCTGTCATTTCACTATCGCTGCCTGTGATCTTATCCTGTCCATCCCTTAGTGGCCCTATTCTCATCCCGACTTTCCTTTTTTTATTTACGTGCCTGTAGAATATTTTACTATTTCGTTTTATCTCCTTGATAGTTTACTCTCATAATTCCTCTTTGCCTTTCTAATTTTTTTTGACTTCTCTCCTAATCTCTTCATATTTTCCCTTGTCATGCTCTCCCCTGCTGTCCACGTACTTAGTGTATGCCTCTTTCCTTATCCTCAATTTTTCCCTTATGTCTTTATTCATCCATGGTGTCTCATTAGTGCTTAACTTTTTTTTTAGCAGAATATATTTTCCTGGACTCTGTTGATCACTGTTTTAAATGTTTCCCATTGCTGCTCTACACCATTGTTTGCCAATATTGTAGTCCTTTTTATTTTCCCATGTTCTATTCTTAATCCCTCAAAATCAGCTTTTCTCCAATCTATTACATAGGATTACATAGCATTACATAGGATATACGGCACAGAAACAGGCCATTTGGCCCAACCAGTCCATGCATTTATGCTCCACACAAGCCTCCTCCCGTCTTTCCTCATCTAAATCTATCAGCATAGCCCTCTACTCCTGGCCTTTTTTTAAAATCAACTACAAATGCTACAAATGAACTACAAATCCAGTCCAAAAATGTGTGGGTTAGGTTGATTTGGCTATGATAAATTGACCCTTAGTGTTAGGGGGGATTAAATATGTGGGGTTATGGGGATAGGATGGGATATGTTAGGGGGAATTAAATACGTGGGGTTACGGGGGTAGGGTGGGATATGTGTACTGTGGGGATTAAAGCAGGGACAGGGTACTGGATTTGGATGATCAGCCATGATCGTATTGAATGGCGGAGCAGGCTCGACGGGCCGAATGGCCTACTCCTGCTCCTAGATTCTATGTTTCTATGTTTCTATGTTTAATAACAGGTTTGCGGAGCCTTCCTGTTCTCCTTACATAAGGTTTTCGTGTTGAACCAGTTTTCATAAGAACATAAGAAATAGGAGCAGGAGTAGGCCATACAGCCCCTCGAGCCTGCTCCACCATTCAATAAGATCATGGCTGATCATCGACCTCAACTCCACTTTCCCGTCCGATTTCCATATCCCTTGAATCCCCTAGAGTCCAAAAATCTATCTATCTCAACCTTGAATATACTCAAAGACTCAGCATTCACAGCCCTCTGAGGCGGGCATGGAGGCGGGACAGCCGGTAAACTCGGAGAAAGTGGGGGCGGATGGCAAACCCGCCCCCATCCCGCCTCTGTGCCCTTTTGCCAGGAGGTGGGAAGATGTGCAGCTTCGGGTCCCGTCTCCTGGAGGTGGGAAAGGCATTTAATCCTTTTAACTGCCTGTTAACAGGTAGTTAACAGGCAGAAAAAAGGATTAGTGCCATTTTACCTTCACAGGTGAAGGCTTCCCGACCTCGGAGAACCCCGTCGGGTTGGAGGAGACGTGAAGGAGGTCTGCGGCGGTCGGAGGCACCTGGAAGTAAGATGTAGAGGTGAGTGATGGGTGCAAGTGTGGAGTGGTAAGTATGTAAGGTGAGTGATAAGTTTAAAAAATTGTGCACTTACCTTGTTTTCTTCCTACAGCCTTTAGCCGTGCTGGATCGGGAGAGCTGACATGCTGCTTGTCAATTTCACAGAATGGCTGTTGGAACCTCTGTTCCTACAGACATGTGAAATTAACAAATTTGAAAGGTTTGATGAGTCCTTAACACAAGGACTCATCAAACTAAAGAGAATGTCAGTGTTTGACAGCTTCACAGAGCTGTCAAACGCTGTCATTTCTTCTTTCAAGAAGTCTTGACAGATAGCACGTCTGACGTTGACGTGATCTGTCAGTGACATCCAGGGCAGGCTTAACAAGCTCAATCAGGGGGAAATCCCTCTGGTTGGTCAGGCGAGGATGGAGGCGGGACATTGACATGACAAGCAGCTGTCCCGCCTCCAACTCGCCTCCATTCACAAAATCCATCCCTTTGTGTTCTCCTCACAGCTTACTGTCCCACCTAACTTTGTATCATCAGCAAACTTGGATACATTACACTCAGTCCCTTCATCTAGGTCATTAATATAGATTGTAAATAGCTGAGGCCCCAACACTGATCCTTGCGGCACCCCACTAGTTACAGCCTGCCAACCTGAAAAAGATCTGTTTATCCCGACTCTGTTTTCTGTCCGTTTACCAATCCTCTATCCATGCTACGCTATTACCCCCAACCCCATGAGCCCTAATCTTATGTAATAACCTTTTACGTGGCACATTATCGAATGCCTTTTGGTAATCCAAATATACTACATCCACTGGTTCCCCTTTATCTACCCTGCAAGTTACATCCTCAAAAAACTCTAATAAATTTGTCAAACACGATTTCCCTTTCATAAAACCATGCTGACTCTGCCTAATCATGTTATGATTTTCTAAGTGACTTGATACCACTTCCTTAACAATGGATTCCAGCATTTTCCCGATGACTGATGTCAGGCTAACTGGGCTGTAGTTCCCTGTTTTCTCTCTCCCTCCTTTCTTGAATAGCAGTGTTACATTTGCGACCTTCCAATCCACTGGGACCATTCTAGAATCTAGTGAATTTTGGAAGATCAAAACCAATGCATCCACTATCTCTTCAGCCACCTCTTTTAGAACCCTAGGATATAGGCCATCAGGTCCAGGGGATTTGTCGGCTTTTAGTCCCATTCGTTTCTCTAGTACTTTTTCTCTACTTATATTAATTACATTAAATTCCTCACCCTCATTAGACCCTTGGTTCCCCACCATTTTTGGTATGCTTTTTGTGTCTTCTACTGTGAAGACAGATACAAAATATTTGTTTAATGTTTCTGCCATTTCCTTATTCCCCGTCATAATTTCTCCCGTCTCAGCCTCTAAGGGACCAATGTTTACTTTTGCTACTCTTTTTCTTTTTACATACTTGTAGAAACTCTTACAATCTGCTTTTATATTTCTTGCTAGTTTTCACTCATTCTATTTTTTCCCATTTTATCAATTTTTTGGTCAACCTTTGCTGGTTTATGAAACTCTCCCAACATTATAAGCTTCTTCTTTCAATCTAATGCTATCCTTATGTCTTTAGTTAGCCACAGTTGGATCACTTTTCCCATGGAGTTTTTGTTTCTCAATGGAATGTATTTTGTTGAGAATTATGAAATATTTCTTTAAATGCTAGCCACTGCTTATCTACCGCCATACCTTTTAATCTATTTTTCCAATCTACCTTAGCCAACTTGCCCCTCATACTTATGTAATTGGCTTTATTTAAGTTTAAGACTCTAGTTTCGGACTTAGGCAAGTCACTCTCAAAATTAATGTGAAATTCTATCATATTATGATCACCCTGCCCCAGAGGATCCTTTACTATGAGATTGCTAATTAACCCTGTCTCATTACACAATACAAGATCTAAAATAGCCTGTTCCCTAGTTGGTTCCATGACATATTGTTCTAGGAAACTGTCCCAAATGTATTCCATGAACTCATCCTCCAGACTACCTTTGCCAATTTGATTTATCAAGTCTATATGAAGATTAAAGTCCCCCAAGATTATTGCATTACCTTTGTTGTAAGTTCCTACTATTTCTTGATTAATATTCTGTCCAACAGTATAGCTACTGTTAGGGGGCTTATATACTACTCCTGCCAGTGTTTTCAGCCCCTTATTATTCCTTATCTCCACCCATACTAATTCCACTTCCTGATCTTACGAGCCAAGATCCTTTCTCGCTACTGTCCTTATGTCATCCTTTATTATCATGGCTACTCCCCCTCCTTTTCCATTCTGCCTGTCTTTTCGAAACGTCAAGTACCCTGGAACATTTAGGGGGAAAAATTCGGTTGTTTTGTGCTTCCCATTAATGCCCTCTTAGGGCGCTAACGGGGCGCTAAGCAACTAGCACCCGGGTGCGGCGCCGCCAACGCCTCCTGCAAAATTCAGCAGGAGGTTAGCGGTGGCGGTAACCATTAGCACCCCGCGGCGCTGCGCCCCCTGCGATGACGTCATCGCCGTGCACAGTGCCCCGCTCGCACCCTGACCGCGAGCTTCGGTAGTACCTCCTGACTTACTGCCGGGGCGGTGCTAGTTAAAGGCGAGGTGCCAGGCGGCCATTTTTGTTGCTGGTCGCCTGCCAGCACCTGCCCCCGTAGTCGTCCCCGGCCTTCTCTTCAGCCCCCCGCGGAGTGCCGGCTGCGCTCCGTGAGCCCGGCACTTCTCTTGAGTGCCGGGCTCTTTTGCCGGCACTCCGATCCCTGGTGGCCCAGCTGGGCCCCAGGTCACGCTGCGCAAGGCCCCCCCCTTTAAGAAGGGGAGGAAGGCCTGCAGTACCCATGCACTGCGGCATGTAGCGCAGCGATATTCCCTCGTAGTGCCCCAAGAGGGAGGCGGGGCGCTTCCAGTAGCACCCCGTTTCCCTCTTGTGGTGCTACCAATGAATTTCGGCCACGGGGGTGCTAATTAGCACCCCGGCTAAGTTAACGCCCCAAAGGGGGCGTGACTCAATTTTTCCCTCTTAGTTCCCAACCTTGGCCACCTTGCAACCATGTCTCTGTAATGGCTATTAGATCAAACCCATTTATCGCTATTTGTGCCACTAGTTCATCTATCTTGTTACGAATGCTTTGTGCATTCAGATAAAGAGCCTTTAATTTAAATTTTTTACCATTATTCCCTGCTTTGACCTTATTCTCTGTGGCACTGCTACCATTAAACTCTCTGGAGAGAAATTCAGTATCGCCCCATTTGGGGCGCAATTATCGGTAGGGCGCAAAGATTAGTGCCTGCGCTAATTATCGCCTCTGACTGCAAACTTGGCTTTTATCGCCCTTGGAGGTGATTGGAGCGCTAAATCAGGCGCTTCACAACTGTCTTAAGACGCAAAGGCCAAGGAGCGAGGCGCTACCTCAGAGCGCTGACGAAGCTCATGTGATGTCAGTCAGCAATGGAACACAGACACAATGGCGCCGGCCAGTTCTTAAAGGGGAGGGTTGATCTTGCTCTCCATCCACATCCTGCTCATTGCAGCCTTGAATCTCGACCTGGAGAGACCTGTACATCAAATCTGCTGGAAAGAACAATGGAGAGGACCAGGGAAAGAGCTCAGAGTGCAGCCCCCACAGTTTCTTCTAAATCGATACAAGGAAGGGCAAATCAAAATGAACCTGCAAAGTGCTGCTCAGTACCCAAAACTCCTTCACACAGCGTTGAATCTCTCCAGAAGTCTCTCTCTCTCTCTCTCAGAATGCGTGGTGCAAAAATGTCACCAACAAAAAAAGGCAGGAAGCGGTCGCCTTTAAATGGTGCTCCCCCGTCCCTTCCTGACTGCAAAACGCTCCCCTCAACCTGTTGTTGCTAGCGGCAGGCAGTAAGGTGGGGGCGCCACTCAATATCCGGTCCGAGGCGCTACCAGGGCGTTGCGCACTCGACTGACGTCACGATCTGCTGGCGCAGGAGATCGTGGCGGTAGTGTTTAGCGCCCCCGCAAAATGTCTAGTTAATTTCGTGAGCGGCGCAAACATCGCCGTGCATGGGCGCTAGTTGCTTTGCGCCCCATTAGCGCCCTCCTAAGGCCCTAACAGGAGGCGCAAACCAACTGAATTTTTTCCCCTCTGTTCCTTCCTGTCACACTCTGCTTATTTTTACCCAAATCGCTACACTGCTCTATTGCCTTGACCTTTCTCTTTAGATTTCTAAATTTCCCCTCACCTGACCCCTCCCCCCCCTTTTTTTAGTTTAAAACCCTATCTACAGCCCGAGTTATTCGATTCTCCAGGACGCTGGTCCCAGCCTAATTTAAGTGGAGCCCGTCCCGACGGAACAGCTCCCTCTTTTGCGAGTACTGGTGCCAGTGCCCCATGAATTGAAACCCCTTTTTCCCACATCACTCTTTGAACCACGCAATTGAATGTGTAAAAGTGATTAAAACAAGTGATTGATGTGAGGTATCCACCAGCCCCTAAAATAAGGTATTAAATGGGCAGCCAAGAGGGATAGGCAGGCAGAGAGGGGGAGAGCTTCCTCTGAGGTGGATTCATGCTGGCTTCGGCCTAACACCTCCACCAGCCTTGGGAGACGACCAAAGAGGAAGAGAGCACTGCCACAGGCTGCAGGGATCCGAGACCATCATTCTGCCTCATCCTCCATCCATCCATCCGTTCCGGGGCTGGTAAACCGTTCTCATTTGTTACGGGTTGTATGTCTACTATTGCATGCTGTACTTAACTTAAACTGCCGCTCCTTAATAAAGTGACCTATGACTTCTAAGTCCCTTTGGGTAATCTGTGTGTGACCTGTGATCCAAAGTCTTATAATATCTTTCTCATTTATTATCTTAAAGCATATTATATTATGGTCACTATTGCCTAGATGTTCCCCTACTTTTACTTCACTTATTCATTCTGGTTCATTTCCATTACTAGATCCAGTAGTGAATCCTCCCTTGTTGGGCTTCTTACATACTGGGTTAAAAAGGAGTCCTATACACATTGTAGGAACTCACTTCCCTTATACCCTTCTTCTACCTCTTCTAGCCAATTAATTTTGAGCTAGTTGAAATCCCACATGCTTATTATTCTATTTTTTTTAACTTATTTCCCTAATTTGTTTGCATATTTCTTCCTCCACCTCCCTTCCACTATTAGCTGGTCTGTAAACTACCCTTATTACTGTGATTGATCCTTTATTATCTTTTATCTCTATCCACAGAGATTATGGGCTGGATTTTGATACTGGGGTCGGGTTGGTGTCGTGAATCCCACATTTTGGGTTGTAGACCCGCCTCCATCGAGATGTGGCCAACCCACTGTATTTTCCCTTGATTGACCTTGTTGAGCCCGCCCAGTGGGCTCAGCAGGCCAATTAAGGGCCACCCGGCAACAGGTGACGTCACAGATTGACATTTCATCTGCCAAGAGCTTTTGACAGATGAAATATCAGCGTTTGACAGCTCTGTGAAGCTGTCAAACACTGATAATATGATTTCTAACTTGAGTCCTTCCTCTCAGGCTGAGTTAGAAATTATTCCACCACAGAAAACAGAAGGCTGCAGTTTTTGACAGCTCCACAGCTTTTCTGCTTTCTGTGCCGGTGAGATTTCTGACTCCCGAGAACTGAAGGGCTGACACCTGCAGGAGGAAGTTAAGGTAAGTAAAACTTTTTCCCACACTTAGCACTTACCTTACACACTTACCTCTGCACAGATGCACCCATCACTCACCTGCCCACCGGACATATCGACCCCTCCAACCCCTGCAGACCCACGGTCCGCCCCGATAACTTGGCGTGGTTGCCACCTGTCGGGAAGCCCACATTTCAGCCGTCAAAATAAGGATTAGGCAAAAAACTGCCTGTTAACTACCTGTTAACAGGCAGTTAATTGTCACTAATCCCTTCCTGCCTCGGGGAGTCGGGTCCCAGCACAGGTCGGGTACCCGCCGCCAGCGAAACTGGCATGGAGGCGGGTTGGGGGTGGGATGGGGTCGGGACCCCCGAATCTGCAACTTTAACCCCCCACACGCCTCCAAACCCGACTCCACGGGTCATTGAAAATCCAGCCCTATAATTCTGTTTTACTGATGGCTGTGATACTTTTTTCTACTTCTATTATGTTATCTCTAATAAGTACAGTTACTCCACCTCCCTTTCTCCCTCTCTATCTTTTTCAAATATGTTATACTTGCAATGTTTAATTCCCAGTCCTGATTTTTCTGTACTAAAGGGGGGCAATTTTGCCAGCCCTGGGGAGGCGGGTTTGGAGGTGGGACTGCCGGGAAAAAGGCAGAAATTGGGGACTGGTAATCATCCCTGCCCCCAACCCGCCTTCATGCCATCTTCCCAGGAAGCGGGTACTCGACCCACGCCGGGTCCCGTCTCCTCGAGGCAGGAAGGGGATTACAGCCACTTAACTGCCTGTTAACAGGGAGTTAACAGGCAGTTAAGAGGATTATCCTCATTTTTCCAACAGAAGTGTGGGCTTCCCGATGTCGGAAAACCCCGCCAGGGTCAGCGAGGCGAGCATGTGGGTCTGTGGGGGTGAGAGGGGTCGAAAAGTGCACTGTGGAGGTGAGTGATGGGTGCAAGTGTGGAGAGGTAATTATGTGAGGTGAGTGAAAAGTGTTAGAAAATGTTTCCTTACCTTTGTTTCTTCCTGCAGGCTTCAATCATTGAGGATCTGGAGGCTTCGGCATCTCCACAGCAGAGATGACAGAATGGCTGCTGCATTCTCCGATGCAACAGCCATCTGCTTTCTGCTCAGGAAATAGGTTTGGTGAGTCTTGAGTACAAAAACTCACCAAACAACAGAGAATGTCAGTGTTTGACAGCTTCTCAAAGCTGTCAAATGATGACAATTAATCTGTCAAAAATTTTTGACAGATGAAACGTCATACGCTGATGTTCTCTGTCACCGGCTTTCCCTTAATTGGCCTGCTCAGCCTGCTGGGCGGGCTTAACAAGGTCAATCAAGGGAAAATAGCATGGGTTGGCTGGACGTTGATGGAGGCGGGACTAAATCTTGACAAGCAGCAGTCCCGCCTCCATCACGTCCCCATTGGCAAAATCACCCCCCACGTCTCAGTAATCCTTACTATATATGGTTCCTTGCAATGTATTATTGCCTCCAGTTCCCCTGTTTATTACGGACACTGTGTGCATTGCTGTACAGACAGTTTAACTCATTTTTAATAGCGGTTCCTCTCACTTTATTTTTAACCATCTTTTTATTCTCCTGTTCTATAACTCTATTTATTACCTGGCCATTTATGCCCTCCCTTAGTTTAGTCTGCCCTATGCTCTCCTTTCCTGTTTCGTTTATATTTAGACAGTTAAAGGAATAAAAAAATGGGCAAATTGTTTTCTGAAATATATATGAAAAATTAAAATACCTAAAATACGTAAAAAATCTGTATCAAAGCAGTATTGCATTAAAAATATACATGTAAACAATTTTTAAAAATTCAAAGCATTTGCCTCTTTAAGATAGCCCATAGAACTTCACTCGCCCCCATTCCAGATGGGAACATTATGCTTTATGCTATTATATTCTCATTTAAATAGTTTTGCAAGAAACCCAAGGCCTCAATGAAGCTTGCTCATGACTTGAGCACAAGCTCTCAGCACCATAGGCAATTCCCCACCGTATTGCACTGCTCGGTATACAAAGTAAGCATAGCAGGCCTCGGGCTCCTGCCCCACATAATGCAGTGCTACTCCAGTTTAGGAGCGCATTTTCAGTCCCAGTATGTTTTTGCGGAATTAACAAGGCAGACTGGCAAAGTCTCGTTAAAATGTGATTGGATCATGCAAGTTTCATGAGTTAGCCATTCCCTCGACACAAAGGGACTCTGAAATATGTGAATTTTTAAATCCCATTCACCTACCTAAAGTCATAAATAATAAAACAAAAATCTCTCAAATCATTTCATTGGCAACAGTTGATTGGACATGCAAATATAAACAATCCAATTAAGTGCGCACATATAAAGTATAAATCCTGGCTTTTATTTAATGAGTCCAATCTGGCAAACGGAATCATCTAAATTTGCAGCACAGTGTCATGATTAACTACCTTCAGTGTACTTTGCTCCTCACTGTAGGGTTTATTCAGTTATATTTAACAAATATTTAAATACTAAATATGAGTCATCTGGGAGATTGTAATACCAGCTAATCTGGGTTTATAAAGTAAATATTGTTCAACCTAAGAACCTCTTGTACTCAGCAGCCAAGATTTGCTTCCATCTAGATCACTGCAACAAAAATGTGTTTGCGTGACATTTAATTCCAAAACAAATATATCTGTCTATTTTGTCCCCATTCACCAAGGCATGTCTCCCTTCTGTTGGAGGTACAGAAGGCTTTGAAATGCACGACACAAATGCTGTTAACTCAACTGTATTACTTTCAAGGTGTCAGCACTGTTACTACCACACTCTGACCACAGATGAATGATGTATTAGTGGTGTACATTGAAAATGTATCGTTGATTATGTAAACACAATTTTAAAAGAATCACGTGGATCCGACTCAATGGCCCATTTGTCCACAATTCTCCTTTCTCGATTTTTAAAATTTGACTTAAGGCTACATTTGGAATGTTCCGTGCAATTTTAGTCATTCTGACTACAAAAGGACAATGATTAATTGGAGAAAAGTGGCTCTGCAACTTGGGCTACAGGTTATGAAGAGAGATCAAGGAAACTCAACGTATCCGCTTGGCTCAGCTTTGAGGCAGCAGGGTGTGGCTTCAAACTCCACTTCTTACACCCTTTCAAATCTGCCCCAGGAGCTACACTAATGAGCTGACTGCAGAAAATTGGATGCAAACAACCCACTTCCATTTGTGCCTGTCTAAAACCTGCTAACATACATTCAGGTCACACCAATAGCAGAAACCCAAGGCTTTGGTTGGCTTAAGGAAACTATCAAGCTGTTTGCATGAGAAAGGATATGTTGGAGAAAGTCTGAACTGCAACAGTAATGTATATAGATATATATGAGTTTGCTGCTAAAAATCGCCTACCCATATTCATGACCATCTCAATTTCCATCATCTCAATCACAAGACTAAGCTATCTCTGATCACTTCCTTGTATTCATCACCACTCACAGCTCCTTCCCACACCACTTCCTTCTGTGTCTGCGCCTGGAAAAAAATCTCTCCCTCAAGTCTCTTACAATGGCACTTTCAAACTCCCAAATGTCTAGCCTAATAGATCACCTTTGATGCCCTTGTCCCAGTAAAACTCTTCCTCTCTCCCACCCTTGTCGCTCCACCCTGTTACTGCCCCCATCTTCGCTCCCTCAAGTCCAAGTGGCATAGACTTGATCAAATCTGTGCACAACTGGCTTAGCCATTCATTGCCAAATCTGGCTGGACCATATCAAGCGCTGGAGGAGTCTTCTCTCCTCTGCCAAAACTGCTCACTACTCTAGGATCATCCTGGAATCCAAAGATAAACCCTGGCTTCTTTTCTCCGCTACCAATCATGTTCTTAAACTCGGCTTCAGCCATGATCTTATTGAATGGCGGAGCAGGCTCGAGGGGCCAAATGACCTACTCCTGCTCCTATTTCTTATGTTCTTATAGTCAATCTTTTTGAAGGTGGACTGAAACACTTAGTGGAGTCAAGGCCAGATATAAATTATTACACTGCCTTATTTTACAAACAGCAAGGGAATGTACAGATTAACTGATGTCACCAAATCCCACCTTGATTCAACTAACTACATAACCCTCCTTGAGAACAACAAAAATAATAAAAATACATTGCTATTAGTAGAGCTTGATTAACTCCCCTGGTCAGTCTTCTGATTCTGAATGGCACGAGGCTTGAGGTCAGCGAGTTTTGCCTTGCTAGGGCCAGGCTTCCTCCCAGACATAGCTGACTGGATGACTGACTGTTCATGTGTCTTTTGGTCCTTTTCTCCTTGTGCTCCCTGACAATTGGAGGGCAGTCCTCTCAGACTTCTTCCCTATTCAGTGATTCTCAGTAGGCCTGTCAATACATCCGACCACCTCTCCTCCCGCTTTGGGCGGCAGGCTTAAAGAAAAACATCTACTGTTCTCAAAATAAATAGGGACCATCCTGGCTTAATGGGCTTGAGATGCAACAATTGAACCTCATTGTCTCAGTTTGAAGTAGACACTGAACCACAACATTCCACACATTGGCTCATCTAGCTCTAGCACATAACTTAACTGCCTGTGGCCTGTGGCTTTTTTTAAACCTGTGCAAATTCAATACTTGAGCATAATTCATCCCCAAAAAGAAAAGAAAAATGACCAAAAATCCTAAAACATGACAAGGGCTCTGTGAAGAGAAATGGGGCAGTGTAATTAGTTTTGGATTGCTTCAGCAATGAGCTGGCATAAACATGATGGGCTGAATGGCCTCACAGTAATGGACACAATGGCCGCGATTTTGCCGGCGCTCAGAGGGCGGGTTTGGAGGCGGGTCAGAGGTTAAATTCAATTTGATTGACACCGGGTTCTGATCCCGCCGTCAACCCGCCTCCAAACAGCTTTCCCAAGTGTCGGGTCCCTGATTTGCGAATGGACCCGACACCTAGCGGCGGGAGGCGGATTAAAGGCAATTACCTGCCTATTAACAGGTACTTGCCAGTAGTTGTCAGCCTGTTTTTGGATTTGCCGCTTCTGGCTCGGGTTTCCCGATGTCCGGACCCCATGCCAGGTAAGTGTGGCGTGTTGTGAGTTTGCTGTAATATTTGTGAAATGAAGACAGCTGCAGAAGTGGTGTGAAGGATCCAATGTTGCACATGGTGAGTTTCAGAGCAAAGAAAATGTTGGTTATTGCATTTTTAAAACATTCACAGATTTCTTTAGCTTCGCAGGAGCATGATCAGACAAAAATTGACATCGAGCCAAAGAAGAAGTTATTTGAAGGGGTGACTAAAAGCTTGGTCAAAGAGGTAGGTTTTAAAATGCGACCTTGTTTCCACCCTCCAACCCGTGCCTGGACTCCCAAGGTATTCCCCACTTCCATTGATCCTGAGAAGAGCACTCCTCTTTCTTCTTGCTGTACTGGCCTCTGAAGAAACGCCAGGCCTCTGAAAGACCGAGTTAACGGGAACTCCCAATGTAGGGTGCCCCACCCTTGTCCCCACCCTCTGTGATGCGGGTGCCCTTGTAAGGGAAGGGTCAAAGTTCTGCCCCTGACAAGACTCCACAGATCCTGGCAGCACGGGGGGGACCAGCTTGTTGTCTGCACGCAACCTCTATCACCTAGAAGGACAAGGGCAGCAGTCACATCGGAACACCACCAGCTCCAAGCTCCCCTCCACGTCACACACCAGCCTGACTTGGAAACATATCGCCATTCCTTCAACGTCGCTGGGTCAAAATCCTGGAACACCCTCCCTAACAGCACTGTGGGGGTACCTTCACCACACGGACTGCAGCGGTTCAAGAAGGTGGCTCACCACCACCTTCTCGGGGGCCATTAGGGATGGGCAATAAATGCTGGCATTACCAGTGCTGCCCACATCCCGTGAATGAATAAATAAAAAAAATAATAAACCAGCGTTGCCATTCTGGCCGACTTTCCACTACACTTGACAACTGAATTGCCCCATATTGTCAGCACAGACATCCCTCTTTTTTGGCAATGAGATCAGTGGGGTGGTTTATGATCTGTTATTATTATAAATTTTTTACAGATATTGAAATTTATGAATATCAAATATGGGGGAATGAAATTAGTCTTTGCCAGTAGCATGAATCGGTAGCCCGTTTTACACCACACCACATTTTCTTTACCATTCAAGTGCTGATTCACTATGAGCCCATTTTGCACTTCTGCCAAAGACCAGTTTCACCCCCATAGTCATCAATACGTTGTTTTTAATTTGTGAGTAAATCCATTTCTGCAGACATATGTGGTTACAGTATATATACAGTGGGCTCCTCCTACATATTTTCTTCAAAGCTGGGTGAGACAGCCTTTATTCAGCCCTGAGGCAGTTGCATCCCCAATGAGAACAACATGTTTGCCTGCAATCATCATGTGGTATGCTCTGAATCTGTGGAAAGTTTTTTTTTGCAATCCTCATTTCAATCCTCTGCTGCATCCCAGCATGTTCAAATGATTCACTATAATAGACATCTTCAGAATAAACATCTGATAATGTTTCACTAATCCAAAGAATGGCTGCAGATCGGTACCATGCTCTGGTTCAGTTATTTTCTCGGTAGCATCCATTCGCTTTTGGTGGTGGACATAGACATTCGTTGTTCATGATAAATGCAAAATATTCTCCTCGGGATGCACACTTTGACCTCTTTCATTTGATTGCATCGCCGTCAAGATATTTTAAATTCATTCCTGGGATGTGGGCGTCGCTGCCAAGGCCAGCATTTATTGCCCATCCTTAATTGTCATTGAAAAGGTGGTGGTGAGGCGACTTCTTGAACCTCTGCAGTCCTTGTGGTGAAGGTACTCCCACAGTGCTGTTCGGGAGAGAGTTCCACGATTTTGACTTAGCGATGATGAAGGAACAGCAATATATTTGCAAGCTAGGATGGTATGTGACTTGGAGGGGAACGTGGAGGTGGTGGTGTTCCCAAGCACCTGCCGCCCTTGTCCTTCTAGGTGGTAGAGGTCGCGGGTTTGGGAGGTGCTGTTAAAGAAACCTTGGTGAGTTGCTGCAGTGCATCATGTAGATGGTTCACACTGCAGCCACGATGTACCAGTGGTGGAGGGTGTGAATGTTTAAGGTGGTGGATGGGGTGCCAATCAAGCAGGCTGCTTTGTCCTGGAGTTTCTTGAGGGTTTTTGGAGCTGCACTCATCCAGGCAAGTGGAGAGTATTCCATCACACTCCTTGCTTGTGCCTTATACATGGTGGAAAGGCTTTGGGGTGTCAGGAGGTGAGACACTCGCCGCAGATTGTAGCCACAGTATTTATGTGGCTGGTCCAGTTAAGTTTCTGGTCAATGGTGACCCCCAGAATGTTGATGGTGGGGGATTCACAATGGTTATGCTGTTGAATGTCAAGGGGCGGTGGTTAGACTCTCTCTTGTTGGAGATAGTCATTGCCTGGCACTTGTGTGGCGTGAATGTTACTTACCACTTATAAGCCCAAGTCTGAATGTCGTCCAGGTCTTGCTGCACGCGGGCATGGACTGCTTCATTATCTGAGGAGTTGCGAATGGAACTGAACACTGTGCAATCATCAGCGAACATCCCCATTTCTGACCTTATGATGGAGGGAAGGTCACTGATGAAGCAACTGAAGATGGATGGACCTAGGACACTGCCCTGAGGAACTCCTGCAGCAATGTCCTGGGGCTGAGATGATTGGCCTCCAACAGCCACTACCATCTTCCTTTGTGCTAGGTATGACTCAAGCCAGTGGAGAGTTTTCCCTCTGATTCCCATTGACTTCAATTTTACTAGGGCTCCTTGATGCCACACTCGGTCAAATGCTGCCTTGGTGTCAAGGGCAGTCACTCTCACTTCACCTCTGGAATTCAGCTCTTTAGTCCATGTTTGGACCAAGGCTGTAATGAGGTCAGGAGCCGAGTGGTCCTGGCAGAACCCAAACTGAGTATCAGTGAGCAGATTATTGATGAGTAAGTGCTGCTTGATAGTACTGTCGATGACACCTTCCATCACTTTGCTGATGATTGAGAATAGACTGATGGGGTGGTAATTAGCTGGATTGGATTTGCCCTACTTTTTGTGGATAGGACATAGCTGGGCAATTTTCCACATTGTCAGGTAGATGCCAGTGTTGCAGCTCTAGTGGAACAGCTTGGCTAGAGACATGGCTAGTTCTGGAGCACAAGTCTTCAGCCCATAGCCTTTGCTGTATCCAGTGCGCTCAGCCATTTCTTGATCTCACATGGAGTGAATCGAATTGGCTGAAGACTGGCTTCTGTGATGGTGGGGACCTCAGGTGGAGGCCAAGATGGATAATCCACTCGGCACTTCTGGCTGAAGATGGTTACAAACGCTTCAGCCTTGTCTTTTGCACTCACGTGCTGGGCTCTACCATCATTGAGGATGGGGATGTTCATGGAGTCTCCTCCTCCCATTAGTTGTTTAATTGTCCACCGCCATTCATGACTGGATGTGGCAGGACTGCAGAGCTTTGATCTGATCCACTGATTGTGGGTTTGCTTAGCTCTATCTATAGCATGCTGCTTCTGCTGTTTAACATTTATGTAGTCCTGTGTTGCAGCTTCCCCAGGTTGGCACCTCATTTTTAGGTATGCCTTGATGCTGCTCCTGGCATGCTCTTCTACACTCCTTATTGAACCAGGGTTGGTCCCCTGGCTTGATGGTAATGGTAGAGTGAGGGATATGCCGGGCCATGAGGTTACAGATTGTGTTGGAATACAATTCTGCTGCTGCTGATGGCCCACAGCGCCTCATGGATGCCCAGTTTTGAGCTGCTAGATCTGTTCTGAATCTATCTCATTTAGCACGGTGGTAGTGCCACACAACACGATGGAGAGCGTCCTCAGTGTGAAGATGGGACTTCGTCTCCACAAGGACTGTGCGGTGGTCACTGCTACCAATACTGTCGTGTATAGATGTATCTGTGACAGGTAGATTGGTGAGGATGAGGTCAAGTAGGTTTTTCCCTCATGTTGGTTCACTCACCACGAGCCGCAGGCCCAGTCTGGCAGCTATGTCCTTCAGGACTTGGCCAGCTTGGTCAGTCGTGGTGCTACCAAGTCACTCTTGGTGATGGACATTGAAGTCCCCCACCCAAAGTACATTCTGTGCCCTTGCTACTCTCAGTACTTCTTCCAAGTGGTGTTCAACATGGCGGAGTACTGATTCATCAGCTGAGGGAGGGCGGTAGGTGGTAATCAGCAGGACGTTTCCTTGCCCATGCTTGACCTGAAGCCATAAGACTTCATGGGGTCTGGAGTCAATGTTGAGGACTCCCAGGGCCACTCCCTCCCGACTGTGTATCACTGTGCCGCCACCCCTGGTGGGTCTGTCCTGCTGGTGGGACAGGACATACCCAATGATGGTGTTGGAGGAATCTGGGACATTGGCTGAAAGGTATGATTCTGTGAGTATGACTATGTCAGGTTGTTGCTTGACTAGTCTGTGGGACAGCTCTCCCAATTTTGGCACAAGTCCCCAGATGTTAGTGAGGTGGACTTTGCAGGGTCCACTAGGCTGGGTGTACAGTTGTCGTGTCCGAAGCCGGTGCCGAGGTTGATGCCGGGTGGTCCGTCCGGTTTCATTCTTATTATTGTTTTTCGTAGCGGTTTGTTACAACTGAGTGGCTTGCTAGGCCATTTCAGAGGGCAGTTAAGAGCCAACCACAATGCTGTGGGTCTGGAGTTACAAATAGGCCAGACCAGGTAAGGACGGCAGATTTCCTTCACTAAAGGACATTAGCGAACCAGATGGGTTTTTACGACAATCATGTTTTAGAGCAATTATCAAAGTTAGGATATTTATTATATCCACCAATGACTGTGAGATCAAGATGTATCAACTCGTTCTAAAACCTTTCACGTGTTTTTTGTACTTTGTTGGAATACAGCCCATGATCCTGGTGAGCTTTGTTTGGTTGATTTTTTTGAATAAACAGCAGTGCACCTGCGATATCCAGACACATGTGGCTGGCGGGCAAGCTTCCTGTGGATAGTACGCATTTGTAAAAATTCTCCTTTGTAGATCAGAGAAAAAGTTGGCACACTCACTTTCACAACTCGTTTCATTTCGACTAGTTAAATCAATCATCTTCAAATTCTTTCGCAGCTCCGACATAGCACGCCTTGGATAACTTAATTCCCACCTTCATACTAGCATCCATTTTCTTACCATGCAGTTTTTTTTTCACTTTTCCCCCGTGTGTGATTTGTGCTTTTCTTGGTACACATCCCGTTAGACGCCCTATTTCTTTACAATGACGGCATTCTAAGTTTCTGTAAAAACAAGAGTCTACTACATGATTATTCCCCTCCACGCCAGAAACATTCAGCCTGCGTTTTCTACACTGCAAGTCTGGCACGGCTTAAACGCCTTTAGTTCTTTATCAGCAGCCTCCACGCTCAGAGCAGTTTCTACTGTTTATTTCAAGGTCAGATTAGCCTCCCTCTAAAGTTTCCATTGAATGGCATTTGAACTAAGGCCACAAACAAAGTTATCCAAATTTGCAGTTATCTGAAGGTTCCCTTAACTTTGTTGACTGTTTCTCCCCGCTCTGTTTTTTGATGGAATTTAAAACCTCCAGTGATGACTAGTGGTTCTGGATCGAGGTACTTTTTCGCAGCTTGTTATCAAGTGTGATGGATTTCGTGTTGATTCGTTGTTTTTAGATCATCAGATGAGTTTTCACAAGGCTTATTGAGGTTTCTTATCTTTCGCTATAGCCGTTTCCATGGACTGGCAACAGCATCTGGGCCTGTTGTTTGTTCTGATTGACACGCATCGAGATCCCATATGGCTTGTTCAATTCCATAGTTCATATTTCACCACCAAATATGCAATCTAGCAAGAGTCCTCATGCATACAATCCCCGGGTGGTTTACATGTAAATGACTCAAAATTTGAAACTGATACTGTTCAGATAGCTTAATTCACTGAATAGAAATCCTTCTTTGCTGCTGAACTCATTTTTCTTTCGTAGTGCAACATTAACTCAGCTGAAACAAACTGTACTGCTCGGTTTCTTATCTGACTATAGTTTTGACTGCCACAAGTTGTCAGTAAGGTAGAACATTTTTGAACCACCTTCAAACTCCTTTGCTTTGAAGTAGTGTGCCAGTCTTTCAGTATACTCCATCCAGATTGTTATATTGTTTAATTCATAGAATCATAGAAATTGACAGCACAGAAGGAGGCCATTCGGCCCATCTTGTCCGTGCCGGCCGACAAAGAGCTATCCGCCCTAATCCCACTTTCCAGCACTTGGTCCGTAGCCTTGTAGGTTACGGCACTTCAAGTGCATATCCAAGTACTTTTTAAATGTGATGAGGGTCTCTGCCTCTATATAATTCTTCTATATATTTTTTTTCCTGCTGTATCTTCCTTCTATATGATCACAATCCAGCGACCAATGTTCAAACGTAGATATCAGAAGAGGACAGAATCAGGTTTGGCTGTGTCATTCCCCCATGATTAAATAGCCAGAACTCACTGTTGGGCTCACATATATAGAATGGCCTCTTGGGCAAGGTACTGGAGGGCTGCAAGCACCTGTGAAATTCCCAATTGACCCCAATATGTATCATTGCTTTGTGGAGGGGAGAGAGGAAAACTGGGGATAAAGCTTATGGCCCTTGACTCATTGGGCTGTATACACAAAGGTGTTACAGATGCCTAATTCAGTCACTCGGTTATTCATTTTGGATTAACACACTAACTGTTGAATTTAATTTGCAAATATAGGTCCTGAATTCCCTTGACGGTTGGCTCTTGATGCTTTCCAGTTCCTGAGGCTCCAGAAGATTCAACCAAGCAGCTTCTTTTCCTTGTTTGCATGGAAAATGGGTACGAAAGATGTCTGTTTCTTCGAATGTTTCACATCTCTGTTCAATTACTGTGGAACCTAGATAAAAGCACAAAATAAAAAAAAAGAAAATGCACGGCACCACCAAGGTATAAAGTGTAGGATAGAAGAAAGGTAAATCCAGAAGCAGTAGTTGGGTGATGTCAAACTGAAATTTAAATCTATATATTTTTTGCAAATCTTTGTACATTCTGAGATCAGGAGGTCAGTGTTAGGAATGAAGCATTGTAACAGTTATCACACCAAAACCCAAAAAACCCTGCAGGTGCTAGATTTCTGAAACAAAAACAGATATTTTATGATAAAAGGCCTACCCCTGAAATGTTAGCTCACCTGTTCTCTCCACAGATGCCGGCTGACTTGCTGAGTATTTCCAACACTTTTCTCAACTTGCGTCAGCATCAACCACTCAGTCCTAGTGTTGCACAGGTCAGATGTGGAGCAAAGCTCGCTGTCGACTGTCCCATCAAGGCGATATATAACACAGGCTATAGATACAAAATAAATAAACTCCGAGGAGTTGATAGCCTTATTCAAAACCATGTAGTTGTGTAATAATTAAAAGAGATGCGTTAGTCCTTACTGTGATTTTTTTAATCCTGTTGATGTCAGTGAGCAGTTATTTGAGTGACAAGGCAGACAATATTCCTATCACTTTTAGATGTCTTTTAGTAGTTCTGCAAAGATGCTTTGAAGTATTGTGTCACCGTTAAACATCTGCAGTGCAGTGCTAGACACTGAACACTTTGGTCCGAGCATTACATGACACAAAAAGAGCTCTGAATTCCAAAATACATTACCAGCTGATTTAAGCATCTGTATTAAATACTTATTAAATTTACACCATCTCAATGTTGAAATGTAATTTCCCTGTTCCAAATTAACTGTGATTTACCTCCCACTGTTCGAAACCCTGTGCAAACTCCTCTGGGTAATACTCTATCTTAGTTCTTCATGAGTAACTAGAACAGATTTGTTTTCAGGGAATCTGCAATGAATGCTGTCCATTCTCATTATTACAAACGCATGGCGGCTGACACAGGGATGTTCTTGTCAAATGTCCATCTTATTGATGTTTCAGCTCCATGTGCTGACAATAATGGAGTTTCGGGACAGACCTAATAAATGTTTATATGGTTGGCTGGATATAATGAAATTTGACTGAAAAAATCTTTATTCAAGGTAAATAAAAATATCCCCGACCCCCGGCGATTGCCTATCCTCCTCCCGCGATCTCTCCCCCGGACCGGCCCCTCGCTTCTGAGGCCTACCCGCCCACAGCCAGCCTGCCTCTCAATCCGGCTGGCTGCGGGCGGGAATCCGAGGCCTCGCATTCAAATCAGGCCAGGGCCGTTAAAGTCAGCAGGGCCTGCGGGAAACCCGGCCTCCCGGGTTTCGCATCCAACTCGGAGGCCACCCGCCCCCAACCCGCCTCCCTTGAGAAAATTCCGGCCAATATATTTTGTTGTATTTTCCTTATTCCTCCCTTCTACATATGAACATAGGGTAAGTTTACATCTTGAGTGCTACCAGCGTGGGAATTACTAGTGTAGCCTAGAATGGCATTGGAAAGTTTGGTGGACAAAAACAATGGTCGAGATTCCTTTGTAACCGAAATACCACCTGAAAATGCTATGAAGATGAAAATTTTGGCTTGAATATCGGCAAGTTATTTGATCATGTATGACTGATCCTGTCTAGCAGAGAACAAGAAATGAGGACAGAATGGGTTGCTAAGGAGCAGATTATACATGTAACTTTCAGTAAAAGGAGTGATGTAGGGGGTGGTGTTTTGTGTCAGCTTCACCTCTGAGTTCTGAGCGGTTCGAATCGCTCCCACTCCCTTGGTTCTAGACCTTGGACTTATTTGGGGGTTGTGATAAAAGGTGCAGCAGACAACTGAGTTTGATGAAAGAACTTCAATCTTTATTAAAAAGGTAAAACACAAATAATAACACTCTTAACACTCTAAAGGTGGGGAACACTTCGGTACAAGCGAGGGAAATGACAGTAGAACAATACTTCACCCCTCCCAACCCCACTTTACTAGCTAAGTTAGGTTTTGAAGGACCAGGGATAATGCTCACCAATCCTTTGACAGTTGGGCTAAATCGCGGTTTTGGGGTTCGCTGTTTATGTCGGTTAGTGTCTGCTGTACCCCGTACGTGGTAGAGGACTTCACCTGCGTATTTGGTCAGTCTTCGCGAGTCCGCTGATGCGGTAGGATGTCGTTTTGGATTTATCTG
Source organism: Squalus acanthias (assembly GCA_030390025.1). Lineage (NCBI taxonomy): Eukaryota > Metazoa > Chordata > Chondrichthyes > Squaliformes > Squalidae > Squalus > Squalus acanthias. The sequence continues at coordinate 105,362,358 of CM059433.1, forward strand.
GTGAGTACCCAATTTCTTTTGGTTAGCAATAGGGTTTAGAGTCTTTGGGAAAATCTTACCCAGGGGTAAGTCAGGAGTAGATTGTAGAGTGGAAACTTTGCAGTTCTTCGGGTTTTCTTCCCTTGAGTTGGTCTTTGTTGGTCGCGGTGGCCTGCTATTACCTGGTCAGTTGGGGGTAATATGCGGTTGTTGGTTTCTTGAGGCCTTTGGTTTCCGCGATGGTTTTAGGCTTGTCTAGTGTGTCGGTCGACCTCGTGGAGCCGTCGGTGACTTGTTGCTGTTTGTTGCTCCGGGTGACTGTGTTGGGACCATTGTTGGAGGTCCGTCGAGGTGGTATCTTCACGAGCTGGACTCAGGTGTGTCTGAGTGGTGAGCGATGCCGACTTGCTTCCAGCTCGGCTTGTCTTCTTCCTTCTTTTCTTCTTCTGCTACCTTGAACTGCTTAACGGGCCTTCAATTATACTGAATTGAAGTGGCCTTATCTACCCGCCAAATCTGCTCAGTTCATTGTCTGATTTTGGCGGGCCTTGTTACCAGTAACTGCTCTGTAAGTGTCAAATGGCTTTTGGGATGGTTTGCATCCTGTCGATCTCCTTGGTTGATCACTGGTGATTGATTTCATGTTTGGTTTTCTAGGCTGGACTCGGTCTTTCTATAGAATGGGTCTGAGTGGGTTTTATTATGCATGTTTCTGATGGGCCCTGTAATCGGTTTTGATGGGGCCTGTTGTTTTGGGTGGGACTGTCTTCTCCCAGGGTCTATTGTCAAAATGTTAATGTCTGCTGGGGCTTGAGTGGGGTCATCCCGGTTCCCCAGACAGTGTAATTAACTGCAATAGCCAAACTGCTTTTACAGAGGTCGATCCCACCTCTTTGTCCCTTTACAGGCCCAGACATGTTTTTAAAATGCCAAAACTTGGTTTTTGGTCTTAAATTCCTTAGGTTAGGCCCAAATGCATTTTTATCACTCTGAGGTAGTTCCAAAGTCCTTTTTCCTTAGGTTTTGGGGATCTGTAAATTTTGGAAACCTTACAGTGACATGGGGGTTTTATGATATATTTTGCTGACAGGTAACATGGTTACAATGGGATGAACTTGAAGATAAACAGAATGTCATGACAAAACTGCAACTGACTCCTGCCCCCTGCCCTTCCCGTCATCAAAGAGGGGTGAGAGGGCAGAGGTTGAAGGCCATCACCTCTCCATTGTTATGATAATGTTTCTTCTTTAAGGAAAAGCAAAAATTGAAAATGCCATGAGATGCAGCGAAACCCAAGTTTCAGAAGGCAGACCATAATGGGGGTGATGACAGGTGTATAATGACAGGTGATGACAGGAGGTTTCCCGGCATATGCCAGAAGCACATATCAGGAAATTGCACACCCTCAGACGGTGATTTCCAATCCATTAAAATTAGGTGCAAACAAAAAAATCTCCCCTTACATATCACAAGGCTTTTAGAGGCAGGCAAGCATATAAGGCTGTGAGTAAAGGAACACTTGCAGATGAAGGATGTGGGAGCAAAGGCTCCCATGCAATCTCCTGGGTATGAATACTAATCTCCTGAAACTGTTTAACATAGTGAGAGGGAGATGGTTGGAAGTGGGAGACATGCTTAGTACGATGCATCTGTCGAAGGCGTGACTGGGTCCTTCTACCTTGCCCGACCTGATAAGGTCATTAAACCTCATATGACACCAAGTTGCCACATGTGGAGTTGACACTGGCCACCTCCTTCCACTGGGCATGAGCAGATCCTTTTGAAGGTTGTCCTGCTCTGTGCCAACCAGGTTGTGTTCTGCATTACTTGGGCCAGCAGCGCTCGCATTGCTGCCTCTGAAAACAAGGGGCTCTGCGTCCTGCAGCAGACCTGTGCGACGTAGTCCTGAAAACTTCTGTTTTCAAATAGAACTTGTTTGCAAGATGCCCTGCCCTCTAAGCTGCTGCAGGTGTTTAAATCTTGCAAAAGGACTCTGATTCTTGCCCCCCAAAGGGCTGAGCTGCCAATCTGAAGTGCTAACAGCACCAAAAGATTCCAATTAGGTTGACCCTGGAAACTTCTGCAGAGTGGGAGCTAGCGCGGTCGAGAGAGCAGAATTCCCACCCACCGCCTTCCAGCACCAAATGCACCAGGGAGGAAAATCTGAGCTTCACTGCCTAGGTTTGCACAGGCAGAATGGTGCAATGTGCAAGATGGTGGAGGGCTGTGGACACTTGTAGAACCATTCACCAGCATGAGTCAGCACCTTCAGAAGAAAGGAGAAAGGGAGAGAAAATTAAAAACAACAACGATAAACATTTCAAAGTTAGATTTGGATACAGTTCAGATGATCTGAATCCTAACTTGGATTTTCTGGGGCTGGTTTTCATAGAATTTATGACATGGAAAGAAGCCCTTCGCGCCAATCAGTCCATGTTGGTGTTTCTCCTCCACACAAGCAGCACTAATCCCGTGTGCACGTGCTGTTCCCATATCCCTTTACGGAGTGACTGCTGCCAATGAACCGGAAGCTACCGGAAGCTGTGCAGAAGCATTCTGCGCGTAAATGTTCACCACAACCGATGGAGGAGCTGATAGCGATAAGCACACTCGGCGAGAGTACAATAAAACTCTCACAAGCTGACAACATCCGAATATCACCTTCAAGTCACATTTCCTCATTAACTTGTACTGGGAGTTTTAGCAGTTCATTCTGATGAATTAATCACACCACTGTCTCTCTCTCCCTCTCTCTCTCTCTCTCTCTTCTCGCGTTTCTTCCCCGCCCTCCCTCTCGTTTTCCTCCCCAGTCTCTTTGTCTAGCGCTCCTCTCTCTATCTCTCCGCACTGTCTCTATTCTCTTTCTCAATGATCCTTTTCCCAGCCGATTAAATCCTAACATCCTGCGCCTGCGTTCTGTTCACCAGCCGTGTGTTCAAACCACCAGAGACAGAGGAGCCTGATAGCGATAAGCACACTCCGCGAGATTACAATAAAACTCTCACAATCTGACAACATCCTAATATCACCTTCAAGTCACATTACAGACCTCACAATACCTGAGATTTCCACCCCTCGCCTTTCTCTCTCACTAACCTGTGGGAAGTCCGTCGAGAATAAACAAAAAACCACTGGAACTGCGCATGCGCAACGACTTCCAGTTCGTTGGTAGCAGTCGCGTCCATCCCTTTATCCCCCTTTCCTTCAATCATCTATTTAACCTATTCTTAAATACTACATGATCTTTGCTTTAATCACTAACTCTAAATCGTGAATTCAACAGTCTCAACTGTGCAAAGAAGCTTCTCTTTTTCTCTGTTCTAAGTCTCTTGCATTTACTCTTGTATCTATATTCCCTCATTTAAGGCCTCTCAACTACTGGAAACAGTCTGCTTCTGTCTATCCTGCCCCATCCTTTCATAATTTTAAACACATCTATTCTATTGCCCAGTAATATGCATTGTTCCAACAAAAAAGCCGCAATTTTTCAAGTTGTTCTTCATATTTACATTTCCTCATACTTGGCAGCATCTGAGTGAATCTGTGTTGTATCGTCTCTAAAGTTTCAATATTGTTCCTATAGTGTGGAGCCCAATACTGCACACAGTACACTACTGATGTCTTATTAAGATTTTATACAGGCTCATCTTTGCTTCTTGGCTTTTCATTTAACACCTTGTGATAAAGCTTTGAAAATCCTAATCCCTCTGCTCTTCCATAGCGCTGAGCCTACTTCCATTCCGAGTATAATTAGTGTTAGTTTTTTTACCAAAATGTATCACCTCATACTGATTGATATTGAATTCTGTCTACAACTTTTTTAGACTAGTCCACCACCTTATCAATATCCCTTTGCAACTTCCTTTGGTCTTCTAAAGAATTAACTATACCTCCTATTTTGGTATAATCTGCAAATATCACTCCTCCTAGGCCTACATCCAAATCATTAATATACACAGTGAACAGAATTGGCTCCAAAATTGTAGGATACCTGTTGAAAATTGCCCAGGTATGTCAAAAAGCAGAATAAATCCAATCCGGCCAATTACCACCCCATCAGTCTACTCTCAATCATCAAAGTGATTGAAAGTGTCGTCGACAGAGCCAACAAGCGGCACTTACTCACCAATAACCTGCTCACCAATGCTCAGTTTGGGTTCCGACAGGACCACTCGGCTCCAGACCTCATTACAGCCTTAGTCCTTTGCTGAGAGTTATGAAATATCTCCTTAAATGTTTGCCACTGCTTTTCTACAGTCTTACCCTGTAATATATTTTCCCAGTCCACTTTAACCAAGTCTGCCTTCATACCTTTGTAATTACCTTTATTTAAGTTCAGGACACTAGTTTGAGACCTAGCTTTCTCACCCTCAAACTGAATTTGAAATTCTGCCATGCTATGATCACTCTTCCCAAGACGATCCTTCACTTCGAGATCATTAATTAATTAATCCAGCCTCGTTACACATTACCAGATCTAAAATAGTCTGCTCCCTGGTTGGTTCCATAACGTATTGTTCCAAGAAACCATCCCGCATACACTCTAAGAACTCTTCCTCAAGTCTACCTTTGCCAATTTGCTTTGTCCAATCAATATGAAGATTAAAATCTCCCACGATTATAGCCGTACCTTTCTTACAAGCCTCTTTTATTTCTTGATTTATACTCTGTCCTACAGTGTGGCTACTGTTTGGGGGCCTGTAGACCACTCCCACCAGTGACTTCTTACCCTTATTATTTCTTATCTCCACCCAAACTGATTCTACGTCTTGATCTTCTAAGCCAATATAATTTCTCACTACTGCGCTGATCTCATCCCTTATTAACAGAGCTATACCACCTCCTTTACCTTTCTGTCTATCCTTATGAAATGGCAAATACCCCTGAATATTCAGTTCCCAGCCTTGGTCACCTTGCAACCACGTCTCTGTAATGGCTATCAGATCATACCCAATTATTTCTATTTGTGCTGTCAACTCATTTATCTTGTTACAAATGCTGCATGCGTTCAGATATAGAGCTTTTAATTTTGTCTTTTTACCATTTTTCCCTACTCTGACCCCTCTTTCTGATGCACTCTTATGTGTATACGCTCTGTCCCTTCCTGTCACACTCTGTTTATCATTCTTCTTCTTAGGCAGTCCCTCGGAACTGAGGATGACTTGCTTCCACATTAAAAATGAGTTTGCAGGTGACTGATGAGTCCAATGCGGGACCTACAGTCTCTGTCACAGGTGGGGCAGACGGTGGTTGAAGGGGCGGGTGGGTGGGGTGCTTGGGTTGACGTGCGCTCCTTGCGCTGCCTGCGCTTGGCTTCCACTTGCTCCCGGCGAAGAAACTCGAGGTGTTCGGCGCCTTCCCGAATGCTTCTCCTCCACTTTGTGCGCTCTTGGGCCAGGGATTCCCAGGTGTCAGTGGGGATGTTGCACTTTTTCAAGGAGGCTTTGAGGGTGTCCTTGAAGCGTTTCCTCTGCCCACCTGGGGCTCTTTTGCCGTGCCGGAGCTCGGAGTAGAGCGCTTGTTTTGGGAGTCTCGTATCGGGCATGCGGACAATGTGACCCGTCCATCGGAGCTGATCGAGCGTGGTCAAAGCTTCGATGCTGGGGATGTTGGCCTGAGCGAGAACACTGACATTGGTGCGCCTATCCTGCCAATGGATTTGCAGGATCTTGCGGAGGCAGCGTTGGTGGTACCTCTCCAGTGCTTTGAGGTGCCTGCTGTACATGGTCCATGTCTCTGAGGCATTCAGCAGGGCGGGTATCACTGCTGCTTTGTAGACCATGAGCTTAGTGCCGGGTTTGAGGTCCTGGTCTTCAAACACTCTCTTCCTCAGGCGACTGAAGGTTGCACTGGCACACTGAAGGCGGTGTTGGACTTCGTCATCGACGTCTGTCCTTGTTGACAGTAGGCTCCCGAGGTATGAAAAGTAGTCCACGTTGTCCAAGGCCTTGTCGTGGATTTTGATAATCGGGGGACAGTATTGTGTGGCGGGGGCAGGTTGGTAGAAGACCTTTGTCTTACGGATGTTTAGTGTAAGGCCCATGCTCTCATATGCTTCGGTGAAGGTGTTGATGATGGTTTGGAGTTCGACCTCCGAGTGAGCGCAGACGCAAGCTCCCCAGTGGAGTGGAGCTAATTTACAGAACAAACGGGAAACTGTTCATCCTCCGTCGCCTCCAGTCCAGATCCAAGGTCGTCCCATCCTCTGTGTTTATCATTACCCCTATCACTACTCTGCACTTTTGCCTTCTCATTTTTCTTTGACTTTTTAAATTTCCGCTCAGCGGATCCCTCCCCTCCACTATTTAGTTTAAAGCCCTATCTACAGCCCTAGTTATTTGATTTGCCAGGACACTGGTCCCAGCCTGGTTCAAATGAAGCCCGTCCCGACGGAACAGCTCCCTCTTACCCCAGTACTGGTGCCAGTGCCCCAAGAATCGAAACCCATTTCTCCCACACCAGTCTTTGAGCCACTCGTTCATTTCTCTGATCTTATTTACCCTATGCCAATTTGCACGTGGCTCAGGTAGTAATCCAGAGATTATTACCTTTGTGGTTTTGCTTTTTAATTTAGCCCCTAGCTGCTCATACTCCCTCAGCAGAACCTCTTTCTTTGTCCTACCTATGTCGTTGGTACCTACATGGACCATGACAACTGGATCTTTCCCCTCCCACTCTAAGTTCCTCTCCAGCCCAGAGGAGATGTCCTTTACCCTGGCACCGGGCAGGCAACACAGCCTTCGGGACTCACGCTCTTGGCTGCAGAGAACAGTGTCTATCCCCCTAACTATACTGTCCCCTACCACTACCACATTTCTTTTTGCTCCCCCCACTTGAATGGCTCCCTGTACCACGGTGCTGTGGTCAGTTTGCTCATCCTCACTGCAGTCCCTGCTCTCGTCCACACAGAGAGCAAGAACCTTGTAACTGTTGGACAAGAGCAAGGGCTGAGGCTCCTCCACCACTACCTCCTGGGTCCCCATACCTGCCTCACTCGTAGTCACACCCACCTGTCCCTAACCACGGAACAAATTTGAATTAATTAATCTATGGGGTGTAACTGCCTCCTGGAACACAGCGTCCAGGTAACTCTCCCCCTCCCTGATGTGTCGCAGTGTTTGAAGCTCGGACTCCAGCTCATCAACACGGAGCTGAAGTTCCTCGAGCAACCAACACTTACCCAAATGTCGTCGCCGTGGACCTCAATGGTGTCCACCAGCTCCCACATGTTGCAGCAGTAACACATCGCCTGCCCTGCCATCGCTAATGTATTTAATTAATTAAGTGTTTAAGTTTTGAACATTTAGTTTTTAATCCCGGCTCTTAATTGAAACCAAAGCCCAAGAAAAAGAGAGAAATACTGACTCCCCCTGCTTTCCTGTGACGTCACACATTGAACCTTTCTACTTCCTACCCTCCCAGGTCGGTTGGTGCTGCTCCTGGCTCGCTCTCTTGTAGTCCCGCTGGTTGGTTCAGTGGCGCCCTTTTATCTCCGGCCCGATCTCCCGCTCTCGCATTCTCTTTTTGTCATCCTTAATTAAAGACTCTAAGGGTGAAAAATTCGGTTGGTTTGCGCCTCCCGTTAGCGCTAATGGGGCGCAAAGCAACTAGCGCCCGGGCGCGGCGGTGTTTGCGCCGCTCGCAAAATTGACTCGAGTTTTTGCGGCGGCGCAAAAGTTTACTGCCCTGATCTCCTGTGCCCGCAGATCGTGACGTCAGTCGAGCGTGCAACGCCCTGGTGGCGCCCCGGACCAGGAATTGAGTGGTGCCCCCCTCGTTTCCACCTGCCGCAAGCAACGACAGGGAGTCTGGAACGTTTCCCAGTTGGTGAGGGTTAGGGTTACTTAAAGGCGCCCTCTTCCTGCCTTTTTCTGTGGTAGACATTTTTGCACCACTCATTCTGACAGAGAGATTCTGAGAGAGAGAGAGAGAGAGACTTCTACATAGAGTCAGCGCTGTGTGAAGTAGTTTTGGCCACTGAGCATCACTTTGCAGGTACTTTTGGATTTGACCTTCATTACTTCGATTGTCAAAAGACTATGGGGGCTGCACTGATACATAGAAACATAGAAACATAGAAGATAGGAGCAGGAGTAGGCCATTCAGCCCCTCGAGCCTGCTCCGCCATTCGATGAGACCATGGCTGATCATCTAAACTCAGTACCCTGTACCTGCCTTCTCCCCATATCCCTTGATACCTTTAGCTTTAAGAAATATATCTAACTCATCCTTGAATATATTTAATGACTTCGCCTCAACTACCTTCTGTGGTAGAGAATTCCACAGGTTCACCACTCTCTGGGTGAAGAAATTCTTCCTCATTTCTGTCCTAAATGGTTTACCTGTTATCCGTAGATTATGACCCCTGGTTCTGGACTCTCCGACCATCGGGAACATTCTTCCTGCATCTAGTTTGTCCAGACCTGTCAGAATTTTATATGTTTCGATGAGATCCCCTCTCATTCTTCTATACTCCAGTGAGTATAAGCCCAATCGACCCAATCTCTCCTCATATGTCATTCCTGCCATCCCAGGTATCAGCCTGGTGAATCTTCGCTGAACTCCTTCCATGGCAAGAACATCCTTCCTCAGATAAGGCGACCAAAACTGCACACAGTACTCAAGGTGTGGTCTCACCAAGGCCCTGTACAACTGCAGCAGGACATCCCTGTTCCTATACTCAAACCCTTTCGCTATGAAGGCCAACATACCATTTGCCTTCTTCACCGCCTGCTGCACCTGCATGCTTACTTTCAGCGACTGGTGCACAAATACACCCAGGTCTTGTTGCACTTCCCCTTCTCCGATTCTATTGCCATTCAGATAATAGTCTGCCTTTCTGTTTTTGACACCAAAGTGGATAACCTCGCACTTATCCACGTTATATTGCATCTGCCACGCTTCTGCCCACTCACCCAACCTGTCCAGATCATCCTGGAGTTTCTCGCTATCCTCCTCGCTGCACACACTCCCACCCAGCTTTGTGTCATCTGCAAACTTGGAGATATTACATTTAATTCCCTTATCTAGATCATTAATGTATATTGTGAATAGCTGGGGCCCAAGGACCGATCCCTGCGGTACCCCACTAGTCACTGCTTGCCACTCGGAAAAAGACCCATTAATTCCTACTCTCTGCTTTCTGTCCGCCAACCAGTTCTCTATCCAAGTCAATACCTTGCCCCCAATCCCATGTGCCTTAACTTTACCCGCTAATCTCTTATGCAGGACCTTATCGAAAGCCTTTTGAAAGTCCAAATACACCACATCTACTGGTTCTCCCTTATCTATTTTCCCAGTTACATCCTCAAAAAATTCCAGTAGATTAGTCAAGCACGATTTACCTTTTGTAAATCCATGTTGACTTTGTCCGATCCTGTCACTGTTTTTCAAATGCTCAGCTATTACATCCTTTATAATGGACTCTAGCATTTTCCCCACTACCGATGTCAGGCTTACCGGTCTGTAATTCCCCGCTTTCTCTCTACCACCCTTTTTGAATAGTGGGGTAACATTAGCTACCCTCCAATCCATGGGTACAGTTCCAGATTCCATCGAATGTTGGAAGATGATCAGCAATGCATCTACTATTTCTAGGGCCACTTCCTTAAGTACCCGAGGATGTAGATTATCAGGCCCTGGGGATTTATCGGCCTTCAATACCGTCAATTTCCCTAACACCATTTCCCTGCAAATACTGATTTCTTTCAGTTCCTCCCTTTCATCAGACCGTATGTTCTCCAACATCCCTGGGAGCTTATTTGTGTCCTCCTTTGTGAAGACAGAACCAAAATATGCATTTAATTGGGCTGCCATTTCTTTGTTCCCCATTATAACTTCCCCCGCTTCTGACTGCAAGGGACCTACACTTGATTTCACTAATCTTTTTCTCTTCACATATCTATAAAAGCTCTTACAGTCAGTTTTTATGTTCCCAGCAAGCTTACTTTCATATTCTATTTTCCCCTTCTTAATTAATCCCTTTGTCCTCCTTTGTTGAATCCTAAACTGCTCCAAATCCTCAGGGCTGCTGCTTTTTCTGGCCAATTTATATGCCCTCTCCTTGGATCTTATGCTATCCCTAATTTTCCTTGTTAGCCACGGTTGAGTCACCCTTTTTGTTTTATTCTTATGCCACACTGGGATGCACAAATTCTGTAGTTCATCCATGCAGTCTTTGAATGTTTGCCATTGCCTAGCCACCGTCAACCCTTGAGTGACATTCCCCAATCAATCCTACCCAATTCGCGCCTCATACCATCGTAGTTTCCTTTATTTAAATTCAGGACCCTAGTCTCTGATTCAACTACTTCACTCTCCATCCTAATGAAGAATTCTGTCATATTATGATCACTCTGACCCAAGGGGCCTCGTACAACAAGATTGCTAATTAATCCTTTCTCGTTACATAATACCCAGTCCAAGATGGCCTGATCTCTGGTTGGTTCCTCGACATATTGTTCCAGAAAATCATCTCGCAAACATTCTAGGAATTCCTCCTCCACAGTACTTTTACTAATTTGGTTAGCCCAATCTATATGTAAATTAAAGTCACCCATGATGACTGCTGTGCCCTTACTGCATGCTTCTCTAATTTCCCTTTTAATGCCGTCCCCAACCTCCGTATTACTGTTTGGAGGTCTATATACCACTCCCACTAACGTTTTCTGCCCCTTGTTATTTCTCAGTTCTACCCATACAGATTCCGCATCATCAGAGCTCATATCTTTCCTTTCAGTTGTGTTAATCCCCTCTTTAACCAGCAATGCTACCCCACCTCCCTTTCTTTTTTGCCTATCTTTCCAAAATATTGAATAACCCTGGATGTTGAGTTCCCAGCCTTGGTCACCCTGGAGCCATGTTTCTGTAATCCCAATCAAATCGTATTCATTTACCTCTATTTGCGCAGCTAATTCATCCACCTTGTTCCGAATGCTCCTTGCATTAAGACACAAAGCCTTCAGGCTTGTTTTTTTAACGCTTTCAGACCTATATGAATTATTATTTACTGTGACCATGTTTGATTTAAACCGTTGAGTTCTTTGCCTTCTACTTTTGTTTTTCTCCTTCCTGTCTTTAGCTTTTATCCTTATTTCCCTTTCCTCTGTCTCCCTGCTCAGGTTCCCAACCCCCTGCCACTTTAGTTTAAACCCTCCCCAACAGCACTAGCAAACACTCCCCCTAGGACATCGGTCCCGGCCCTGCCCAGGTGCAGACCGTCCCGTTTGTACTGGTCCCACCTCCCCCAGAACCGGTTCCAATGTCCAAGGAATTTGAATCCCTCCCCCTTGCACCATTCCTCTAGCCACGTATTCATTTGAAATATCCTCCTATTTCTACTCTGACTAGCACGTGGCACTGGTAGCAATCCTGAGATTACTACCTTTGAGGTCCTCTTTTTTAATTTACCTCCTAACACCCTATAATCTGCTTTTAGGAGCTCATCCCGTTTTTTACCTATATCGTTGATGCCTATGTGCACCACGACAACTGGCTGTTCGCCCCTCCCCCTCCAAAGTGTTCTGTAGCCGCTCCGAGACGTCCTTGACCCTTGCACCAGGGAGGCAACACACCATCCTGGAGTCTCGATTGCGGCCGCAGAAACGCCTATCTATTCCCCTTACAATTGAGTCCCCTATCACGGGGCGTCGTCCTGCGCCTGCAGAATCGGAGGCAACAGAGACGCAGAGAGAGAGTGGCAATCATGGCCAGACAGAAGAGGGCCAACAGGCCTCTGCACAGGAGACCTTACCCTCCCAGGGTATTTCGGCAACAATTCTCCTACATTCATTTGTCTGAGGAGCAGTGTTTGCGCAGGCTGCGCTTCAGCAAGGAGGTGGTCACTGAGCTCTGCCATCTGCTGCAGCCAGATCTGCAGCCTCAACTGAGGACCAGGACGTCTCTGACAGTGGCAGTGAAGGTCACAGTGGCTCTGAATTTTTATGCCACCAGCTCCTTTCAAGCAGCTACTGGGGACATTGCCAATATCTCCCAGTTCGCGGTCCATTGCTGTATCCGTCAGGTCACAAATGTCCTCTCTAAAAGGAGACGCCAGTACATCTCTTTCCCGATGACCTGGGCCAAACAGCATGAATGCGCATTGGGCTTTGTGAGGATAGCGGGCTTCCCCATGGTGCAGGGCGCCATTGACTGCACGCATGTGGCATTGCGGGCACCACATGAGAATGCAGACGTTTTCCGAAACCGCAAGGGGTTCCACTCCTTAAACGTCCAGTTGGTCTGTGACCACAGACAGCTGATACTCGCCGTCAATGCCCGCTATCCTGGCAGCAGCCACGATGCTTTCATCCTGCGCCAGACTGGTGTGCCAGTCCTTTTCCAGACAGCGCATCAGCCAAGTGGTTGGCTCCTCGGGGACAAGGGCTATCCACTCTGCACCTGGCTGATGACACTGCTCCGTAACCCCAACACCCCTGCTGAGCTGTGGTACAATGAGAGCCATCTCACCACGAGGAACATCATTGAGCAGACGATCGGCGTGCTCAAGCAACGGTTCCGCTGTCTGGACCACTCAGGAGGAGCCCTGCAGTACTCTCCTGAGCCAGTCTCCCTCTTCATAGTTGTGTACTGCATTCTTCATAACCTGGCAATCCTCAGGACCCAGCCAATGCCACCAGGCTTTGGTGCACCACCGGAGGAGGAGGAAGAGGAGGAGGATGATCAGCAGCAGCACCAAGGAGGGAGGGAGGCCCACAATGTTGAAACTGCAAGGGCCGTCCGTCAACGACTGATAACCAGCCACTTCTAGGCCCCTACTCAGGAAATGGCTTCTGGCATGGAGAACAACATGATGGAAAGCAACCCGCAACCGCTATAGCCGGCCAAGGCAGCAATGATTCCAAAGGCCAAACATGTACATTTTGAATACAAAAACTTTTTTATTTTACAAACTCTGTGTGTGTCATTTCTTCATGACAAACTAATAGAAACAAACACACTCTGTGTGGAGTTTGCACATTCTCCCCGTGTCTGCGTGGGTTTCCTCCGGGTGCTCCGGTTTCCTCCCACAGTCCAAAGATGTGTGGGTTAGGTTGATTTGGCTATGATAAAATTGACCCTTAGTGTTAGGGGGATTAAATACGTGGGGTTACAGGGATAGGGTGGGATATGTGTCGGTGCAGGCTCGATGGGCCGAAATGGCCTCTATCTGCACTGTGGGGATTCGATGATTCGATGATGATTCGATGAAAAAATCATTAATTAACATAACTGGTTCTCACAACCTGAAGATAATGGCCAAAACACTAAACAAAAGTTTGAACACGAACCTCGGCCTTTAATAAAAAATTTCCAAACATTTCGTCACACCTCTTACTTTTTGCCCTTTGACGGTGATCTCCTTCCCTTGCACACTTACCCCCTTCCCACCCTACTGCTCCTCCGTAATGGGGCCCCAGTGGCTGCAGCAAGGCTGGTGGAAGGCTGCTGATTGTCAGAACCTGAGACTGCAGATGCCCTTGAAGGACGCCCTCGACCAGCTCTGGGCCTGGAGGGCCCGGCTGCAGACTGCACCAACTCTGCATGGGTGGCAGCAGTCTGGGCTACAGGCGGTGGGTAGTGGAATTGGGAAGTGACAGTGGTGGCAGCAGGAATGCTGTCCTCTTGAGAGAGGACAGCACCTCCCTGCTCGACCGACACACTGGCACTCCCACGGGGCAGCACTTCAGCATCCGGAGCAATCTGCTGGAGCACAGATTGCTGGCCTGCTGCGGCGCGGTGAGAGCCCGGGGAAATGTGTCCGAACCAGCGACAATGGCAGCAGTCAGTGCTTGCGTGGCCTCAATCTGAGACTGCATGAGACCAGTCTGAGATTGATTCACGGCAGCCATTGACTGAATTGCAGCACTAAGCATTTGCGTGGCATCTGCCTGTGCTACAGCGAAGTGCTCCACACTCCTTGCCAGTCCATCAATGCATTCGGGCACCCTTCCCACTGCACCCATGAGCTGAGTGTGCATGTCCACCGCCTGGGTGTTCATTTCAGCGATGAGCCACTCCTCCTCTGCGTCCAGTGCAGCAGGACCCTCCGGGGAGAAGGCCCCCGAGCTTCCCTAGCCACATCGCGTTGCTGCAGCCCACTGGGTCCCGGAGCTTCACCTCATCAGACCCTTCCCCCCTGCTCCCCTCCAGGGAAGGCGTGTTCCTAGTGTGGGCATGGGCTTCCTCGGGCGCTGATGCTCCGGCTTCATCTTCCTCCTCACCTGTGGCTTCACTCCCACTGGCAGCTTCAGGGCCCGTCTCCTCAGCTGGTGAATCACCATCTGAAAGCAGGGAGGTACAAGAGTGGCTTTAGCATGAGGACAGGGGGGCAGTAAGGGAGGAAGGAGTGGAGCGATTTAGTAAGTTGGATTGAAAGTGTCAAAGGCTGGTGTTGTGAGGGACAAGTGGAATGAGATAGGAGAGTAAGCTGATGACCTTACCATTGCTGTCCCGAACGGGGTCGACCTCTCCGGGGGCGACGGGACCGATCACCTGGCTTACCACAATCCTGTGGACATGCGCCTCAAGATCGCTGAGGGGTTGCAGCTGAGGCCGCCCTCCACCCGTCCATTGCTGCTGTCTCCTTTTATGAGATAGTTTGGCCTGCAAGAAAAAGGACGGTGTCTGAGTAAATATACAGCCATGGTCTTGCCTGATGTGCCTCCCATAGTTGAATAGCCCTTCATGTATGCAGCCATGCTCTTGCCTGATGTGCCTCCCATAGTTGAATAGCCCTTACTGTATGCAAGGTGTGGAATGTGCATGTGTGTTTCATGAGAGGGCCATATGTGTTGGATGAGTGTTGGGCATTGGGGTTTTAAGACCCTCTGGCCATAGAGTGAGGTCGAGATGGAGGGATGGAGAGGTATTGAAAAAAAGCCACTCACCCTGACGACCCGAGTGAGGTCGTTGAACTTTTTGCGACATTGTATATGGGTCCTGGGCACCATGCTCCTGGAGGAGACGCTCTGAGCCACCTCCCTCCACACTCTTCTGTAGTCGCGCGGCAATGACCTCCTGCCACTCTCAGGGTAGAGTATAGATCTTCTGCGCTCCACCGCGCCAACCAGAGCCTCCAAGGCCCGCTCGCTGAAGCGCTGAGCTCATTCTCTCACCCTCTCCATAGTCCTTGGCTGGAAAATGTAGGCACAGGTCTTTCCAGGCCGAGATTCAAGACTCCAATGGGCAGGGTGTGCCTGGAGAGCAAGTTCGACCCTCCCCTTTAAGAACTGGCCGGCGCCAGTGTGTCTGTGTTCCATCGCTAACTGACATCACCTACGCTGCGCCCGCGCTCTGAGTTAGCGCCTCGCTCCTCGGCCTTTGCGCCTTAAGACAGGTGTGCAGCGCCTGATTTAGCGCTCCAATCACCTCCAGGGGCGATAAAAGCCAAGTTTGCAGTCGGAGGTGATAATTAGCGCCAGGCGCTAAACTTTGTGCCCGGCCGATAATTGTGCCCCAAATGGGGCGATACTGAATTTCTCCCCCTAAAACTTTCCATATCACAGAAACCAGTGCCTACCACACCAGTAAAACTTGGTGAGAATGGTCTCTCAGAAGCGCTGACATTTTATTTAAACAGGCACTGAGCTGTAGCCTTAGCACTCTGTGTAAGCTTTTTGCGTTTCTCATGGGTGCCATTATTGCTAGTTTCATTTGGGTAGAGGATCACTGGGAGGAAGAGGAGCAGCAGCAGCCTCAGCAACCAGCACTAACAGCAGCTGGGCCTCTCGGAAGAGAGCAGGTGAGGGAGGTGCTTGTCGGAGGCCATGCCCAGCACACAGGGTGTACAGGCCAAGAGTCAGTTTCTTAGATCTATGTGAAGATCAGTGCATCAGGCGGCTTCACTTCTCCAGACAGGCTATTGCAGAGCTTTGCAGCCTCCTGCAACATGGACCTGCTGCCTGCTGGACCAGGGGGCCATGCTTGGCCAGAGTCTGTCAAACTCACCACAGCCCTTAACTTCTTTGCCACTGGCTCCTTCCAGTCTGGAACGGGGACATCAGCCGCATCTCCCAGTCCGCAGTACGCAGCTGCTTTAAGCAGTTCACCAATGCCTTATTCGCCAGGGCCGAGCAGTACGTCACCTTCACCATTGACATCAGCAGTCAACAGGAGAGAGCTCGTGATTTGCAGCAATGGCTGGCTTCCCTCATGATGTGATGGAGAGACAGTAAATGCTTAGAGTGGTGGCGGAGGGGGTGAAAGGAGTATTGTCAGGTGCTGTTGAGAGATCTGGAGAGATAAAGTGCTGTACTCAACCTTGCTGCTTTTGTGAGGTCATTGAACATCTTTCTATTTTAAACCCAGGTCCTTGGGGTACTGCCGGTAGCACTGACCCTTTCAGCCAACTCTTTCAAGCTTGCTTCATTGTGGCCTTGGGGATACTCTTGTAGCTTCTGGGAAACAGTTGCTCCCTCCTTGCCCTCATTTCCTCCACTAGGGCCTCCAGGGAGTCATCAAAAAAGTGGGGCCAGCCTTTCTACTCATCTGTGCTGCCACAATCTTTTCCAACGTTGCTTTAAGAGATACATCCCTGCTTTAAGTAGGCCTTGGGAAGCGCGCTGAAAATTGCATCTGTCATCTGGCAGGTT
Source organism: Squalus acanthias (assembly GCA_030390025.1). Lineage (NCBI taxonomy): Eukaryota > Metazoa > Chordata > Chondrichthyes > Squaliformes > Squalidae > Squalus > Squalus acanthias. The sequence continues at coordinate 105,378,929 of CM059433.1, forward strand.
GACGCAATCAGGAGGGCAGCCCACCCGTCAAATGGAAATGAGGCATGGAAGTTAAAATTGCCCGAACCTCCCATCGACTATGTCATGGGGCTTGCCATCTGCACCGATTCATGCCTCATTAAAATCGGGGCTCTTTCTCTTGTATTTGTCTACATTAAATGCATTGCCAAATATCAGCCCACCTTTCCAATCTATCCAAATCCCTTTATATTTGGTTTGCTTCTTCCCTATTATTTGAAATCTTCTACCTCCCCCCACCCCCAATTCAAAAACTTAGGCAGCTTAATTTCTGTCCTTAGGTCCAAGTCATTTTATACACTATACACAGCAATAGCCCCAGCATTCATCCCTGGGGCACCCTTATCATGTTAGCATAGCTCAGTTCACAATTACCCTTGGCTTTCTATTCATTACGAGCCTTTGCCTTCTCTGGTTTAGCCAAGTTTGCCTCCTTTTCCATGCCTTCTTAGCTTTTGAGCTAATTGCTTGTGTTTATGGCAGCAAAAGCCTTGCTTGAATCTAAATAGATCACATCCACAGTATTTCAATTGGCAAAAGGTCTAGCATTTCTTCAAAGAATCCCAGTAAGTTATTTGGCAAGACCTCCCTCCCTGTTATCATACCACACTGTCTAGGTGTTTTATTATCCTCTCTTTCAGGATACCTTCTAATATTTTACCCACAAAGGTGCTAGGCTTATTGGCCTTTAATTTGTTGGGTCATCCCTAAGCTTTTGTTAAAGAATGGTGTTATGTTAGCTATTTTCCAATCCTTGGGCACTATTCCCATTTCTAATGATCATGTAAAGTTACTGGCAAGGACATGACCAATTATACATGTACTTCTCCCTTTTATGAAGTCCATGTGGGCTTGGTGTCTTTTCTTCCTTTAACTATCAGTGACTGCTTTGTCTAAAGTTTCTATTTTCTTTAGCACTGAAATGATTCACAGCCACCATTGAAACTGGATTAAAGCCCAAAGCCACTGCCTGATTTCTTATTGTTTATAGCATACGTCATTTCAATTTTATGCTGGGGCTTGGAGTAGTCGAAAGCTCTTAAAACTATCGAATAGCAACTTTGGAGTCTTTGAAAGCTAAAGGAAGATCATAATGGAAAACCTTAGTATGGGATACATCATGCTGGCAGCAGTTGTGAGAGCAGAACCCAGCTGGTTCTTCGTTCCGCACCCTTGGCACAAGATAAAGGATTAATGGTTATAATATCATTGCTGCTGGTTTATTCAGACATAATCTGCAGTTGCTTGTTGGGAGGTTCTATGCCCAGTATGTGTATTATATTAATTTATGCAGGATATCAGCTCAACAGTCATACCACTTTGACGGAACAGACTGACATTGGGTGACACATGATACAGCTGTAGCAAACACTGTATATGGCGTGCATACATTAGTCGTTCTCCCAGTTATAAACAATAGACTGGGACTGTTTAACCTTTGGTAAAGTGTATGCCCCTTGCAGCTTTGAAAATATACACCCTTTCTATTATATATCACCTGCAGGGCTGCCAACTAAGTAAGTGGTTGTTCTTCTGTTTGTTAATGAATGTTAGGAAAAAATTTAAAAAAACAAATTGTTTAGAGTCCTGGTCTAATAGAAGCACATTTCAAATCTAAAATAAATCAAACTGTACAAACTTAAAGCTATCTTGGCTAGTCTGATCTGGGCCAGGTCTGCAAATGTTTATAAAAATGAAAGCAAGACCTGCCCCAAGTCGTATTGGCCAGCCTCCTCTGTGTCCCTGGTGCTGGTAGTGGGACAATGTTTACAATGAATTTACATTTTGAAGTTGCATTGGCAAAAATTGCCGTTAGGGTAATTTTGTTCCAGGCAAAACTTTTGTATGTTTATTTATTTTGTATTACAATTGATCGAATCCAGTAAACAGGAAACAAGAACTAGGTGGCAGTGGGTTTTTTCTCTGAGCTCTGGGGCCAGGCCCAACAAGCCCTTCCAATTTTAATTGCTCTTAATCCAAAATTCTTATTGCATCCTTTAATATGTTTTGGGGTTTTTACTTTACATAATTTGTTGGCGTTCAGCATCTCAGATCACTTCCATAGGTGAGCCTTTGCTTCCTGTGGCCTGGAATGTGGCGATGAGCACAGGTTCAGAGGTGATACTGGTCAGTATGATAACAGCATCATAAGCAGTAAGATACTTGCACAATATCGAGGTCATTTCTAGCAAGCCCCAGGAATCAAACAGAAAATCCTCATTGCTGTATTTTGATTTGATCACATGATCTTCAGAAGGGTGGAATAAACTTTTCATTAGACCATGGGTTAGGGTATACAATGCCAAACTGATTTATTAAACAGTAAATTGATAAGTAAACAAAGGCAATGACAGACTGTAGATTTGGGTGATTAGTTTATATAGTATGTGTGAATTGATTTCTGATAAATTTAATAATTTTGTTTGGAATCTTTGTTTTGTGGTGGCTCTCATTTCAGCTTTGTGCCCAGGAGGATGCTGTGATGTTCCGTGACAGAGGGATGGTATGATGGGGATGTGGTTGATGAGGATGTGGTGAGCAACGGGGATCTGGGGTTTCATTCACTGGAATCGGAGTCTGATGAGGCGCTCACGGACAGCCCGTGCTGAAGTGGAATTTGCTGCCTACCTCCTCCCTTCCTCCTCGTCCTCCTTTTCCTCCTCGTCCTCCTCCTCCTCTCCCTCGTCCTCCTCCTGAGGTGGTCCCGCAATCCCTGCTGGCAAGGGCTGTGCCCTCATGATGGCCAAGTTGTGAAGCAGGCAGCAGACCACGACAAAATGGGAAACCTGCTCAGCCGGGTACTGCAGGGCTTCTCCTGAGTGGTCAAGACATCGGAACCATTGCTTCAGCAGCCCGATGGTCTGCCCGATGATGTTCCTGGTGGCAGCATGGCTCTCGTTATATGAGTGCTGGGCACGAATGTTGGGGTTGCGGTGGGGAGTTATGAGACAGTTGCAGAGTGGATAGCCCTTGTCTACGAGCAGCCACCCTTGGGTTTGATGTGGTGGCTGGAAGATTGCTGGCACACCGGAGTGACGCACCGGCTGAAGGCATCATGACTGCTGCCAGGATAGTGGGCATTGACCATCAGGAAGCGCTGGGTGTGGTCGTGTAACAGCTGCACATTAAGTGAGTGGTAGCCTTTGCAGTTACAGAAGATCTCAGGATTGTTATACGGCATCGCAGAGCCATGTGGGTGCAGTCGATGGTGCCTTACACCATGGGGAAGCCCGCTATCCTGGCAAAGCCACGTGCATGCTCCTCCTGCTTCTCTCTGCTCAGAAAGAAGAAAACATAGTCCCTTCTCCTGGTGTAGAGAGTCTCAGTGACCTCCCGGATGCAGCGATGGACGGTGAACTGGGAGATGTTAGCTATATCTCCTGCTGCAGATTGGAGGGATCCGCTGGTGAAGAAATTGGGGGCCACGGTGACCTTGAGGACCACTGGGAGAGCCGTGGTCACTCTGCTCTCAGGCTACAGGTCTAGTTGCAGGAGGTGGCAGAGTTCTGTGACACCTCCTTACTGAAGTGGAGTCTCCTAATACACTGCTCCTCGCTTAAGTGGATATAAGAGAAGTGCTCTCTGAAGACCCTAGGTGGGTAAGGCCTCCTGTTGAGAGGCCTCCTGCCCCTCCTCCTCCTCCCTCTGCGCGCATCTTCTTATCTTCTTTGCTGCCTCCGCTCCCTCTCCCTAAGATACTCGAGCATGAGAGGGTCTGCCAGTAGAGCCCCCATGACTGTGAGCAAATGTTGCAAGCAGAAGCCTTAAAATAAGAATGAAGGTGTTCTCCACTTGCAATAACACTCCCTGTTACGTTAGGACCTTGAAAGAAGTTTATAAAGCTGCTGGAGTTACAGAAAGTTCCACAGAGCCATTCAAACTGAAGAAACTGTCAGCTGCAAGTTGTTGCTAATGATCCCTTTAAATAACATTGCTGGAGTCTCCTACCTGCTTGTCAATGCTTGCTTAGCTGGTCACAATTAAGATATGCCGGTAAATGGAGCGGCAAAGTTGAAAATCGCAGATCGGGCATCAAGTGAGGGTTGCACACTCACTGATGTCACGTTATGCATAATCTGCATAATTTTCACGAGCGCAGTCATCGGCAGCGCTGCCGCCCAGCTGAAAATAGCGGCCGCCGTGAGACCCACCGGCAGCGGGCCGAGATGCAGCGGGCGCCATTTTTTCCCCAAATCAGGCGGTAATAGCCAGCGCTAAAGCCCCGAATTTCTAGGCCCAAAGATATGAGGAGAGTTCTGAGATACTGGGACTATTTCCACCGGAGCAGAGGAGGCCAAGAGGAGATTTAATAGAGTTAAAAAAAAATGAAGAATTTTGAGAGAGTTTATAGGGAAAGATTATTTTATCTGACTAGGGAGTCAGTGAAAACTGGTCATCAATTTAAAATTGTCACTGAGAGTGAGGAGGGAGGCTGGGAGAAATTTCTTTAGGCAGAGAGTTGTGATCTCATGCTTTGATACCGGGAATTGTTGAAGCAAAGGTCATTGCATCTTTTAAGGGAAGAGTAAATATTTGAAGCAGAGGAAGATACAGGGTTGTAAGGAGAGAGCGGGGCAGTGGGATTAGTTTCAGATTGCTTTAGCAAAGAGCCAGCACAGACATGATGGGCCAAATGGTGTAAATGTCTATGGTTGTATGATTCTATTTACTCACAGATCCATAACAGGAGCCCTTTGTATTTCCACCAGCCTTTTGTTTTGTTTCCCAAACGACTAGAACACCAGACTAATTGTGTTCGACACAGGTGCTCTGAAGTCGCAGTCAGACTAATGCTTTGTAAAATGAATGAATTCTGCTAACACCACTGCTGGTTTTCTTCATTAAGTGCCTCCTTAGAGACCAATGAAGTTTGGCACAGCTTTTATTTTGCATGGCACACAGGGCTCAGGGATCCTATTGTAAGAGTGCTAATGGCCACTCTTCCTGCAGGTGCCAATTCTTCTTCTTCTTCTTAGGCAGTCCCTCGGAACCAAGGATGATTTGCTTCCACATTAAAAATGAGTTCTCAGGTGACTGATCAGTCCAATGCGGGACCTACAGTCTCTGTCACAGATGGGGCAAACGGTGGTTGAAGGGGCAGGTGGGTGGGGTGCTTGGGTTGACGTGCGTTCCTTGCGCAGCTTGCGCTTGGCTTCCGCTTGCTCCCGGCGAAGAGACTCGAGGTATTTGTCGCCTTCCCGGATGCTTCTCCTCCACTTTGTGCGGTCTTGGGCCAGGGATTCCCAGGTGTCGGTGGGGATGTTGCACTTTTTCAAGGAGGCTTTGAGGGTGTCCTTGAAGCATTTCCTCTGCCCACCTGGGGCTCTCTTGCTGTATCAGAGCTCCGAGTAGAGCGCTTGTTTTGGGAGTCTCGTATCGGGCATGCGGACAATGTGACCCGTCCATCGGAGCTGATCGAGCGTGGTCAAAGCTTCGATGCTGGGGATGTTGGCCTGAGCGAGAACACTGATGTTGGTGCGCCTATCCTGCCAATGGATTTGCAGGATCTTGCGGAGGCAGCATTGGTGGTACCTCTCCAGTGCTTTGAGGTGCCTGCTGTACATGGTCCATGTCTCTGAGGCATACAGGAGGGTGGGTATCACTGCTGCTCTGTAGACCATGAGCTTGGTGCCGGGTTTGAGGTCCTGGTCTTCAAACACTCTCTTCCTCAGGCGACCGAAGGCTGCACTGGCACACTGAAGGCGGTGTTGGACTTCGTCATCGACATCTGCCCTTGTTGACAGTAGGCTCCCGAGGTATGGAAAGTGGTCCACGTTGTCCAAGGCCTTGTCATGGATTTTGATAATCGGGGGGCAGTACTGTGTGGCGGGGGCAGGTTGGTAGAGGACCTTTGTCTTACGGATGTTTAGTGTAAGGCCCATGCTCTCGTACGCTTCGGTGAAGGTGTTTACGATGATTTGGAGTTCGACCTCCGAGTGAGCGCAGACACAAGCGTCATCTGCATACTGTAATTCGACGACAGAGGAAGGGACGGCCTTGGATCTGGACTGGAGGAGACGGAGTTTGAACAGTTACCCGTTTGTTCTGTAAATTAGCTCCACTCCAGCGGGGAGCTTACTGAGGGTGAGATGGAGCATTGCCGCAAGGAAAATCGAGAAGAGCGTTAGTGCGATGACACAGCCTTGCTTGACCCCGGTCCGTACATGAATTGGGTCTGTGGGGGAACCATTGGTCAGGATCACGGCTTACATGTCGTCGTGAAGCAGGCGGAGGATGGTGACAAACTTTTGAGGGCAGCCGAATTTGAGGAGGACACTCCATAATCCCTCACCGTTGACAGTGTCAAAGGCTTTTGTGAGGTCAAAGAAGGCCATGTACAGTGGTTGGCGCTGTTCCCTGCATTTCTCTTGTAATTGGTGCGCGGTGAAGATCATGTCCATTGTGCCCCTTAGTGGGCGGAATCCGCATTGCGACTCTGGGAGGAGCTCTCCAGCCACTGGGAGAAGGCAATTGAGGAGGATTCTTGCGATGACTTTCCCTGTGGCAGACAGCAGGGAAACTCTTCTGTAATTACCGCAATCGGACTTGTCACCTTTCTTGAAGATGGTCACAATTACGGCATCTCTGAGATCCCCTGGCATGCTCTCCTCCTTCCAGATAAAAGAAATTAGTTCATGAATTCGCACAAGTAGTGCTTCTCCGCCATGCTTTAGTGCCTCGGCAGGGATTTCATCTGCTCCTGAGGTCTTGTTGTTCTTCAGTTGTCGGATACCCTTTTCAACCTCATGCCGGGCTTGGGTTGTGCTGAGATGGTGGCGGGTAGCATGCTGCGGGATGGAGTTGAGGACACTCGCGTCGAAGACAGAGTCGCGGTAAAGGAGATCTTCGAAGTGCTCCTTCCAGCGGGCACTGACTACCTCTCTGTCCTTGATGAGTACCTCTCCGTTCTTGGCCCGCAGTGGGGTAGGACCTTGGGTACTTGGGCCGTAGATCGTCTTGACTGTGCTAAAGAATCATGGTTGTCGGCTAGCTGCTGGATCTCCTGCGCTTTCTCCACCCACCATCTGTTCTTTAGGTCATGAGTGTTTTGTTGGACCTCGGCCTTCAGGCGTCTGTAGAGCTGCTTTCTTGCTCTCGAGTTCTGTTGCTGTTTCCAGATCAGGAATGCCTTGCACTTGTGGCTTATTAGCTCCTGGATCTCCTGGTCATTCTCGTCGAACCAATCTTGGTGTTTCCTGGTCGAGTGACTGAGCGTCCCTTCACAGGTGCTGATTATGGAAGCCTTGAGTGCAGACCAGGCGCTGTGGGCACTCTGTGTCTCTGAATCACTGGGAGTCGTCAGGTTGTTTGTGAGGCGCAGGCTGAATAGGGCTTTCTTAGCGGGGTCTTTGAGTGCTCCAGAGTTGATTCGCCTGCGGCATTGTTTCTGTTGCCGCCGCTGTTTTGGGGCTACATTGATGGAGATGACAGAATGGATTAGGCGGTGGTCTGTCCGGCAGTCGTCAGCTCCTGTCATGCGGATGTCCTTGCGGTCCCTCGCTCGGACGATGACGTAGTCCAGCAGGTGCCAGTGCTTGGAGCGAGGGTGCTGCCATGAAGCCTTGTACTTGTCTCTCTGCCGGAACAAGGTGTTGGTTATGACAAGGCCATGTTCTAAGCATTTCGTCAGGAGGAGGGTACTGTTGGAGTTGGCCTTCCCTACCCCCTCTCTGCCGATCACACCTCCCCAGAGGTCAGTGTCCTTTCCAACTCTGGCGTTAAAGTCGCCAAGGAGGAACAGCTTGTCACCCGTTGGGACTCGGGACAGGGATTGTTCGAGGCTGGAGTAGAATTCCTCTTTGGTTTCGTCTGTGGCTTCCAGTGTTGGGGCATACGCACTGATGACCGTAGCGCACTGGATCCGGGCTAGGGTGAGCCGAAGAGTCATGAGGCGCTTGTTTATACTGCAAGGGGAGTCTCTGAGACACCCAACTAGTTCACACTGTGAAGGGCAGCTCCCCGTCACAAAAATGACTCCAAATGACATTGTTTCCTGGGGAGGTGCTGCCTGATGAATCTCAGGATCAGTAGAGTGTAATTTCTCTCACAAAATATCAGTATGACAGCATCTGGGGAACAATTGTTTAAAATAAAAGTATTCTTCACATACAGAAGTTTAGGAACGTTGGGAAATAATCATACAAACACTTGGATCATGCGCACGCTACATGTGACATTTAGCTGGAACAAATTTGTCCCCCCGTCAGTTATGAATAAAATAAATGTACTTTTTCTCTACAACCACATCTCAGAATTACCTTCTATTTGACATGTATGTGCAGCTCTGTTAATTCGTACGATATGTTCTGTTTGCTTTTTCTGTTGGTCCCTTTAAACAACAGAAACTGTAATAATGAATTGTGCTCAAAGTATTCTATGGGCCGAAAATTGATCCCGGGACGCGAGAGTACGCACTGCGTACTCTCGCGTATTTCCACTTCAATTGCCGGTTTTCTGCATGCCCTGCGCATGCGCTGAAAACCGGCAATTGCTCTTCTGAAAAGGGGGCGGGTCCTGGGTGCATCGCGTGCGCGCTACAGGCTGCGCGCACGCTGTGCACTTCATGCTTTGGACGCGCAGGTAAGTAGGGAAGATTTTGGAAATGTAAAAAGGAGGAGTAAGACCCGCTTTTAAGAAGGTAAGTAGTGAATTAAGTATTTTTTTGAATTTTTTTTTACAGGTATATCTTTTTTAGAGACTTTAAAGACAGGTAAGTTTATTTTTATAACTTTTTAAAAGATTTTAAATTTTTTCAAAAATTTAATTTTTTATTTAAAATGGTTAATTTAATTAACTATACTTATTTTATTAATGTGATGGGGTTTTTTTTAAATTTAATTGAGGTTTAGCTGTTATTTTGGGGGGGTGTAAGATTCATAGATTTCACAGCAGGTCTGTGAAACTTATGAATGGAAGATGGTGTGCTGCCATTGGCTCTAACTGAGTCACGTGATCCCACAGCTCGCACGAATCTTTAAGATTTACTATGTACACAGACATTCTGAGATACCCATTTATTACAGTTTGGTAAAACATTTTATTACACTAACTCAAACCTGCTGAAGCTTGTGCTTGTCTGAGGAATATAAATGTCTTCAAATGTAATCCTTTGCACTGATTGGGTGCATTATTTGCATTTGGAAGCCATTTACCTCAATTTGAAACTTTCACACAGAGCAGTGTGAGGGTAAAGACATTGGGCTAAAAATTCAGGGGTTTAGCCCGATTCGGGGAAAAAATGGCGGCCGCCGCACTTTCGCCTGCTGCCAGCGGGTTGCATTTTCTGGCGGCTTTCCGGGAGGCCTACAGTGTTTGTGGGTCAGTAAATCAATGGGTGAAACCTTGTGGAACAAGCTTTTAGTTCAGAACTGAACACCGGCACAAAACTGCAAATCCCTCGGCGGATTCCCAGCAAATAAAACAAACAAATTCCTAAAGAGCATCAGATTGGCTAGAATCCATTGCAACGTTTGAAGATCATCTCCGATAAGATCTCTTTTACCTTTATGATAGCGTCACCGGAACGCCACCCCCAGCAAACCTGGACTTAACTGCTTAAGATTTTAAGGAATTATAATTAATTTATTGAAAATTCCATAACCAATTATTTATCAAATAATTATTTTGTGTCGAGTATGCAAGGCCCACTAAAAGCTGCCATGATTACTACACATTTAAACACTTTCAAGAGTAACCATTGGGGAAAGATTAGTGTTCCAGAGAATGCAGATGCATTCATTTCATGAACAATTAAAGAATCAACAAACATCGGATGGCAGGTAATATTGTTGTAGCGAGCACGGCAACTGTTCCGTACGTGGCCTGCAGGTTTGCTCCTTCCTTGGACCTGAAGTTTGTTTTCTCAGTGTGTGGCATAGAGGACCAAGAAAGAGAGAAAAAATATATTTGAAACAGGGACAAAATGAAAAAAAGGGAAGTTTTTTTTTTTAAAACACGCATGACCCTTAATGCATTTTCTCCCTTTAAGTTTGTAATTTATTAAAATATCCTGTTTAAAAGCAAGACCCTTGTAGGAGATTTAGCTTTATTATAGCAAATGGAGTTGATCGCCACATTCCACACTGCTTGTCCCTGGATTTGGAATCAACAGGAGTGAGTGTTGAATGGCCAAGGCCAGTGCCACCTGTAGACTAACCACATGGTTCAAGGGAGCTCACTCTTTGCTTTGAAAGTATGATATTTATAAAGTACGTTTTGGAAATTAATGGACTTCAGCTATCAACTTTAAGACCAGAAACAACCTGTTTACAGTAGTATTACCATTTAGTTAGACCTTCCAGCGGATATTTTGACAGTAATCCTACTTTTAGTATAATTACCACAAGTTCACATTTTGCACCTTAAATTAAACACAGCCGTGAGTGATTAGAGTACAATGGCTTAAACACCAACTAAGCCAATCATTCATTGGCTACAATAAAGTATGTCAATTAACAAATAATGTGCAGGATAAACTACAGCAGACCTGCTGTGTAATGATGTCATTGGGCGGCAACCACAATTCCTATTAAAGTAAGGATGTCTTACCGACAACAGAAGGCTTACTTACAAACCTTTTGAGTAACATAAGAACATAAGAAATAGCAGCAGGAGTAGGCCATTCGGCCCCTCGAGCCTGCTCCGCCATTCAATAAGATCATGGCTGATCTTCTACCTCAACTCCACTTTCCTGCACTATCTCCATATCCCTTGATTCGCTTAATATCCAAAAATTTATCGATCTCTGTCTTAAATATACTCAACGACTGAGCCTCCACAGTCCTCTAGGGTAGAAAATTCCAAAGATTCACCACCCTCTGAGTGAAGAAATTTCTCCTCATCTCAGTCCTAAATGGCCGACCCCTTATTCTGAGACTGTGACCCCTGGGTCTAGACTCCACAGCCAGGGGAAACATCCTCCCTGCATCTACCCTGTCAAGCCCTGTAAGAATTTTTTATGTTTCAATGAGATCACCTCTCATACTTCTAAACTCTAGAGAATATAGGCCTAGTCTACTCAATCTCTCCTCATAGGACAATCCCCCCATCCCAGGAATCAGTCTGGTGAACCTTCATTGCACTCCCTCTATGGCAAGTAGACCAAAACTGTACATAATACTCCAGGTGTGGTCTCACCAGGGCCCTATATAATTGCAGTAAGACGTCTTTATTCTTATACTCAAATCCTCTTGTAATAAAGGCCAACATACCATTTGTTTTCCTAATTGCTTGCTTTACCTGCATGTTAACTTTCAGTGATTTGTGTACAGGGACACCCAGGTCCCTCTGAAGACCAACATTTCCCAATCTCTTACCATTTAAAAAATACTCTGATTTTCTATTTTTCCTACCAAAGTGGATAACTTCACATTTCTCCACATTATATTCCATTTGCCATGTTCTTGCCCACTCACTTAGCCTGTCTATATCCCCTTACAGCCTCTTTGCATCCTCCTCACAACTTACATTCCACCTAGCTTTGTATGATCAGCAAACTTGGATATATTACATTTGGTCCCCTCATCCAAATCATTGATGTAGATTGTGAATAGCTGAGGCCCAAGCACTGATCCTTGCGGTACCCCACTAGTTACAGCCTGCCAACCCAAAAATGACTCGTTTATGCCTACTCTCTGTTTTCTGTCCGTTAACCAATCGTCAATCCATGCTGGTATATTACCCCCAATCCCATGAGTCCTAATTTTGTTTAGGAACACAATCCCATTGTTTCTCTCTATCCTTCATCCTATCCTTTCTCCTTTTTCTTCCAGTTTACTACTTCCCCCCTGACAGATTAAGTTGCCTTCCAGAGCTGGAGGGGTGTGAATGAAAGTCCGGAGGTACGTGGAACAACAAATCTGTTGAGCGCCACAGCTGAGGGGAGGCTAGCCTGCAAGGGATCCCCAGCCCATTATGTGATAAGCATTGGAAATTATACCATTTTCTAAGGTTTCTCTGTTACTGAGCGTGCCCTACCCAATGAATATTGTAGCAGCAAGTGCTATTGTGAGAATAATTAGAGAAAACCAATCCAGCAAAGACAACTTTTAATTAATTTTAAGCACCTTCTAGCCTTAGATTCACATCCCACAGGTTTCAGCCCCAGCTGTTACGAACATTGTGTGTGTGTTTTTTATAGTTGTGCAGATAGCAACAAGGCTGAGAAAAATAGCACAATTTGTTACAACTTTTTAAATCAGTGCCGATAGTTTTGTTGTGATACCAATCATTTCTGACCTACTGGTGAATGTGTTTGAAGTCTTCACCAGTACATATTAACATTGGTTTTAATGTCCTCAAAGTTCCTTTTGAGTACTCCAGGAAGCCTCATGTTTATCAAGACGGGCACCAAGTCTAAGCTGGATGGTTATTCTGTATACTATTATAGAGGAGGATCGAATGGTTTGGATATTGTGTTAGCACAGTGCCTTAGTGTGCCATGTGCCCCACACCAGACTGGGAGATTTGGTTTAAAATTTCGGCTTTTGCTCATATGTATACATACCTCCCCATGCAGCAGCCAATGAGATGCAGCAAAAATGCATATTTTCCTCAGAGTCTCAAAGGTAGCTCTGTAGGTTCCACAGGTTGGGTGATGTCTGAAATTCCTCATCTGTATGAAAAATACAGGAACCCCTATAAGGATGGGAGTACTGCGAATGGAAGCAAGTTTCTTAAATGAGGAGATGGAGGGGAAATTGGTGGGGATCCCAATGTAAGGCTGCAGCTCAGTTGCTCTCTTCCAGCTGGCTATAGAGCATCATTGGTGGAGTCTGAGAAGAGATTCATGGCTGCCTGACCATCCTGTCAGGCAGACTCAAAGACACAAAGCAGAAAAATATAAGACTGGAAATTACTGTTGGAAATATTAGCGGACAACCGTTTAACGTGTTCATGGGACATTTCTTTATCTGTTATCTTAACAGTGGTTCGAACTCATTTATTTTAAATAGGGTAACCTCTTCAGTAAATTAAGGAAAAGAGAACGATCGATGAGAATGTTAAGTTTTCACACATCAATATTATCAAAGGTAATTTCTAACCTACATATAAGAAAAATATGGGAGAGTTGTAATTCCTCATGGCCAATATTTTAACCTGAGTTGGTGGTATGGGCTTCCTGCTCATGGAAAATAGTTGTCTGCTATAACTATTTTCCAGTGTAAGTAAAAATAAATGACACTTTTTTTAAATGTTATGGTTGGTGGTGTTAGCCTTTTTTATGGAGGAAATAAGATTTTCCAGTCTCAGGGCTAAGGTGGAAGAAGCAGACCTCTGATCTCAGGAAAGATTGACCCTACCGAATGTTCTGGACTGGTCCCATTTGCTATTCAAAGTGAGCTCCCTGCATGGAATGGGACTGTTGCTTGGAGCCCCCGGGCGTGGGGGAGGGGAGAAATCTGGTGCACCATTAGCCTTTAATGGGTTGCAGGCCACATTGAAAGGGATGTGGCATTGAAAAGATAAGTGACTGCACATGGGGATAGTAATAGTTGCTAACCTTTCCTAAGGCTATATGCAGCAAAATAAAAGTTGCTAGCAAAAAAGATAATGGTGGAAAACAAATGTGGAAGTGGGAAACAGAGTCTGTGTACTCTTTTGTTGGGGTGATTAATCAAATTGTCTGTAAATTAATAAAACTTTAAAAGAACTTTAACAAATTAAATTAAAATTGTGTTGGCCGGGGTGATGATGAGCGAGTCTGTGTATGTGAAGGAGTGGCATAGCACCCAAAACTCTAATTTGATAGTTGGTGAAATGAAGGTGGTGCAAGGAGGTTCCCCTGTTTAGTACTCCAGGGCACTTCCCTCAGAGGACAGTATCCTTGGTGAGGCATAGCTCGTGGCTCCTTGATGAAGCTGAGGTAACTGTAGTTGATGTTAATCACATTGGTTGGAGTAGTTGGGGATGATCCTGATTGTTCATCTCCTATTACCTTAAATCTCCCATTACACCATCTCGCTGCTTGTTCTGGCCTAGTTTCCAGTACAGTCCCACTGATGTTACAGCAGGAATGCACCAGAATGGCTGTGGATTTTAACCCCACCGTCTGCAATATGCTTTTACCAACCGATTGTCATTATTATCAGTTACAACAATTCGGAAAAAAATACTGCCAATTGGACAATCTTGGCAAATCCTTAATATGTGCTTGTTCAGCATTATTGTATTTATGCTTTGATCGAAGTGAGTACATAAGAAAATATAAAGCTTGGAGTGGGAAAAGGCCATTTAAGCTATCAAGCGTATTTTATGTGCATTGATTTTTTAAATATAGATTTTGTACTCAGCAGGCTTATAAATTGTTATAAAAGTGTTACAGCAATTATAAAAGTTCATTTAATATCACAATGTCCAAAATCATTAACATTTAAAATAATCTGACTTTAGACTATTAGCTACTTTTGGCAATGTGTTTAAAGTCAGATGTCTCTGCCGTACTCTTTTTAATTATGTTAAGGGTAGGCCTTTATTAGAAGTGAGACATTATAAACAAAATGAGTAAGACAGATTGCGAACCCATTTTAAATACATGAAGCTTTACTTATTTTCAGAGAGGAGGAAGCAGAGAAACACATTATATTGTTTAACCAAATCTGTGAGACTTGACAGGCCTGTCATTTTTGCACAATTTTAAAAATAATTTGGTTTACCTCACCCACATAATGTGCATTTTATTCATGTCAGAGCTCCAGGAAGTGCTGGAACAAAGTCTTCTTTCTCTCTCTCTCTCTTTCTACAGTATTACTTTACTCCCTTCATGTTTTCTCTCTCTCGCTCTCTCAAACTCATTTTCTGGCAGTGGTCACTGTTTACTTACTTGAATGCTTGATCTTAACAACTGTAGCATTAATAAAAAAAATCTTGCATTTACATTGCATCTTATTATGGTACATTCTTACCAATTGTACACATAAGAACACTTAAAAAGGGTCCAGAGTGAAAAATCTGCCACTTGGTTGAGCCACCCAGACATATAAGATTATTCTATCCTGGACTTACCACCACCACTATCATTGCCTGCTAACTTCCCTACTTAAGAAATATTCGACCATAACATCAGCAACAAGATACATATCAGGGTTTTCCCTGTGAGCTGGCAGTATGTGAAGTACCTCGCTGCTGGCATGGGCTTGGAAGATTTAAGCTTAAATTCCTTCCTTTCCCTCCCTGAAAATAAATCAAGCAGTACTATCGCCCTCAATCCTCTTTACAACATGATGCGGAGATGCCGGTGTTGGACTGGGGTGGACAAAAATGAGAAGTCGCACAACACCAGGTTATAGTCCAACAGTTTTATTTAAAATTACGAGCTTTCGAAGCTGTTGCCCCTTCGTCAGGTAAAGGTACAACAGATATCAATCTTTACAACAGATATCAATCTAGCTCCCTTTTAAAGGTGCCAACTGAGCCCAAATCAACCACTTCATCTGGGAATCTGTTCCACGTATCTCACCACCCTGGAGGCAAAAATGATTTTCCAATCTCTAACTTTCTCAAGATTTGTGAATTTCGTATTTGCATCCTCCGGGCTTATTGTCAGTGTCCAGGTTAAATAGCTTACCAATTGTATCTAGAACTTTCATTATTTCAAAGATATCTATCATGTCTCCCCTCAGCCTTTTCTTGAACAAAAATAAACATACTTGCATGAGTCTTTCTTGACAACTTAGTTCCCCAATCATTCTCTCCTCTGAACCCTTTCTAAAGTCGACCAACACTGCACACCAGATTCCAGGACTGGTGTCATCATGCATTTGTACGATGTCAGTACAATGTATTCTAATGCAGTTTCCTCCAGATATATCCAATATCTGATTTTCCTTATTGACAATGCTTCACATTGACCAAAGGCTTTCAGAGCATGAACAATTTCTCCCAAATCCTTCTCCTTTTCGATCTCTGCCAATGGAAAACCTGTACCTTGCCAAGTCTGCCATCCACAGCTCCAGGGTGTAAAAACATCAGGCAAGATTCCAGCAACTGTTTGCCCACATTTCAAACTATTGTTTGTGCCCAGATGACCCTTGAACACCAACATGTGGAGTCTACTGACTCACTGGATGCCTTCTATGACTGGTGGGCACTGCAAGGAATTTTTGTTTCGATTTAACTTAATTTTACCTCTTTGACATAATTTTGTTATTCTAGTCACTTTTGCTTGTTTCATTTTAAAAATAATTTTGAGTGGGTCAACCACTCACTGAAATTTTAGTGTGTTGCCTCTTTAAGAAGAAGCACTTGATTGTATTCCAGGGTTTTTAGGCTTGCTAAATCCCACATTTCCACTGGTCTACTTTAAGTAGGCCCCTTTGATGTTATTTGTTTGAGTGAGCCAAACCTTCCTGGAATTTTAATTGTGTTGCCCCTTTAAAGGAAGACATTTGTTTAAGTCCAGTAAGGTTGGGCTTAATCAATTGCATAATTCCCACTGGCCTACTTAAAACAGAATCCTTTCATGTTATACATCTGTTCATTATTAGCTGTT
Source organism: Squalus acanthias (assembly GCA_030390025.1). Lineage (NCBI taxonomy): Eukaryota > Metazoa > Chordata > Chondrichthyes > Squaliformes > Squalidae > Squalus > Squalus acanthias. The sequence goes on from CM059433.1 coordinate 105,395,436, forward strand.
CCTATCAGCATTACCCTACATTTATCTGTATTTTAATCCATTTTCTATTTCTGAGCTCAGACACATAATTGGCCTTAGCCTCTAAAGATGATCAATCTTCTTTCTAATCATTACCTGCCTACATTGCATTACATCATCAGAAAGCTTAATAATACTTGTACAGACACCTTGTTCCATATCATTCACAAATACTGTGAGTAATAGCGATCCTATTACAGATTTCTAAAGAAAATTTCTAATTACTTATTGCTAGTTACTTTTTCCCAGGCAGACCAATTTGCATGGATCAACATCCTTTGACTTTTATTCCTAAACTAATTCACAATCCATCTGGACAATTTGTTATGTTATCTAGCAAACAGACTGCTAGAGAAGGAGATTTGGGGTCAATTAGCACCATTTAAAAGGAGCTGAATCAATATCTGTTCAGACGCAGGACTGAAGGTTATAGAAATATTAAGAGCTACAATGTACTCACTGATGGTTTCACTTTGTTCTTGGTTTCTGGTACCAAACATATAGCTCTCTGCTATTTCTAATGGCTTTAGGTCAAAATAGTCCTCGAGTTTCTCGACAATGACTTCAAATGATGGATCCTTTGCTTTCCCTGGCGTGAGTAGGTTTGTCAACGTTCTGTAGACATCTGGCCCGATCTCCATTAGAAAAACTGCTTTTTTACATTCACAAATTAATTTATTTTGAGCTTGAACCTTCTCACCTGCACCTTCGGTCTCAATAATGTTATTGGCCTTAAAAAACATCTCCATCCGCTCAATGTAAGAACTGAATGGCGAGCTTGGTTATATATGCCGAGGCTTCCGATCAATCCCACAGGCGCGGCCATGATTGTCCCGATCCCGTCGAACAGTGACTCAGCACGCTACCTATGTACATGTGAGACTCAACACCGTTGTTGCTGTGTAAACATACAAACGAAGGCAAAGCAGACGATTCTGCATCAGTATTAACACTAAAACATCACAAAAAATTCAGTTTAGGTGTCACAAATTCACCTTAAACTTTTGCACTCGAAGGTTGAACACTGTGTCCTTCCATGATCCCTAAAACTAGCTTTGGGATCCCAATCTCGTCGCCAAAGATGTAATATATGTGGGTAGAACAAATGAAGGACAGAGACATGAGTTGCTAGTCCATGTGCTTGCTTTACTAGGCCAGAGCGAACTGAGCATGCTCATACTAAACCATGTGACAAACCATGTGATAATACATTACACTGCTTTCCTCCTTAAAAAATGTATGTTTTCCCCTCTCAAATACAATAAAACTATGGTCCCACATTTTCCAGCATTACATGTACCACATAACAAAAATTCCTGGCTTATTTTCTTTTAAATCAACTACAAATGCTACAAATGAACTACAAATCCAGTTTAATAACCGGTTTGCGGAGCCTTCCTGATCTCCTTACAGAAGGTTTTGGTGTTGAACCAATTTTCGGGCTGTTTTGTTTGGTTCCAAACTCAAAGAAGTAGGTACCACCACTCTGTTTCCCCAATTGATACAACAATGCTCACAAGACAATTCAGTACGACGGTTATGGAATGGTTTCAACTCTGTGTCCAGACATTGATCAGTCCATCCATTCAAGGTGTTTTCATACACTCTTTTCAGTACTGAGTCCTTTTGAGTCTCATCTGCAATCTCAGTTGCAGTCACGGGAAAGTCTTTGTCAACTGCATCTAGCATGAAAATCTCACCTTCACTCCCAACACATGAGTCTTCATGTGGCAACCTGGACAAGGCATCTGCGATTGCGTTCTGCTTTGAAGTGCGATATTCAATCGTGTAGTCATATTGTGACAACACTGCCCAACGTTGCATTCTTGATGCGGCCATTGCAGGGATGGCAGATTTGGGCCCCAATATTGCTAGGAGTGGTATGTGATCAGTTATCAGAGTAAACTTCCTGCCGATCAGGAACTATTGGAATTTCTTGATTCCAAACACTATGGCGAGTGCTTCTTTTTCAATTTGCGCGTAGTTTCTTTCGCTCTTTGTGAGGGTTCGCGATGCAAATGTGATTGGTTTCTCTTGGCCGCCATCTATTACTTCTTGCAATGGCGCTAACATGGTCGCTAACTCAGGTAAGAAACGTGCGTAGTACTGGACCATTCCAAGGAAAGATCTTAACTCACACACATTCTGTGGCTTTGGAACATTGATGACAGCATCAACCATTTCCTTCACTGGTTGCAAGCTATTTGCATCAACCTTCAGGCCAAGGTACACAACCTTGGGCTGCACAAAAGCACATTTGCTCCTTTTCAATTTGACATTATGGGAATTCAACCTTTGAAGCACTAAATCTAACACTTCTAGATTTTCTTCCTCGCTGCTTGTTGTGATCTGCACATCATCTTGATTGCATAAGCAATTTGGAATTCCTTGCAAAATCTTATCCAATGTAGCCTGGAAGATTTTGGGGGAGGACTTTACACCATACGGCAGCTTGGTGTATGAGTACTCTCCCTTGTTTGTGTTGATAGTGAGATACTGTTGACTCTCTCTGTCAACATTCAACTGAGCGTAAGCATGCGACAGGTCAAGCTTGGAGAAAACCTTTGACCCAGAGAGGGCTGCATACAAATCTTGCGATGTAGGTAATGGGTGCTGCTCATCGTCAACTGCTTGGTTGATAGTAACTTTGTAGCCACCGCACAAGCGTACAGTTTTGTCTGCTTTGGGCACTACCACAATCGAGGTACCCCATTCACTTTTGTCAGTTTTTACTAGCACTCCAATCTCTCTCAATTTCTCTAGCTCTTCCTCCACCTGACTTTTCATCGCATAGGGGACCAGCCTTGCCTTACAATAGACAGGCTTCGCGTTGGACTTGATGCGGATATGTGCGTCATACCCAGTGATACCCTCATAACTGTCTGTGAGCATGCTTTCGTTCTTGTTCAGCATTGTGTAGAGTCGCTTCTTTGAAGCACCTACACTGAAGATGTTTTTCCAGTCTAGTTTTAACTTTCTCAACCAATCTTTTGCCCATGAGAGTTGGCCTGTTGTTGTTGCTCGCTACAATAATAGGCAGCTTTACTGACTGGCCATTGTGCTGAACTGTATGTTCCATTTGTCCACATGTCTCTACGATTTCTCCGGAGTAGGTTTTTAACTCTACGGTACTCTTTGTAAGTGGTATTTGATTAAACTTACTCTCATATGACTCCTTACTCATGATAGAGCAGTCTGCCGCTGTGTCGATACACAGATCAATATATTGGTCATTGATCAAAAGTTTTGCTCGGAAGTCTTTCTCACGATTGCTAGCATTGCCGCTAGTGGCATAGATACTGTAGATGCCAAGTTCTTCAACATCAGGTGTGTTCACTTCAATATTGTGAATTCCTCCCTTTTGTTGTCGCTGCTTTGCATTGCCACTAGAATGGTTCTTACCTCCTGCTTTTGATCTAGCTCTGCAAGCTGTTGAAATATGGCCTTGCTTCTGGCAGTGAAAACACTTTGCATTTCTGTATTGGCAGGACTGTGGTGAGTGATTTCCATTACAGTGATAACAATTCACTGAACTGCTCTCACCAACATGCTTTTGACTTGGTCTCACAACTTTAGTTTTGGTGGTGGCTTTGTAGCTGTTTGTTTTTTTTCAAGGAAGGTCAGCAAACAGAATCAGTGTTCCCTAAAGTAAGGATCAGCAATCATTGTGGAAGTGAAGTCCATAATACAATAATCATATATAAACTCTGACTGGAGGGGTTTGATGGGCTGGATGGCCTTTCTTGCTCTGAATTTTCTTACATTCCTATTTGTTCCTTAAACCTTAACAGTTCCTATTAATCTCACATGAGGAGCTTTGTTGAATGTCAACAACAACAACAACTTGTATTTATATAGCGCCTTTAACGTAGTAAAACGTCCCAAGGCGCTTCACAGGAGTGTTAAAATTTAACACCGAGCCACATAAGGAGAAATTAGGGCAGGTGACCAAAAGCTTGGTCAAAGAGGTAGGTTTTCAGTAACGTCTTAAAGGAGGAAAGAGAGGTAGTGAGGCGGAGAGGTTTAGGCAGGAATTACAGAGCTTAGGGCCTAGGCAACAGAAGGCACGGCCACCAATGGTTGAGCAATTATAATCAGGCAGGCTCAAGAGGGCAGAATTAGAGGAGCGCAGATATCTCGGGGGGTTGTGGGGCTAAAGGAGATTACAGAGATAGGAAGGGGCGAGGCCATGGAGGGATTTGAAAACAAGGATGACAATGTTAAAATTGAGGCGTTGCTTAACCGGGAGCCAATGTAGGTCAGCGAGCACAGGGGTGATGGGTGAACGGGACTTGGTGCGATTTAGGACACAGGCAGCCGAGTTTTGGATGACCTCAAGTTTACCTCAAGCTGTCTTTTGAAAACCCAAGTAAGCAATATCGACTGAATCCACCACCTTAGTTACTTGCTCAAAAATTCCAGTAGGTTTGCAAGACATGACCTATAACATCTAATAGGTCATGTCTAATATTACATCTGAGTGTGCCCTATGTCATACGTTAGGATCCAAGCTTTCTCCCAATACTTTAGTGTGGATAACAAAAGGCAGCTTCCATAACCAGGCTAAGTTTCTTATAGACCAAAACCTGTGTCCTACGTGTGTGAGTGGTACAGCGGGCTGCAGGAATAACAATGATAGTATATTATGTTATAGTATATTATGCACTAGTTATAGTATATTATGCACCAGAGATCACATGCAATGACCATCATATTTTCTTGTCATCTCTGAAAGGCATTGCCTTGGGCAGTAACGCACAACGGATGATTGAACCGACAGTCCCTTTTGCACTTTGCCTGATTTTCTTTCCCATTGATTTCAATGGGAAAAAAATGTGGACAGAAAGTAAAGCATGCTGACGATTCATTATCGCCCATGTTGTGTTACCGCCCTAGTCAAATTTATACTCCATACAATCAGATCAAAGTGTTCAGGCAAAAACTGCTAGTCAGATTTATTTACAGGTTGAGTAATACACCCCAGCAGAAAGACATAGAAAGTTATTGAAAGTACAATACTTAAAACAATATAGGTAGAATCAAGCCACAGGGTTCAAGTACTGTCCTTAGAACACAGTTCTTACATCTCGATAACCAACAACCTTGTTTGAAACAGTCTTTGTAGACGGCCACAATACAAAGTTTTATGTAGATGATGCAAATTTTCAAAGCATGGAGTTGAGGTCTTCAGACAGAACTGAATCTGTGATTTATGTTGTGATACTCCTTTTAAGTGAAAGCTATGCCTTTGAAGTTAGTTTTCACACCTTGTGAATGTGATGTTTCAGTATTACTGTCTTTCTGCAAATGCCTTGCTTTATAACTGAGTTTGTCCATTCCACGATCTGTTAATCTGCATATATTAACATTTCAAAGAACCCGTCCTAGCTATCAGTAACTTCTTACTTAATTAATCTCTGATACAAGCAAAAGAAAATCCACCCAGGACAGACATAGCCCATTGCCATGATCTGAATTTGCAGCCAGTAACAAAAATGGTCACCATCGCTACGAAACAAAGAGCTTCATCCAGAAATACAGCTGATTGATGCCAATTTTTAAGTCACTTTTAACCTCCCCATATAAAGTCATATAGAATATAATGCAGTAATCTCTCATTTTATCACAATCTATGTTCTGTAACTATTTGCTTACAGCATCCCGTAGAATACTCTCTTTTTCCCACTATGGATGTTGAGTTAACTGGCACATAAATACCTTACTCCTTTTTCTGAATATTGGAACTACATTTGCCATTTTTCAGTTTCTAGATGCTACTGTGCAATCTTGTTTTAAATTCATTTTTATTTATCCAAAGCAATTCTACCTTGAAACTGAAAAATGAATAGAAGCAGAATGGCAAAAAGGATTTATAGCAGGAGACACAGCAAAGAAATGAGAAGTAAATTTACTAGAATGCTGAATAAACAGAATGTGTGTTCGTGGTTGATATAAACCAAACTCATCTTAAAATTGTCTAAAATCTGTAGAGCATAAAAATGCAGTAGTGGGCTTATTGCCAAAACTTGGAAAGTAATTTTAAATCCCTTGTTATTTTATCTGAATGACTGTGGGGCAATGCAGCTTTAAGTATATATAAATCTGTGGTGTAGCTAAATTGAATTACTGGTGGTGATTTTTGTCTTGCTATCATCTTGCCTAAAAATTGGGGTGGCGAGTCAAAAATCACACGGAGGATTAACCTGCTAATTTACCCATACCGATTATTATGGGTGTAATATATGTGGGTAGAACAAATGAAGGACAGAGACATGAGTTGCTAGTCCATGTGCTTGCTTTACCAGGCCAGAGTGAACTGAACATGCTCATACTAAACCATGTGACAAACCATGTGATAATACGTTACACTGCTTTCCCCCTTAAAAAAAATGTATGTATTCCCCTCTCAAATACAATAAAACTATGGTCCCACCTTTTCCAGCATTACATGTACCACATAACAAACACTCCTGGCTTATTTTCTTTTAAATCAACTACAAATGCTACAAATGAACTACAAATCCAGTTTAATAACCAGTTTGCGGAGCCTTCCTGATCTCCTTACAGAAGGTTTTGGTGTTGAACCAGTTTTCGGGCTGTTTTGTTTTGGTTCCGAACTCAAAGAAGTAGGTACCACCACTCTGTTTCCCCACTTGATACAACCTTGCTCACAAGACAGTTCAGTACGACGGTTATGGAATGGTTTCAATTCTGTGTCCAGACACTGATCAGTCCATCCATTCATTTCATACACTCTTTTCAGTACTGAGTCCTTTTGAGTCTCATCTGCATCTCAGTTACATTCACGGGAAAGTCTTTGTCAACTGCACCTAGCGTGAAAATAGCACCTTCACTCCCAACACATGAATCTTCATGTGGCAATCTGGACAAGGCATCTGCGATTGTGTTCTGTTTTGAAGTGCGATATTCAATCGTATAGTCACATTGTGACAACAACACTGCCCAATGTTGCATTCTAGATGCAGCCATTACAGGGATGGCAGATTTGGGCCCTAATATTACTAGGAGTGGTTTGTGATCAGTTATCAGGGTAAACTTTCTGCCGATCAGGAACTATTGGAATTTCTTGATTCCAAACACTATGGCGCGTGCTTCATTTTCAATTTGCGTGTAGTTTCTTTCGCTCTTTGTGAGGGCTTGCGATTAGTTTTGGTGGTGGCTTTGTGACTGTAAACCTCAGCTGCACTAGTCACTTGAGTTGGACGGAGCTCCCTAGCATTTTTAGACGCCATTTCCATAGATAGGGCAATTTTGCTTGCTATGTCAAATGTTAGGATCGGAGTGTTCAGTAACTTGGACTGTGTGCGCTCATCCACCAGTCCACACACAAACTTATCTCGCAAAGCACGATCTAAAAATGTGCCGAAGTTACAATGCAAAGACAGGTTTTTAAGAGCTACAATGTACTCACTGATGGTTTCACTTTGTTTTTGGTTTCTGGTACCAAACTTATAGCTCTCTGCTATAATGGCTTTGGGTCGAAATGGTCCTCGAGTTTCTCGACAATGTCTTCAAACGACACATTCTTCGTTTTCCCTGGCGTGAGTAGGTGTGTCAATGTTCCGTAGACATCTGGCCCGATCTCCATTAGAAAAATTGCTTTTTTATGTTCACAAATTAATTTATTTTGAGCTTGAACATTCTCATCTGCACCTTCGGTCTCAATAATGTTATTGGCCCTAAAAAACATCTCCATCCGCTCAATGTAAGAACTGAATGGCGAGTTCGGTCATACATGCCGAGCCTTCCGATCAATCCCGTAGGCGCGGCCATGATTGTCCCGATCCCATCGAACAATGACTCAGCACTCTACCTATGTACATGTGAGACTCAACACCATTGTTGCTGTGTATACATACACACGAAGATGAAGCACAGACGATTCTGCATCAGCATTAACAGTAAAACATCACAAAAAATTCAGTTTAGGTGTCACAAATTCACCTTAAACGTTTCCACTCGAAGGTTGAACATGGTGTCCTTCCATGATCCTTAAAAATGGCTTTGGGTACCCATTCTCGTCGCCAAAGATGTAATATATGTGAGAAGAACAAATGAAGGACAGAGACATGAGTTGCTAATCCATGTGCTTGCTTTACCAGGCCAGAGCAAACTGAGCATGCTCATACTAAACCATGTGACAAACCATGTGATCTTCATTTAGGGGGGCCAGAGCTCCTGCAGCTTCCAGCAGTATTTAAAGGGGTCCTTACCTGCAGTAAGGTGAAGCTGGAAGAAGTTCTGGCATTCATTTTTACCGCAGCTTGCTTGTGTGCTTTAAGCCTTAAAGGCGCCCAGTATTTGATCTCCTTGCCGCTGTAGGCACTGCAAAAATGTTCCCTGCCGCTATAAACCACTGCTCCCTTTCACTCCTGGCACTTCCACCCCTGCCCTTTAAGATGCTTCTGCAGGCCTATCAAACTTGCCCATCCTGCTGGATCTCCGACCCTCCCACTCACCGAGCTGCCTCTAAGGAGCACTGCAGCTCGCTAATTCACCTGTTCAATATTGTGGCTGTCGCTACCCACACCCGGCCCCGTCGACCACACACCTGATCTCAGTCCTGTGCTTAACTGCACGCAGCCCTCGTCTTGGTTAGCTGTCAACCACCAGTAGGGAATTTTGTATGTTCTTGTACATAGTAACGCTTCCTGATCAAGGCTTGCAAAATTTACTCCTTGTTAGATAGAAGCTGAGTTGTGCATTGTGCAACAGTGGAGTGCAACCTCAGTGTTGCTTCAGCTAATAGACCAAATTAAACTGCGTAGCAGCAACACACAAATGGACTTAATTGTCTTTAATTATGTGAATTATTCTTTTTTGGCCTGTGCTTTTCAGTGATCAATCAACAATGATTAGCACACGACTCTAATCACACCCTCTGACTCTCCCACTCCCTCGTGGTAGGGCCCACACTTTTCTTGACCGAACTACATCTCAGGAAAATATCATCAATGAAACAATCAACAAATGAGCAAATTAAACACCCTGCTCCGAATTTCCTCACATTGCACTGCACGGGGGGTAAAATGGGAGTGGGGACTCAGTATAGGGGCGCAAGTTGGGCAGAACCCATTTCCGCCAGGTTCTGTCCCAGATTCAGTCCTGTGAAATTTCCGTTTAGGATGGGGGTTGGTTCATGGTGGGATAGTTTCATACATCCCGGTTCAAGTCATCACTGCCCCCGTTACACTCAATGTATCTTACAAGCAGGTAAATGAGGCACTGTGATTTGCCAGGATCAGCTGATGCTGGTGGACCTGCTACATTTAAAGGTGCTAACTTTCTGAACAGAATTGGCCCATAGTTCAGGTTTGCCTCCATATTTTTGAAATGATTTTCTGTCTTGGAGAGCTACTGAGATAGACTTTAAACTGCCGAAATGGGGTGGGTTACCAGCAAACCTAGAACCTTGGCCTGCAGATACTATCTAGCAGCATGAGTTTCCTGTGGGAATTCCCTCTGTACACAATGTTGATGAAGGAGGAGTGGGTAGACCTGAAGAGAGCAAATGAGATTGTAGGAGCATCGAAGACGAATGAGTTCAACCCGTAACTACCCATCCCCCCCCACCAGACCATATGTGTCTATAGGCCCAGGAGATTTTATGACGGTATGAGTGACAAGCTGTGTCTTTGCAAACTTAGAAGCTATGGATGACCTGTGCCAACTTCGACACCCAGACCCACCATCCAGATCACGTGCCCAAACAGCTCTTCCAGTAGCTGTCAAAGTGAGTACAGCTCTATATTTTTATGTCACTGGTTCATTCCAGGCTGCAATGGGGTATTTTTGTAACATTACCTAGGGGACCATCCAGTCCTGCATTCACCAGACCACCGATGCCATCTTTAGGAGAGTTGAGGTATTCATCCATTTTAGTATGATTCCATGCATTCCAAACATTTATTATTTTAAGCTGACTGTCAGCTTTTCAAACCACACGTCAATTTGTTGGCATTTCACAGGAAAAGTCAACTTTTTTCACTGGGATTGGCGGTCACCAATATGAACCAATCAGATAAGTTGAAAGTACAATTGGCGGTCACCAATATGAACCAATCAGATAAGTTGAAGGTACAATTGGAGGGCACCAATATGAACCAATCAAATCAGTTGTAGGCACAATTGGAGGGCACCAATATGAACCAATCAGATCAGTTGGAGGCACAATTGGCAGTCACCAATATGAACCAATCAGATCAGTTGGAGGCACAATTGGCAGTCACCAATATGAACCAATCAGATCAGTTGGAGGCACAATTGGCAGTCACCAATATGAACCAATCAAATCAGTTGTAGGCACAATTGGCAGTCACCAATATGAACCAATCAGATCAGTTGGAGGCACAATTGGCGGTCACCAATATGAACCAATCAGATCAGTTGCAGGAGAGTAATGGTTGTTTGAACCATTTTTTTCTTCTACTGTTGGATGTGCACAAACTTGGACCAGAAAGCTTTAAGGTAAGTTAATGGTTTCTCAGTATCACAGTTCCAGGTGTTTTTCTTTATTGACTGCCTCCAATGTAGCTCCCAAATTCAAACTTTAAAAAACTATTCATTTCCCTCATGCCTGGCTGTAGTCTTATCTGAAGGTTTATTATCTTCATGATTAGTTGCAGCTGCCTTTTTGGGGATAAGAAGGGTGTTCCCTGGTGTGAATGCATTAGCTGGCTTTATTGAGCATTGCTTTCACTACACTTGTGGAATTGCTGGGATCTGGAAATTAAGAATGGGGTAATTCCCATATTTTGGATTTTACTACTGTGTACTCCTGTGATGTGAACCTTTGTTTTTTGTTTGTGTGAGTCGCAGTGCCCAGTTATTTTCTGTAATTTTGCTGTTTTCAGTTTGTTTACACCAATATGGTTGCGAGGTTCCTTTGTTAACGTGGAGTGACTGAGAAGAGAGGCCACACCACCTATATTAGAACTGCCAACATCCATGAGGAAATATAAGGAGTGGCATTAATCATCAGTAAGAGTATAATAGGTTGCAAACCCAAAGACAAAAGGCAGTCAATCAGATCCATCTGAGAGCATAAACGTCAGCACCCTTTGCCTGTTCCTGCAAATCACGTTTTTGTTCACTTTACTTGTAGTATGTAATTTTCATTTTCAGTAGAGGAAAATAAACTTTTTTTACAAGGTTAAAAGAACAATATAAACTCGAAGTTACTCGTGGACGAATGCTTAATGTTCAATTGATGTTCCTCTATTTTATTCCATTATATTCAGATGTTCTGCCACCAGCCCGAAAGCCGCATTGGGAGAAAGTTTTCCGCTTGTTGTTCTTTTAGTCGGCAGAGCACGATGTGGGTGAGAATATTATCTGCGGCTGATAGAAGTGAAATTCAGCGGTGATTATCGCAGCACGAGCGGTCACCTTTGCACTTGTAGAGGTGCCCAATTTTGGTGACCTTGAAATCTTGCAGCAGTTTCATGGTCCCAGATTTTATTTCTCGAGGGCAAATGAGCCTTTTGTGGCAAATCCAATAAAGGTGTAGAGAAGAGCACTAGAATTTCTGATGTTTCTATTGACCTGACAAAGGCATTCAGTGCTGTGAATTGTGATGTGCTGTGGGAGATTCTTCTGGCAGATTTGTGAATATTGCCTGGCAATTACACCATGGTATGATGACCCAACTAATAGACCAAGGTCACTTATCATCGCTATTTGTAGTCACTGACTGAGTCAAATAACATTGTGTTCTTGCTCCAACCTTGTTCAGGGTGCTGTTTGCTGTGGTATTGCTCAAGGGATTAAAGAACTGTGACAGAGGAATTTATATTCGGTATCGTACAGGCGGTGGCATCTTCAACCTTCGTTGGCTGCGTGCAAAAATAAAAGTAATGCAGATAACCACGACTTGCTTTTTTGCCAATGACTGTGTGCTACTCGCCCACACTAGAGGATATTCAGATGCTATCTGACTGCTTTGCTCAGGCGGGACAAAGTTTTGGCCTTACCACCAACTTAAAAAAGACAGAAGTCATGGTCCGCCCCCTACCCGATCATCCAGTCACGCCCCCTACCCGATCATCCAGTCACGCCCCCCACCTGATCATCCAGTCACGCCCCCCACCTGATCATCCAGTCACGCCCCCCACCTGATCATCCAGTCACGCTCCCCACCTGGTCATCCAGTCACGCCCCTACCTGGTCATCCAGTCACGCCCCCCACCTGGTCATCCAGTCACGCCCCCCACCTGATCATCCAGTCACGCCCCCCACCTGATCATCCAGTCACGCCCCCCACCTGATCATCCAGTCACGCCCCCCACCTGATCATCCAGTCACGCCCCTACCTGGTCATCCAGTCACGCCCCCCACCTGGTCATCCAGTCACGCCCCCCACCTGGTCATCCAGTCACGCCCCCACCTGATCATCCAGTCACGCCCCCACCTGATCATCCAGTCACGCCCCCTACCTGGTCATCCAGTCACGCCCCCCACCTGGTCATCCAGTCACGCCCCCTACCTGGTCATCCAGTCACGCCCCCTACCTGATCATCCAGTCACGCCCCCTACCTGGTCATCCAGTCACGCCCCCTACCTGGTCATCCAGTCACGCCCCCTACCTGGTCATCCAGTCACGCCCCCTACCTGGTCATCCAGTCACGCCCCCTACCTGGTCATCCAGTCACGCCCCCTACCTGGTCATCCAGTCACGCCCCCTACCTGGTCATCCAGTCACGCCCCCTACCTGGTCATCCAGTCACGCCCCCTACCTGGTCATCCAGTCACGCCCCCCACCTGATCATCCAGTCACGCCCCCCACCTGATCATCCAGTCACGCTCCCCACTTGATCATCCAGTCACGCCCCCTACCTGGTCATCCAGTCACGCCCCCCACCTGGTCATCCAGTCACGCCCCCCACCTGATCATCCAGTCACGCCCCCCACCTGATCATCCAGTCACGCCCCCCACCTGATCATCCAGTCACGCCCCCCACCTGATCATCCAGTCACGCCCCTACCTGGTCATCCAGTCACGCCCCCCACCTGGTCATCCAGTCACGCCCCCCACCTGGTCATCCAGTCACGCCCCCACCTGATCATCCAGTCACGCCCCCACCTGGTCATCCAGTCACACCCCCTACCTGATCATCCAGTCACGCCCCACCTGATCATCCAGTCACGCCCCCTACCTGGTCATCCAGTCACGCCCCCTACCTGGTCATCCAGTCACGCCCCCTACCTGGTCATCCAGTCACGCCCCCCACCTGGTCATCCAGTCACGCCCCCTACTTGGTCATCCAGTCACACCCCCTACCTGGTCATCCAGTCACGCCCCCTACCTGATCATCCAGTCACGCCCCCTACCTGGTCATCCAGTCAGGCCCCCCACCTGATCATCCAGTCACGCCCCCTACCTGGTCATCCAGTCACGCCCCCTACCTGGTCATCCAGTCACGCCCCCTACCTGGTCATCCAGTCACGCCCCCTACCTGGTCATCCAGTCACGCCCCCTACCTGGTCATCCAGTCACGCCCCCTACCTGGTCATCCAGTCACGCCCCCTACCTGGTCATCCAGTCACGCCCCCTACCTGGTCATCCAGTCACGCCCCCTACCTGGTCATCCAGTCACGCCCCCTACCTGGTCATCCAGTCACGCCCCCTACCTGGTCATCCAGTCACGCCCCCTACCTGGTCATCCAGTCACGCCCCCTACCTGGTCATCCAGTCACGCCCCCTACCTGGTCATCCAGTCACGCCCCCTACCTGGTCATCCAGTCACGCCCCCTACCTGATCATCCAGTCACGCCCCCTACCTGGTCATCCAGTCACGCCCCCTACCTGGTCATCCAGTCACGCCCATGTGGTTATGCTCAATAACTTACCACTTAAGACCCCGGACAAATTCTGCCACCTCAGTAGTGTTCTCTCACAGAATGTCACAATCGACGATGTCACTCACCGAATCATGCCCCCAGATCCCCCTATAAAATGTACCTTCGATGCTCAAAACCCCCCTCAGCACTGCTTCAAACTGTGGTTTTATGTATTTTGAGATTTTTACCCTACAATAAAAGTGATGAAACATTGGGTATACCTGCAGCTTCAGTTCTCACTTGCCCAGATAACACTACAACCATTCATCTACACATCTTAGAAGGTTTATATTGAGGGCTGTTCTTGAGCTGCCAGTTTTTCTGGGACTGTCGGCTTTTAAAAAAAAACTGTCAGTCAGGTTTTACTAGTTTGCTAGGTTAGTATGTGTGTGACTCTAAGGCAGCAGCATAAAAGGACCATTCAGTTCTGTAATGTTGCTGTGTTCCCTAAAGTTCGAGGGCCATAGATGGGACTGCAGGCTCCTATTTGGAACCTGTTGGTGTCAGCCTTGGCTCAGTGGTAGTAGCACTCTTGCCTCTGAGTCAGAAAGTTGTGGATTCAAGCCCCACCTGGCACAGAATCCAGGCTGACACTTCAGTGCAGTACTGAGGGAGTGCTGCAGTGTTGGAGGTGGTGTCTTTTGATGAGATGTTAAGCTGAGACCCCGTCTGCCCTTTCAGGCAGATGTAAAAGTTCCCATGGCACTATTTAAAGAAGAGCAGCAGAGTTCTGGTCACCATTTATTCCTCAACCAAAATAGCTTATCTGGTCAAATATCTCATTGCTGTTTGTGGGACCTTGCTTTGTGCAAGTTGGCTGCCATGTTTCATTACATTACAGCAGTGACTACACTTCAAAATATACTTAATTGGTTGTGATGTGCTTTGGGATTTCCTGAGGCCGTGAAAGGCACTATGTAAATACAAGTTTGTTCTTTCTTTATATTGAATTTCCTGAATGGAAAGGGATTCCACTCCCTGAATGTTTAAATTGTTGGTGACCAACAATGAGTTCTCCATGTCAACGCCAAATTTGCCGTGAATTGTCATTACACTATTGCCATGAGAGCAGTCCAGCCTTCTAGTTTTATTCAGGGGAGACTTCCAAGTATCAGGATGGATTATGGGCAATAAAGCATACCCCTTGCTTCAAATGCTCATGACTCCACTTTGAGTGCCATCCTCACCAAGGGGTACAATGAGGCACGTTGATCGACTAGGAACATAGGAATATAGGAACAGGAGTAGGCCATTCAGCCCCTCGAGCCTGTTCCGCCATTCAATGAGATCATAGCTGATCTGCGACCTAACTCCATATACCTGCCTTTGACCCATATCCCTTAATCGAAGTTTTCAAGATATTAAAGGGAACAGATAGGGTAGATAGAGATAAACTATTTCCACTGGTTGAGGATTCAAGGACTGGGGGGCATAACCTTTAGTTAACAAAAAGTTATCAATCTCAGATTTAAAATTAACAATTGATCTAGCATCAATTGCCGTTTGCGGAAGAGAGTTCCAAACTTCTACTACCCTTTGTGTGTAGAAGTGTTTCCTAATTTCGCTCCTGAAAGGTCTGGCTCTAATTTTTAGACTATGCCCCCTAGTCCTAGAATCCCCAACCAGTGGAAATAGTTTCTCTCTATCTACCCTATCTGTTCCCTTTAATATCTTGAAAACTTCGATCAGATCACCCCTTAACCTTCTAAATTCTAGGGAATACAACCCTAATTTGTATAATCTCTCCTCGTAACTTAACCCTTGAAGTCCGGGTATCATTCTGGTAAACCTACGCTGCACTCCCTCCAAGGCCAATATATCCTTCCTAAGGTGTGGTGCCCAGAACTGCTCACAGTACTCCAGGTGTGGTCTAACCAGGGTTTTGTACAGCTGCAGCATAACTTCTACCCCCTTGTATTCTAGTCCTCTAGATATAAAGGCCAGCATTCCATTAACCTTGTTGATTATTTTCTCGACCTATTCATGACATTTTAATGATCTATGTACCAGGGCCCCCAAGTCTCTTTGGACATCCACTGTTTTTAGCTTTTCACCATTTAGAAAGTATCCTGTTCTATCCTTTTTTGGTCCAAAGTGGATGACTTCACATTTGCTTACATTGAAATCCATTTGCCACACTTTTGCCCATTCACTTAATCTATCAATATCCCTTTGTAATTTTATGCTTTCATCTACACTGCCTACAATGCCGCCTATCTTTGTGTCATCGGCAAATTTGGATATATGACTTTCTATGCCATCATCTAAGTCGTTAATAAATACTGTGAATAGTTGAAGCACCAACACAGATCCCTGCGGGACACCACTAGTCACATCCTGCCAATTTGAGTAACTACCCATTATCCCTACTCTCTGTCTCCTGACATTCAGCCAATTTCCTAAACAGGTCAATAATTTGCCCTCAATTCTGTGGGCTTCTACCTTAGATAGTCTCTTATGTGGGACTTTATCAAATGCCTTCTGGAAGTCCATATAAATAACATCCATAGACATTCCCTTGTCCACTACTTAAGTCACCTCTTCAAAAAATTCAATCAGGTTTGTCAGGCATGACCTCCCTTTCACAAATCCATGCTGGCTCTCTCTGATCAACTGAAAATTTTCGACGTGTTCAGTCACCCTATCCTTAATTATAGACTCTAGCAATTTCCCGACAACAGATGTTAGGCTAACTGGTCTATAATTTCCTGGTTTCCCTCTCTCGCCATTCTTAAATAGCGGAGTGACATGCGCAATTTTCCAATCTAAAGGAACGGTTCCTGAATCGAGAGAACTTTGGAAGATTATAGTTAGGGCATCTCCAATCTGCTCACCTATTTCCTTTAAAACCCTGGGATGGAAACCATCTGGTCCTAGGGATTTGTCACTCTTTAGTGCCATTATTTTCTTCATTACTGTTATTTTACTTACGTTAATTTTATGGAGTCCCTGTCCCCGATTCAATATTAGTTTCCTTGGGATTTCTGGCATGCTATCCTCTTCCTCACTGACACAAAGTAATTATTCAACATGTCCGTAATTTCCTTATTATCATTGACAGTATTACCGCTTTCAGTTTTTAAGGGGCCAACATTGCTCCTGACTACCCTCTTTTTCCTAATGTAATTGTAAAAATTCTTCATATTGATTTTGATAGTCCTTGCAAGTTTTTTTTCATACTCCCTTTTTGTAGCTCTTACTATCTGTTTTGTGACCCTTTGCTGTTCTTTGTATCTTTCCCATTCGCCAGGATCTGTGCTATTTTTTGCATTTTTGTATGCTTTTTCTTTTAGTTTTATGCTGTCCGTTACCTCTTCAGTCATCCATGGCTGTTTTTTTTGGCAAGTAAAGCTCTTGCCCCTCAGGGGTATAAACTGGTTCTGTATCACATTAAATTCTTTTTTAAACATCTCCCACTGATCTTCTGTCATTTTACCCATTAACAGATTTGCCCAGTTTACTGTGGACAGTCTCTGTCCCATAGGTGGTCATTAAGAGAACTATTGTGGTTCTGAAGGTTTCAGTGTCTGGAAAGATCAGAAGGGACACTGCAGTTTGCTCTAAAGTGGGTCTCTTGCCTTGTGGCTGCTTGCTGTACCCACAGTACTTTGTTATTTAGAAAGAAATGGAAATGGAAGCCCTGGGGGAGGAATCCCTGTGAAATGGTTGTGAAGATGTGTGAGGCAGCTTAATTTATCCAAATCCAAACTAGATAAAAGCAGAATGTTGTTTGTGCCAGTTTTGAGGGCAGTAGCAGGCGTAAGCAGTAGGAAGTGTCCCATTGTGATTGGAGAAGATGCTTGTGCAGCAAGTGAAGGGAAGGATTGGTAGTGCTGGGATAAAGTATAATGGGACGTATTTTCCGATGCCTATGGGTGTGTACGTGCTGTGTACACATCCGTAGGGACATTGGAAATGCCGGTTTCAGGCATGCCAAGCGCTCTTGACAGATCGGATGCCTGCCCTGGAGAAGGGCCTCTGTGGGCGGATAGTTCCGCTTTCTGGAGAACCTCCGCCCGCAGAAAACCCTTAGAAATCTTACGCCTGGTAAAAGCAGGCATAAGGCCTGCTTTTACCAGCATAAGATTTGAAAAAAGTTTTTTAAAAAATCACTCCTTTATCATTTAAAAATACTTTAAAAAAGGTAAGTTTATTTTTAGCCCCGTAAATAACTTTAATTATTTTTTTCAAAAAATTAAATTTTTGTTTAAAATATTTAATTTATTGTAATTTCAACTCACTTTAAAAATGTGATTTTTAAAAAAAATTTATTTAATGTTTTACAGTGTTTTTGGGGTGATCTCCATTCATATATTTGACAGGTCTATCTGTCAAGTGTATGAAGGGAGATTCCCTTCTCCTATTGGTTCCCCATGGCCCACGTGATCCCAGGGACGCTTACGAACCGCATGCGCCTCTGGGATACGTGGGCCCTGCACATTTCGAGTTGGAGAGGCCAGGAGCGGAAGTGTTCGGACCTCGAGAGCCCTCAGGTAAGTCTGTAGATTTTTTCCAGATCGGAGGCCTCCGCACGCGGGAAGCCGCCGATCGGAAAATATGGGCCATTGTTGTAAGGCTACATTCAGAGTAAGAGAGATGTGAAGAGGTGTCTTGCCTTGACAGCCCATTAAGATTGCACTGCAGGCAGGTCCTGGGAGTGATGCCGCTGGCACTGATCTGCTCAGCCACCTCTCTCCATGCACGCTGACTTATTTGTCATGCCGTCAGGGAGACAGGACCTCCTGCCCAATTCAGCAAAAAAACAAAGGAACATCCATATTAAAGTTGTTAACTGTCTGGTGTTCGTAGGTCAACAGAAAACCAATAATCTGTCTTTTAAACATTCATTTTTCCACTTCTGTTTCTTGTGATTTGGAGGAATCAATGATTGATATTAACATTGTCAATAATTTTGTATCTGCAGCAAAAAAACATCAATACCCAAGCCTGTCATCTCTGCCACCCCCTGTTCCATTTCTATGTTGGCCGTATCCAGTTTTGGAATGAGGAAAAAGTGGCAACGGTAGTAGGCACTACTACATTTTCACTTTATTATAGCACATGGTTTCATGGGTCGCAGCTAAAGAAAACTATTACAAGTATTCTAGGATCCTTACACAACTCTATATTAGAAAGAAAGAAAGAAAAATACAGTGGAGAAGAGATTTGCACCTCACCACGGGTATGGCAGAATAATGAGGGTATGTTGGTAGCAGGCACAGAATCACACCTAATTGCTCTTACGGTTGGGCAAATAACAAGTCTGACAGCTTATCCCTAGGAAATCGTACACCTGTTTTACATTATAAAAGTATAGACACCTTATTTCACACAAGAAGCAGATAACAGTAAATAACACTGGCAAGTAATTGGAAGCATGTGGAGTTGAGGGGAAATTGTATATAGCAGCAGAGATTTGCACTTCATTGAAGGCACATCATAGGACGAAAGTGCATCAATACCCTGGAAATTACAGTGGCTTTTGTTGTCATACAAGCTTAATGCACTTGTATCATATTCCTCTCTCTGCTATTTAATGGAGGCATTATCCCATTTGTTTTAAATGGGTTAACTTCTCCATTAAAATAATGAAGAGAGGAATTTGCTACAAACACATGGGAGTTGATTTTGACTTTGGGTGATATGTAAAACATAGAAACATAGAAACATAGAAAATAGGTGCAGGAGTAGACCATTCGGTCCTTCGAGCCTGCACCGCCATTCAATGCGTTCATGGCTGAACATGCTACCTCAGTACCCCATTCCTGCTTTCTCGCCATACCCCTTGATCCCCCTAGTTGTGAGTATTATATCTAACTCCCTTTTGAATATATTTAGCGAACTGGCCTCAACAACCTTCTGTGGTAGAGAATTCCACAGATTCACCACTCTCTGGGTGAAGAAGTTCCTCCTCATCTCAGTCTTAAATGGCTTCCCCTTTATCCTTAGACTGTGACCCCTGGTTTTAGTTTTCCCTAACATTGGAAACATTCTGCCCACATCTAATTTGTCTAAACCAGTCAGGATTTTAAACGTCTCTATAAGATCCCCCCTCATTCTTCTGAACTCCAGAGGATACAAGTTCAGTTGATCCAGTCTTTCTTGATATGTCAGTCTGGCCATCCCAGGAATCAATCTAGTGAACCTTCGTTGCACTCCCTCAATAGCAAGAATGTCCTTCCTCAAGTTAGGAGACCAAAACTGCACACAATACTCCAGATGTGGCCTCACCAAGGCCCTGTACAACTGTAGCATCACCTCCCTACTCCTGTACTCAAATCCCCTTGCTATGAAGGCCATCATGCCATTTGCTTTCTTGACTGCCTGCTGCACTTGCCTTCCCACCTTCAGTGACTGATGTACCATGACGCCCAGGTCTCGTTGCACCTCCCCTTTCCCTAATCTGCCACCATTCAGGTAATAGTCTGCCTCCCTATTTCTACCACCAAAGTGGATAACCTCACATTTATCCACATTGTACTTCATCTGCCATACATTTGCCTATTCACCCAACCTGTCCAAGTCACTCTGTAGCCTCCTAGCATCCTCCTCATTGTTCACACTGCCTCCCAATTTAGTGTCATCCGCAAATTTGGAGATATTACAATTAATCCCTTCGTCCAAATCATTAATATATAATGTAAACAGCTGGGGCCCCAGCACCGAACCCTGCGGTACCCCGCTGGTCACTGCCTGCCATTCTGAAAAGTACCCATTTACTCCTACTCTTTGTTTCCTGTGTGCCAACCAGTTCTCAATCCACGTCAACACATTACCCCCAATCCCATGTGCTTTAACTTTGCACACCAATCTCTTGTGTGGGACCTTGTCGAAGGCCTTCTGAAAGTCCAAATACACCACATCTACTGGTTCCCCCCCGTCCACCCTATTGGAAACATCCTCAAAAAATTCCAGAAGATTTGTCAAGCATGGATTTCCCTTTCACAAATCCATGCTGACTTGGACCTATCATGTCGCCACTTTCCAAATGGTCTGTTATGACATCCTTAATAATTGATTCCATCATTTTACCCACCACCGATGTCAGGCTGACCGATCTATAATTCCCTGCTTTCTCCCTCCCTCCTTTTTTAGAAAGAGGGGTTACATTAGCCACCCTCCACTCCTTCGGAACTGATCCAGAGTCTAAGGAATGTTGGAAAATGATCGTCAATGCATCCACTATTTCCAAGGCCACCTCCTTAAGTACTCTGGGATGCAGACCATCAGGCCCTGGGGATTTATCAGCCTTCAGTCCCATCAATTTCCCCAACACCTTTTCCCGACTGATAAGGATTTCCCTCAGCTCCTCCCTCTTACCAGATCCTTTGATCTCTTTTATTTCCGGAAGGTTGTTTGTGTCCTCCACAGTAAACACCGAACCAAAGTACTTGTTCAATTGATCTGCCATTTCTTTGTTCCCCATTATGACTTCCCCTGTTTCTGACTGCAGGGGACCTACGTTTGTTTTTACTAACCTCTTTCTTTTTACATATTTATAGAAGCTTTTGCAGTCCGTTTTAATGTTCTCCGCAAGCTTCCTTTCATATTTTATTTTCCCTGCCCTAATCAAACCCTTCGTCCTCCTCTGCTGAGTTTTAAAGTTCTCCCAGTCCCCGGGTTTGCTGCTACTTCTGGCCAATTTGTATGCCACTTCCTTGCTTTTAATACTATCCCTGATTTCCCTTGTTAGCCATGGTTGAGCCACCTTCCCTTTTTTATTTTTACGCCAGACAGGGATGTACAATTGCTGTAGTTTATCCATGCGATCTCTAAATGTCTGCCATTGCCCTTCCACTGATAACCCCTTAAATATCGCTTGCCAATCTAACCTCGCCAATTCACGCCTCATACCCTCAAAGTTGCCCTTATTTAAGTTCTGGACCATGGTTTCTGAATTAACTGTTTCCTTCTCCATCCTAATGTAGAACTCCACCATACTATGGTCACTCTTCCCCAAGGGGCCTCGCACCACAAGATTGCTGATTAGTCCTTCCTCATTACACAACACCCAGTCCAGGATGGCCTCCCCTCTAGTTGGTTCCTCAACATATTGGTTTAGGAAACCATCCCTTAAACACTCCAGGAAATCCTCCTCCACCGTATTGCTTCCGGGCAATATTGATTAGGTCGCCCCTTATACCTCTCTCCCAGTTTTCATTTCCATTGTGTGTTTGTAGGACAATGTCACTCACAGTAATTTTCAGGCTTATATGTACAGTTGAATGCAATAGCCAACTGACTATAACAGCCATAACCAGATCAAATTACAATGGCAGGCCAGCACTTCTTAATGAGTTCTTTAAACACAATACAATGTTCAGTTAGTAATGGAAAGATAATTTAATTCATGACATTTTCTGACTTGTTTTGATTGTAATCGAGTTAAAACAAAATTCCCCCAGGATGCTATGAGTATATTCAGCAGCCTGAATATGCCTATGTATGAGTATATATAGAGCTGTTCAATTCCCACCTTCCCCTTCCCCCAGTTCATGGCAATGTTGATTTTAAGGGAAAGATTTCTAAGGTACCAATTTATTGGCCAAACGTTCAATAACAGAAAAGGTGGAAATGCATACTTACATTTGGTGAGGTACACGAGGATATCACAGTGACACTCGAACACCTATTAGCAAACCTTAAACTTATTGTAATACTCTGTCCATTGATGAAAACATGATTTAAGGAGCAATTTATGATATTTTCCAACTTGAGGCTGTGGCAAGTAAATAGGACCTGCAAGTAAATGAAAATTGTGAAACTAAGTCTATCTGAGGATTATGTTGGAATCTTTTTCTGTCGAAACTAAAACAGGAATTGCAAGCAGGCTAATCAACTGTTTTTATTTCAAATTTCAACATTTGTTTTTTTATCTTCTGTTGATGCCAACCTGCTTCGCACTGTATTTAGATTTGTACAGATGTAATTAAATGACTGCAGCATCTTTTTTTTTTAAATATCCACTTTAAATATAGAAATCTGCACATTTTGTGGTGTAACCAACAAAGCAAATGAAGAGTAGAAGCATAACACACAACGTAGGGAGGAGGCGTGGGGAATTGGTAAATGACAAAAAACACCAGTCAATAATGGAGGAGCCGATTTATTTTCAGTGGATTATACCAGCATCTGAATAATTTCAACAATCTTGATGTAAGACTACTCCACTGCCTGCTTCCATGGTGAAAACACCTCAAGGACAATTTTTGCCTTTGGGTCGGACAATTCTAAATGGCTTAGAACTGGTTCAAATCCCATCCGAAAGGTCAAATAGAAAATAGCACTCAATACAAATGCATAAGCATATTTACATAATTATTCACAGCAACAGGCGGAATATTAGATAGGTTTAGGGGAAACACTGGAGAATTGTGCATATCAAATTTAAAGGGATGGAGACAATGTCACAATATGGAGGCAAACGGCCCCGATTTTAACTCCAGGTGGATTCTCCGCTCAGACCCGAGTTAAAATTATACTCGGGTCTCAATGATCACATTGGACCGCAACATGCATATGTAAAGAAGGATCCTGTTGGCTCCGGGCACGTGTCCTTGCTGCCTGCTCAGAAGAGCAGGTTAAAATTGCAGATTTTGCAATCGTGGCGGCTTTCAGACAGGTCAGAGCCATGGCAATTTTAACTGCCAGGTTTCTGCTGAGCGAGTAGGGTTAAAATCACCCCCGGAAAGTCATTGGAGAACCTCAAAAGGCATCTCAACGTATTATCTGCTTTTGCCTCGACTAAAATGGTAGACCAGCCCAGTACGTCCTGTTTGATCATTGCTGACGTTGAGGTGGTTTAAAGAAGGGTTTGGAGAACTTTTGCAAACTCTCCAATCAGTAGTTGCATTTAGCCCAAAATCCTTTTACGCTACATTTCTCTATTGCTGCTATGAAAGCAAAGAAAATGAACAGAATAACATGAAATTAATCTATCATGTTACACAAACATATTCAGAATTTAATAGCACGAATGAACCTAAGAAAGTGCAGTTGTCCAACTAATATTGTCTCAAGGTTACACTTTAGTATTTAGCTTCACTGTGTCAGAATGGTCCCAGGGGAGTTAAAGCTAATTTTAAACATGTGGGGGTCTAGTAAGCACGTTTTCAAAATTTTTGGATCAAAAACGATTTAATTTACTAAGAAACTGACTAGTGTACACCAGTGAAACTAATAAATGGTTCAGTATAATTTTTTTTAAAGTAATTTTCATTGATTTTAAATCAGGTTACTCACAGAACTGGACACCCTTACTAAAAATGCTTATTTGTGGTGATAATCCCATTTTCACCTGTGTTAATAAAACTGCACCAGGTTACCATTTTTAAATACATCATGGAATACTTTTTAATGGAAAGGGAAACTAAGAAACGATTACGTTTTGTTACGCTGACCGATTGCGCTGGCTCATGGAAGATTTTACGTTTGTGATTAGGCAAATGAATTTTAGTGGAAACTTGAAGCCTAAGCTAACCAGCGCAATTTCAAGCACATTTTGACCACAATTTCACGATTGTGCTCAAAGCAGAAACTCTACTCCGTACTTGTTTGTTATTTCCCCATTTTAAGTTAAGTAGAATCCAGAAAATATAAATGACAAATACAACAGTTTTTAATGTAAAACATGATTTTTTTAATTCCATTTTTTACAAGCAAATTTTAGTCCAACACATCAGACTCCCATATATCATTCTTATTGTGCTTTCCTCCCCTCCTTTTTCCCTTTAGTGGTGACTAACTCTACAGTATGCTTCCTTGGATATGGGAATGGCCGTCTAGTACCTTGCCAATTGGCCTTTCTACATGTGTGAGCCTGCGTGGCTATGCTGATTGGCTATATGTTCATGGAGACCATAACAGCCAAGCTTGGTCCTATTCTCACCCATGGCTGCACATGAACTTTCGAGTGGAGATCACTGGAAAGCAACCAGCAAAGAGAAACCAGACTATTTTTCTCCTCCTGATCCTTGTAATACTGTAGCCAATAATAATGCTCCCATCTTTGCCCCTGATAGGATTAGATAACTGCACAGATCATATTAAACCTGGTTACGATCTGCTTTGACTCACTCAGCATCATACCATACTCACTATAGACCCATCCTTGTGCGAGTCCACGGCTACTTGTCCCAATGTAGCCAGCTCATCTCCAGCAATGTTTCAGACTCCAAAAATTCCCTCTTTTTCCCTATTTACATGTTGCTCCTTGGTGACATTAACTGTAGCCATGTTATAATTTTTTTTAATGTATATTGGCAAGACCCATCCAACCCTCAATTCCATGAACATTTTGGGGTTGTCAGTTTTCTGACAAAGTTATGGATGAATCAATTATTTGTCTCCTATTGAAAGTCCTTTGTTGCTGATTCTATTCCCCTTCCTCACTCAGTTGAACCAAACGGTGTGAAACCTCAGTGTCCTGTTTGATCTTGAGCTATTTCTCAAACCGCCAGATCCTATCCATCATCAACACTGCTTATTTCTGCAACATGGGTCGCTACTGCCCTTAGTCAACCCCACTGCCACTGAAACCCTTGTCCATATTTTTGTTATCTCCAGAATCAACCTCTACAATGCCCTCCACCTCGGCCTCCTGAGCTCCAACAGATACAAACTCCAACTAATCTAAAGCTCCACTGGCCACATCCTGTCCTGTATTAAGTCCTACTCACCCGTCATCTCTGTCCCCACTGACTTGCCATGGCTTGTGTCCCCAACACAACAAATTCAAAATCCTCATCTTCATTTACAAATCCTTCTTCCATGGCAACCTCCTCCAGACGTATATCCCAGCTCATGTTCTTCAATTCTGACTTCCTGCACATTCCCCGGCCCCTTCCAAGCAGCCCGCTCCCCCGCTGGGGGCAAATCCTCCAGCTATTTCAGCCCCACTGGTTAGAACTATTTCCATAAATCTCATTGTTTTGCTACTTTTCCTTCTATTTTTTAAAAGAAACCTCCTCGAAACCTATCGTTCTGACCATGCTTTCAGTCATCTCTTCTGCTTGGCATTTATCATCTATGGAGTGCCTTGAGACATTTTCGGTGTTAAAGGCACTATATAAATGCAAGGTGTTGTTGTTGAGCAACAAGTGTGCTTTCAGTCTTGGCTTTGTCGTCTTTGCAAGTCAACCTGGCTTTGATTTAGATAGCTTTGCCACCAGGAAGGTACTTCTGCCTGTGACAGATTCAGTGAACACTGCAGGGCTCGTTGAGTACAAAGAAATATGTTTGAGGACGGTTGCTGTAACTCAACATATCTCTTGAGCAACGGAGAAGTCAAATGAAATCAGATCACACAGAATGACTGGGCATTACTGTTTGGATGATGAATAACTTTTTCTTTAATAAATCAAAACAAATCCTATCTGTTCTTCACTGTTGTGGTTTTCTTTTTTTAAATGGAAATGAATAGCTTGCAATGAATGTCTTCACTGTGAGGAAGATGCCGTTGTCATTCACAGAATGTGAAGGTACCAGTAACTATATCCAGCAGCGTGACTGCCACATGCGCTCACACACACAAACATAATGAAAGTAATCAATGTTAGTAATCAAAGCCACATTCAATTAAGACCAAAAAGTAGCTACGATATTATTTATTTTTCTTAATAAAAGTTAACAAAGCCATTGTTAAGCAGGAAACATACAGCTTGAATATGCTTACATTCTTCAGGGCTCTAAGAATGCGACTTTCTCTTTTTTCCAACTTCCATTACACTGCTTTCTTTTGCATGCAATGATTCTTTAACTGACACAGTTATTCTTTGATGATTAAATGAGCAATGTTATGAGGCCTTCAAATAAATAGGTAACTGCCCCCACCCTCCCCCTTATGGCCTTGTTTATGACTCCAGTATGCATAAGACCGATGGCACTAGTCAAGGATGTGACATGGCAAAAAGCTGTATTCAGCACATTTCTCCCTATCTCTTCACTGGTGCAAACCTATATATAGATCAAAACAAAATGCACTCCAGATGGCATTAACCTAGATTTCTGTCTGTGATTTTCTTTTTTTTTGTTCGGTCAATGAAATATCATACCTGTGTACCATTACTTGGAGAAAATGATCAGAATGCAATTCAAAGAAATTTTAGACAATAATAAAAAACAATTATTAGCACCCGACAACAAGAAAAGCAACATTGAAAAATAGAAACTCCATAAGAACAATAGCTTAGGAAGGGACCATGCTACCTGCTTTATACAGTTACAAGTGACTATGCAAACAGTCTCATTTTTTGGGGTGAAGTACAAGACACGGGCAGCCAGTCCGCACTTTAAAACATCTATATATACCTCGTTCATGCCCGAGTCTTGTTTCATAACTAAAGTCATTTTATATAAATATATATATTTCAAAGAATAGATTTGGATAAAACTGGTTAATTGAACTGTGGAAGTTTATGTTTCCCACTGTGCTTTAGGAATTCAAATGGTTAACACTGGTTGAAAATATATTTTTCAAGTAGATTTTGGGACTACTAAAAAGGCAAATGCCTGTGAACATAAAAGAGACCAGCTGATTTCTAATGGTCATAGCTTTAGGTTGTATTTTGTTACAAATATGAACAATTGGAGTGCACTGCCTGGTAGGGTAGTGGATATAGATTCAATAGTAGCCTTCAAAAGGGAATTGGATAAATACTTGAAGGAGAAAAAATTGCAGGGATATGGGGAAAGAGCGGGAGAGTGGGACTAACTGGATTGCACTTCGAAAGAGCCAGCGCAGACTCGATGGGCCGAATGGCCTCCTTCTGTGCTGTACTATGATTCTATAACTGATCAGAGCTTAAGGAAATTTCTGCTGCCTTATTGAAGAGGATCTTGTAGTAAACTATTCTATATTCAACTTGTTAGATCTGTCCGATTTCGTCCACCTCCGCGACTGCAAATGCAAGGCTAAGTTTTAGTAACTGTCCGCAACCCAATTTCTCTGAAACGTCAGGCTGTGCAAATTCTACAGCCTGGTGTGTTATTACAGTCACAGCGTTTAAAGAACTCCCTGCTGTTTGAGACTGAAGGAGGACTGTTAGTCTGCGGCAATGCAGAGAAGCCTACACTTTGCCAAGTCAAGCAAATGGTATGTGTCTAGATGCCAAGGCGTACAAGCCTGTCACTAAGCAATCTGCCAAATCATTGACAAAATATTCAAATGAATTAAATTGATATGTAATTAGAAATTTGTAGGAGGTTATGAACATTAGTTTGGTGCTATTTCACTTTTTCATCTTGTTCGATCAAATCACTCCATCAAACGTTCCACAGTATGTTGTGTAAAAAGCGAATCCTTTCTTAATGAATACCTAAATTAGAGAAAGAATTTTCAAACTTTTCCACAGTGCGTGCACCAAAATAAAATGATCTGAAGTGAGAATGCCTCACCTCTATGACATGCATCTGCATTGCAAGAAAAAAAGGATTACAGAAAGTGAAATGTTTCTGACTGTCACCTATTATGTTCTGATGGAAATCACTGTACATGAAAGGCAGCCAAGTGGTTGTGATGCTGCAAGGCTCGTTCATGCTGAGAAGCTGAACAAATGTTAAATGAGCTGGATTCATTCCCTGGCTAGCAATATTCTAGTATAACCCCAGTGCAACCCCCTCCCCAAAAGTACCAGAACAGTCATGCACTATATCAAGTGGTGCTAAGCATTCAAATTCTAATTATATTTTACTATCGGATTGTGAATCTAACTGACGGCTTTGATAAATAATGCAGGCTTGTCCGTGCAATTATTTGGTATTTACAGTCCCACTTTGCACAGTTCGTTTTCGCAGTGTGCGTGCGTGCTGCATATAAACTCCTTCAATGCAAATTCCCAAATGTTGATTTTGCTGAACTTGACTAATTAATATTCTTTATTGTAGCCTTGGTATTTTATTTTAGTCGAGAGGTTAAGTGGGTCGAAAGTTCATGCAGGCGAGGAGTTCTTGAAAATATTACAAAACGTTGGACTTGCAAAGATGCACCGTTTTAAAAAAAAATCCATATAAACTGCAAGGCTCAGCATTAGTGTGATGTTGCCGTTTCCACCCACATGTCCACCCGTGAAATAGTTAGTTGTCAGGCGGGATTTCACAGTCCTTCGATATTGTGACACTCGGAGGGAGGCCTGCGGGCAACATCAATAGAACCACTCCACGCAGTCTTACATTCTTTTAAACAACAATGGGGGATGGGGTGGGGAAGAGTCCTTGATCTTTGTGGATCCAGATGTTTCCAAACCCCGGGGTTTCACAGGAGCAGACAGGCTGACGACCAGCTTTCATTCCAATAATCCTCATTACCCAATGCAACTCGTGAAACCAACAAAAAAAAAATAAACCGCTGACTTTATTTGTCACTTTGCTAAGTTGGTGGAAGATAGGTAGATTTGTTTTTTAAACAATTAAGCTTGCATTAAAATACCATTACGGTAATAAGCGCCTCTTTCATTCTGTGACTAGGATCTGATTGAAGTCTCTGGGACTTCTAATAAAGCACTAAACCAGTAGGTTGCTTTGTGCTACTACACCGCCTGGGGACCGATGATAAAACTTCGACTTGGTGAAGCCAATGTTCAAAAACTGTTCGTTACAGCATTGTTTTTATTGCTTATATCGGTTTTTTTGTTTTGTTTTGCTTCATCCTATGAAATGGTAAAATGGTTACTGTAGCAATTAATCCCTTCTCCCGACTAGAATACACTGGAGGTCTAAATCCCCAGTAAGTTTGAAGAAGTACTCTATTATTACAGCGAGGCTTGGATAGACCTTCCAAACGCGCCCTCTCTCTCTCTTTGGCACCATCACACAGCAGGTCATGAAAAGAGGGAGAGAGAAAGATCACACACACACACACACCGCAGCAGCACATGGAGCGCTTCCCACTGTGAGAGTCAAACCTTTTGTCACTCTCGGGTTTCCATGGAGAGTGACACAAGCAGCAACTCCAGCCCCATAGTCCGAGTGGATGTCCTCATGCATAGCTATTACAAATAATTAATAAGTAAAAAAAAAATCCAATCGAACCGTCTTTAGTCTCAAACAAGTCAATTTCCGCAGCCATGTGCTTTACACATCCGAATTAGAGCCAAGGTTTGTCAATCTGGGGTCGGAGTTAATCTCGTATCTGTAATGATAACCTTCCATATGGTCTCGACATGCATCCCTGACGTTATAAAGCCACTTTTTGATGCCTTTTCTGTTGAGGTACAGGACAAACATGAAGATCACCCCGATCAGGGCCAGGACTATCCCCAGGAAGACGTAAGAAGTTTGCAAAACGCTCTCCATGTTTCCATTGAAGGTGCACTCCAAATCGGAGTACTTGGCCTGCAGGATGGGTTTGTTTTTCATGCTTTCTGGCGAAGCGCAAAGCAGCCGGTCTTTCTGCTCCACTTTCTCGGTGCTTTCCAGCCAGGCCAGGAACTCCTCGATGCCGCAGTCGCAGGCGAAGGGGTTGTCCCGCAGGTTGACGCTGATCTGGGGCTGGCCGCTCAGCTCGCTCAGCGTGCTGTTGCCCAGCGTCTTGAGCGCGTTGGAGCTGAGGTCGAGCGTCTGCAAGTTCAAGTTCTGGAAAGTGTCCCTCAAGTCGACGAGCGAGTTGTTGCCGAGCTCCAAGTGCCGGAGCTTGGGCAGGCGGGAGAAGGTGCGGGCCGGCAGGTAGAAGAGGTCGTTGGCCGAGAGCTGGAGTCGCACCAGGTTGGCGAGGCTGCCGTTCTGCAGCAGCTCCGAGAGCTCCTCCACCGCCGAGCCGTTCAGCAGCGCCCGGCTCAGGTCGAGCTCCCGCAGGCTGTGCGGGCCGGCGCCGAAAGCCGCCGGGTGCAGGGCGGAGATGCGGTTGTCGCTGAGGTCCAGCTGCTGCAGGCTGGGCAGGGCGGCGAAGACCCGCGGCCCCACCGCCTCGATCCTGTTGCCGCTCAGGCTCAGGCTGAGCAGCTGCGGCAGCGAGCCGCCGAAAGCCCCGCTGGCCAGGCTGGAGATGTTGTTGCCGGTGATGAAGAGGTTCCTGACGCTGGCCGGGATGCCGCTCGGGATGCCGCTCAGCCCCCGGTTGACGCACTTCACCGTCTTGGCCGGCTCCGAGCACTCGCAGGAGCTGGGGCAGCCGGCGGCGCCGAGCGAACCCCGCAGCGGCAGCAGGAGCAGCGCCAGTCCCAGCCCGGCCAGCGCCTTCGCCCCATCACCGCGGCGGCGGCGGCAAGTCTGCACCGGCCCGCACCCAGACATCCTATCATCGGGTTTGGATCGGCCTTCCCCCCCCACCACCACTTTCAACCTCTCTTTCTTTTTAAGAGCCTTCCACGGTCACGGTAAGGGAGGAACTTGGGGGCAGAACAGGACAGGAGCGGTCTAAGTCGTGGTTAGAAACTCCTCGCGACTGGGAGTTAAAGCGGATCAAAGCTCCCGAGTCCGGACCCCGCCGGAGGAAATCCGAGCAAAGAGAGAGAGGCAGCGTGCGAGGCGCCGCCAAGCCCCGGAGATCCCCGGAGATCCTCTCCCTCTGTGTGTGAGTCTGCCTGATCCTCCTCCTCTTCACCTCGCTCTTCTTCCTCTCACTCAATCCATCGATCCCCCTTTGCAAATAAGTGAACTTTCCGCTTTGTTTCTCTCTCTCTCTCTCTCGGGCTGAGAATTCCCGCCTGCTGGAAGTTTCGCTCTCCTGTGCTTGTTGTTCACAGCTCTTCCGGGTGATGATGATGATGATAAGGAGGAGGATGCTGAGAATGGGCTCCGAGGGTCTCAGGTTAGATTTTTCTGCCGTGTGACCCTCTCTCTCAGTTTGATGACTGACTACAGATCCCGCAGAGAGAGAGGAAACAATTGGATGAAAAAAAGAGAAACCCAAATCCAATCGTGAGAGCCGGTGTCCCAAACCAGACCGCCCCCTCCTCCTCCTCCTCCTCCTCCTCCTTCACTAGACCCTGGTCTAACTTTACACACTTCCACGTATTTTTCCCCCAATCGCTGCGAGAAAGGAAATGACTCGCTGTGCCACAGAAAGTAATCGCCGTGGGCAGGACTATTGGAACAGGATATGGGGTGTTCACCGACACCACCGCCTGCTCCGCAGGTTTAGCGGTCGGACGCGAAGGGCACATTTCTTTTGTGTTAATCATAATGAGGGTTTAATGAGTTCGGTAAATACTTTATTTAATAACTGGATGGGAGACAATCTGCCCGGCGACAAATGACTCGAACCCGGCGGGCACCTCCCTATTTAAATACCGTAAATGCTGTTTATTAAACATCACAAATCAGGGCGATCGACTTTTTAAAGAAAATCGGACTTGTAAAAAAAAAATCAACAGCCTGAAAAAAACGGGGCAATACCCGCCCTTGTGCTCACTTGGTATAAGAGTTAATGGGAGCTCTGTACTTAGAAGCTGGTGAAACACCTTCTTGTCATCTCAGTGCGCTGTGTTTTAGAAACCAACACGGCGACTGATTAACAGCAACGTTGTTACATAGAATATGCCGAGTTTTGTTTTTAAATTTGTGTAGTATCACATTTTCTCCAAACATTCATTATTAATTAATTGGAATGGGTGCTTGACTCCTGAATTTAAGCGATTATAGACAAGACACAGAGATCTATAACTGGGCACGTTATACACTAATCCAATGGTTTGGCCTGTTCTTGTAGCCTTGCGGGATAAGGGCTCTCTCTCGTTAACCGCCCCCGTTCCACTGAGGAGTCAAACAGGGATCATTCGCCTTTCTCCTCATGAGTTTCGTTCAGATACATAAACCGCAGTTAGTCGAGCTTGTTTTATTTTCGTTTTCTGAACCCCACAATGGATCACTGCCTTAAAAAAACGTTCTTGTGAACGTCTAAAAGTTTGTGAACACAATTTGTTTTCTTGCGGTTCGAGGGCTGTTTCCTCTAACATTGAATGTGCCCCGGTGTAGAACTTTAAAGGCATTTTGGAGCATCGATTCTACAGAGCAGCACTCGAAGGAATATTAGATCAGTGAAATAGGTCAGGCATGTTACCAGATTAGTTTTGAGTCGCGAATTGTTTGAAAATGCAGTGCTGTCTGTGCATCAGGAGTGTGTGTTTGGATGGCAGAGAGGGAGGGTGGAGATGCTGCGAGATTGGAAAGAACACTTTCACCGTTAAAACTCACTGACCTCACTACTTTAATAAAAAAGAAAGGCTCTGCCTTATCCACCCAAATTTGAAAGTTCACATTACTCCATTATCCACCAATCTAATATCCAACTTCATTATAATTTGTTCTTTGGGTATGTTTTCTGTCCTCCCCTCAAACTATTTCGTTTTTAATTCGGGTTCCTGGTAAATGTGACGGAGACGATGCTGAATTGATACGATCCTCTGCACAACGGGGTTCACTTTCTTTACAACATTATTTGGCCTCAATTACACGATTGTACAGACTCGTGCAAAGCTTATACCAAGTGACACGCTACAACCAGGTGTTAAACGCCATAGCACCCCTCAATTCAACGCCCCCCCCCCCGCGTCCCCCCCGTAATGAGAGTTAACTACGCCACACAGTTCGCCAAGTCTGCGATCATGTGTGAGTCCGACCAGACCTACGAAGCGTTGCGATTTGTACCCAGTATTGTGACTGCGCTCCAGGTATTATAAATTCCTGTGAGTGGGAGCTGCCGGTTGGTGATGGAGGGGAGGGGGTGCGGTGAATAGCACGCTCCTGCAAGATTTAAAGGGATAGATTGATTTTCGCAACGCCCAAGTCCCTAAGCAAATTATATTTGGGGAAAAAATAGCCATGAGTGAGGTGCCGGCTAGAATGTTTTCCGCTTCTCTGGGACCACATAATAGACTTGTTAGCAAAATGAAAGCCCATGGGATTAAAAGCACAGAGTGGATACGAAATTGGCTAAGGGAGGGAAAGCAGAGAGTAGTGGTTAATGGTTGTTTTTCAGACTGGAGGGAAGTGTACAGTGGTGTCCCCCAGGGGTTCGGTGTTGGGCCCACTGCTCTTCTTGATGTATATTAATGACCTGGAATTTGGATATACAGGGCATAATTTCAAAATTTGCAGATAACAAGAAACTCAAAAATCTAGTAAACAATGAGGAGGATAGGAACAGACTTCAGGAGGACATAGAAAGACTGGTGAAATGGGCAGACACAAGGCAGATGAAATTTAACACAGAAGTGTGAATTGGTATATTTTGGTAGGAAGAATGACGAGAGGTAATATAAACTAAATGGTACAATTTTAAAGGGGGTGCAGGAACAGAGAGACCTGTGGGTGTACGTACACAAGTCTTTGCAGGTGGTAGGACAAGTTGAGAAGGCTGTTAAAAAAGCATATGGAATTTTTGGCTTTATTAATAGAGGCACAGAGTACAAAAGCAAGTAAGTTATGTTAAACCTATATACAAGACTGGTTATACCTCAGCTGCAGTATAGAAAGGATGCCCAGGCCTTAGAGAGGGTGCCGAAGAGATTTACTAGAATGGTACCAGGGATGAGGGACTTCAATTATGTGGAGAGACTGGAGAAGCTGGAGTTTTTCTCCTTTGAGCAGAGAAGATTAAGAGGCGATTTGATAGAGGTGTTCAAAATCATGAATGGTTTTGATTGAGTAAATAAGGAGAAACTGTTTCCAGTTGCAGAAGGGTCGGTAACTAAAGGATACAGATTTAAGGTAATAGGCAAAATAACTCAAGGTGACATGAGACTTTTTTTAATGCAGTGAGCTTCAGTGAGGATTGCACTGTCTGAAAGACGGGTGGAAGCAGATTCAATAGTAACTTACAAAAGAGAATTGAATAAATACTTGAAGGGAAAAAAATGATAGGGCTATGGGGATAGAACAGGGGAGTGGAGCTAATTCGATAGCTCTTTTAAAGAGGCATGATGATCCAAATGGCTTCCTTCTGTGCTGTATCATTCTATGATTCTATGATTCTCAGAGGCAGCTGTGGAAGTGTTGCTGCAGAACGTCAGACTGAGGAGGGAGGCCCTCTTTGGAACGGAGTAAACACGGGCCCCCAAGAAGAGATGCTCAGGGGTAGTGAAATAAGGTGATTTAGGAGAGTATGTGCCAAATCCCATTACCCCCCACACAGCGATTCAACAGCAAAAAAAATTAATGACATTACCTGGTCAGGCAAGATAAGAGGCCATATTTTCCAAGAATGCACTGTATTAAATATGTCTGTCACTTGCAATGAACTTCCCCACACACTATATTAAAATGCTTAAGCTGCTTAATGTCAAGGACCATGAGGTAGCATGGCACCCTTTACACTTCCAGCTTTCACCTGCAAGTGTATTTTCACTCACATATAACCATATAAATTTACAGCACATAAGGAGACCCATCCGAAAGTAATCCCACTGCGGCTCTCTCCATAGCACTGTATCTTCCTCTGCTTCAGATTTATGTTCAGTTTTCTCCTAAACAATGCAATGCTCTTTACTTCAACCACTGTCTGTGGCAAAGCATTCCATGCTTCAACATTGACGTCTGAAAATCCATATGCACTATATCTACTGCACTCCCTTTATCTATCCAACCAGTCACTTCTTCAAAAAACTCTATTAAATTTGTCAAACACAGCTTGTTTTTAACAAATCTGTGCTGATTGTCCTCGATCCAAGTCTCTCCACTCCCCCCCCTCGATTAATCCATGCAGTTCTAACTGCTAACTCATTTTATCTTGATTTACGGATTCTAAGAGTTTGTCCACAACTGACATTAGACTAATTGGTCTATAGTTACCTGGGTTATCCATCCCTCCCTTTTTGAACAAAGTTGTTACATAAGCTACTCTCTAGTCCAACAGCACAATTTGCATATTTAAGGAGGATTGAAAAATTGCATAGACTTTCGAAAGTCTAGAGTGCACACCATCAGGGCCTGGTGATTTAGCCACACTGAATTATACTAATTTTTTCAGAACCAATTCCTTTTCTACAATTATCTTTAACAATTATTCCATATAGTGTTAGCTGTGGCTCAGTGGGTAGCACCCTCGCCTCTGAGTCAAAAGGTTGTGGGTTCAAGTTCCACCCCAGGGACTTGAGCACATAAATCTAGGCTGACACTCCGGTGCACTGCTGAGGGAGTGCTGCACTGTCAGAGGTGCTGTCTTTCGGATGAGATGTTAAACTGAGGCCCCGTCTGCTCCCTCAGGTGGACGTAAAAGATCCCATGGCACTATTTCAAAGAAGTGTAAGGGAGTTATCCTTGGTGTCCTGGCCAATATTTTCTCCCTCAACCAACATAACAAAAACAAATTATCTGGGCATTTTCACATTGCTGTTTGTGGGAGCTTGCTGTGCGCAAATTGGCTGCTGCGATTCCCACATTTCAACAGTGACTCCACTTCAAAAGTACTTCATTGGCTGTAAAGCGCTTTGAGATGTCCGGTGGTCGCGAAAGGCGCTATATAAATGCAAGTCTTTCTTTCTTCTTTCTTTCATATCATCCTCTAGTCTACCTATATTCTCACTTCCACCACCATTTGTGAAAAAAAATGCAAAATATTTATTTAATATCTCCTCCTTCTTCTTAGGTAGTCCCTCGTAACCGAGGATGACTTGCTTCCACATTAAAAATGAGTTCGTAGGTGACTGATGAGTCCAATGCGGGACCTACATTCTCTGTCACAGGTGGGGCAGACGGTGGTTGAAGGGGCGGGTGGGTGGGGTGCTTGGGTTAACGTGCGCTCCTTGCGCTGCCTGCGCTTGGCTTCCGTTTGCTCCCGGCGAAGAGACTCGAGGTGTTCGGCGCCTTCCCGGATGCTTCTCCTCCACTTTGTGCGGTCTTGGGCCAGGAATTCCCAGGTGTCGGTGGGGATGTTACACTTTTTCAAGGCGGCTTTGAGGGTGTCCTTGAAGCGTTTCCTCTGCCCACCTGGGGCTCTCTTGCCGTGCTGGAGCTCTGAGTAGAGTGCTTGTTTTGGGAGTCTCGTATCGGGCATGCAGACAAAGTGACCCGTCCATCGGAGCTGATCGAGCGTGGTCAAAGCTTCGATGCTGGGGATGTTGGCCTGAGCAAGTACACTGATGTTGGTGCGCCTATCCTGCCAATGGATTTGCAGGATCTTGCGGAGGCAGCGCTGGTGGTACCTCTCCAGTGCTTTGAGGTGCCTGCTGTACATGGTCCATGTCTCTGAGGCATACAGCAGGGCGGGTATCACTGGTGCTCTGTAGACCATGAGCTTAGTGCTGGGTTTGAGGTCCTGGTCTTCAAACTCTCTTCCTCAGGCGACCGAAGGCTGCACTGGCACACAGAAGGCGGTGTTGGACTTCGTCATCGACGTCTGCCCTTGTTGACAGTAGGCTCCCGAGGTATGGAAAGTGGTCCACGGTGTCCAAGGCCTTGTCGTGGATTTTGATAATCGGGGGGCAGTACTGTGTGGCGGGGGCAGGTTGGTAGAGGACCTTTGTCTTACGGATGTTTAGTGTAAGGCCCATGCTCTCGTACGCTTCGGTGAAGGTGTTGACGATGGTTTGGAGTTCGACCTCCGAGTGAGCGCAGACGCAAGCGTCGTCTGCATACTGTAATTCGACGACAGAGGATGGGACGACCTTGGATCTGGACTGGAGGCGACGGAGGTTGAACAGTTTCCCGTTTGTTCTGTAAATTAGCTCCACTCCAGCGGGGAGCTTACTGAGGGTGAGATGGAGCATTGTAGCAAGGAAGATCGAGAAGAGCATTGGTGCGATGACACAGCCTTGCTTGACCCCGGTTCGTACGTGAATTGGGTCTGTGGTGGAACCGTTGGTCAGGATCACAGCTTGCATGTCGTTGTGAAGCAGGCGGAGGATGGTGACAAACTTTTGAGGGCAGCCAAATTTGAGGAGGACACTCCATAATCCCTCACGGTTGACAATGTCGAAGGCTTTTGTGAGATCAAAGAAGGCCATGTACAGTGGTTGGTGCTGTTCCCTGCATTTCTCTTGTAATTGACGTGCGGTGAAGATCATGTCCATTGTGCCCCTTAGTGGGCGGAATCCGCATTGCGACTCTGGGAGGAGCTCTTCGGCCACTGGGAGAAGGAGTTTGAGGAGGATTCTTGCGATGACTTTCCCTGTGGCAGACGGCAGGGAAACTCCTCTGTAATTACCGCAATCGGACTTGTCACCTTTCTTGAAGATGGTCACAATTACGGCATCTCTGAGATCCCCTGGCATGCTCTCCTCCTTCCAGATAAGAGAGATGAGTTCATGATCTCGCGCCAGTAGTGCTTCTCCGCCATGCTTTAGTGCCTTGGTGGGGATTCCATCTGCTCCTGAGGCCTTGTTGTTCTTCAGTTGTCAGATGGCCTTTTCAACCTCATGCCGGGCTGGGGTTGTGCTGAGATGGTGGCGGGTAGCATGCTGCGGGATGGAGTTGAGGACACTCGCGTCGAAGACAGAATCGCGGTTAAGGAGATCTTCGAAGTGCTCCTTCCAGCGGGCACTGACTGCCTCTCTGTCCTTGATGAGTTCCTCTCCATTCTTGGCCCGCAGTGGGGTAGGGCCTTGGGTGCCTGGGCCGTAGATCGTCTTGACTGCGCTAAAGAATCCACGCACGTCATGGTTATCGGCGAGCTGCTGGATCTCCTGCACTTTCTCCACCCACCATCTGTTCTTTAGGTCGCGAGTTGTTTGTTGGACCTCGGCCTTCAGGCATCTGTAGAGCTGCTTTCTTGCTCTCGAGTTCTGTTGCTGTTTCCAGATCAGGAATGCCTTGCACTTGCGAACCTGAAGAAGAACGCCGCCTCCATGGGGTAGGTTTTGCCATAAAAAATGAAATAGTTGGGCATCTCAGAGACTCCCCTAGTGGTATAAACGAGCGCCTCATGACTCTTCGGCTCACCCTAACCCAGAACCAGTGCGCTACGGTCATCAGTGCATATGCCCCAACACTGGAAGCCACAGACAAGACCAAAGAGGAATTCTACTCCAGCCTCGAACAATCCCTGTCCCGAGTCCCAAGCTGATCCTCCTTGGAGACTTTAACGCCAGAGTTGGAAAGGACACTGACCTCTGGGGAGGTGTGATCGGCAGAGAGGGGATAGGGAAAGCCAACTCCAACAGTACCCTCATCCTGTCGAAATGCTTAGAACATGGCCTTGTCATAACCAACACCTTGTTCCGTCAGAGAGACAAGTACAATGCTTCATGGCAGCACCCTCGCTCCAAGCACTGGCACCTGCTGGACTACGTCATCGTCCGAGCGAGGGACCGCAAGGACATCCGCATCACTCGTGCCATGACAGGAGCTGACGACTGCTGGACAGACCACCGCCTAATCCGCTCTGTCATCTCCATCAATGTAGCCCCAAAACAGCGGCGGCAACAGAAACAATGCAGCAGGAAAATTAACGCTGGAGCACTTAAAGACCGTGCTAAGAAAGCCCTATTCAGCCTGCGCCTCACAAACAACCTGACGACTCCCAGTGATGCAGAGACACAGAGTGCCCACAGCGCCTGGTCTGCACGCAAGGCCTCCATAATCAGCACCTGTGAAGAGACGCTCGGTCACTCGACCAGGAAACACCAAGACTGGTTCGACGAGAACGACCAGGAGATCCAGGAGCTAATAAGCCGCAAGCGCAAGGCATTCCTGATCTGGAAACAGCAACAGAATTATCTTCTCCATAACTTCATCCTTCACAGCTAGACTCCCTCTTTCATTCCTGAGGTTTACTACCCTCTAACTATTTTTATATGCTTATAAAAACCCTTGCTATTTGCTTTTATATTATCTGATAGTCCATTTTTTAGATATCTTTCTAATCTCCCTTTTTACCTCCCCACTACACTTTCTATACTCCTCACAATTATCTTTAATGCTGTTAACCCTAATTTTCTCAATTATTTAGGGACATTGGAGTTGAGTTAATTGGATATGAAACGGGCTGCTGATTCGCTATCACCAGTTTTACACTATCGCAAAATGACGAGATCTACCCCAATGCCATTTAAGGAGATGTAATGGCAATGTTGGGTCAAGCACGAATGGAACCTGGAGAGCAATGCCATGAATGTAGACTCGGGAGGATAGGCAGCAGAGAAGAATGGAGTTGCTGACAGTGTTGAAGGTAGCAGAGAGATCAAGGAGGCTGAGAAGGGATATTAAGCTATGATGATAGTCACACAAGATGTCATTGATCACTTTCACCAGGGCAGTCTTAACATTGTGGGCAGCTTAGAAATCATATTTGTGGGATTTGCGAAGGGAGTTCTGGGGAGCTGGGTGGAGTTGTATGACAATGACATGTTCAAGGACCTTGGAGAGAAAGGACAAGATGAAGATAGGCTGGTGGTTTCAGAGAGTGCCATTTTTAGAAGGGGGAGATGGCAGCAATTTTAAAAGGAATCGTGACAGCACAGAAGAAGGGTTGATAATGTTGGTGAACATGGCACCAAGAAGATGGAATTAAGTATGTAATAACAGTGGAATTGATACCCCAGTAAACCTTGTAAGGGATATTAATCAAAGATCACCAAATAAATCCTTAACTTCTTCACCTTAACTCCTCGTCAAAGAACAATCGAAAATCCTTGTAATAAATGTTATTATTTGTTTTGCTTGAATCATCTTGTATCAACCAATTCAAATTACATTAACATTTACACTACCATGCTCCTATTGGGATTCAGATAAGCTACTGAATAATTGAGTTAACCTCTTCTTGCTAAAGTCATCAAAAACAAAGTCAGGCCATGAAATCATGAATATCTCTTTATTAAGCCACTTAGGATAAAACAATTAACCTCACTTTAATATTGAACAGCGAGAGTACTCAAGATATCTAGACATTTATTATTGACAGAATTAATAGCTGGGTTTCAAAGGCATTCCAAATGTTCCACGGTAACTCAGCATCAGCTGGGTCTACCTATTGAAAGTTGATATTATACTCAATTCATAATTGATATAAAGTCAGTAAGGTTGGTTCTGTGTATAGCTAACAAGTTAACAGCCTTGAATAATAGGTGAATCAGATATCTTAAAAGTCTAGTTATTTTAGCTTATTATTGATAAACTGGAAGCTTGAGCAAAGATTTATGGATCTTGTACAACCTATCCTTCAGAGTCAGTGTAGGAAGGTTGTTGGTCTTGTCTCCTTTCAGGACATCAACATGATGAATCACTATCTGTTGTTGTACTAGTTTGGCTTTCTTATGATATTTGTTCTCCCTTGGTAGCCCTAACCTTGCTTCTGTTCTCAGGAATTTAACTCTTACATATACATGATACACATATATGCCTTTCTGTGGCTAATGGAATTCTTAATTGTTTCTGAACTCGTGTAATTTCTATCTCTCAGTCAAAAGCCTTCTTTCTGTCTTCTCTGGTCAAATTTTCTCTCTCTCTCGACCTGATTTTTTTGCTCTTTTGTTTCAGAAAATACATCTTTTATACCTTTTGATTCTCAAGTTAAAACCTCTTTTCATTTCAACCAGTCTGTGCGGTACATCTTGTTGCAAGGATTCTCTTATTTAGCGACATCTTAGACAGGCATATTTCAAGCACATATAATGGGAAATTCTTACTAACTTGAGGAAAGCTAGATCTATCCATCAGTTGAAAAAACATTTACTCTGTCTGGCTTTAAATAAAGATCCAAGACAATGCAGATAAAGCATTAGATCATTCCCAGGTCCAAAGTGAAAACTTATGTCGCTTTGCTAGGGTGTAAATCATTGGTCAAAACAGCACAAGGTAAGATGGCTCTCTCCTTGGGTCACCCCAGGCACTTAGTAGCTTGTTCAGTAAACATGGCCTTTCGTTCAACCTTGACAGGCCTGAGTGTATCTAACTCTGACCACTGATTGGCACCAGCTGCTAACCGTGAAAGATCTTTTGCTCTCACAGTACACAGTGTTACCCTGAAGTACCTATGGTTCTTACAATTAACTCTTTCTGTTTTTGCAGCGCGATGCAGGATTACTGCAAGGCAAGATTAAGGCCTGCAGCAGGTAAGTGTGGGGATGAAATGGAGATATAGGAGGCCACTACAAGCCCCCTCCCCACCCATGAGGTGACTTTGGCAGAATTCCTACTGCTTCATGGGGATTACTGTAAGCTACCACATGACGGCCCTAGGAAGTGGCGGTAACATAGACAAATGGGAGGGAAATCTGCTGGGGACCCGGGATTCCTCCTGCCACTATTTATATAGTGCCTTTCATAATCTCAGGACATTTAAAGCACACACATCACAACCAATTAAGTATTTTTGAAGTGTAGTTATTGTTGTAATATAGACAAATGTGACAACTAATTTATTCACAGCAAGGTCCTATAAACAGCAATGAGATGAATGACCAGATAATGGGCTCGAAATTTGGCTCTGTAGCGCCTGATTTTTCGGCGCTACGGGTAGCGTTTTGTGTCGAAAATGTTGTCTACACCGTTTGCGCACACTTCTGTTGCGGGCCACGCTGGACGCCATTTTGGTGAGGGCGGTAGAGTAGGCGTTAGGCGTGTGCGCCTAAGTATGTAGAGTAGGCAGATCATGATGTCAATCAGCGTGTAATGCGGATTTGACGGCAGCGCTGCCATTTTTGTCCTCAACGCTGGAGCTAACATCCTGTCTTAACCTTGCACAGCTGAATATACGTTCAGCAGCAGCAAGGACCCCCCATCAGCGATATTTAAAGGGGTCAACCACCACTCTCAGGTTAGAGTCAGTTGCTGATTCATTTCTATTGGCTCTGTGTAAGTTTGTGGAAGTGTTTGGTGCTTTCTAGAGTTGTTTAAAGTTGGTGAGGTGACGGGGAGTGGTGCTGCAAGTGGAGACGGCCTTGGTCCTGAATTCAAGAGGTCCTGGTCAGACCACTTGCTCCCAGTCATGGGTGCTGTAGTTGCCATCCCCCTTGGCCTGCACCATGACAGGGAGATGGAGCAGAGGCAGCAAAGAAGAGGACAAGCTGCTCAGAGGGAGGAGGAAGAGGAAGAAGAGGAGGAGGAGGAGAGAGGAGGGGAGGAGGGAACTAGCACATCCTGACTCCAGCCGGGCTGTCCTTGATGGCCTCAATCGACTATGGTTCCATTGAACACAACCCCAAATCCCCATTGTTCAACAGTCACACACCTTACCATCCCTCTATTCCGGACCATCTCAGCATCCTCTTGGCTACAATGCTTAATAAAAGCCATCACAAAAGAAACATTCCAAGCCAACTTTATACATCAATCCATCCAATATTACATA
Organism: Squalus acanthias; assembly: GCA_030390025.1. Taxonomy (NCBI): domain Eukaryota; kingdom Metazoa; phylum Chordata; class Chondrichthyes; order Squaliformes; family Squalidae; genus Squalus; species Squalus acanthias. The sequence goes on from CM059433.1 coordinate 105,438,475, forward strand.
ACAAAGTCAACTAATCACCCTTGTGCATTCCCTTAGTGCCTGTCTTTCATGTGCCTTTGTACTCCTGACCTAGTACTCCTGCGAACTGCTACCCCAGCTTCTCCAGTCGATCTATGTAACTGTAATCCCTCATCCCTAGTTTATAATGACTTATGTAGCTGGACCCCTAAATCCCATTGTTCATCCAACCCTCAGTGCTCCCCAATTCAGACTGTATTTCCACCTGCCATTCTTACATCCAAAGTGTACTACGTCACACCCACTGGAGAGGAGTATGATGGGGCATTTGCCAGAGATCGTTAGATTTTCATGGAAAATTTGGATCCAGAAAAACAGGATTCAAGAGCTGGTGGACACATTTTAAAGTTATGGGTTTCAAAGGAAAATAAGTGATTGAGTAACCTTTTCAGTAAGAGGAGGCGAGAAGATGGAACAGAAAACCATAGCAGCTTTTAAGAGAAACTTGATGGAATCCTGTTATAAAGGAGATACCGAGTTATTAGTCTGGAATCGGGTATGGAACCTGATACGAAGTTCAGTAGAATGGGTTATATGGACCAATAGGGGGAAAAATTCAGTCGCGCCCCGTTTGGGGCGCAAATATCGTCCGGGCGCAAAAATTAGCGCCTGGCACTAATTATCGCCACTGACTGGAAACTTCACTTTTAACACCCCGGGAGGTGATTGGAGCGCTAAATCAGGTGCTGCACACCTGTCTTAAGGCGCAAAGGCCGAGGAGTGAGGCGCTAACTCAGAGCGCTGGCGAAGCTCATGTAATGTCAGTCAGCAATGGAACACACACACAATGGCACGGGCCAGTTCTTAAAGGGGATGGTTAATCTTGCTTTCCATCCACATCCTGTTCATTGCAGCCTTGAATCTCGGCCTGGAGAGACTTGCACATCAAATGTGCTGGAAAGAACAATGGAGAGTACCAGGCAAAGAGCTCAGAGTGCAGCCCCCACAGTCTCTGCTAAATTGATACAAGGAATGGCAAATCAAAATGAACCTGCAAAGTGCTGCTCAGTACCCAAAACTCCTTCACACAACGTTGAATCTCTCCAGAAGTCTCTCCCTCTCTCTCTCAGAATGCGTAGTTCAAAAATGGCACCAACAATAAAAGGCAGGAAGCGGTCACCTTTAAATAGCGCTCCCCCTTTCCCTTCATGACTGCAGAACGCTCCCCTCAACCTGTCGTTGCTAGCGTCAGGTGGTAAGGCAGGGGGCGCCACTCAATATCCGCTCCGGGGCGATACCGGGGCGTTGCACACTCGACTGATGTCATGATCTGCTGGCGCAGGAGATCGTGGCGGTAGTGTTTAGCGCTGCCGCAAAATGTCTAGTTAATTTCGCGAGCGGCGCAATCTTCGCCGCGCCTGGGCGCTAGATGCTTTGCGCCCCATTAGCGCCCTCTTAAGGCGCTAACGGGAGGCGCAAGCAACTGAATTTTTCCCCCATAGTCTTTTCCTGTCCAAAATATTACTATGTCCCTATGTTAATATGTAACTTTTTAAAACCTCTGTCATGGGTAATATGCTCAACTAAACAATAAAACATTTGAAAAAAGACCTAGGGCTGGATTTTGCGGGGGGTCAGTGGGCGCGATCGGTGGCGGGTCGGGTGGGAAAGTGTTTTTTGTCCCCAGCGGGTCGGGACCCCGCTGTGAACCCGCCGCCACGCGCCTTTACCAAATGTCGGGTCAGTCAGCGCTGAGCAGACCCAGCACGCAGCGGCGGGGGAGGCAATTAAAATCATTAGTGGCTTGTTTACAGCCACTTATCAATGTTTTTTTCCCCAGCTTTTTGGATTTGACAGGTCGCCCACCGTTTCCCGCTGTGCTGGACTTTGTCTGTGAAGCTGAGGTGGGAGGTCAGTGGCCATTGAATCAGCTGATGAGTTGACAGCTTCAAATGTCAAGTCAAAGCTCCTAGCTGATTGAGAAATGTTCCCTTAACCACTAATTTCTCTAAACTGCATTTCCACTACAGATTCAGAATGCTGCAAGTCTTTACACAAGTCTCCATCCAGTCTGAACTCATTACCTTTCCCACTATTGACAGATCGTTCTATCATCTCTACTTCACCTGCCATCTATTCCATCAGCATGGGTGCCCTTGAAACTCTCTCACCTTGGTCCTCAGAATCCCACCATGATCAGCCTCGACACCAGCAGCACCAGGCACACCAGCAGCACCAACAACAACACCAACCTTCTCCACAATCAACTGAGGCTGCACAGGACACAGGGCATCAGCATCTGACCATATTGCTGCCTGGGATGCCAGGGATGGCCTCACCATGGCCACATTTACTTCACTTGACGCTGTACACCCTGGCTGCCACATGATGTGCCAGGTTGGCACCACCCCACTCCAACACCATAAAGCATCCCTACAATGCCCAAGCCATTCCTTTCATACTCATGACCATTACGGGGGTTACCGTTATGTCTCACCATTCACTGCAACTCACTAAGCCACTTCCAAAGGTGAACACAAATCTGTCCAAGAACGCAAAGTGTTGAAAATAAAGGTTTCAATGTTTGACACCACATTAACAGAAACTTTACATGAACATTGCATAAAACACCCAAGTGCCTACCTTTTTGTTTTGTTAGTTGGTATGATTGCACTAGGATGAGGGTGAGTGTGAGGGGTGGCTAGTGAGATGGGGATGTGATAATGTAGATAGAGAGGGATGGGTGGAGGTACAATGTAAGTTGGTGTGTGTAAGGATGTGCAGGAGTAGGGTAGGGAAGGCAGAGTGATGGGGATGTGATGAGAGGCACAGCAGGATGAGGTTGAGTGTGGCTTTGTACTAACATTTCGTGATCTACTGAGATAATTGAAAGGTTTGCGGCATTGCACCCAGGTCCTCCTGACCACATCCCTGCTTGTGCCCTCCTCTGCAATGTGTAACCAGGCTGTGTTGATCTCCTGGGGAGATCTCTTCCGCCCATGGGAAGGGAAAATGACCTCCCTGCGTGCATGGGAGAGCCTGGGTGCAGCCGTGCACCTCTGTGCAGTGCTTGTCAGTGTTTCCAGCACCTCAATGCTGTAGAACACTGACAGCACAAATGTCAAAAGAAAGTTGGCCATGGTCCCTTTAAGGAAACCGGCTGATGACATGTCATCAAATGACGTCACCAGACCCGCTTCCTCTAGTTGGCCGACAAATGCAGGAGGGAGGGCTTCAGATTCCTGAGGCATTGGGGCCGGTTCTGGGGGAAGTGGGACCTGTACAGGCCGGACGGGTTGCACCTCAACAGAGCCAGGTACCAATATCCTCGCGGGGAGGTTTGCTAGTGCTGTTGGGGATGGTTTAAACTAAGTTGGTAGGGGGATGGGCACCGGGATGTAGTATTAGAAAGGAGAAACAAAGGGCACAAAGGATTGGGAGAGACGGATAGCACTAAAGCAAGAAATAGTAAGGTATTAGGTGGGGTCAGACTAAGAGAGAACACACGATGGTCTAAGATAGGTTTACAGTGCATGTATGTGAACGCACGAAGCGTAGTAAACAAGGTTAGTGAGCTGCAGACGCAAATAGCCACATGAGAATATGATATCATAGCAATAACGGAGACCTGGCTCAAAAAGGGCAGGATTAAATATTCCTGGATATAGGGTGTGAAGGAAAGATAGGAGGTGGTGTGGCAGTATTGGTTAAGGAGAATGTTACAGTGCTGGAGAGACAGGATGTCCTGGAGGGGTCAAGGACAGAATCTATATGGCTAGAGTTAAGAAATAATAGAGGTGCCATTACACTACTAGGTGTATTATATAGGCCACCAACTAGTGGGAAAAATATGGAGGAGCAAATTTGAAGGGAAATTACAGAAGAGATGCAAGAACTATAGAGTAGTGATAATGGGGGACTTGAACTATCCTAATATAGACTGGGATAGTAATAGTGTAAAGGGCAGGGAGTGGGAAGAATTTCTGAAGTGTGTTCGGGAGAACTTTCTTGATCAGTATGTTTCCAGCCCAATGAGGAAGGAGACATTGCTGGATCTGGTTCTGGGTAATGAAGTAGGTCAAGTGGAGCAAGTGTCAATAGGTGAACATTTAGGGAACAGTGATCATAGTATCATAAGGTTTAGATTAGCTATGGAAAAGGACAGGGAGCAATCTAGAGTAAAAATACTTAATTGGAGGAAGGCAAATTTCAGTGGGATGAGAACAGATCTGACCCGGGTAAATTGGAATCAAAGATTGGCAGGCAAAACTGTAATGGAACAATGGGCTGCCTTTAAAGAGAAAATAGTTCGGGTACAGTCGAGTACATTACCACTAGGGGGAAAGGTAGGGCAACTAAAATAAGAACTCCCTGGATGACGAAAGAGATCGAGAGTAAGATGAAGCAGAAAAAGAGTGCGTATGACAGATGTCAGGTCGAGAATACATCTGAGAATTAGGCTAAATATAGAAAGTTCAGAGGAGAAGTGAAAAAGAAAATAAGAGGGGCAAAGAGAGGGCATGAGAATAGAATGGCAGCTAACATAAAAAGGTAATCCAAAAGTCTTCTATAGGCATATAAATAGTTATCGGGGTAAGGGTGGGGGGGGCAATTAGGGACCAAAAAGGAAACCTATGCATGGAGGCAGAGGGTATGGCTGAGGTACTAAATGAATGCTTTGCATCTGTCTTCACCAAGGAAGAGGATGCTGCCATAGACATAGTAAAGGAGCAGGTAGAGGAGATACTTCATGGGATAAGAATTGATAAAGACGAGGTACTAGAAAGGCTGGCTGTACTTAAAGTAGATAAGTCACCAGGACTGGATGGGATGCATCCTAGGATGCTGAGGGAAGTGAAGGAAGAAATCGTGGCGGTACTGGCTATAATCTTCCAATCCTCCATAGAAACGGAGGTGGTGCCAGAGAACTGGAAAATTACAAATTTTACACCCTTGTTCAAAAAAGGGTGTAAAGATAAACCCAGCAACTATAGACTGGTCAGTTTAACCTCAGTATGGGGAAGCTTTTAGAAACAATAATCAGGGACAAAATTAACAGTCACTTGGACAAGTGTGGATTAATTAAGGAAATCCAGCATGGATTTGTTAAAGGCAAATCGTGTTTAACCAACTTGATCGAGTTTTTTGATGAGGTAACAGTGAGGTTGATGAGGGCAATGCGGTTGACGTGGTGTACATGGATTTCCAATAGGCATTCGACAAAGTACCACATAATGGGCTTGCCAGCAAAGTTGAAGCCCATGGAATAAATTGGCTAAGTGACAGGAAACAGAGAGTAGTGGTGAACGATTGTTTTTCGGACTGGAGGAAGGTATACAGTGGTGTTCCCCAGGGGTCGGTTCTAGGACCACTGCTTTTCTTGATATATATTAATGACTTGGATGTGGGTGTACAGGACACAATTTCAAAATTTGTAGATGATACAAAACATGGAAGTATAGTGAACAGTGAGGAGGATAGTGATAGACTTCAAGAGGACATAGACAAGCTGGTGGAATGGACGGACACGTGGCAGATGAAATTTAATGCAGAAAAGTGTGGAGTGATACATTTTGGTAGAAAGAATGAGGAGAGGAAATATAAACTAAAGGGTACAATCCTAAAGGAGGTGCATGAACAGAGAGACCTGGGGGTATATGTGCACAAATCGTTGAAGGTGGCAGGGCAGGTTGAGAAAACAGGTAAAAAAGCTTCCGGGATCCTGGGCTTCATGAATAGAGGTATAGAGTACAAAAGCGTGGAAATTATGATGAAACTGTATAAAACACTAGTTCGGCATCAACTGGAGTATTGTGTCCAATTCTGGGCACCGCACTTTAGGAAGGATGTGAAGGCCTTAGAGAGGGTGCAGAAAAGATTTACGAGAATGATTCCAGGGATGAGGGACTTCAGTTATGTGGATAGACTGGAGAAGCTGGAGTTGTTCTCCTTGGAGGAGAGAAGATTGAGAAAAGATTTGATGGAGGTGTTCAAAATCATGAGGGGTCTGGACAGAGTAGATAGAGAGAAACTGTTCCCATTGGCAGAAGGGTCAAGAACCAGAGGACACAGATTTAAGGTGATTGGCAAAAGAACCAAAGGTGACATGAGGAAAAACTTTTTTACGCAGCGAGTGGTTAGGACCTGGAATGCACTGCCCGAAAGGGTGGTGGAGGCAGGCTCAATCGTGGCTTTCAAAAGGGAATTGGATAAGTAGCTGAAGGAAAGAAATTTGCAGGGCTACGGGGAAAGGGCGGGGGAGTGGGACTAGCTGAAGTGCTCTTGCAGAAAGCCGGTCCGGGCTAGATGGGCCGAATGGCCTTCTCCCGTGCGGTAACCATTCTATGATTCTATAACGCACTGGCTGGGCTTAACATGCCCAATCACGGTAAATTCATTTCAGAGGGCGGGATGGAGCCAGCAGCAGGTTCGGACCCGCCACCGACATCGCCTGCCACAGACCCGCCGAGGTTCGTAAAATCCAGCCCCTAGTTGTCACACAACTAACTGATCCGTGTATTGAATCTGTTTTGCAGCCATATCAGTTGAATCTGCTGTATCAAGGAATGTTGTCAGGTTCTTCCTTTACTCGTTTCCCCTTCATAGGCTGTAATAGATCCTAGAGATGGTGCCATGCCTAGAGAAGGTGGCATCAGTGGATTTCATACCCTGACTGAGAGTTGGTGACTTGGGAACAGTTGAAGGCAATGATAGGATAACACCGTTCATCTGTCATTAATGCACAGAAATACTTGTCACAAAATAGCCGCATTGGTTTGCTTTCCCTAAAATGCTTCAATGGAATTAACGGTATTGCAAAGAGATGTGAAATGCTGAGACAGCATCTGTTCTATTAGAACAGCCAGGAGCTATTTTTGTCACTGTTGGAGCACTGAAGATGACTGTAAAATGCACCCTGTGTGTCTCATGCTTTCACTCTGCGCAGATTTCACATTTAAACTGAGCACTCACAGGCAGCAGCCATGGTTTGTGAATGAATTTGCAGCAGTTAAATAGTCAGATGCATTATGTTTAAACTGTCATATTTAATTTCATATTAATTGTGTCTGTAGTCTGTTATTTTTGCTTCCCTCTTAGCCTTTATAACCCCGAATGTCTGATTCAAGACATTGTGGTGACTAACCAAACATAAAACTGTCTCTTTTTAATTGAAAGATCTATCAACCATGAAATAAAAAAAAGGGTTTCTAAAATTTACGTCATTTTAACAGAAAATTTTCCAGGGGGCAACATCCGGAATGAGTTTATGCGATTTTAAAATTGCTGCCTCCACACCCGAGTATCAGTGCTGGTCTAGGTGGCAGAATAGAGGAGCAATTGGAGAGGGATAAAATCAAAAAAGACTGGAAACACTTAGCAGGTCTGTCAATATCTGTTTAGAGAATAAACCAGTTTGTGAGGCAAATGGGTATTTTTTTTTCCTGGGGAATACAAGGCTGTTTGGATTTAAGGCAGGGGCTTTACTGTGGAGTAGTAATCCTGGGTGATTAGTCAAGCAATCACTCGCTCGCCATCAGCAGACATCCTTGACCCAGAGAGGCTAGAGTGTCAACACCACTGTTCTATACCTGACCTGAAATGGGAAAATGTCAATTGCTCGGTGGTAAAACATCCTCACTCTGTATAAAAGGAATAAAAAATATATAAATGCCCATATGCAGTCCAGTTACAACGATTATGACGTTTTTTTGAAGAGTCCATTACAATTCTTGAGTCCATTCTTCACTCAGAGGGTTGTGAATCGTTGGAATTCTCTGACCCAAACTGCTGTGGATGCTCAGTCGTTGACTATATTCAAGGCTGATATCGATAGATTTTTGGACTCCAGAGGAATTAAAGGATATGGGGATAGGGCAGGAAAGTGGAGTTGAGATCGAAGATCAGCCATGATCCTATTGAATGGCGGAGCAGGCTCGAGGGGCCAGATGGCCTACTCTTGCTCCTAATTCATAAAAACATAAGAACATAAGAAATAGGAGCAGGAGTAGGCCATTTGGCCCTTCGAGCCTGCTCCGCCATTCAATAAGATCATGGCTGATCTTCTACCTCATCTCCACTTTCCTGCACTATCCCCATATCCCTTGATTCCCTCAATATCCAAAAATCTATCGATCTCTGTCTTAAATATACTCAACGACTGAGCCTCCACAGTCCTCTGGGGTAGAGAATTCCAAAGATTCACCACCCTCTGAGTGAAGAAGTTTCTCCTCATCTCAGTCCTAAATGGCCGACCCCTTATTCTGAGACTGTGACCCCTGGTTCTAGACTCCCCAGCCAGGGGAAACATCCTCCCTGCATCTACCCTGTGTAGAGATTCACGTATCTCTGGTAAACAGGATCGAGTGCAAACCAATATGGTGGGTATATTGTGTTTAATCAGAGTTTAGGACAGAATATAACACACTAGTAATACAGCAAAAACATACGACCGTAACAAGCAGCTTGTACCGGACCCGATCAGACAGACGGCTGGCATGCGTGAACAGTTCTCTGGCTTCTGGCTTCTGGCCTCTCTCTCTCTCTCTCTCTCAGGCCTTCGATGGTGAGCATGGGATCACTCTCAAAAGAGCGTTCGACCAACCCAACTTCTCTTTTTAACTTCTGTTCAGCTCTCCCTTCCACCGTCTGTGTGCAAGCCCTTGGGGTGTCACTTTTTATTCTCTTTTTAGGGGTGGGCCTGAGGCCAAGTTATTGACAAGACCATTTAACCTATAGAGGTTCCTCCAAAACTTCATCAACCAATGACAGCTTAAGTTATTTGTCTTGGTGCTTGGATGAAAGCCCTCCCCAAGAGGGTCTCATTACTTCATCCAATTTATCTTTCTTGTTTTTACATTTTGAAGGTTCCTCCATTGGAATCCATCTTATCTCTTTTTACTCTCTCCCCCTTAACCCAGCAAATACAAGGCCCCAGTCAGAGCTGTCGCACATTAACCAGTTGCTATCCCACTGTTCTGACCTTCACAAGTAAGGTCTATGATTTACTCCCTTTTTCTGCTGTGAACTTTTCTCTCAGAACTTTTATATTCCCATGAATTATGGTTTCGCGCTGCTTTCAGTGTTCAATAGCTGTTGCTTTATACTTTTTTTTCTTTCAAAAATACATAGCAACTTGCAGCTGCTTGGGCTATCTCACCTTCATCTAACAAATCTGTGGAGATTATAATATGGTTATTAGTAATAATGGAAGAAACATAGGTTGGGCCTTTACTGGCCAAATTAAAGATACATTAACAAAGTCAAAACCCTAACTTACAAACAACAGATAACTAGCCTGGCAGGACCATCCTATGGGCCCCCGTGTGGAATGTTTATGTTTCACCTAGTCTAACTGATTAAAAAGACTGTCTCAAATTCTAATGCAAGCTTTCCAGGAAAACAAAACTTATCATTTAAACACAGTATTTTTAGGCACCCCTAGTTTCTAACACCTGTCAAGCCCTGTAAGAATTTTTTATGTTTCAATGAGATCACCTCTCATTTTTCTAAACTCTACAGAATATAGGCCTAGTGTCAGCTGTGGCTCAGTTGGTAGCACATTCACCTCTGAGTAAGAAGGTTGTGGGTTCAAAGTCCCATGCCAGGAACTTGAGCACATAAAGCTAGGCTGACACTCCAGTGCAGTACTGAGGGAGTGCTACACTGTTGGAGGTGCTGTCTTTCAGATGAGATGTTAAACTGAGGCCCTGGCTGCTCTCAGGTGGATGTAAAAGATCCCATGGCACTATTTCAAAGAAGAGCAGGGGAGAGTTATCTCTGGAATCCCTCAACATAACAAAAACAGATTATCTAGTCATTATCACATTGCTGTTTGTGGGACCTTGCTCTGTGCAAATTGGATGCTGTGTTTCCCAAGTACTTCATTGGCTGTAAAGTGCTTTGAGATGTCTGGTGGTTGTGAAAGGTGCTATATAAATGCAAGTCTTTTTCTTTAGTCTACGCAATCTCTCCTCCCAGGAACCAGTCTGGTGAACCTTCGTTGCACTCCCTCAGTATACTGAATAAAAGATTCTCCCTCAGTATACTCAAGTATGTTCTTATGTAATATATTGCTTGCCCAATGGTGAAGCCCCAAATTAAGACATGGATTATAATAAAAGTGTGAGTGTGTGTCTTGTCGTTTTCGTCAAAAATTGAAACAATTTGATTTAATAAGTTCTGCAATACATCTAGAAGAAGAAGCACAAATGCCGTAACTGCTATTATCAAAACAATAAAAGATTGCAAACGAACAGAAACAAAAATCCTGGCTGACCACCAGCCAGTCCATCAGTCACTCTCTCCAGCAGCAGGCAGCCTTGACCCAGAGAGAGCGAGAGTCAACCCGCCCGTGCCCAATCAGGGCCGGCAATGCTGAGAGGCGGCGCCAATGGCAGCCTGCGAGGGTGCGGGGTGCGCGTTGCTGCGGACGGTTGGCTCAGTCGGTGCTGGGAGCCGCGACAGAGGAAGGAGCCGGTACCGAGTGTGACCATGGTCCCCGCCGCCGCTTCATACCCGCCCCAGTCCGCCGCCGCCGCCGCCGCCGCCCTCTGCACCGCCCGTTTCAACTAGCGAGAGGTAAGGACCGGGACAGGGGGGAGGCAGCGAGTGAGCCGCCCCCAGCGGGCTCCCCTCCACCTCCTCGGGGACAGCCGGCCGCCGCTGACTGACTGACCGACCGACTGACAGGCGGCTGGTTCGCTCACAGCCCGGAGGCCCGGCCGCAGGAAGGGAGTCTCCTCTTTCGCCTTTCTGTTTTTACTTTGCAAGGAGCAGGGATGCGCTTGATTTGTTTTTTTGTGCCACGTCAGGGCCCCGGGAGGAGGAAACTTCTGACTGTTTGTCAGTAAGGGCGAAGCTAAAGGTGACCTGTCAATGAGCCCTCCTGTGAGAGAGAGAGAGAGACAAATGGGACAGGATGGCACTGAGAGTGTGTGTTTGTGTAGACAGATACACACACACACAATTGGAATCTTTGACAACATAATAGTCCTTTTAATTCTGTAATTATAGCTCAGAAAATGCTTTTGGATATCGTCTTGCTTTACTTCTCTCCTGAAGACTTTTCCTGGTAATACTTCTGCCGTAGCTTGGCTAAGTGGCCGCCTTCATCCACAAGCCCAGGCATCGCGTGTTGGCAGGCTATTCAAATATGAAGTTCGATCACAATTGAATCTGATTATGTTCTAACCTGAACATTTCTACCCCATTCACTTTCAGTTAGGGATCAGCGGATAGTAATCAGAAATGAGAGTTTCTAGCTGATTCCTTCAGATGGACCATACTTAAGAAATTGCATAGAGATCAATCCAAGACAGACTATTGGAAAGTACAGGACTAGAAACTATTCTGCAATTCATCTTTTGATCCCAATCACCCAGTTCGCCCTTAAAATTTTCTACACTATTTTCCAGCATTCCACACATTCACCTTCGTCTGCATAAAATAGTTAAATCTAAGTGTCTGTGCACCTTCCCTTTTCTAAGCTTGAACCTGTGTCCTTTGGTTCCAGGGTTTGGGGCAACCTGGAACACATTATCATAGTTCAGTTTGTCTATACTTGAATAATATCTCCCCTCTGTTCTCTAGAATAAACAATCTAGCACTTTGCAGTCTCTCCTCCATATGTCAGATGGCTTCAGCTAGGTATTAGTTTGGTTGCCTGACATCCCCAAGTTTTGTTGAGATTCTTATCCTTAAGAATGGCAGTTCTGTCTCCTCCACTTCTGCCTGCAGTTGTTCCACAAGGGGATCTGTGTTTTTGAGTACTTTTGTTCATCTGCAATTTATATACTGCTATTTTTTGTATAGCACTTTTGGCGTGGTGTTTCTTGTTCTGAACAAGTTACTGTCTCTTAAACATATGTGGGTAGAGTTTCCGCTTTTGGCACAATTGGCGATTCCGGCGCAAATTGCGCCTGTTTTGCAGTGTTTTTCCCCCGTGTTTCTGGTCAAACTCACTTGTATATTGCCGAATGCAAAATCTGCCATGAACCAGCGCAATCGGGCAGCGTTTTAAATTGTAATTATTTTTATTTTTTGCTTTTAAAAAAAAAAATTCCTTTCTATATTTGAGCGGTAACTTGGTAAAGTTTGATTAATACAACTGAAAATGGGTTTATCACAAAATAAGCATTTTAAGTCGGTGTCAATCCACCACCTATGAGTAACCTGATTTTAAATGTCTGAAAATGACTTTTTTTAAAAATGTACAAAACTATTTTCTAGTTATGATAGCAAAATACTGCGGATGCTGGAAATCCGAAATAACAACAGAAAACGCTGGAAAAACTCAGCAGGCCAGGCAGCATCCGTGGAGAGAGAAAGAGAGTTAACGTTTCAGGTCGATGACCTTTCATCTAGTTAGATTGGCGTACAGTAATTAGTTCCTTAGTAAATTTTAAAAAAATTCAAAACCTTTCAAAATATACCTAGTTATCCTTATAACACCAGAGTTATCCCTGGTGTCCTGGCCAATAGTTACCCCTCAACCAACATAACAAAAACAGATTATCTGGTCATTATCACATTACTGTTTGTGGGACCTTGCTGTGAGCAAATTGGCTGCCACGTTTCCTACATTACAACAGTGACTCCACTTCAAAAGTACTTCATTGGCTGTAAAGCGATTTGAGACGCCCGGTGGTTGTGAAAGGCACTATATAAATGCAAGTATTTCGTTCTTTTGCCCCGAAGTTCCAGCTTAATTTCTGGAGCCTCTTCGAAGGCCTGCAAATGAACGCAATTAGCGGAAACTCACTATGGTGATTAATTCACCCTGGGGACGTGGCCAGTTTTGTGGGCAGGGTCTGCTTCTAGCGTGATGTTTTTAAAACTATCGCAAATGATTGTGGAAACTCTAGTTGCGCTGATCGCAATTTTTGCTTAAAATTCCTCGATCTTTTGCACTGGTTACTCCGAGATCGGTGGAATTGTGCTGATAAAGCCAGCGCAATCAAGCAGAAACTCCAGGCCATGATTTCTTGTAATTTTAAGTTTTTTACATTTAAAGCAGTCACTCATATTTGCTTGTTGTGAATTCCATATTTTGGCATATGAATTTGGTTTTTTTTAAACCAAAAATTGCAACTTTTGTTAATCTCATGAAGTTGTGGTGCAAAGGCTTAATCCATCATCTATCTAATCTTCTGTTGAGAGGAAGTATGACCTTATTGATTACATCAGGCTTTAGTTTCCTATGTATGTAAAACTTGAGAGTATTTGGCAATCCACACAGTTGTTTCATAAGAGAATAAAACAGTACTTAAATACATAAGCAACAGCAACTTGGAATTATATAGTGCCATTTATCATAGAAAAACATCCCAAGGTGCTTTAGAGACATGAGCCAAAGAAGGCGAGATTAGGAGGGGGGTGAAGGAAGTGGATTTTACGGAGGACCTTAAAGGAGGAGAGGAAAGTAGAGCAGTGGAGTGGTTCAGGGACAGAAATTCAGAGTGTGGGACCTAGGTGACTGAAAGCACGACCGTCAATGGTGGGGCATAAGGAAGAGGGATGCACAGGTGATTGGAGTCAGAGGAATGAAGAGTTCAGGTGGGATTGTAAGGATGAGAGGATGAGGTCATGGATGCATTTAAAGACAAGAACATAATTTCTAATTGTAAGATTTTGGAGGACGGTGAACCAATATAGGTCAGTGAGGATGGGGTGATGGGCCAGTGGAGTATGGGTAGCATTCAAGCTGAAGTTTTGGATGAACTGGAGTTCATCTTGTGGTGGGGGTTTGAAGGATGGGAGGCTGGCAAAAAGAGCATTGGAATAAGTAAGTCTGAAAGTGATACAGGCATGTATGAGGGTTTAGTGGCAGATGGGCTGAAGTAGGAGCGTGTTGTAGAACTGGGAGTAGGTGATTGCTGTATAAAGAAAATAAGGGGTTAGAAAGAGAGTTTGAGTTTAAAAAAAAATATATATTTTAGATTTGCATCAGGTATGATTCTAGTCACTGCAGGCTTTTCCTCTTGACAAACCATAGTTTTGCTAGGGATTCTTGGTGTCATACTCAGTTGAATGCTGTCTTGATGCCAAGAGCAGCTACTGTCGCCTCTTTGGCATTCAGCTCTTGTCTCCATTTGATCCATAAATGGAGACAAGAGCCGAGTGGTTCTGGTGGATCCTGAATTGAGTATCCGCAAACAGGTTACTGGTGAGTAGTTGTTGCTTGATGACTCCTTCCATCAGCTTTAACTAACAAAAGGGGTTAGAATGACCACTGAGTGCCATTTTAGAAGTTCATTATTTATAAACCGCCTACAGACATGGGTATAGAAAATACTTTCATTTGGATTGAGATACCCATTGAATTTTGGAATTTCTACATATATTGGAGCATTGCCCTTCGTTATACCAGGAAAGAGCACTGTTTCTCACTTGGATTTCTTGCATGAAGTTATATATAATTATTTGCTCATGTTTTCTTGGGTTCTTTCATACAATTTTATTGCAAACAGATGGTTCAGTGTTACACGATATATAAGTTTATCATTTATGAGCAAATTAGGTTACTGGGTAAATCTGAAATTTAAACTAAATTTTATTATTTGCATCATCAAAGAAATACCCTGCCAATTGGTGACTCACTGGGTAAATTTATTACCCAGTGTGACACTGAACCGTAAAGATCAGAAGGTCCCAGATAGGTAGGGATTGTAGATGCATTGGTAATTTTTCAAAACTCCCTGGATTCCGCTAAGGTCCCGGCAGACTGGAAAACTGCTAATGTAACACCCTTATTTAAAAAGGGCAGTAGACAGAAGGCTGGTAACTATAGACCGGTTAGCCTAACATCTGTGGTAGGTAAAATTTTGGAGTCCATTATTAAGGAAACAGTAACAGGACATTTGGATAATCATAATTTAATAGGACAAAGTCAGCATGGTTTTACGAAGGGGAAGTCATGTTTGACAAATTTGCTGGAGTTCTTTGAGGAAGTAACATATAGAGTGGATAAAGGGGAACCAGTGGACGTAGTGTATTTAGACTTCCAAAAGGCATTTGACAAGGTGCCACACAAAAGATTATTGCTTAAGGTAAAAAATCACGGATTGGGGGTAATATTCTGGCATGGATAGAGGATTGGCTATCTAACAGAAAGCAAAGAGTTGGGATAAATGGTTCATTCTCAGACTGGCAATCAGTAACTAGTGGTGTTCCACAGGGGTCAGTGCTGGGTCCCCAACTCTTTACAATCTATATTAACGATTTGGAGGAAGGGACCAAGTGTAACATATCAAAATTTGCAGATGATACAAAGATGGGAGGGAAAGTAGTGAGTGAGGAGGACATAAAAAACCTGCAAGGGGACATAGACAGGCTAAGTAAGTGGGCAGAGATTTGGCAGATGGAATACAACACTGGAAAGTGTGAGGTGATGCACTTTGGCAGGAAAAATCCTAGAGCAATTTATTATCTTAATGGCAAGAAACTGGAGAGTACTGAAGTGCAAAGGGATCTGGGGGTCCTGGTGCACGAAACTCAAAAGGTTAGTATGCAGGTGCAGCAAGTGATTAAGAAGGCAAATGGAATGTTGGCTTTCATTGCTAGGGGGATAGAATATAAAAATAGGGAGGTATTGCTTCAGTTGTACAAGGTATTGGTGAGACCGCACCTGGAATACTGCATACAGTTTTGGTGTCCTTACTTAAGGAAAGACATCCTTGCTCTCGAGGCAGTGCAAAAAAGGTTCACTCGGTTAATCCCGGGGATGAGGGGGTGGTCATATGAGGAGAGGTTGGGTAGATTGGGACTCTACTCATTGGAGTTCAGCAGAATGAGAGGCGATCTTATTGAAACATATAAGATTGTGAAGGGGTTGGATCGGGTGGATGCGGGGAGGATGTTCCCGATGACGGGTGAGACTAGAACTAGGGGACATAGTCTTAGAATAAGGGGCTGCTCTTTCAAAACTGAGATGAGGAGGAACTACTTCACTCAGAGGATGGTAGGTCCATGGAATATGCTGCCACAAAAAGCTGTAGAAGCTACATCATTAAATAAATTTAAAACAGAAATAGACAGTTTCCTAGAAGTAAAGGGCATTAAGGGTTACGGGGAGCGGGCAGGAATTTGGACATGAGTCTAGGTTCGGATCGGTCATGGCCCTGTAGGTAGTGGAGCGGGCCCAGGGACCGTGTAGCCTGATTCTGCTCCTATTTCGTGTGTGCAATTCTGTTAGATGCAGGAGATGGTTCTGTGATAGTAGATTGGCGGTTAGGATCAGATCAGCCATGATCTTATTGAATGGCGGAGCAGGCTCGAGGGGCCGATTGGCCTACTCCTGCTCCTATTTCTTATGTTCTTATGTTATGTTCTTATTCAATCCCGGATTTATTCTGCATTAGTAGATCTATGCCAGTGTAGTGGTTTGTAGTGGCACTGCAGTTGGTTTGGAATGCTCGACTAGGGAGAGGGAGAAATAAGTCAGAAACGCAGTCTTGACTGCTGTCCAATGACTTTTGCTGGAAAGTGTACAAGTATGGGTGTCTGATCAGGACAATCAGATTGGTTTGATGAGGTATATAGTCAAGTGGCCTACCAGTGCTCACTGCTCACTCATGAAAAGTGACAACTTGGACGAGCTACCAGAGGGTGACCAGTGGCTGTTGAACTACACCCCAGCATAAACTTATGACTTTGGCAGAGGAGGGGAGAAAATTGGAAGGAAGAAAAAACAATATTAAAAACAAATAACTAATTGTTTTAATGAAGAACAGTGGTCCTTGACACTGGTTTCACTGTTCTAATTAAGGGCCCATTTTCATAATTATTCTTTAGATTCAATTTACAGTATAAACATAACTAGTTGAGCTGCAGATTACAATTTAAAAATCATCTTTGTTGTGGACACAACTGTTTGGGTTCTTGTGAAACTATTATGGGTGGTATAGAAATTGTCTCCAATTAAACCTACATGCATAAGGTACAGAAAATATAATAGTTTTGTTTTTGTTTGTGGTCCAGTGTGTTTTTTAAATATATGGTATTAACTTATTCTGATACTTTCTGGTTTTGTAGCCCTAATTCTGAGCTCCAGTCAGTACATTTCAAAGTAGAGAACTGGGGAGGTCCCAGTAGATTGGAGGAATGTCCAAACAGATCCAGGCAACTATAAACCCATTAGTCTTCGTTCAGTATTGGGTAGAATAATGGAATTGATCATCGGGAGTAAACTTGAGGCTATCTGTATGGTAACCTATTAAACAGCGTCGTAACATGGATTCAGAAGAGGAAGGTCCTGCTTTACTAAACTCCTTGATTTTTTTGAGGAAGTGACGTTTCAAGTATGACTGGGTGACTATCAAAAAACATTTGAAGTGTCACACGAAAGGATACTACTTCAACTAAAAGCAGTGGGGACCCAAGGAATGGATAAGAAATTGATTCAAAGGCAGGAAGCAACAGATATCTGTATGCTGGAGTGGGGGTGAGAACTGCTGAGTGGGGTTACTTGGGGATCAGTGTTGGGATCTCTGCTGTTCCTGATGTACGTGAGTGGTTTGTTTCCAGAAGCTCAATGCAAACTTTTCAAATTCATAAATTATACTAGAATAGGAGGCAGTTGAATCAGAGGAGAGCCCCTTAACTGCAAATATGAGCTTGATAAAAGATGTATTCCGGAACAGTGGCAGATTAAATCTAATATGGTAATTGTAAAGTACTGCACATAGCAAAACAAAATGAGTGACATTAGTAATTCTTGAATGGTGGTGAAATAGCTGAGGGTGAAGACGATTTAGGGGTTTGTTAAGTTTGACCTAATCACTGTGGAGCAGCAATCACCTGGCAAATAGAATACTGAACTATTTAGCCAAAACAATAGAGTATAAGTTGTACAGAGTCATGGAAACCATACACCTGGTGTGCTGTTTCCAGTTCTGGTCACTGAGCCACAAGGCAAACATTCAAGCTCTCGAGGCAGTTTCAAGAAGAACCACAAGACTGATCCCTAATATCAGCAGTGTGCTTTATAAGGAAACTTAGACTTTTCAGTTTTGAAACAAAGTGACTGAAAGGGATTAAGTGTGTGCTTATGTGGTAATGGTATTGAAAAGGTAAATCTAGAACAGTAGATTTGTGGCAGTAGGACAAGGGTACACAGGTCCAAAACTCTGCTGCCTGTATCCTAACTCTCTCCAAATCCCACTCACCCAGCACCCGTGTACTTGCTGACCTACATTGGCTCCCGGTCTGGCAATGCCTCAAATTTAAAATTCTCATCCTTGTGTTCAAACCCCTCCATGACCTCACCCCTCCCTACCTCTGTAACCCCCTCCAGCCCTAACAGCCTTTGAGATCTCTGCGCTCCTCCAGTTCTGGCCTCTTGTGCATCACTCTTTTCCATCGCTCCACCATTGGTGGCTGTGTGTTCAGCTGCCTAGGTCCTAAGCTCTGGAAATCCCTCCCTAAACCTCTCTGCATTTCTACCTCTCCTCCTTGAAACCTACCTCTGACCAAGCTTTTGGTCACCTGTCCCAATATCTCTATGTGGCTCGGTGTCAAATTTTGTCTGATAATGCTCCTGCACGATGTCTTGGGATGTTATACTGCATTAAAGGTGCTATGTAACTGCAAGTTGTTGTTGTTCCAACTAATAGGCAAATTTAGGATGAGATTAGGAAGCTGTTCTTCATACAGATAGTGATCAACACATCGAATGGACTTCCACATAGAGTAATAGAGGTGTGCAAACCTCTGAATCATTTAAGAAACAGTTGGATGTTGTAATGGGGTGGTGGGAGGGGGGACTATATATTTTTTTGTGGAATTGATAAGGGACTCCTTATCTATTTTATGACCTAAGCCTAGGAAATGAAGAGGTTCCTAGTTTAGCAGGGAGTAAAACAATGTAGAGTTTGAAGTAGCCGGATGGATGAACGTGGTCTGTGTGCCATGTATGTGGATCTTAATGATTGGGTGGTCTGGAGAGTCTGACTAACAGTTTCTTATGTTCTTGTATAGGTTCTGGGACATTTTCTTTTCTTTAACCTGTTTCCATGGTTTGTACAAAATAATTTTTAAAGGTTCCCCAGGTTTCAGAGGACTAAGGGTAACACAGTGTGATTTGACAAAGTGAGGAGGGATAAGAAAAAAAATTGTACTTTGTAATTCAACTTTTAAAATAAACTGACCCATCCAAAAATGTGTTATTTCAAGAAGTTCTTTATTTCCTTTTTAAATAATCCTCTGTCACAATTTAATTGCTGTTGGTGAACATAGATTTTGCAAATTAATATATATATATACCAGTATGATGGTGAAGAGCAGACAGTTGACAAATGAATGTGACATATGGCTGATGGGTTTTATATTCGGTGTCTAAAGGATGAAAGCAGATTGAAACACCTTATTTAAATTATTGCTTGACGATTGTGCAGATGTATCTTTGTTTGCACGGGCACTTCTGTTACATTGTTGGTTTCCTGGAGTGATTCACATTTTGCATTAAATAGCTTGCGTAGGAACAGATGGCCGTTAAAATATACACGTATTATCATTGTAGGATGAAATGATGGACGGTGCTGAAAGTGCTATATGGTAGAATGTGTTTTCCAATGAACAGCAAAAACCAACAGTTTGGTTATTACTAATGTTGCATAGACATGTTAAGCCATAATACTTGAAAATACAATGTTATAAGTTTTAATAGTTTGTCCTAATAAAAAGTAATGTATGTAGAGGAAGGTTGGGTCTGTTTATCAACTTGGTTCAAAAAATGTATAAGGCTCTTCCCTTCACTAGGGTTGAAGTAAGTGCTACTTGTCAGTTTGAGATATGTGGTGATGGGTTTTGTGTTGGGTGTCTAAAAGATGAAAGCAGACTGAAACACCTCGTGGATTACAGAAAGTGAAACACCAAGTGATGTCAAACCATGTTTGGTGTGAGTGAGTTCTGTCAGTAACATTGCACATGTTTTGTCTGTAATCCTTTGGACCATCACTGTAATTAATACATCAATTAATACAGCACAAGATGTTTATAATGGTTTATATGAGGATGGAAATGAGTGATAGCCACAGACGTGGAGTGTAGCTGGAAAATCCTAAAGTAAAATAGTACAAGTTGTCACTAGACTTATGTTAGAAAAAAGGCACTTAAGCAAATGCACTTTGTCAATATCTTGAATCGTACACTCAAAAAGCTGAGGAAAAGCCATTTGGCTCATTTAAAACTCTTCTGTAATACACATTCATTACTCAATTTCCTCCCATCATGATCATTGCTAATTACCAGACTTAAAACCAGTACTTCTGCCTAGTGTTATACAGCTCAAAATGCTTTCTCCAGATACAACCTAAGTTTAGAAAAATAAAATGTATAATTGTACTGCTAAATGCTCGCAGTTTGAGTGGGTGTAGTAAAAAAGTCTCACCATTTGTGCTTTACTGAAATTCTAGTAAAACTACTGCATTGTCTTATTTTAGTTTTAAGCTATTTTAGACTTTTGAGTCTACCAAATTCCTGATGATCCACTTCGGTGAGGAAAAGGACATGTGATTTTCACAACTGGTCTGTGATTGTTGTAGCACTCTCGAAAGTGGCATAGGGCATCATTTGTAACCACTGCTGTACACACACTTAGTGTATTTTAATTAAGCAATATAAACTGGAGTCATGGTTACAAGGCACTTAACAGTTTCTAATAAACAGGTTGTGAGTTGAAGTGCTTATTGCTGAAAGCAATGCTTAATCCTCAGCAACCACAAGTAAAAAGTGTACTTTTTTTTGTGGCATTTTTTAAATATTTTACTTTTGTTTATTGGTATGGACACAATTTAAGGTAGAGTATTTACTGAGCTACATTCATACAATCAGGGATTTTGGCACAGAAGGAGGCCATTCAACCCATCGCACCTGCACCACTGCTGGCTCTTTAACTGGCACTATCTAATCTCATTTCCCTTTGTGTTTCCTGTATCATTTTATATTCTTCTTTTAAAATACTTATCCAATTTTGTTTGAAATAATGTTAGACACTCTGCCTTAATATCCACCAGTGGTGGGAGTCATACCTGAGACAAAAGAGGATGGTCATGGTTGTTGGAGGCCAATTATGCAGCTCCAGGACATCACTGCAGGAGTTCCTCAGGACAGTGTCCTTGGCCCAATCATCTTGAGCTGCTTCATAAATTACTTTTCCTCCATCATAAGGTAAGGAATGGGGCTGTTTGCTGATGATTTTGCAATTAACAGCTCCATTCACAACGCCTCTGATAATGAAGTACCCCAAGCCAACCTACAACAGGACAACATTCAGGCTTGGGCTGACAAATGGTTGACCATGACCATCTCCAACAAAAGGTCTGACTGCCTCCCCCTAACTTCAATGGCACTAGCATTGCCGAGTCCCCACCATCAACATTCTGTGGGTCAACATTGAACAAGATTAACTCGGATCAGTCTTATCAACAACATGGCCTCTCAAAGCCATCTACAGGGCTGAAGTCAGGAGTGGAAAACTCCCCACTTATCTGGTTGGTGCAGCCACAACAACATTCAGAGAAGATCGGTTTCTGTTTTGAATGTTGCTAAAACAGAAGAAAACAGGCAAGGAACTTGAAGTACAGCCAAGTTAAATGATAACCCACAATCATTTTACACTGTTCATAGACACCTCTTTTATAGGACTCACTAAAGTCTTGCTTAACTCTTAAATTTTTTTAGAATTAAAAACAAAGAACCTGGTCATAAAAATCCATTCACTCTAAACATGGTACCCGTGTGCGACAGGATAATAACAACAACTTGCATTTGTATACAGCCTTTAACATAGGAAAACGTTCACAGGAGCGTAATCAGACAA
Organism: Squalus acanthias; assembly: GCA_030390025.1. Lineage (NCBI taxonomy): Eukaryota > Metazoa > Chordata > Chondrichthyes > Squaliformes > Squalidae > Squalus > Squalus acanthias. The sequence continues at coordinate 105,460,250 of CM059433.1, forward strand.
AAATTGACAGAGTAGTGAAGGATATATCGGGATGGGTGACGAAGCTTGGTCAAACTGGTAGGTTTTATGGAGGGTCATAAAAGGAGGTGAGCGGTTTAGGGAGGGAGTTCAAGCTTAAGGCCTAGACGGCTGAACGCACGGATGCCAGTGGTGTGGTGGAGGGAGTGAGCGATGCATAAGCGCCTAGAGTTTGCGGAATGCAGAGTTCTTGAACGGTTGTAGGACCGGAGGAAATTAGAGATAGGAAGGGGCAAGGCCATGGGGTGATTTGCACACGAGGATGAGAATTTTTAAATTGAGGCATTGGTGGACCGGGAGCCAATATAAGTCACTGAGCACAGGGGATGATGGGTGAGTCGAACATGGTGCGAGTTATGTTACAGGCAGCAGAGTTTGAATGAGCTCAAGTTTATGGAGGTAGAAGATGGGAGGCCAGCCAGGAGAACATTGGAATAGTGAAGTCTGGAGGTAACAAAAGCATGGATAAGCATTTCAGCAGCAGATGGACTGTGACAGGTGTGGAGATAGGCAATGTTACAGAGGTGGAAGTAGACGGTCTTTGTGATGTTGAGGATATGGGGTCAGTAGCTCAATTCAGGGTCAAATAAGACGCTGAGATTATGAACAGTCTGGTTCAACTTGAAACGGTGGCCAGGGAGGGGAATGGAATTGGTGGCTAGGGAACTGAGTTGCGGTGAGGGCCTAAGACAATGGTTTCTGTTTTCCCGATGTTTAATTGGAGGAAATTTCTGCTCATCCAGGACTGGATGTTGGACAAGCAAGCTGATAGCACGGAGGCCGTGGAGGAGGTCAAGAGAGGTGGTGGTGAAGTAGAGCTGGGTGTTGTCAGTGTACATGTTGTACCTGACATTGCGTCTTTGAATGATTTTGTCGAGGGGCAGCATGTAGATGAGAAATAGGAGGGGGTCAAGGAAAGATCCTTGGAGGAGTCCAGCCATTGTAGGCGATTCTCTGGCTATGACTGGATAGCTAAGAGTGGAACCAAGTGAGGGCAGTGCCACTCAACTGGACCACAGGACAAGGTTGGGGCAGGAACGCCCCAGCCTGGGCTCTTCCTGATGACTGATACACTGGGTGAAACGAGGCATACTAGCGTCCTGGCTGGTATTTGTGGGGCCTGCTTGTTTATCCAGGCTTGGGTCTTGGCCTATATCCCCAAAGACTTTAGGCCTGATTGGCCCCCTTTGCAAGGGGACAATAGGTGTTTTGAAATCAACATCTGTGGGTTTCTGTTCTTATGACAACCCAAAGTCTCTGTTGCTGATTTACTAGAGTGGAAAGATCACTGTTTACCTCCTCAAAAAAAATTAATATTTTTGAAAATCTCTATTAAATCCACCCATTACCTTTTCTGTTCCAATGATCTTTAGCCCTACCACATCCAGTTGACAATGGTGGGGGATGACCATGTAATCAACAGGAGGCGGAATCTCCAAGATCATCCCCATCTTAAGCTATGGTTGAGCCCAGCACGTGTACAAGAGACAAGACAAATGACTCCTCCCGAAGCCCCCACTATCATGGATACCAATGTCCAGCCAATTTATTAGTGGCCTTCTCTCCGTCATAAGGTCAGGAGTGGAGCTGAACACCAGCGATTCCAGAGTGTTCAGCTTCATTCACAACTCCTCCATTAATGAAACATCCCATGCTAGCCTACAACTGGACCTGAATAACATCCAGACTCTGTGGCTGCATTCCCTTTTTAATAACGTACCTAAAGTTCATGAAGTCTTGTGTGACTCCTTCTCAAATACCTTCTGAAAATAAACTTATAATGTAGTCTTTGTAAACTGTAATTCACTAATGTTTTAAAATATTACGATTGTTGCAACAGATTAGTACATTTCCAATTCAAAGAGCTGATGCGACAAATGGCATGTTTTGTCTATGGATTATTACTTTTTGTCCAGTATTTTTGTTATGGCACCTTTTGGGGTTAAAACTGGATTAATTGAAAGAAAAAAATAACTCAGGCTGTTTGTTACAAACTTTAATATGTATATGTATTAAAGTGTAACCCTGTTTACTTGTTTAATTCATTGATTTTTAAAAAGATGTGACATTTATGTGATAATTGGATTGCTCTACCCGTCATTAGGTGGCAGTGGCTAATCCTGGTGTTCTGAGTAGGTGTGTTTACTTACACTTCTGGTTAGCTATTCATAATGCGGAGATGCCGGTGTTGGACTGGGGTGGACAAAATTGAGAGGTCGCACAACACCAGGTTATAGTCCAACAGTTTTATTTGAAATCACAAGCTTTCGGAGCTATCGATTGCTCCTTCCTCAGGTGAAGTAAATTAGATACAGAATCGCCAAAGCATATATAGATAGAGAACAAAGCATGTGTACCTTACAATTGCAGACCACTAAATTAAATCATCCTGACTATCACACCTCGGCAGATAGTCAGGATGATTTAATTTAGTGGTCTGCAATTGTAAGGTACACATGCTTTGTTCTCTATCTATATATGCTTTGGCGATTCTGTATCTAATTTACTTCACCTGAGGAAGGAGCAATCGATAGCTCCGAAAGCTTGTGATTTCAAATAAAACTGTTGGACTATAACCTGGTGTTGTGCGACCTCTCAATTTTAGCTATTCATAGGCAGACTATTAAATTTAGGCAGCTTCTTGAGTTATCATCTTGAAGACAATTTGTTGGGGAAACTTGGCTGTTATCTCTGACATCCTGTGGATGTTTGTTTTCTTGATGCAGTCAGGAGTGATACACACTTGATTTTATTAGTTGCACTTCAAAGGAGTTAAAAAGTAAAGCTTGAACAAGTTTGCCCCAATTCAGGAGACCCTCTGAAGCTATCAAAGAGAGAGAGAGAGACAGGTGGCTTTGTGCAAGGTTAATGGTGAACTCCTGCATAAAGTTACAGTCAGGGAGCTTCTCTCTGGTTCAGTTTTCTGCTAGTTTTAGCACTGGAAATTTGATTGTTTAATATCTTCTATATTCTGGGGAACAGTAGGTTCATTAATCTGTGATCAGTAAGCTCCATAGCTCTGGTGGTACAACTGGACTTGATATATAAGGGGAGTCGTAACGGTTCTTTAAACCGATTAACATGGGAAATTCTATTAAAGTGTCACCTACAGGGGTGACCGCAAATAACTACGACTAATGCTTGAGTTCTGAATTTGGTTCGCCAACAGTTGCTGAAGATCATGTCTGTGCTTGGTAGTGAGGCTTTGTCAGTTCTTGGCTAGACTAGATTGAAATATGATCTTGAATGGTGGAGCAGGCTCGAGAGACCATATGGCCAACTCTTGCGATAGCAAAATACTGCGGATGCTGGAAAATTGAAACAACAGAAAACGCTGGAAAAACTCAGCAGGCCAGGCAACATCCGTGGAGAGAGAGAAACAGAGTTAACGTTTCAGGTCGAAACCCTTTGTCTGACGAAGGGTTTCGACCTGAAACGTTAACTCTGTTACTCTCTCCACGGATGTTGCCTGGCCTGCTGAGTTTTTCCAGCGTTTTCTGTTGTTGGCCAACTCCTGCTCCTATTTCTTATGTTCTATGTGGAGGAGAGTTCATCGGGTTGAAATTAAAACTGGTATAGTTGTCTTATTCTGCCGCACATGCACCTTCTGTCAGTTTGTTGTGGAGCAACATTAATGAGAACTATAAGCTAGTTTGCAGCTCAGGCTGTTGATTAGATCACAGAAATTGGTGTGGGAGAAATACAGGACCAAGAGTTATGTTTTTAATAAGGGAAGACTTTAAAGCGTGGCTTGATTGTGATATGCGATACAGACAGTCTGCATTTTGTGAGGTGAAATTTAAGTAAAGCAAGGGATTGCTTTCAGTTGACCCCAGCAAATATCTTGTCTCATCAGCAGTAATATCTTGGAGTTTGATTATGAATTCCATCTAATGGTACCTGTATCAGGCCCCATATTAGCACATGGTTTATGCTGTAAATCTATCTTAGCCTTTGCGTTTCTCATCTGTTGGTTTGTGATACCGTCCAGTTTATATTGCAGGGACATTTTATGCTATGCTGGAGTGGTATGTTGATAAATACCCCAACTGCTTCTATCCTCCTGTGCTGTGTTTTTCCCATTAATGTAGACAGGACACATTTTTCTGCTGTTGGAACAAAGGAGCAAGAAAAGCAATTTGAGTCCATTCCTCCCACCACATGTAACACGTGATATTGTGGATGCTTTGCAACCCATGTAACCTCCTAAGTGGAGATGAATAACAAAATACATTACAACTTGTGAAATTTGTTAATCTACAAAGCTGATCCTATTAAACTCAACAAAAGAGGAACAAATTTGATAATTTATGTTGATATGTTTATAGCTGATTTCCACTCCTTATCCCTAGAATACCAAAGGCAATTATAGTACCTCTACTGCTAACTTAGCAGAGACTGAATATCAAACTGGGGACCTTCCTTGGTTGGTATGGCTCTACTGCTCATTGGGTAAACTTGTATTTCTATAACCTTCACTCTTGCTGGTTATTAGATATTTACCTAACATTAAAAAAAAAAGTAGCATTTGCTCCCATTGTTGAGAGGCTATTTGATATATCTACTATGTGTCTCGGAAAATATGTGGGCTCTCTGGAGGTTTGTTAAATTTCCACTTGTGTTCTCTAGTTTTGTGATCGAAGTTCAAGTAGGCTGCTTACGTTGATATCCATGCCTTTTAATATTTAACAACAACAACTTGTATTTATATAGCGCCTTTAACGTAGTAAAACGTCTCAAGGCGCTTCACAGGAGCGTCCTAAAACAAGATTTAGCACTGAGTCACACAAGGAGAAATTAGGGTAGAACACCAAAAACTTGACCAAAGAGGTAGGCTTAAAGGAGGAAAGAGAGGTAGAGATTTAGGGAGGGAATTCCTGAGCTTAGGGCCGAGGCAGCTGAAGGCACAGCCACCAATGGTTGAGCGAGTAAAATTGGGGATGCTCAAGAGGCCAGAATTAGAGCGGTGCAGATATCTCGCGGGGGGGGTGGGGGGAGGGGAGGCGGTTGTGGTGCTGGAGGAGATTACAGAGATAGGGAAGGGTGGGGCCATGGAGGGATTTGAAAACAAGGATGAGAATTTTAAAGTCGAGGCGTTGCTTAACCGGGAGCCAATGTAGGTCAACAAGCACGAGTGATGGGTGAGCGGGACTTGGTGCGAGTTAGGGCATGGGCAGCCGAGTTTTGGATGACCAAGTTTACGTAGGGTAGAATGTGGGAGGCCAGCCAGGAGTGCTTTGGAATAGTCAAGTCTAGAGGTAACACCTGACGAAGGAGCAGCGCTCCGAAAGCTTGTGATTTCAAATAAAACTGTTGGACTATAACCTGGTGTTGTGCGACTTCTCACATTTGTCCACCCCAGTCCAACACCGGCATCTCCACATCAGAGGTAACAAAGGCATGGATGAGGGTTTCAGCAGCAGATGAGCTGAGGCAGGGGCGGAGACGGGCAATGTTAAGGAGGTGGAAATAGGCGGTGTTAGTTATGGCATGGATATGTGGTCGGAAGCTCATTTCAGGGTCAAATATGACACCAAGGTTGCGAACAGTCTGGTTCAGCCTCAGACAGATGCCATGGAGAGGGTTGGAGTCGGTGGCTCGGGAACCGAGTTTGTGGCGGGGACCAAAGACGATGGCTTTGGTCTTCACAATATTTAATTGGAGTACATTTCTGCTCATCCAGTACTGGATGCCGGGCAAGTAGTCTGACAATTTAGAGACGGTGGAGGGGATGAGAGAAGTGGTGGTGAGGTAGAGCTAGGTGTCGTCAGCGTACATGTGGAAACTGATGCTGTGTTTTCGGATGATGTCGCCGAGGGGCAGCTTGTAGATGAGAAATAGGAGGGGGCCAAGGATAGATCCTTGGGGGTGGGGGTGGACACACCTGAGGTAATGATGTGGGAGCGGGAAGAGAAGCCATTGCAGGTGATTCTCTGGCTACGATTAGATAAATAAGAATAGAACCAGGCGAGTGCAGTCCCACCCAGCTGGACGACGATGGAAAGGCGTTGGAGGAGGATGGAGTGGTCAACTGTGTCAAAGGCTTTAAGAGACTTGGATTGCGGCACCTCTGCCTTTTATCCAGTGACAATAATTTTGTTGGTGTGGTCTTTTTCATATTAATGTTGCTCAATCCCTAGTCTATGGCAATTTAGCTAATCTCAGACAAGAGACAGTGAGGGTGCTACAATTGGTTTTGGTGTCTGAAGGCTATGGAAATTCAGTCAGGGTTTCTGCTCCTGACCGCTGTCCAGTGCACCCTACTGCAGAAGGTGCATGTATTTAGGGACAGGATTAGGCTTGGCTATGATTGGTTCCATGAGAGAGTAGCTTGCCAATACTTGCTATCTAGGCTTACACTTGAAGAAAGTCCACTTAGATTAGGGACCAGTGGGCTGCTAGTGTTGGGGAATTGTACTTGAACATGACTCATTTCATTCAGGAGAGGAAGGGGAAAAAAATTGAAGGAATATGTAGATATGTTGGAAAACAGCTCACCTGTTTCAGACTTTGACGGTTTGCTCTTGACAGCCACATCAAACTGCAGTTTTGCTATTTTAAGAAATCTTTTCGATATTTAGAGGTCATTCAGAATTGCTGTCATTTTCATAATTTTAGGTAGGAAAGCAAGCAAAAGAACAGTCTTGTAGGAAAGATGACAATTGTGGACAGCGCCTAAAATAACTTAATTTACTTGCCATTGTCTAACAGGCTGAAGTGGGGACGTAGAGCTGAATGACGCAAGCTCATTAGGCACTTTGTTTTTGTAGCAAGCAAATGTATCGAACTGAATAAAAGCCACTGTGATCCAAATGAAGCCTGCAACTGAAGTCTCATTTTATTTGAAGTCTCCAGTACAATGAGATACTGTAAATGATACAAAGAAATTGATTAGACCTTCAGAGACCAAAGTTACGTCTGTGGCATAATTAGGTGTCCCATCTCAGAACCTCTGATTATTGCTTTATCAAGCAAATCGCTGGCAGATGTGTACAGTGCTATCCTTTTTCATCAGAAACCAGAGTTTTTCAATCTAGAAGATGAAGGAAAGCCAGTTGAATCATTTCTTGTTCAAAATTAGCTATTGTTCAAAATGATTAGCAGCAGTACTAATTCAGCCCTTGTAGTTGCTATACAATATTCAACATTCAAATGCACAGAAATGTTTGTTTTTATTTTGATGTTTGACCAAATATGATTACATCTTGAAAGCATCAAATGATACTTCAAAGGGATTTAAAAAGCTTTGTTGTCTGATGGCCTTGAAATCTTTAAGTGAAAATCCTTTCAAACTGGGCTTAGTCCCTATGATCAGCTTTCATGGAAACAAATGATCCTTTAAGTTCCTGCCAGAGAGATGCATGTTCAACCTACAGTGAAAGACAAACATTAATTGTTCGAGAAGCCAAAGGATAAAACCTGTAGCCAATTTTGGAAAATAACTCTGGGAAAAGTCCTCTTCGCCCCCCCCCCCCCCCCCCCCCCCCCACCCAGTTAATCAAGCAACCTTAAGTGCCTTCTGAATCTCCCATCTTACCTTCTACCCTGCAACCTACTTTTTATAAATTGAAAAGTTCTCTTTCAGGAGCGTGTCCCAATCTCTTGAAGGTCTGCAGAGAATCCATGCTCGCTGTACACTTGGTAATATGTTATGGGGTGATGACTCTTAAAATAAGTAACTTCCTGGCATCTAATCCAACTCTGCCTACATATTTTATACTCGTGCCTATAGTTAGTTCCCCATCTCTATCCGTCTCAAGTAAGGTATCAAACTGGACAGAATGTATTCACTTCATTATTTTATAAACTTCAGTCATATCTTCTGTAAGCTTGCATTTCTCCAATGAAAATAGCCCCAACTTGTGGAGCCCATCTTAATAGCAAAGAGCCTTAAGACCAGGTGTAATTTTTGTTGCCTTCCTCTGAACATTCGCTAGGACCTGATATGCCATGTGTGGGCATCAAAACTGGACACAGTACTCCAGATGTGGCTTGCATAGCCTAAATATAATATTCTTGACTTTTCATATTGTACTGTCCTGGAAATACAACCTAAAACCCTATTTGTTTCCCAATGGTTTCGAGGGCCTTCAATGATTTATGTACTCTAACTTCCAGATCTCTCTCCGTAACCATTCGCAGGTACTTCTGCATTGCAAACAAATGCATAATACTTAATTTATCCGCATTGAAGGTCAAATTCCACACACTGATTTATTCCCTCAGTTTACCTATAACGAAAACAGATGCAGAGTATCCATTTTGCACTTCAATAATATCTTGGTCCTCAAATCTAACTTGCCCTGCTAAATCTCAAAGGACCTATATCGTCCTCAGTCAGTTTTCAGCTTTTTAATATTGGCATTTGATTAATGTTGGCAAGGCCACGTTTATTCCCCATCCCTAATTGCCGAGAAGATAGTGGTGGGCTCTTGATCCACTGAAATCCTTAGTGTGCCCACAGTGGTGTTACATTGGAAGTTCAGGATATTGATCCAGCAACGATGAAGGAATGCCGATTATATGACCAAGTTAGGATAGTGTGAGACTTGGGTGTGATAGAGTTCCCATGGCATTATGGCTCTTGTCCTTCTTGGTGGTGGAGGTTGCAGGGGAGGGAGGTGCTGTCAAAGTAACCTTGTTGAGTTGCTATAGTGCAACCTGTAGATCATAAGTACTGCAGCCATAGTGTGTGGTGTTGAAGAGAATGGATATTGAGTCCAGTGGCTTGGTTCTGATTTAAGTGGCATATCTAGTGGTAGCTCATCTAGTGGTAGCTTTAGTTATCTTCAACTTTATTTCATACCTATTCCTGCTCACCTGAAATAATTCTCTTTTATACCTCGTGAAGAGGTTAATTTCCCTATGAACTTTACTTTGCTATGCACGTATATTATTGAAGGAACATACTTGGTTTCCCTGTCCAGAAGTATAGATTTAAATAATTACAATTTTTGTTATTACAGTTACTTCTGTCTAGAACCATTCTTCAATCTGTCTTCACTTGTACTTGAAAATTGGGCCCTCCTGAAATCCTAGTCTAACAGTAAGTTATCTGCAACAGTAATTTGCATAACCAACTAAAATCTAATGATCGCTGTTGCTTGAACGTTCCCTAACGTGTAACGGTCCTTTCAGTTCTGCATTACAGTGTCAATTGAGATTATGGGCTAGATCAGGAGTGTCAAACTCATATTTATATGGTGGGCCTGATCTGATATCCTGGCACTTGGTGTAGGTCACAATCAACAAAGGTTATCTGGACACACTATTTCAGCATGCAGTTCTTCAAAAATTGTCCTTCCAGAGAATGGTTTTGATGACACAGCTATTTCACGTGCAATCCTATAGCTCGTCTTAACAGCAGCATCACATACGAGCGTTCGTAAACATCGCTGCTTTTTCAGCAACTGTGCTAAAATTTATCTTCATGTGTCTTCGAATGTTGTATTCTTTCACTGCAGCTACCCTGTTGCTTACAAATCAAGTACTGTACTTGGGCTTTCCATTCATGTCCACAAAGAAGTACAAAATTAATTTCATAATTCATGTGAATATTATGGTAATTTTTCCAATTGGCGCCACATGCATTTTGGGTTACAAACTGCAGTTTAAGAGGAGGTGGATGCAAGTGCCATCTTTTTTATTCTTGTATGGCACTTAATGATATCGTGATTACTATTTCCTAAATGTTCTACTTTTCGGTCACCTACTTGCACTGCTTTTTTTTTTACTCATAACCAGGTCAACTATTGCTATTTACAATGAGGAAGAAAGCAACATAAAGAAAACAATCCTCAGCACATTGCAAAAAAAACCCTCCTCTTTCTCACCACAAACATTTCCTCTATTCAGTCTATTTTTGGATAATTGCAATCTTCTTCAATTATAACTATTAATACAGTTCTCTTCATGCTTAATTCCCTGGTCTAGCAAATTGAAGGTCCACTCTGTCTCAGTGACAAACTGCTGTTCAGGTCAAATTCATATCCTTACTTTCTCTCAGCAAAAGCTCACTCTGTCGGCAGCTTGCTCTGTCAGCCTTTTACAGCCAAGAAACTTACTGAGCGTGATTAAGATTGCCCAGTAATATATATGAAAAAAACCATGGGGCAGGTGGGCAGTTAAAATCGCCTTGGTCACTTAGGCACCCTCGAGCCGCACAGATCCTGTCTAACGCGAGGTGGGCATGTAAGCTGGTGGGGTCCTGCCTTAAATATGCATAGCGGGATCCGATTACATCAGTCAGATCGTGACGGTATTTAACTCCAGCCTGAGCAGTTTCCTGCAAGTCAGAAGGGACATGAGACCCTGAAAGGTATGATTTTTTAACTTCCCCTTGTGGGGCCCAGAGGAGCTGGAGTGCTCCTCCGGGCCTCACAAGGAAAGTTTAGGCGTTTCCCATTCTCTCCCGGGCTGCACAGTTTTCTGGAGGACAGCAGCCAATACAGGCAGGGTGAACTGGTGGTATGTTAATGAGGCCCAGGAGCTAAAATAGCCCAGGCCAGATTGCTGTAGCAGCTGGTGAATTTCCAACTCATCTCACCACCCAGCCACTCATGCAGCCACCCTATTCCCATATCCCTTTATCCCTCTTTCCTTCAGTCACCTATTTAACACATTCATAAATGTTGACATGGTCTCTGCTTCAATCACTAATCCCTGGTAATGCATTCCACAGACTCTCCATGCTTTGTGTATATTTAAAAAAATGTTTCTCCTGCTCTCTGTCCTAAGGTCTTGAAAAGTGCTATATAAACAAATGTTCTTTTTATGCAACTTTTTCTTTTTTCAGCTTTCTTGCTTTCTCTAGCTGGACAGGTGGGAGTGTCTGAGTCCTTTTCAGTGACCTCTTGGTGTCAGTAAACACTGATCTTTGTAACAAAGTGGACTTCAGTTAGAGAGCTGCATGCCAGACAGACGTTGTGCCTGACATAATCTCAGATGTTGTTCAGAAAGATGTGGGACTGATGCACCCCTCTTACTGCAAACGTAAATAAATAATTGTCTAAAAATGATTTTTTGATGACCTGGACAATTTTCAATACTTACAGGTGCATGGTGTAACCAGTGCAAAGTTATTTTACTGGAATGAATGAAAATATATCTACATTCTGATTTTTAAACCAGTTTAATTCCTGCTGTGATAGTTTAAAAAAGATTATACATCCTATTTGAATGCACAGTTGATTACATATCACGTGTGTCAGATTCCCTTAAATGGCACACGCACTGCCATAAATTTCAAAACAAATGGAAAATATTACTGACAAGATTTTGTAAATATAAAGTCTCCAAATACTAGGCTCAGGAAAAAATTTGGTAGAGTTTCTGAATAGTGCAAAACTAATGACAAATTGTAATGCAGTAGAGCAGAAACAGTAAATTAATTTATTATACCTCCAGGTATGACTAAAATGTGGTTCTATGACGCACAATAGTACACAAATATTGACTACAATTGAAGTTTGGTAAACAATTGGCTTGTGGGTTACTGAAATGGCTGAAATTTTTATATTGTAGTCTTGATTAGCTCTACTTGGAGGAGCAGTATTTTACCCTATTCCCTGTATTGCACTCTGTATTTGTCTTATTTATACCCTTGGATTAAATTGACTTTTTGTGCAGGCTTCAATAGAGTTGTATTTACAGTTTTTAAAGTTTAAAGTTAATTTCAAAATGTTAAACTAAATTTCAGTTTGAACCCTACTCACCCAGAGAGTTTCGCTCTCACCAAATTCTCAACTTTTACTCTTTGTTTATGTTGCACTCTGTTTCTGATCTTGAATGGGCGGGTTGGCTAAGGTAGATTGGGAAACTAGATTAAAAGATGTGATGGTACATAAGTAATGGCAAACATTTAAAAAAAACAATTCACATTTCACAACGAATATACATTCCCTTAAGGAATAAAAGCCCCATGGGATAATTGGTCCAACTGTGGCTAACAAGAGAAATTAAAGCTAAGTATTAGATTAAAGGAAGATGCTTATAATGTTGCCAAAAAGAGGAGTAAACCTGAGGATTGGAAGGATTTTAGGATTCAGCAAAGGCTGACCAAGAAATTGATAACGAGAAAAGAAATATGAGAGTGAACGAGCAAGAAACATAAAAAGATTGTAAAAGCTTCTAGTGGTATGTAAAAAGGAAGCGATTAGTGAAAGTAAACGTTGGTCCCTTACAAGCAGAGACAGGAGAAATTATAATGGGGAGTAACAAATGGCAGAGACAGAAATAGTGGGGAACCACGGGTTTAGTGAGAATGAGGAACTTAAAGAAATTAGTATTAGTAAAGAAGTAGTATTGGAGAAATTAATGGGACTAAAAGCTGACGTCCCTTGGACCTGATGGCCTACATCCTAGGGTTTTAAAAGAGATAGTGGATGCATTGGTTTTGATCTTCCAGAATTCCCTAGATTCTAGAACGGTCCCAGCAGATTGGAAGGTAGCAAATGTAACCCCACTATTCAAGAAAGGAGGGAGAGAGAAAACAGGGAACTATGGACCAGTTAGCTTGACATCAGTAGTGGGGGACATGCTAGAATCTATCATTAGGGACGTGGTAACAGGGCACTTAGAAAATCATAATATGATTGGGGCAAGTCAACTCAGATTTATGAAAGGGAAATCGTGTTTGACAAATCTATTAAGAGTTTTTTGAGGTTGTAACTAGCAGGGTAGTTGTCCACAAAAAGCAGGACAAATCCAATCTGCCCCATCAGTCTACTCTCAATCATCAGCAAAGTGATGGAAGGTGTCGTCGACAGTGCAGTCAAGCGGCACTTACTCAGCAATAACCTGATCACCAATGCTCAGTTTGGGTTCCGCCAAGACCACTTGGCTCCAGACCTCATTACAGCCTTGGTCCAAACATGGACAAAAGAGCTGATTTCCAGAGGTGAGGTGAGAGTGCCCTTGACATCAAGGCAGCATTTGACCAAGTGTGGCATCAAGGAGCCCTAGTAAAATAATGGGAATTGGGGGCAAAACTCTCCACTGGCCGAAGTCATACCTAGAACAAAGGAAGATGGTTGTGGTTGTTGGAGGCCGATCATCTCAGCCCCAGGACATCACTGTAGGAGTTCCTCACGGCAGTGTACTTGGCCCAACCATCTTCAGCTGCTTCATCAATGACCTTCCCTCCATCATGGGGATGTTCGTTGATGATTGCACAGTGTTTAGTTCCATCTACAGATAAAGAAGCAGTCCATGCCAGCATGCAGCAAGACCTGGACGACATTCAGGCTTGTGCTGGTAAGTGGCAAGTAACATTTGCGCCGCAGCAAGTGCCAGGCAATGACTATCTCCAACAAGAGAGAGTCTAACCACAATCCCTTGACATTGAACAGCATTACTGGTTAGAATCATACCTAGCACAAAGGAAGATGGTTGTGGTGGTTGAAGGTCAATCATCACAGCCCCAGGACATCGCTACAGGAGTTCCTCCGCGCAGTGTCCTAGGCCCAACCATCTTCAGCTGTTTCATCAATGACCTTCCCTCCAATATAAGGTCAGAAATGGGGATGTTCACTGACGACTGCACAGTGTTCAGCGCCATACACAACTCCTCAGATAATGAAGCAGTCCATGCCCGCATGCAACAAGACCTGGACGACGTTCAGGCTTGGGCTGATAAGTGGCAGGTAACATTCGCGCCACAGAAATGCCAGGCAATGACTATCTGCACTCATGAGGATGGCCTCAATCGCGATATCGGGTTCATGTCACGATACAGAACGTGACTTGACATCATGGCCGGTCTTCCCAGGTGTTTTTTTTTAAAAAGACTAACACAAGAACACAAATTGACAGGATATGCAGCCAGCAGGTGGTTTGACACGTTGGACCCCCTGGGACACATCTCATTGTCTTGGCTGTGCTCTTTGTTGTAGGGAAAAATGTGAATAGATTTGGTCTGTGTTTAAATTGCAAGCAAGTATCGAACCACCTCCCCTTGACATTCAACGGCATTACCATTGCCGAATCTCCCACTATCAACATCCTGGGGGGTCACCATTGACCAGAAACTTAACTGGACCAGCCACATGTGGCAACAAGAGCAGGTCAGAGGCTAGGTATTTTGCAGCGAGTGTCTCTCCTCCTGACTCCCCAAAGCTTTTCTACCATCTACAAGGCTCAAATCAGGAGTGTGATGGACTATGCTCCACTTGCCTGGATGAGTGCAGCTCCAACAACACTCGAGAAGCTCGACACCATCCAGGACAAAGCAGCCCACTTGATTGGCACCCCATCCACCACCTTAAACATTCACTCCCTCCACCACCGGCGTACCGTGGCTGCAGTGTGTACCGTCTACAAGATGCACTGCAGCAACTCACCAAGGCTTCTTCGGCAGCACCTCCCAAACCCGCGACCTCTTCCACCTAGAAGGACAAGGGCAGCAGGCGCATGGTAACACCACCACCTCCAAGTTCCCCTCCATGTCACACAGCATCCTGACTTAGAAGTATATCGCCGATCCTTCATCGTCACTGGGTCAAAATCCTAGAACTCCCTCCCTAACAGCACTGTGGGAGCACCTTCGCCACACGGACTGCAGCGGTTCAAGAAGGCGGCTCAGCACCACCTTCTCGAGGGCAATTAGGGATGGGCAATAAATGCTGGCCTTGCCAGCAACGCCCATATCCCATGAACGAATTAAAAAAAAAAGGTAGATAAGGGGGAACCAGTGGATGCAGTGTATTTGGATTTTCGAAACTCATTCGATAAAGTGCCACGCAAGAGGTTATTCCACAAAATCAGGGCTCATGGAATTGGGGGTAATATATTCGCACGGATTGAGGATTGGTTAACGGACACAAAACAGAGAGTAGGAATAAATGGGTCATTTTCAGGTTGGTAGGCTTGTAACTACTGGTGCACTGCAAGGATCAGTGCTTGGGCCTCAGCTATTCACAATCTATATTAATGACATTGATGAGTGTAATGTATCCAAGTTTACTGACGATACATAGCTAGGTGGGAATGTAAGTTGTGAGGAGGATGCAAAGAAGCTGCAAAGGGCTATAGACCGGTTAAGTGATTGGGCAAGAACATGCAGATGGAATATAATGTGGAGAAATGTGAAATTAGCCACTTTGGTAGGTAAAATAGAAAAGCAAAATATTTTTTAAATAGAGATTGGGAAATGTTGGTACAGTAAACTCTTTCGTATCCGGCACCGGAATGGTGCCGGTTGATTAAAAATTCTGGATAGCGGAGAGGTATACCTACCGAGGCAATTTATATATCGGCTGACCTCAGACCAGAAGAAGGGACATGGAGTGACAATGGCCCAAGGTACGAGAGCCCCGTTACACGGCCACAGGTCCAGGAGTCCCCGTTGCACGGCCACAGGTCCAGGAGCCCCCGTTGCACGGCCACAGGTCCAGGAGCCCCCGTTGCACGGCCACAGGTCCAGGAGCCCCCGTTGCACGGCCACAGGTCCAGGAGCCCCCGTTGCACGGCCACAGGTCCAGGAGCCCCCGTTGCACGGCCACAGGTCCAGGAGCCCCCGTTGCACGGCCACAGGTCCAGGAGCCCCCGTTGCACGGCCACAGGTCCAGGAGCCCCCGTTGCACGGCCACAGGTCCAGGAGCCCCCGTTGCACGGCCACAGGTCCAGGAGCCCCCGTTGCACGGCCACAGGTCCAGGAGCCCCCGTTGCACGGCCACAGGTCCAGGAGCCCCCGTTGCACGGCCACAGGTCCAGGAGCCCCCGTTGCACGGCCACAGGTCCAGGAGCCCCCGTTGCACGGCCACAGGTCCAGGAGCCCCCGTTGCACGGCCACAGGTCCAGGAGCCCCCGTTGCACGGCCACAGGTCCAGGAGCCCCCGTTGCACGGCCACAGGTCCAGGAGCCCCCGTTGCACGGCCACAGGTCCAGGAGCCCCCGTTGCACGGCCACAGGTCCAGGAGCCCCCGTTGCACGGCCACAGGTCCAGGAGCCCCCGTTGCACGGCCACAGGTCCAGGAGCCCCCGTTGCACGGCCACAGGTCCAGGAGCCCCCGTTGCACGGCCACAGGACCAGGAGCCCCCGTTGCACGGCCACAAATATACAGTAAAACTTACCTTTGGGTTCCTCTTTGGCTGGACAGCCAGCTGATACTGTGTGGGGAAGATTGCAGTGCCCACAGCGACGGCGGGAACAAGTGGTAAGTCATTCCCCACCATTTTCGGGACACGACTGCCCTGTTCCTTCTGGGGCGGAAGCCTCAAAGCCTACTCCTGAATTTTGCTGGTTATTAAAGGATTCCGGATGATTAAGTGCCGTTTAAACAAGAGTTTACTGTATTCAGAGGAACCTGGGTGTGTCCTTGTACATGAATCACTGAAAGCTAATATGCAGGTAAAGCAAGCAATTAGGAAAGCAAATGGTATGTTAGCCTTTATTACAAAAGGATTGGAGTATAAGAGTAAAGAAGTCTCACTCAATTATATAAGGGCCTTGGTGAGACCACACCTGGAGTATTGAGTACAGTTTTGGCCTCCTTACCTAAGGAAGGATATACTTGCCTTCGAGGGAGTGCAACGAAGGTTCACCAGACTGATTCCTGGGATGGAGGGATTGTCCTATGAGGAGAGACTGAGTAGACTAGGCCTATATTCTCTAGAGTTCAGAAGAATGAGAGGTGATCTCATTGAAACATACACAATTCTTAAGGGGCTTGACAGGGTAGATGCAGGGAGGATGTTTCCCCTGGCTGTGGAGTCTAGAACTTGAGGTCACATTCTCAGAATAAGGGGTCGGCCATTTAGGACTGAGATGAGGAGAAATTTCTTCACTCAGAGGGTGGTGAATCTTTGGCATTCTCTACCCCAGAGGGCTATGGAAGCTCAGTTGTTGAGTATATTTAAGACGGAGATTGATAAATTTTTCAATACTAAGGGAACCAAGGGACATTGGGATAGGGCGGGAAAGTGGAGTTGAGGTAGAAGATCAACCATGATCTTATTGAATGGCGGAGCAGGCTCGAAAGGCTAAAGGCCTATTTATTTCTTGTGTTATGTTCTTACATTTTTTCACACGCAACTACTCTTCAGCCAGTTTCCATTTGATTCTGTCCAAATGCAAACAATGCAACATATTTTGAATAAAGGTGAGATACCTGTGGGTTGCAGCTTTGAAGGGTAAGAATAAACTGAGAGCAAAGCTTTTGTAATTTGTGACTTGTCAAGTGAGTGCAAGATTAGATTGGCCTTATGCTCTGTGTAGAAAAATGTTAATTCCAATTTTGTACCATTTCTGGGAAAGTTCAGTGGTTCCTTAAGAATGGCATAATGCTGAATGAACACAGTAGGACATTGCAGCCTTTTCTGATGTCAATTTACATGTTATTTTTTCAGCAAATTGCAGTAAAATTCCATACACTAGATCACTGTTGCTCTACCTTTTTCATTCCGCATATGCAGTTTTAAAAAAGTTGATTCTGAGGATATGGGCATCGCTTGCAAGGCCAGCATTTATTGCCCATCCCGAGTCGCCCCGAATAAGGTGGTGGTGAGCCGCTGCCTTGAACCGCTGAAGTCCATGTGGTGAAGGTTCTCCCATAGTGCTGTTAGGGAGGAATTTCCAGGATTTTTACCCTGTGTGGCGCGAATGTTATGGTGTGAGATTTGGAGGTGATGTGTTCCCATGGTTAGACTGGCTCTTGTTAGAGATGGTCGTTGCTTCGCATTTATGTGGCATGAATGTTACTTGCCACTTATCACCCCAAGCCTGGATGTTGTCCTAGATGAGTGAGGGAAAAAAGTGAAGTACAGTGGATGCTGGAAATCTGAAATAAAAATAGAAAATACATGAAACACTCAGCATGCCATGCAGCATCTGTGGAGAGAGAAAAGGAATGACCATTTCAGGTCGCTGACCTTTCATCAGAAGTGGAAGATGTTGGAGATGAACAGAGTCTGGAAAAGGGGGGCAGGAAAGAAACTAAGGGAGCGGTCTGTGCTAGGATGGAGGGCAGAAGCGATTAAATCACATTCGGCAAAAGGAGGTGATAATGAGGGAAGTAGATTGATCCAGAGGAAGTGTAAGTGATTACAACAGAGGGGGAGGGAAGCATGGGAAATCTGGCAAAGAGGAGACAGCTTCCTCGGCCTGGGAATGTGGTGGAAGAAAGGCCGATAGACCCCAGGGGTGTGGACCACCCCGCCAGCCGCTTTTGATTGGGGATTCCCTTTTGAGTGAGGAAGTTTGATCGAGTTTCATGAATGTTTAAAAGACCTATGGATGGTGGAAGTAATGCAGGAAAAATTGTATTATTATGCTTTCTGGTTATATTTGCCTGCATGTATATTGCAACTTGTTATTTTTGACGACCCAATAAAAATTAGCCATCCTAACTGTCAGAATTTAAATTGAGTTGGCAAGTTAGGGAATTCTCTTGTAAAGCGGTAAAATTGGAAATATTTGGTGTGTACTGACTTTTTTTAAATTATTTTTACAGGTGGCACTTACAATTATGGAGGCTTAAACAAGAAAGGAGTTGTAGGGGAGCTTCCCTTCCCCTCTGGTGGTTGGCTTCGAAGGAATGATATTCAGGAGAGTGTGATGGTTATATTTTGACTGGAAGTTTACAGCAGTTTTTATTTTCCACAGACGTATTATTACTAAATTTCTATTTTTGTCTATTTGCAACAAAGTGCCATATATATACATATATATAATGTTTTATACGTTGAAGCAACAGTTCCTTGGGCTAAACCAATGCTGCTCCCATGTACTGAACTAATGTAACGAAGACTACAGGATTGCTAGAGTGCAGTGTTTTTATAACACAAGCACAAATCTAGCGCTTTAATAGTACAACTGCCAGGCAACTAAGTTCCATAGCCTTCAACAGAAATTGAAGATTTTTTTTTGAAGACCTAGAAAGTGGGAACAGGATGAATTCTGTGACTGCTGACTGCACTCCAAAATGCCGTTCTCTGCAGCATGCCCTTGACATGATTTCAGTGATGACCAAGGGAACTGAAGGTCAGAATAAGGCCTTCCTTTCATCTTATTGCTACAATGCAGCTTCCCTGAAGGATAGTTTTGGCAGAACGGCTCTACACATGGCTGCATCTTGTGGTAAAAAATCTGTTATTGATTGGCTTCTTGAAAGGAAAGGGGCTGATCCTTCCGTGAAGGATAAGGAATCTGGATGGACTGCTCTGCACAGAAGTATCTTCTATGGGCACATTGATTGTGCTATGTTTCTTCTAAAGGTACTGTGTTCTATTCTGTTTGTACATTTTTTGATCCAGTTAATTTTGTTGCAAGAATCGAGCAGTTAAGGTCATTGTACTAGATGGTTTCTGGATCTTCTATTTAGTGAAGTTTCTTTACCACTCCTTGTATTGTGTTGATTGGAGAGAAGAGAGCTCAAAGGAAATCAAGGGAAGATCAGCCCTCCTGTCAATCTGACATTGTGTGGGAAAACATTCCTTGTAAAAATCAGACTTTACATCAACAACTACGTATTTATATAGTGCCTTTTTAATGCAGTAAAACATCCCAAGGGGCTTCACAGGAGCGATATCAAACAAAATTTGACATCAGGCCATATAAGGAGATAGGTCAGATGGTCAAAGAGGTAGGTTTTAAGGAGTGTCGTAAAGGAGGAAAGAGAGGTTTAGGGAGGGAATTCCAGAGCTTAGGGCCTTGGCAGTTGAAGGCACAGCCACCAATGGTGGAGCGATTTAAAATTGTGGCTGCTCAAAAGGCCAGAATTTGAGGAGCACGAATATCTTGGAGGGTTTTGGGGCTGGAGGAGATTAGAGATCGGGAGGGGTGAGGTCATGGCATGATTCGAAAACAGGGATGAGAATTTTAAAATCGAGACATTGCTTAACCGGGAGCCAATGTATTTCAGCGAGCACAGGGTTGAAGGGTGAACGGGACTTGGTGCGAGTTAGGACACGGGCAGCAGAGTTTTGGATGACAAGTTCACAGAAGGTAGAAAGAGGGAGGCCGGCCAGGAGTGCGTTGGAATAGTCAAGTCTAGAGGTAACAAAGGCATGGATGAGAGTTTCAGTAACAGATGAGCTGAGGCAGGGGCGGAGTCGGACGATGTTACGGAGGTGGAAATAGATGATAGTGATGACACGGATATGTGGTCAGAAGCTCGGGGTCAAATATGACACCAAGGTTGCGAGCAGTCTGGTTCAGCCTCAGACAGTTACCAGGGAGAGGGGTGGAGTCGGTGACTAGAGAGCGGAGTTTGTGGCGGGGACCGAAGAAATGGCTTTGGTCTTCCCAATATTTAGTTGGAGGAAATATCTGCTCATTCAGTACTGGATGTCGGACAAGCAGTCTGACAATTTAGAGACAGTGGAACAGTCAAGAGAGGTGGTGGTGAGGCAGAGCTTGGGTGTCGTCAGCGTACGTGTGGAAACTGACGCTATGTTTTCGAATGATGTCGCTGAGGGGCAGCATATACTGTCATGCGAGAACCCGCAACCTGTATTAAATTGGAGGTGAATCATAGGCTGTCATCATTATCAACGATGGACAATCCATCATCATCTATTTCCAGAAGGCACAAAAGAGACTTGCTTTTTGTAACAGTATTAAAGGAGTACAGCAGAAGAGTATTCTTCGACAGCACCTCCCAAACCTGCGACCTCTACCTCCCAGGAAGCCAAGGGCAGCAGGCGCATGGGAACACCATCACCTGCAGGTACCCCTCCAAGTCACATAGCATCCTGACTTGGAGGTATATCGCCGTTCCTTCATCATCGCTGGGTCAAAATTCTGGAACTCGCTCCCTAACACCACTATGGGAGTACCTTCACCATACGGACTGCAGCGGTTCAAGAAGGCGGCTCACCACCATCTTCTCGAGGACAATTAGGGATGGGCAATCCTTGCCAGCGACTCCCACATCCCATGAACGAATGGGGGAGAAAAAAGGTGCATGGATAGACAGATGGCTTGGGGATAGAAAGCAGAGAGCAGGGGTAAATGGATGATTTTTTAATTGACGGGATGTCGTTAATCATCTGTGCAGGCACCTTTTTGATTTGGACATAGGACATTGGCGCAGGAGCAATGCTATTGAAATTTGCTGACACCGCCAAATTAGGTAATATGGTAAGCAGCAAGCAAGAATGCAGGAGGACATAGACAGGTTAGCAGAGTAGCTGATGGGGCAAATGCAAGTAAATGTGAAGTACATTTTTGGAAAAAGAGTAGTGAAGGAAAGTATATGCAAAATGGTTAGATTCTTTGGAACAACAGAAAGATGGGGGGGGTTAGCGGGTGAAGGGAGCTGTACACAGATCTTCAACATGCAGAAAAGGTTTTGTATAATGGGGCATTGAATGCAATATCCAGGAAATGATATATTTGTTTAAACACTGTTTAGGCTACAGTTGGGATACCACATGCCATTCTGGACTCCCCATTTTTGTGCCATAAAAAGAGCACAGTGAAGATTCATGAGAATTAAACCAGGAATGTGGGATCTTAGATCTGAAGAAAAGCTTGAAAATTGGCATTTTGTACAAAGATCTAATGGAAGTTTTTCAGAAGTATGCAAGGTTTTGCAAGGATAAATAGTAAACTATTGTTTCCACCGAATTAGTAACAAAGGGGCCTAAACTTGGAATTATTACTGGAAGAACAAAGCGGAGGTTAGGAGAACCATTTGTATATACCAAGTTATTGGAAACATGAAATACTTTACCACAAATGGCTATTGAGACATAGACTGAAAGGTCATTCAAAAGAAAATTGGTTAAAGTATTTGCAAAGGAAGGATATAAAAATATACAGGGAAAGAGCGGGTAATGGGATTATAGTTCCAATTGAAGTTAACTCTAGCTGAAAGGCATCTATCTATGCTCCAGTTTCTATGATTATACCAATTTTAAAGTTGCATTTTGGTGCTATTAAAGTAGATGTGGTGACTTCTAGAATTTGTTTCAGATTTCAGAGTTTCTTTGTACGTTGAAACCGTCTTGTTTATCTCCTGCCTTTAAGCATGTCAAGTTTGTAGATTTTAATTTATGCTTTGACTTTTTTTTACAGCATGGGAGTAGTCTCTACGTACAGGACAAAGAAGGGTTATCTACACTTGACTTGGCCATGAAAGATAGACCATCATATGTGGTTTATAAAAAGACTGGTATAGTCCTCTCTTCATTCTCTCTCTATATGCATATTAATATAATTTAAAGTAAAACCTAAGCAAACTTTGAAAAATTTGTTTAACTATTTATTGTAAAATCCTTACTACACTGGTTTTTGTAACATTTATAGATCAGGTGGCTTTTTGAGTTCTAAAGTTTCTTTTATGTATGGGTACCTGAGTATTTTAAAGTAGAAATCGCCAGTGTATATAATACCATTTATCTGCTACAACAACAACAACAATGTGTATTTATATAGCGCCTTTAACGTAGTAAAACGTCCCAAGACGCTGTACAGGAGTATTTTAAGACACACAATTTGACATCAATCCACATAAGGATAAATTAGGGCAGGTGACCAAAAGCTTGGTCAAAGAGGTAGGTTTTAAGGAGCGTCTTAAAGGAGGAAAGAGAGGTAGCGAGGCGGACAGGTTTAGGCAGGGAATTCGAGCTTAGGATCTAGGCAACAGAAGGCACGGCCACCAAAAGTTGAGCGATTATAATCAGGGATCCTCAAGAGGGCAGAATTAGAGGAGCGCAGATATCTCGCGGGTGGGGGGGTGGGGGGGGGGCTGAAGGAGATTACAGAGATACGAAGGGGCGAGGCCATAGAGGGATTTGAAAACAAGGATGAGAATTTTGAAATCGAGGCGCTGCTTAACCGGGAGCCAATGTAGGTCAGCGAGCACAGGGGAGATGGGCGAACGGGACTTGGTGCGAGTTAGGACATGGGCAGCCGAGTTTTGGATGACCTCATGTTTACGTCGGGTGGAATGTGGGAGGCCAGCCAGGAGTGCGTTGGAATAGTCAAGTCTAGAGGTAACAAAGACCTGGATGAGGGTTTCAGCAGCAGATGAGCTAAGGCAAGGGCGGAGACGGGCGATGTTATGGAGGTGGAACACAGATGCTAAATGATCTTGTTTCATGATTTATGCCAACAACATAGCAAACACAAGGCTAGTGTAAAGATGCAACTTGACAATAGGCTGTGCAAGTGATTTAACACAGTCTAAAGGCTGTGATTTGTCATGTGACTAGCTTCATTGAAAGTCCAGCTGAGATTGGGGAGATGCTGATGAGACTAGATGGTTTCTTGGAGGGAGGAAATATCAGAGAATATAGTGGCCTGCTGTTGGCATTAGCAGATGCTGTAAGCAGGCCATCTGCTTTCCCTCTTGGCTGGTTATGACGTGCAGCAATTTAAGAGCGTTGGCAAAACATTCTAAAAGTACCATAAAAGATATTTAACAAAAAACATGTGTGTAAGTCTCTTGTCCTGTTCATTTAGGGTTCTAATTTTACAGAAACAGACTTGAATTTTGTCCAAATGTCTTTTTTAATTCTTTCTGTTAACATTTTTCAAAGATTGCATTTAATAAATAAACTAATTCAGCTATGTGGTTGTTCAGCATTATACTTAGTGGTTTAATGGCTTTTGAACTTTTGACATGTATATTCAGATTTATTTTTCTAGATCCCACTGAAGTCTATACCTGGGGTAACAACACTAATTTTACTCTTGGTCATGGAAGCCAACAAAGCAAGCATCACCCTGAGCTTGTAGACTTCTTCCCTAGGACAGGGATTTACATTAAGCAGGTACAAAAACTTTCCTATCATAAGAACAGTCATGTTTTAAAATCTGTTCTTATACTAAAATGTAGACCTCATAGCAGATATTTAATATTTTTCCACCTTGTGGAGTGCACAAGATAATTGGTGCCTCTGTCAGCTTGGCTCAGTGGTAGCACTCTCGCCTCTAAGTCAGAGGGTTGTGTGTTCAAGCTCCACTCCAGATGAAATTTAATGCAGAAAAGTGCAAAGTGATACATTTTGGTAGGAAGAACGAGGAGAGGCAATATAAACTAAAGGGTACAATCCTAAAGGGGGTGCATGAACAGAGAGACCTAGGGGTATATGTGCACAAATCATTGAAGGTGGCAGGGCAGGTTGAGAAAGCGGTTAAAAAAGCTTACGGGATGCTGAGCTTCATAAATAGATGTGAGAAGTCGCACATCACCAGGTTATAGTCCAACAGCTTTATTTGAAATCCGTGATTTCAAATAAAGCTGTTGGACTATAACCTGGTGTTGTGCGACTTCTCACATTTGTCCACCCCAGTCCAACACCGGCATCTCCACATCATGGTTCATAAATAGAGGCATAGAGTACAAAAGCAAGGAAGTTATGATGAGCCTTTATAAAATACTGGTTCGGCCTCAACTGGAGTATTATGTCCAATTCTGGGCACTGCACTTTAGAAAGGATGTGAAGGCTTTAGAGCGGGTGTTTAAAAGATTTACGAGAATGATTTCAGGGATGAGGAACTTCAGTTACGTGGATAGACTAGAGAAGCTGGGATTGTTCTCCTTAGAGCAGAGAAGGTTGAGAGGAGATTTGATAGAGGTGGTCAAAATCATGAGCGGTCTAGACAGAGTAGATAGAGAAGCTGTTCCCATTGGCAGAAGGGTTGAGAACCAGAGGACACAGATTTAAGGTGATTGGCAGAAGAACCAAAGGCGACATGAGGAAAAACTTTTTTACACAGCGAGTTGTTAGGATCTGGAATTCACGGCCTGAAAGGGTGGTGGAGGCAGATTCAATCGTGGCTTTCAAAAGGGAATTGGATAAGTACCTGAAGGAAAAAAATTTGCAGGGCTATGGGGAAAGGGCAAGGGAGTGGGACTGGCTGAATGCTCTTGCAGAGAGCCGGCATGGACTCGATGGGCCGAATGGCCTCCTTCTGTTCTGTAACCATTCTATGATTCCAGGACTTAAATAATCTAGGCGGACACATCAGACTGAGGGAGTGCTATATTTTTGAAAGTGCCGTCTTTTGGGTGAAATGTTAAGTCTGCCTCTTTGGATAGATGTTAAGGATCCCATGGCACTATTTGAAGAATAAGGCGGTCTCCTGCTGGCCATTTGTCGTTTAACAGCAAAACCGATTAACTGGTCACTGATCTCATTTTGCTGTTTGCAGAACATTCTGTGCAAATTGGCTGCCGCATTTGTCCACAAAACAGATGTAATTACACTTCAAAAGTAATTCGTTGGCTGTGAAGCATTTTGGGACATCCTGAGACTGTGAAAAATGCTATATGAATGCAGTTCTTTCTTTCCTACTGATTTAATGTTTATATTCAGCCTGAACGATACACACATTGTGCTGTATTTTAGGAATGAAAGATTTTAAATATTGAAGAAATTGTACAACCAGAGTTGAGTGTTTCAGTTAACCTCTATACCCAACATATCGAATGTCCTGTGAGCCATAAGATTAAAATCCCTCAAACTTCTATATATATCTCAGAAAAAAACATTTATAGCTTTTTCTTTGCTTTTTTGCATCAGCAGTTAATACATTGTGATGGCCTTGTATGAAATGATTTATAGGCTGCCATAATATTTAGTATAGGTGTTGGTTAGTAACAATGTTGGCAAGGAAATTTAATTCTGACAAGTTGAATCCTCTTGATGGGATATGGAACTTGCTATTTGTGGAATGTGTGCAATCAGAAGTAGTGCTGAGTGATGTAAAAGGAAAGGATATTACCAAATGTTTACGTGACTCAAACTAGAGCATTATGCTGGATGGTTTGTGTTGCTTTACTGATTTTACAAATGTATTTTTATAATTGCAGTGTGTGTCTTGGACAGCAAAATAAGCAGTCGCTTTTGGATTTACTTCATCTTGTTTGAGGAAATGTCTTTCAGGTCACTGATTTAACCATGGGCTAGTGGATAGTTCACATTCTAGTTGGAACCTATTTGCTGTAAAAATTGGACAGGTTGCAATACAATTAAAAGTTAGTGGACTATTGATCTGAATGTTATAAACACATTTAGTAAAGTGTGCTGAATACATCAGAGAATATATTGTTACTGCGCCAAATCTTCAACTTTGAATCCTTTAATTCAATATTGGACTTGAAAATTAGATCTATGGGCCATTTGGGATCCTAATTTCAGAATCTTAGATTGAACAGGTTCATATTGTCTGGCCCAAAAACACGTCAAGCCTATTTTATCGATTATGACTTGGGAAAGCAACAATTAAGCTAAATTTGAAACTCTGTTTCTGACATTGATTCTATGATTGGAACAAGAAATTGCTTTCTAGTACTTCTCTTGGAGACTGAATACTTTACAAATTTAATGAGGCAGACACTACTCAAACATGTCAAATTGGGAGCAACAAAAAAAAGTAATTATTCAACTTCCACACTTGACTTTGTTTTTATGCCTTTCAGGTTGTGCTTTGCAAGTTCCATTCAGTGTTCCTTTCCCAGAAAGGTCAAGTGTACACCTGTGGCCATGGCCAAGGAGGGCGTCTTGGACATGGTGATGAACAAACATACCTTGTAGGTAGAAATTCTATGTTAAAATTTGTTTGCATTTGTTATCATTTTGTACTTACATTTTTTCCTTTTTTTAGGAAAAGAGAATACATATATTTTGTAAAGTCATAGTTTTATTGCATAGAACAGACAGGTGAATACATTAGCACCTTTTAGGATTGTCAGTATGGTTGTGCGTGCATTGGGAGCAGTATATCCTTTGGCAATTGGGATAATTTGACGAATCCCAGGGGTTTGGCTGAGTCAGAGCAACATCAAGGGTCCTGTCTACCCGCAGCCTTTGTGGTTGCTGGGAGGGGTTTGTTGGTTTGTGGTCCTATTCTGACATTGGGAGGCAGTCCAAGTTATATGGGCTATCCGGAAAGGGCGCCAGACTGCCTGAGACCTCTTGAGTTCCAGGTGGAGTCCATCCTTTACCCGTTTTGATTACTATATAACCCATGTTTCACCCACACGTTTGCTATGGGAAGGAATTAAATCTGTAGCAGCTAGTGGTGACAGTTGCTCTCGCCTGAGTTGGCGCATTTGCACTCCAGTAGGCAGGTCCAGCAGGGATTGGCCTAGGGCTGCAGAGATCGAGACCCCTGTTAAGCTCTCTGTGATTTCTTAGACTGCTTCCCAGAATGTTTGAATGTGGGAACGTAACCAGAATGTTAAATAGTATGTAGTCATATGCCCTTCTAGTCACCGTCCAGCAGTTTTTTATTTTTAATCCCTCACCTGCCCTGGGAGGGGTAAAATTACCCCCTAAGACTGAATAATGTTTTTTTTTAAAGATTTTGTTGGGACCATCCAATGTTACTACTTTTACAGTTGACCAGTTTAAGTGTTCTTAAGCTTATAGCAAAGTATTGTTTGCATCTTTTGTAATGTAGATCTGTTTCATTTGAGTTATTTCGAGAAACAATTGTGTTGTGTGTTTATAGCTTTCTTTGTGTCCCTCGTCAATTTTCTCCTCTCCTGAGGGCATTGATTTCTTCCTGGGTGGAGAATTGTCTTAAGGGTGTCCTCTTGCCCAACTGACTATTGTTCATACTTTGAGCCTTGATGGTGGGTGTTGGAAAGCTATTCACCCACAAGCCCAATTCGTTCCTTACCATATGGCACTTGTAGGGGATCGGTGGATAGCAATCAGGAATGGAAATCCTGGCATTCCTTTCCTTCCTGAACATAAAGGGCACTGATGCCAATAGCAGCACCCCAACTGCGAACCTAGCTGAGATCAATTGACAGCGCAGACTGGAATTCTCAACTCATCTTGCCCCATCTCCTTTGATTTCAGTGCCATCCTGTCCTCTCTGAACCTCTCCCTCCATATAAACTTTGCTACCCATATTCACGGTCACCCCCTTAACCTTGCATCTCATATGGACTCTCTACTCCCATGATTTATATCGTGGACAAGGCCATCTCCAACCACTTCTTTGCCATTGCACTTTCCAGCTTCGAACTGCTAGCCTTTGGCCCTCTATTTGCCACGATAATTGTGCAGCTGTTGATCCGCTCAACCATTCCTTCACCTTCATCTTTGATGCTCTTGTCCCAGTAAAACCTTTAATCTGTGTCATCCTAGTTGTTCTCCCTGGTATGACCTCCAGGTTTACTCCTCAAGTACAAAGGGTGAAGACTTGAGCATATCTGGCACAAAACTAATTTAAACATCCATCGCCAGATCTGGCTGGACCACATCAAGCACGATCGAGCCAAGCTCTCCTCTGCCACCACTGGCCACTACTTCAGGATCATTCCAAGATCAAAGATAACCCCCGGCGTCTTTTCTCCATTACTTACCATCTCCTTAAACCCCTCTGCACTATTTCCTCAACCGTCATCTCCAACAGCAAGTGCGAGCAGCACATGGTCTCAAATTTTAGTGAAAAAGCCCATCAGTTCAGCTGCCCCTACCGCATACTCCCCTTTCCCCTGCCCTCTCCTATCTCACCTCATGCTCTCTCCAAACTCCTCTTGTTCATGAGACCCCCCCTCCTTTTCCTTCGACGCCATTCCCACGAAACTGCTGACCACCTAACTTCCTTTCTTGGCTCCTATTGCTAGCTAACATTGTAAATGGTTGCTGCTTCTTGGATACTGCCCCTCTCCATTTCAATGGCTGTCCTCACTCCGCTCCTCAAAAAACCCACTCTTGACCTCTCCTTGAAAATTACCTCTCGCTCTCCAACCTCCCTTTCCATTCCAAAGTCCTTGAATGTGTTGATGTCTCTGAAATCTGTGAAACTTCCTGTTTGAATCTGGTTTCTGCCCCAGTCACAGCAATAAAATGGCTGTACTCAGTCACAAATGACATCCTTTGTGAATGTGACCATGGTGCATTTTCCCTCCTGTCCCTCTTGACCTCTCTGTGGCCTTTGACACAATCAATCACACCATCATCTTCCAACACCTCTCCTTCATTGCCCAGCTCAGTGATCCTTCCTTGCTTGGTTTCCCTCTTTTTTTGTCCAGTTGTAGCCAGACCATCCTCATCAATGGCTTCTCTTCCCACCCCCACACTGTTACCTCTAATGTCCCCCAAGGATCTATCCCTGGCTCCTACCTCTTCCTCATCAACATGCTGCCACTTTGCAACATCATCCAAAGACATGGGGTCAGGTTCCACATGTGTGCTGATGACACCCAGCTTTTTGTCATTTCCAGACTCTTACTATTCCAATGCTCTATTGGTCAACCTCTCGTCCTGCACACTGCATAAACTTCAGCTCATCCAAAACTCTGCTATCTGTATCCTATCCTGCACTAAGTCTTGCTCACCCTGACCTTCCTTGCCTACACTGGCTTCCGGTCTCCCAGTGCCCCTAATATTAAATTTTCATCTTTGTGTTTAAATCCATTCAAGGCCTTTCCCTTCCCTATCTCTGTAACCTCCTCAAGCCCTACATGTACCCAGAACTCTCTGTTCCTCTTGTGCATCCCCCCCTTCCTTCACAACACCATTGGTGGCTATACCTTCAACTATCTAGGCCCTGTGCTCTGGAATTTCCTCCCCAAACCTTTCTGCCTCTCCATCTTCCTCTATTCCTTTAAGACCCTTTTTAACGCCACTTCTTTGACCAAGCTTTTGGACACCCCTTCTAATATCGTCTTCTTTGGCTCAGAGTCTGCTTGTCTGGTTACCCCTCTGTGAAGCGCCTGGGGCCGGTTTTGTACATTTAGGGCGCTATGTAAATGCAAGTTGTTGTTGAACCTTTCTGGTGTGCATGGCTCAGCTACTTGGCGAGAGATTGGGTAAGGTGTGTGTAGGGATTTCTAATTAGACTTTTTGATTATACATTTGCTGCATAACATTACTGTTTTGTTAGGTTCCCCGAATGGTGGAAGGTTTAGCAAACCATCGTTGTTCTCTGGTGGCCGCTGCAAAGGACCATACCATTGCTTTGACAGAAGATGGATCTGTTTATGCTTTTGGGCTGAACACTTATAATCAGCTGGGTATTGCACCTCCACCAGCCAGCAGTAGCATACCAAGACAGGTATTTATGGGAGATTCTTTGGGGATGCATAACGAAAGGTCAGTGAGGGGTCGGTGTGCTTATAATGAAGCAGTTTTATTTTTAACACCTTTGTGCAAACTGGAAATTGTAGTGTCACTATTAGAAACTTTTTCAAAAAAATGTTAATGATGTGGGATAATGGAAAATATTTTCAGTATAAATATATTTAATGTAGGTAAAATTAAAAAAAAAGAAATTGTAGGAACTTTTCAAATTCTTACTAATTTGTTGAACTTCCAGCTAGAGTTAGGGTTTGCCACATTCCACAGGGTGGGAATTGAATTTTGGGATTTGCTATCTTCCATATCAGAACTTTTTCAAAACCATAACTTTCAAAAGGCCATTGCATGCATTCTTGAAAAGGAAAAAAATGCAGGCTATGGGGAAAGAGCAGGGGAGTAGGCCTAATTGGATAGCTCTTCCCAAGAGCCAGAACAGGCGTGGAAAGGCCTCGTTCTGTGCTGAAAGATTTTATGATTCTAGGAGAAGAATCACCAAAGAAATTTGTGCTTTTGTGTAACCATTAAGTTAAGCAATCCTCTTTCACTCCATTATATATGAAGCTTTGTTCTGGAAATACCCAGTTTTTTCTGCACCCATCTTGGCTGTTTTTTAATTGTAAAATTAAATAATATTCTTGTGTACAGTTCTAATTAGCGCTAAAGAGGTATTTGATTAAATTTGTTGCAGATTTAAGTATTTTTATTTAAAATGTTGCTTTTGAAAGATAACCAAATCCAGTATCTTGAATAATGTATGGTTTTATTTTCAAGCTCACTCTCGACCTAATGTTTCCTGAAACTTCTAACTTTCTTTGAAATTTAATTTTTTAAAGTTCTTAAACAGGCAAATTATGTGAGTAGGCTTTTATGGGAGAGCTTAAATTAGTTTGGAGTAACTACAATCTAGATTTTATTGTAACTGCAATCTAGATTTTATATTGATCTCAATTGTACGCGCCCTTGACAGCTTGTACCAGTGTAGTGCTTGAGTATGATGTGCCATAGCAGGTAACTTTTTGTAAAACTATGTATGAAACCTGTTTTGGAATAAATACAGAAGGGAACTTTTTGCCATTTTTTGCTTAATATTTGTGAATTTGTATTTTTGTTTTAAATGTTTGTAAAGGTACAGTCCAAAACCCTTAAAGGAAGAACTGTGATTGGAGTTGCTGTGGGGAGGTTCCACACTGTTTTGTGGACAAGGGAAGCGCTATATACAATGGGTCTGAATGGTGGTCAGCTTGGTAAGATGTAGATGCTGTTTCACATATAATGCTTGCATTAGTGAATGTCATGCGAGCTTTACATGTCACTAAAAACCTGCATGAAGGTTTGGCACTTTATACACTAATTACTGTATTTAACAAAAAGTTCTTTTCACTTTGCACGTTCCTCCACTTTCTCACTATCAATATCAAGTGCCACCAGTTCCTTTTATAGCCTAAGTTAAATGCAGGATAAACTTCCTTTATTTTGCCTCAACCTTAGAAGTGCACACTGTACTGCACGAGTGTGGCATTTTAACTGTGAACACCATTTATCTTTGCATCTAAGTGAAAAAACATGGGCTGTTTAGTATATGGATTCGACTAGCTAGTAGCTGCCCTGACTCTCTCACTTCAGACACTTGCAGCTGTTTGAGGGAGGAGATTGTTATTCTGAGCAGGATTTGAACCTGGGTCCGATAGGTGAAAGGACATTGTGGCACCCCACCATCTTTTACTTCCCTCATCTGTGCCCTTTGTTTTAAAATTTTGTTCTGAATACTTTGTATGTGGGTGACTTACTAATTTACAGTCATTTTAAGTGTATGCACAAATTACATGGGTATAATTTTTGAGAGAAATATAGATGATAAAATCATTTTTAGAATATTCTGGTAATTTGTGCTGTGCCAAAAAGTGGTTAAAAACATTGGCGCACTATTCTTGCAAATCTGTCTGCTTTTAAAGTTGCAATGATATTTGCATTCATCGGCTTTCAACTCGACATTTTGGTCTGGCCTTTCAAAGTTTTTGGGGCATCAAAGTTTGAGTGTTCTGTTGGCAATTTATTCTGAATGTATGTGAATTCCTCGAATGCCCCTACATGCCAATGTTTACAGTTTGTCTGAATTATTGACTCAGGTTACTTAATGGATCCTAATGGGGAACGATGTGTGCTTGCACCTCGTCAAGTATCGGCTTTGCATCATAAGGACATAGTGATCTCTCTGGCAGCAGCAAGTGATGGAGCTACAGTGTGTGTTACGGAAAGAGGAGATGTTTACCTGTTGACAGACTATCAATGCAAGAAGATTGCTTCCAGGTATATATTCGCCTTTAACCTTTTTTTTAACCAATACAGTGGGAGTGTTTCAAAGAATGATGATGGAGAGTCTACAGACCTGAATTTACAAGACTGTAGTCTCAGTTGACAGGAGCACAGATTGGGGAATCCAATATGGAGGTCAGCATGTCCAGTTTGTGGTGTTACCTAGTTTTCCAGCCAGTGATACTCTGAACTGTTCATACATTGCACAAAGCTCCCCACCAGGACCAGAGTGTCTCAGTTTCGGGGTTTACATTTTATGGATGGCTGCCTTTATCTTTTACTGTGGCTGCATTTTGATTTATAAAACCAGAATACCACCTCAGATGACACGCTTGTGATATGTCTCCCCCTCCCCCCCCCCCCCCCCCCCCCACAGTTTTTCTAGAAGGCAACATTTTTGGGGGGATTTAAAGTACAGCTTCTCTGTTTCAGCCCTCCCAAGGATTGTTCTATTTTGAGTAAACCTATTCATACATTTAATTCTCCAGGCTGTTCTGACTAAACACTTCTTACAAGTTATACAGGTATATTAGGAGAAATACAGGGTAGTGAAATATTCTTTCCTTCTTGAAAAAAGACCCATAGTAAGCACTGTAGTACTGCATATTTATTATTCCAGTTGTAATAATGAGAATAATAGTGAACTTGTTACTGTCAATATTTAGACAATTGGTGAACCAGTTAAATGTACTCTGCTGTTTTGGCCACCATACTATAAAAGGGATGTACAAGCATTGGAGAAAGTAGAGGGAAGAGGAACAGCAGTGATTACAAGTGTAGGCGATATGACCTATGAGGAAATGTTAAATAATTTCAATCTGTACTGTCTAGAGAGAAAACAGTGAGTCCTCACTGAAGTATATAAAATATTAAATGGGTTAGAGAATAAATCCAGAATATGACTAAGACAAGCTAGTGGGCCTAGAGGTTGTTAAATTTACTTTTCACTAACTTAGACTTAGGTCGGATATTGGGGAAAAAATTTCTACGCATAAATAATAAATGTCTGGAATTACCTATCTGGGTAGTAAAGGCACAAACTTTAGGAGCATTCAAGATACATTTGGTTTGGTAGTGTGGGAGAGTTATGGAGTTAGATGGATGGCCTTGTAATGTTCTTGACTTAGCTTGGATGTTCCTATATTGCTAACCTTTTCTGTGTATGTGTAATAATTATCTTTCTGGGAGGTGCTGAATTTAATTGTTTTCTTGGATTCGTGCAGGCAGTTAAACTTGAAGAAAGTTCTTGTTACTGGTGGACACCTGGATCATAAAGTTGACCCTCAGGTACTTAACGAAGGAGGAGGTGAAAAAGTTTGCATACTGATCCTGGATGAAGCAGGCAGGGTAAGTGGAGATGTGTTTTTTCCCCTCCTCCCCCTCTCCTCATATTATGAAATGTCATGGTGACACATCACACACAGGTTTGATCTGGGATTTTTAGCTATATTGTGTGGTGTTGCTAAATGGAGGTTAGTTGCCTCACAGGGATTGGAAAATTTAGAGTCCCCACTGAGCTGCTCTGCCTGAAGATGATACGGGCAGTCATCTGGGAGTAAATGGCTTCTCTTATTCTTTCAGCTGTAGGAAGTATCTTCTGGTGGGTGGGGAAGGGTATATTTAGAAAAAGAAATCACCTTGCACCCCCTCCTTATTCAGCTTTATACCCTTATTTAAAAATAGTCACGTATTTGCCTCATATTTGGGAGGATTTGCTGTGTTGCCATACTGTTTTATAAGTTCAATATCGGGCAAGTTGGGTGACATTTTAAAGCTGTTTTTCAGTGTTGAGGTGTTACTGGTTTGTTGTAAAAGCCAACTGCATCACTAATGGCAAGAATATCAGCCACCCTTACCCAGTCGGATCTACATATAACTCTAATCCCAAACTACATGGTTGACTCTTGATGTCATTTGAAGTAAACTAGCAAGCCATTCAGTTATACAAACAATTGCTCTCCCACCATCTTGGGGCAACTAGTGATGGGCAATAAATGTAGTCTTGCCAGGGTCATCCACAGAACAACAAAACAATGAGTTGCTCAACCTCCCCCCTACTCCTCAAAAGAGGTGATACTGAATCAGTGCTATAATTATAGTTTGATGTACTGATTATTGTAAAAGGGCAAAGATGTGTGAAATATTCAAAATACTTTTAGCACTGGTACCAAGAACAGTCAGCCACTACTCAACATGATGAGTTTGGTGTGACGTTTTCTTAAAAATATTTATTTTTTGTATTTACAAAATTGTTTGCATGTTCTGAATTCTTCACATGTTACAATAATGCAACTTGAAGGAAATAAACTACCATGTATATATTGTTTTGCGACCGTTTGGAAAAATGTACTGAGAACTAACAAACTCAAGGTGATAGCAGAGTCCTCTAATTGGCTCAAGGTCTCCCTTTTCTAAATAAGATCAATTGGAAGCAACTGCACCACTTGGAGACAGAAGTAGAAAGTAGTGCCATGTGGCATCTACTATTGGTTATAGTGCAAATGAGATCCTTAAATATTCATAGAATGAGTCCTGATTAGTGGTTACTGACCAGTCATTTGCAATGAATAAAACAAAATATGGAAACACAAGAAAAATCTCACATTTTGTCAACTAAGCATTCTCTTTCAATACTTTTACAGTTTAGGATTTGAATTTCAAGTCATTCAGCATTTGCAAAATTGATATGAAGGACCTTTTTATTTCAAGTTTCAGTCTTTGAAATTTCTCCAGCTGCTGTACATGTGTGAATGACGTGTACAGTGTTATGGATGCCATCTAGTGGCCTTAGTATAGATGAACATTTTAACCACTAAAATGGCAGTTGTTCGTTTTTTGAAACATTGTGTGACATCGTGGTAATATTACAAACAAAAATAATTTGTTTTTCTCAAACTCTGGACAGAGTGGTAGGATGTGGGTTGATGCCCAGGGTTCATTCTCCATCTGTTGCGTTCTTGCTGTTGGCCATGATTTCTGGGGCAGTGGTAAGTGGAGGTTAGGCACAGGTTTTGTCAGAAATTGGAGAATTGCTGATCATGTTCAACTCCTTGTGGCTGTTGTGATAGCAGAGTTTCATCATGCCACAAACTGGAACATTTTTGTTGTATATAATTTTGGAATTTAAATCAACTTCACTTAGATGAGTTCTTTTGCTTTGGTGTTGGGAGAAATTGTCTTAGTGCCAGGGGGAAAAAAACAGTATACAAAACTGTCTGGTGGTAGCCACATTTCTAGTGAGAGCCATCTGGCTTAGCCAGTCTTATGTCAATGCATTGTTGCCTGTATCTGTAAGTTTCATCAAAAAGTACAATAGCAAAATACTGCGGATGCCGATGTCACGCCGGCAGTTAGCAATGGAAAGATATACGATGCCGAGCTCTTTTTCCGTCGCCTTCGTCTCCGTGCCCACTTCTTTGGCCAGGAGTTTTCCTCCCGCTTTCAGAATTCTCGTTCTACTTGGACCCCTCCCTCTGGCCTCTTACCCTCTCTTTTCATTGTTAACTGCCGGCGTGACATCGGCCGTCTCAATTTCTCTGCTCCCCTCACTCACTCCAACCTACCTCCCTCTGAACATGCAGCACTCTGTTCTCTCCGATCCAACCCTAACATTGTCATTAAACTTGCTGACAAGGGTGGTGCTGTTGTTGTTTGGCGAACCAACCGTTACCGTGCAGAGGCTGAACGCCAACTCTCTGACACCTCTTGCTTCCCCCTGGTCCATGACCCCACTACCAAACATCAAGCCATCATTTCCAAGACGGTCACTGACCTCATCTCCTCTGGAGATCTTCCCTCCATGACTGTCAACCTCATAATCCCCCAACCCTGTACAGCCCGCTTCTACCTCCTTCCCAAGATCCACAAACAGGGCTTCCCTGGTAGACCCATCGTTTCAGCCTGTTCTTGCCCCACGGAACTGATTTTTTCCTATCTCGACTCTTTTTTCTCCCCTTGTCCAGTCTCTTCCCACCTACATTCGCGACTCTTCCGACGCCCTCCACCACTTTAACAGTTTCCAATTTCCTGGCCCCAACCATCTCCTTTTCACTATGGATGTCCAATCCCTCTACACCTCCATCCCCCACCAGGATGGCCTGAGGGCGCTCCGCTTCTTCTTTGAACAGAGGCCCAACCAGTCCCCATCCACCACCACCCTCCTCCACCTGGCTGAACTTGTTCTCACATTGAACTCCACTCATTTCCTCCAAATTAAAGGTGTTGCTATGGAAACCCGCATGGGCCCTAGCTATGCCTGCCTTTTCGTGGGATATGTGGAACATTCTTTGTTCCAGTCCTACTCGGGTCCCCTCCCTCACCTCTTTTTCCGGTACATTGATGACTCTATTGGTGCCGTTTCCTGCTCTCGCCCTGAACTAGACAATTTCATTCACTTTGCTTCCAATTTCCACCCTTCCCTCGCCTTCACATGGTCCATCTCCGACTCTTCCCTTCCCTTCCTCGACTTCTCTGTCTCCATTTCTGGGGATAAGCTATCGACCAACATCCACTATAATTCCACTGACTCCCACAGCTACCTGGACTACACTTCCTCCCACCCCGCTTCCTATAAGGACTCTATTCAGTTCTCCCAGTTTCTCCGTCTCCGCCGCATCTGTTCTGACGATGCCACCTTCCATACTAGTGCTTCCGATATGTCTTCCTTTTTCCTCAACCGAAGATTCCCCTCTACCGTGGTTGACGTGGCCCTCGACTGTGTCCGTTCCATTTCCCACACTTCTGCTCTCACCCCCTCCCTCCCAGAACCACGATAGGGTTCCCCTTGTCCTCACCTTTCACCCCACCAGCCTCTGCATTCAGCGGATCATCCTTTGCCATTTTCGCCACCTCCAGCGTGATCCCTCCACCAAACACATCTTCCCCTCCCCTCCTCTCAGCATTCTGAAGGGACCCTTCCCTCCGCAACACCCTGGTCCACTCCTCAATCACCCCCAACGGCCCCTCCCCTTCCCACGGTACCTTCCCGTGCAAGCGCAGGAGATGCAACACCTGCCCTTTTACCTCCTCCCTTCCCACTATCCAGGGCCCCAAACACCCCTTCCAGGTGAAACAGCGATTTACTACTTGTACTTACAATTTAGTATACTGTATTCGCTGCTCACGATGTGGTCTCCTCTACATTGGGGAGACCAAATGCAGATTGGGTGACCGCTTTGCGGAACACCTCCAGTTCAGTCTGTAAGGGTGACTCCAAGCTTCCGGTCGCTTGTCACTTTAATTCTCCGCTCCGCTCCACTCCCACTCTGACCTCTGTCTGTCCTCGGCCTCTTGCACTGTTCCAATGAAGCTCAACGTAAGCTCGAGGAACAGCACCTCATCTTTCTATTAGGCACTTTACAGCCTTCTGGACTCAACACGGAGTTCAACAATTTCAGACCATAACCTCGACCCCTATTTTTTCAGGCGGCAGCTGTTGATGATTCTGCTATTCCCATTTACAACATTTAACCACTGCTGCCTTCCACCCTATCACAGACTGTCCCTTTTGTTCTTTCCCCCCTGTCCTCCTTTCCCTGCCTGTGCACCTGCTTAAAATACATTACATCTCTAACTTTTTCCAGTTCTGACGAAGGATCACAGACCTGAAACGTTAACTCTGTTTCTCTCTCCACGGATGCTGCCTGACCTGCTGAGTGTTTCCAGCATTTTCTGTTGTTATTTCATCAAAAAGTACTTTGTTTTTAAAATGCTACTGCATGTGAGTTTGTAGACCTGGAAAGAAATTTGTCTCTAATGGCTGAACCATGAAAGGTCTTTTCTTTCAAGTTTTGTTTAGCCTGAATGTATGTTGTGGATGCCATCTAGTGGCCTTAGCATAGATGAACATTTTAACCACTAAAACAGGAGTTGATTTTTAAAACATTAGTATCACATCACCACATAAACGAGAATACTTTCACTCAAAACCTCTACAGTACAGAATGGTAGGATGTGGTTTGATGGCCAGGGCATCTCGCATGCAAAGTTACATCAACAATTCAATTAAAATATGCTGAAAAGAACTAAGATTTTTAAACAGTATCATTATTGTGTAAGTCAAGTATTTTGCCACTAATTACTTGCTGTGTGATTTCTGCTATCATGTAGTTATCTCGTATGCAAATAACAGCTTGCATTTATATAGCGTTTTTAATGTAGTAAAACATTCCAAGGTCCTTCACTGGAACGACCAGGGTGGGAGACAGAAAGGGATTTACTGGGGACAAGGGCATCAAAGCTGGAGAGATGAGGGTGTGATTGAGCAGATCAGTGGCTGCAGAAGTATAGTGGTGAATGGATGGCCAAAGACTAGACAGTTGGGACTTTGAAAGTGCTGTTGTAAGTGACTTGTGGGAGAGTCTTTTCCAGTGGAAGACTCTGGAGAAAGTGGGGTTGTAATTGCTGATGGATACAAGGAAGGGATCAGAGATGGCCTTGTCTGTGATTGAGACTATGGGAATATAGAGGCTACGTGTGATGGCAGAGAGTGGCGGTGATTGTTGATCTGCTGGCAGAGTCTACGAGGTCAGTGGTGGGAGGAGTGAGTGGGATGGGAAGGAAGTTGGCAAGATTACCCCCCAGCGGGCACGCTGGGTGAGAAAATCGGCGAGAGATTAGATTTGGGCAGTTGGAGTTGCTGTTCGTAAGGAGGCAGCAACGAGTGCCTCGATAGCCCTTTGGAGAATGCAGAGAGTGGCACCGAGAGAAGCTGTGGGCTTATTCAAGTAGAAATCAAGCCTGGAACGGTGGCAGGAGAGTAGGAAGGTCGAGGAATAAAGAAGGGTTGGGGTAGGGATTTGGGGTGGGAAAGTACCAGTGAGAGGAGAAACGAAAGGAGGCCTGACTGGGTAACTGGAAGGCAAGGACACAGGAGAGCAGGGCCCAAGAGGGGTGAAGAATAGAGAAAGAAAAAGGGAGATCGAAGTAATGGTCTCTGGTCTGCAGCAGCAGCCAAATGGACACAGGGAAACTCCGATTACATGGGCATGTCAGAAATTAGGATGGCTACGTCATTGTTGTAAACGGACAAGCCAGAAGACCAACCCTGCTTCAATGGGCAGTGTAGCAGGGCGTGTCGGGGCCATCACCAGGTCCACTTTAGAATGAGGTATCAAGTTGCTAAAGCTACAAAACAGGGCTGCTTGCATGCTTAACACCAAAAGCAGCAGGTTGTAGACAGATGAAGTCCCATGACCAACTGATCAGAGCAAAATTACATAGCCCTATCATATCTAGCTGAGAATTCTAGTGGACAATTAGGTAACTAACGGGAGGAGGAGGCTCCATCAACATTCCCATCCTCGACCATGGTGGAACCCAGCACACAAGTTCAAGAGTCAAGACTGAAGTATTTGCAAGTGAGGATGAATGTTGACTTGATGCAGATTTTATGGAAAAATGAGATGCAGGGAAGTTCTTTCAAATACAAGATTCTATGAATAGAGTGTCAAAGGAAAATCAGAAATATTGGCAATATTTTATTTAAATAGAGACAAAGACAGGCTACTTTCACCACCGTGACATTGCCTGTTTCCTCAACTACCTCAGCCCTTCAGTTCTTATCGATGCCTTTGTCACTTCCAGAGTGGACCATTCCAATGCTCTCCCATCCTCCACGCTCTGTAAACTTTAACTCATCCAAAGCTCTGCTGTTTGAATCCTATTCCACACCAAGTCCCGCCCATCCATCACCTTTGTCCTTGCTGGCCTCCATTGGCTCCCGGTGCTCCAGTGCCTCCGATTTAAAAATGTTCACCCTTACGTTTAAATCCCGACTGGCTTCTTGTATATCCCCTCACCATGGGCGGTCATGTCTTTAGCTGCCTAGGCCCCATGCTTTGGAATGCTAAGGGAGTGCGAGGAAAAAAACTCTACACTTAGCAACTCATCAATTATAAGCAAATGGGCAATTAGCAGGAGCACAGGCCAACTACTGAGCTGAGCTCTCTGCAGCAGAAGTGAGGCTAGCTAGCTGTCAGCCAGAAGTTAATAGTCGTGCTTGAAATACACTAAATATTGCAACAGTAATAATGAGGGAAACTTTATATTAAAGAGTGCTCGGCATGTAATGCATTATAGTTAGTGGATTGAATAGTGGATCAAACTAATTGTTGAATGTTTTATTTCTTGGAGCACTTTTCCTTTCAGATGAAGTTGGAAGTCAAGGTTGATCTGTTGGTAAAGCTATAGGGGTAAGGAAGCTCTTCTGAATAAAATATAATTTAGTGTGCTTTTGCACTATACTGTTGGTGGGAGTCAGTTTCCGCCACATGGAGTACAACTCCACTGCAGTGTCACTCGTGACTGCACTGTAATGTAACTGCTGGAAGAGCTACTCTGTGTATGTGTGTCACTATGCATGTGCAGAACTCTCTCCTGGGCAGATGAATCAGAGCTTCAGCTAGACGAGCAATGTGACCAGGGTACTAAGTCGCTGGAACCAACTTTGCAGCTACTGGTCTAAGATTGATTTTGATTGGCATACAATACCTAACTGCTTTATCATGGGCAGTTTTTCTGATCATATTAAGCTCATGATGGTTGTCAAGTCCTGGAGAAATGCATATTTTTCTCCCTTGTCAGATTAGATGCCTGTAGGTATAAAAGAAAGTGATCTGCATCAAGAGTCCTTGTGTGTGGTTTTAGCTAGACTATATGGCTAATTGAAGAATCAAAGATAGGGTGCTGGACTGGAAAAATCAAATTTCAGTGAGATAACAAGGGCAATTAACTGGGCAGAAAACTTATCAAACAGGACAACTGATCGGCAATGCAAAATCATCAAACATACGATGGATAGGGTACAAAATAAATACGCTTCTGTAAGGTGAAAATGAGGTGCCTCGGAGGAGAGAGTTCTTAGATAAATAGATTAAAATTAAACATGTATTTATCCACAAACTCCATCCTCTGTGGTACCTCATGTAATAAAACTAGACTATCATGAGGATTGTAGAAAGAATAATTAATGGTGAATGAAAAGGGTTAAAACAAAATTTTAACAGTTCATGGATAATGTAAAAGGAAATAGTAAGATCTTTTATAAGCATGTAAAAGAATGGTTAGAGAGCATAGGACTGCTCAGGAATGAAGAAAAAAGGTTTGACTGAAGGATTATGGTATGGTAGAGATATGAAGAAGGGTTGGAAGTGGTGTACCCCAGGGGTTAGCACTGGGTCAATTGTAAAAGTCAATAGGAGTACATAGGTTTGCAAAATAGGTAGACATGTGGCCAATACACTTTAATGTGGGGA
Source organism: Squalus acanthias (assembly GCA_030390025.1). Classification (NCBI taxonomy): domain Eukaryota; kingdom Metazoa; phylum Chordata; class Chondrichthyes; order Squaliformes; family Squalidae; genus Squalus; species Squalus acanthias. The sequence continues at coordinate 105,501,826 of CM059433.1, forward strand.
AGTGTGAGATAATGGCCTGGAAATTACGGTCGAAGGTTTGTCGCGGGCGAACGCCTCCCAACCGCAAGAAAACGCCGGACCTTTGAAAACTTACGCTCCTGGGCCTGCAGGCGTATGCCTGCGTAAAGGCCCATGGGTCCCAGGGGCGCATAGATCACGTGGGCCAGGCCAACCAATGACAAAGGGGGACTTCTATTATGCTTATTGGGATTCCATTTACGTACGGAATCCCCATTAGCATAATAGAAATCACCTAATAAATAAAATTTCACACCACTGAAATAAAAATAAATCATCACAGGTCCCAAATTAATTAAATTACCCCTTAATTAAACATTTAAAATAAAAATTTAATTTTTTGAAAAATAAATTTCAACATTTTTAAACAGGACAAAAATAGCCTAAACTGATTTTAAATGTAAGTGGATGTTTAAATCATTAAAAAAAATAATTATTTTAACATTTATTTAAACCCTAATGCTGGTAAAAGACGGCCTTACACCTGCTTTTACTAGGCGTAAGGGTTTGGTTGGTATTCGCTGGGCAGTAGTTGGGCAAATAGCCCAACTGTGCGCCAGCGAATGACAATTTCCAGCGCATGCGTACGATCTGTCAAGCAGAAACTTGACAGATCGCAGGTTCCGGGTTTTCACACATGCGCATCGCATGCAGAGACCCGGAACTTACAGGGCACTTCCGACGGTGTACGCTGTCATAGGCCCTGTAAAATTCGGGCCAATACATTTTGAGAGAAAAACGAATGGTATAGAGTCAACAGAAAGAGGAAGGACGTGGACAAACAAAGGAATTCAAATACACAATTCTCTGAAAGTGAGAGTGCAGGTAGGTAAAAGAGACCATATACTGTACGAGTTATATACTTGAACAGGAAAAAAATGCAGGGCTATGGGGAAAGAGCAGGGGAGTGGGACTAATTGCATAGCTCTTTCAAAGAGCTGGCACAGGCACGATGGGCCCAAATGGCCTCCTTCTGTGCTGTATGATTCTATTAGACTTTGGGTTTTATAAATAAGAGCATAAGAATACAAGAGTAAAGAAGTAATACATTTTACAATGCAATGGTTAGGCCACAGTTACAGTTAACAATTTTAGGTAACCCATTATGGAAAGGTCATAAAGCCATAGAGCATACAATGTAGATTTACCAGGATAGGGAGCGAAAGAAGAAGGAAAGAGTTTTTTTTTAAATATTCATTCGAGGGGTTTCGGCAAGGCTGGAATTTATTACCCATCCCTAGTTGCCCGTGAGAATGTAGTGGTGGGCCTTCTTGAATTGCTGCAGTCAGAGTGGTGAAGGTATCCATCACAGTGACAATGAAGGAAAGGGCAGTATTTGTCCAAGTCGGGGTGGTGTGTGACTTAGAGGGGAACTTGGAGGTGATGGTGTTTTCGTGGACTTGCTGCCATTGTCCTCCTAGGTGTTGGAGGTTGTGAGTTTGGGAATTACTATTGGAAAAGCCCTTGGCGACTTGCTGCAGTGCATCCTGTACATAGTACACACTGTAGCCACGGCACACCGGTGATGGAGGGAGTAGATGTTTAAGCTAGTGAGTGGGGTGCCGATCAATCGGACTGCTTTGGCCTGGATGGTGTTGAGCTTCTTTGAGTGTTGCTGTAGCTGCACCCATCCAGGCAAGTGGAGAGTATTTCATCAAAATCCTGACGTGCTTTGGAGAGTCAGGAGGTGAGCCACTCACCACAGAATACCCAGCCTCTGACCTGCTCTAGTAGCTATGGCATTTATGTGGCTGGTCAATGGTGACCCCCCAGAATAGAGGGAAGGTCATTGAAGCAGCTGAAGATATTGGGCCTATTTGCACTGGAGCAGAGAATGCCTTGCCATAGGGAGTGGTTGAGGCAGAGGCGATTACATCTTTTAAGGGAGAATTGGATACATGTTTGAAACAGGTATAGGGTTCTCTCTCTCTCTCTCTCTCTCTCTCTCTCTCTCTCTCTCTCTCTCTCTCTCTCTCTATCTATATATCTCTCTATCTATATATATCTCTATCTATCTATATATATCTCTCTCTCTCTCTCTATATCTATATATATATATATATATATATATATATATATATATATATATATATATCTCGAGATATAGATATCTATTATATAATAGAGAGAGAGCAGGGCAGTAGGATTAATTTTTGTAATGCTGTAGCCAGTGTTCCCTTTACGCTGCACGGCCAGCGCTCCAGGGAACCCACACAACCGGCTTTTCAATACAAAAACTGTCCGTGTGTGGTATTTTGAATGGGCTGCGTGGCGCCAAAACTAAAGGGGGAACATTGGCTGTAGCAAAGGACAGGCAGAGTCAAGCTAGGCCATATGGCTTGCTTCTGTGTTGTAAACATTTATGGTTCTTGTCGGTTAAGTAATCATGCAGAAAATGGAATGGGGAACTTTATTTTCAGCACCCTTTTAGATGCTAGAAATCCTGACCTTTTTTCTCTGACTTTTATCAAGGGAGTGGATTTTTGAAGGTGGGAGCTCTCTACCTATTCACTTTTTTCCCCCTCCTAGTACTTCAGGAAAATGAGTTTCCCTCAGTTTCTACAGTCTCTGTCCACTTCATGGGCTCTGTTAAAGACTCTTTCTCTTTCCTCCCCTGCCATATTGTGGATAATAGGCTGACTAGAAGCAAAAAAAAAAGTTGGATTTTGAAGATTCAAGGTCATGGACCTTGAGTGTTACATAAATATCCTGACCAGAAGTATCAAGTGCCCATTTCATGTTCTTTTACTGTTGTCATTTTGCTCATTGTCTTTGGGTGTTCAGAAATTGATTTTGCTTAGGAGAAACATGCTCCATTTATTTTATTTATAGGCAGTTATTTAATTCAACTTCCCTCTTTTTTTCCCTATCAGGTGTTTTGTTGGAGGTCTTCAAGCTGCTTCATTAAACAATGTCGTTGGGCTTATGGCCGACAGGTCTTCATGTCAGACATTGCTCTGAGCAAGAATGAAATGATTTTTGTAACACAAGATGGAGATGGGTTTACAGGGCACTGGGCTGGAGCAGAAAAAAAGAATTTGGAAAAGAAAGGTGAAAATTTCAGTCTTGTTGCACTTCGAGTCATAGAAGCACAGAAGGAGGCCATTCGGCCCATCGAGTCCGTGCCAGCTCTCTGTAGACCAATCCAGTCAGTCCCTTTGCCCCGCTCTATCCCCGTAGCCCTGCAAGTTTATTTCCCTCAAGTGCCTATCCAGTCTTCCCTTGAAAACATTGAGTGTCTCTGCTTCCACCACTTCCATCGGCAGCGAATTCCAGGTCGTCACCACTTGTTGTGTAAAAAAAAAAAAAAAATTTTTTTCCTCATCCACCCCCCGGTATCTCTTGCCCAAAACCTTAAATCTGTGTCCTAGTCCTTGTACCATCAACTAGTGGGAACAGCCTTTCCCTGTCTAGCCTATTCAAACCTGTCATAATCTTGTACACCTCTATCAAATCACCCCTCAACCTCCTTTGCTCTAATGAAAACAAATTCAGCTTCTCCAACCTGCCCTTGTAGCTAAGATCCTCCATCCCCGGAACCATTCTGGTAAATCTCCTCTGCACCCTGTCAAGGGCCTTCACATCCTTCCTAAAGTGTGGCAACCAGAACTGGACACAATACTCCAGTTGTGGCCTAACCAGCGCTTTATAAAGGTTCAGCATAACTTCTCTACTTTTGTACTCAATACCTCTATTTATGAAGCCCAAGATCCCATATGCTTTGTTAATCTCTCTCTCTCTCTCTCTCTCTATGTCCTGCCACCTTCAGGGACCTATGCACATTAACTCCCAAACTGTGCGATTAAGTGTATATTGCCTCTCCCTGTTCCTTCTGCCAAAATGCGTCACCTCACACTTCTCTGTATTAAATTCCATCTGCCCATTCTGCTAGCCTTTCTATGTCCTGTTGCAGTCGATTGATATCATCATCACTGTTTGCCACACCTCCAAGTTTGGTGTCATCGGCAAATTTAGAAATTCTACTCTGTATTCCAATATCCAGGTCATCTATATATATATATAAAAAAGCAGTGACCCCAGCACTGACCCCTGGGGAACACCACTGCCCACCATCCTCCAGTCCGAAAAACAGCCATTTACCACAACTCGCTGTTTTCTGCCCTTAAGCCAATTCCTTATCCAAGCTGCCACTGACCCACCTATTCCATGAGACTCAATTTTGTTAACCAGCCTTCTGTGTGGTACTTTGTTGGAATTAATTTGTTTGAATGGATTAAAATTAATGTCACTGTAAAAATTAGTTGAGAAATGTGTCTATCTAGTTTATTAAAGCTTGAGTGCTTCATAAATTCATTTGATTAAGATATTTGGTGTGCTTTTTTAACATGCCAAAATGATGGTGTCTGTGTAATTGGTAATCACTAAGCATATGTGATCTCAATTCTGCCTGAAAAAGTTAAATATGAATACTTCAACCTGCTACCTATGCCATCTTTTCTGACCTTTCCCCCCTCCCTAAAACCAAACACCTCTCTTCTATCCCTTGGCATTTGAATGTGAGGATTTAAAAACTAGATTTTAATTTTCTGAAAAAAGGCTGAATCAGCCCATCAAAAAACCAAAGATGGAAAATTCACTTGAGACAGATTTTCCTCCTCGGTGCCTGGATGCAAGAACTTGGCAGGCATAAATACTTATCATAGATCCAAGCACAAGCTGCTCATAATTTTCCATCCATTAATTTTAATGACCAGATTATCATGCACACTTTGTGCTTGAATTTGTAGTAAGCGCTTGCACCCCGCTGGGCTCTTGCACCTGAGTTCTAAAGAGGAAAATCTGCCTTGATGTGACCAGGTAAATCTTTGATGTGATTTTATATGTCAAGACAGAACGAGGGTCTTCACATATTGAGCTCTAAAGATGTTAACAATTTAAGCAAAAATATTTTTAAAATGAGCAAAGATCACTTCTACAGATGCAGCTTTTTCAACATTAAAAAAAATAATAATTTTGAAATGTTTTCGCATGCATTGTTGGTTTATGCAAGTTGTAGCTGATTTGAAGATGCCAGTTAATCATTGGACTGTACATCTTACTCTTCTGATTCAGGAGGATTCCATATTGCCTATGCCAGCTCCCAGCTGCACTGCTGTATTCTGTGTGGAATAGTGCAGTCAGGAAGTTTGCCTTCAGCAGGAGCTGACGAGGCTGATCGAGGATCCTCCTGGATGACTGACTAGTTGTATGTTTCGTCTAACTTGGCTGGTCTTGTTTAATATCGATCACGTGCATGTATATAGGGAAATAGAATTATGAGGCACTGCAGCTTTAAATGCCAAACTTTGGTTGTGGTTTTACATGCAGGCTTTGATATTTTTCATCAGTGATAGTTGGTGGTCTAGGTCAAGGGTTCTCGACCTTTTTGCTTCTAAGGCCGCCCCCCCCAACCCCCCCCCACCCTCCCGTGTTCTAAAAATTCCACGGACCCCCTGTAACACAACACAAGTATTTTTTTCTGTATAAAAATTAGTTATACAATTAAACATGTATACTTATTATTATTTTTGTTTTACTTACTTAATGTGAAACTTGTTGCTGGTGCTGAGCAACAGTTGTCAAGACGTGGAGGTATCTTCGACAAATAGTCCCCCCACCATCACCGGAGCGGCCTGATGAGGAGGGAGACCCTCCACAAGGCTGAGCAGGTTGGCAAGCCAATTGCTGCTTTTTCAACAAAAAAAAATGAAAGGAGAGCACTTTAATGTTTAAAAACTTTGTGTTGGGATTGTTAGTGCAAGTTTTTTTTACAGGTGCAAACAAACATTCTGTGTAAACTTACTCGACTTTTCCTTCTCTTGCAGTACAATAATAATTTTGCTTGAGAAAAAAGTATCTGCAGATGACACAAAACTTGGAAGTATAGTGAACAGTGAGGAGGATAGTGATAGACTTCAAGACATAGATAGGCTGGTGAAATGGGTGGACACGTGGCAGATGAAATTTAATGCAGAAAAGTGTGAAGTGATACATTTTGGTAGGAAGAACGAGGAGATGCAATATAAACTAAAGGGTACAATCCTAAAGCGGGGTGCATGAACATCGAGACCTGGGGGTATATGTGCACAATTCGTTGAAGATGGCAGGGCAGGTTGAGAAAGCGGTTAAAAAAGCATAAGTGATACTGGGATTCATCAATAGAGGCATAGAGTACAAAAGCAAGGAAGTTATGAGGGACCTTTATAAAACACTGGTTTGGCCTCAACTGGAGTATTGTGTCCAATTCTGGGCACCGTACTTTAGGAAGGATGTGAAGGCCTTAGAGAGGGTGCAGAGTGGTTAGGATCTGGGATGCACTGCCTGAGAGGGTGGTGGAGGCAGATTTGGTCGTGGCTTTCAAAAGGGAATTGGATAAGTATCTGAAGGAAAAAAATTTGCAGGGCTACGGAGAAAGGGCGGGGGAGGGGCACTAGCTGAAGTGCTCTTGCAGAGAGCTGGCACAGGCTCGACGGGCCGAATGGCGGCCTCCTGTGCTGTAACCATTCTATGATCTGCATTTTATCTCTTTAATACTGACATGGACAATAACCTTTATCTAAAGAGGATGGACATTATAATAATCCTTCCCATTCAAATTTTCTCCCACTTGTTCCAGTCTAAATTAGCAACAACGTGCTCGCAATCGCGCGTGCTCTTGCTTTCTCAGATTCGCATTGGAACAGCTCAGCTATCAATCACAAGGCATTGCCCCTCCCAAGTCATGCTCTTTATTTGCTCCATTGGTCGGTCACGTCCGGCATTTCGCTCGCGTCATCTGGGATGTAAACGGCTTAAGGTTTTGACCTGAGGAAACCGCGACGGTTGGGTCATAGAATCTGGTGCTCGAGCCTTCTTGCGTGGGTCAGGACGGGGTGGAGAATAGTGAGGGAAGATTGGGTGTGACTGAGTTTGGAGGAGGCTGCAAGTTATTCCACCCAGCCCTGGGAATTTTAAAAGTAACTTCTAGCGGATACAGTACGGATTTCTGACTTACAGAATGGAATCGCCATCTGCTGAGAATCTGAAATTAGAAGATGCGCAACAGGTCAGCCAGAAAGATCAGGCTTTCGTGATCGTGGTGGAATAGTTGGTCTGTATTTTTGGCGGACCCCTTGAAGCCTTCTCGCGGACCCGTAGGGGGCTGTGGAACCCCGGTTGAGAACCTCTGGTCTAGGTGGTCAGAGTAGTTGAGATACTTGTTCTTGTTTGTAGATTAGTGGTGGGAAGCTAATAGTAGGAATTATGGAAAAGGGGTTGGGATTTTTTACTACTGTTCTTCCACCTGGTTTCCCTATTTTACATTTCCACTTTGTCACAGAAGCCTTTGGAAGTTGATATCAGCCATGCCACAATAGATTATTTCAGCACTTGGATTACTATAATCTATCCTTAGCAGTAAAGGATTCTATCTATAAAAGTTGAGAATAAAATCTTCCTCCTTCGATTTAAAAAAAAAAAAAAATGCTTACCATGTATTTGGACTGGTCACACCAGAAAGTAGTTGCTGCAGTGACTTTGTAAAGTCTGCTTGATGCACATCTCAAATATGTAAACGTTTTAAATTTTTCTATGCCAGAGGAATTTGTGCAATGTCTGAATTTTCCCAAGGTAAATCTGACTCTGGTTTGAAACTAGACTCTGTAATTTAGCAAGGAAGTATGCTATTACTGGAACTGATTTTCCTTTTTTATTAGATGAATTGTTCAACATTTCGCAAAATCCTTCGGATCAGTTTAACACAGCAGAAATGAGCAACAGCTTGTACGAAAGGATTAAACTCGAGAAGCTTCCTTGTGTTCATCGTGCTGTTTCTGTTACCACTGATTTGAATGGGCGCAACTTCGCTATTTTACAATCTGATCCTAAAACTAGGTAAGTTTTTAGTTTGTGCCAAATGCCCATAGGTGATTTGCATTCACAGGCAGGTTAAATGGAATAGGAGAAGGAAACCTCTTGCCTGTGTGTTTTTTTTTGTCTGATAGCTGTTAGAATGTGAACATTCTAATTACTAACTCTTAGTAAGCTGGTGATAATCAAGTGTGATAATTAGAAGCAGTTGACTTCAAAATGTAACTTTTTCTCTCAAAATTAAGAGTGATATACTCTCTTTAAAATAGCAGATAGGCATAAGCTGTGACAGGGAAGCATAGCACATAGGAACAGGAGTTGACCATTCAGCCCCTCAAGACTGTTCCACTATTCTATTAGATCATGGGTGAACTACCTTTGCTCCATATCCTTTGATACCCTCACCTAACAAAAATCTATCAATCTCGGCCTTGAAAATTTCAATTGACTCAGCATCCACATCCTTCTGGGGACAGGAGTTCCAGATTTCCACTACCCTTTGTGTGGAAAAAGTGATTCTTAATTTCACTTCTAACTGACCTAGTCTAATTTTAAGATCATGCCCCCTTATTCTGGATTTCCCTCACCAGAGGAATTAGTTTCTTTGTATCTCCCCAAACAAATCCCTTTTTATATATTGAGAAGGCTGTTTATATAAAAAAAAAGCATATGGGATCCTTGACTTTATTAATAGAGGAATAGAGTACAGAAGCAAGAAAGTTATGCAAAATCTTTATAAAACACTGGTTAGGCCTCAGCTGGCGTATTGTGTTCAATTCTGGGCACCACACTTTAGGAAGGATGTCAAGGCCTTGGAGATGGTGCAGAAGAGATTTACTAGAATGGTACCAGGGATGAGGGACTTCAATTATATGGAGAAGCTGGAGTTGTTCTCGTTTGAGCAGAGAAGGTTAAGAGGAGATTTGACAGGTGTTCAAAATCATGAACTGTTTTGAAAGAGTAAATAAGAAGAAACTGTTTCCAGTGGCAGAAGGGTCGGTAACCACGGGACACAGATTTAAGGTGATTGTCAAAAGAACCGATATGAGGAAACATTTTTTTTACATAGCGAGTTGTTGAGATCTGGAATGCACTGCCTGAAAGGGTGGTGGAAGCAGATTCAAAAATAACATTCAAATGAGAATTGGATGAATACTTGATGTGAAAAAATTGACAGGACTATGGGGAAAGAACCAGGGAGTGGGATTTTTGGATAGCTCTACCTAGGAGCTGGCATAGGCATGACGGGCTGAATGGCCTCCTTTGTGCTGCCTCCTTTTGTGCTGTATCATTCTATGATATATGCATATCCTTTTGAAAGAGTGGAAATATGAAATGGTTGTTTCACTAAGATACTTAAGACAACAAAGAAGTTAGATTTCAATGATGCATTGTAGGTTGCATAGTCTGAAATTTGTTGCTAAACCATTCGTTGAAGTTTTTATTTAATTTATACCTGATGTTCTGTTGCTTTAATTCTATATTTATATTTTTATCCTATTTTGAGTGAGCTGCTTTGTATGGAATTAGGCAGGAGTATGACAAATGAAGCAGCCTTGCAAGCTGCTCGATCATGGGTATTGTTTTGCCTGTTGGGGAAGGCATCAACTGAGTCATGCAATGAGAACAAGATTTAGATTGACAGGCTGGGTGGAAATATGGGGAAATGGAAAGTGACAAACTGGGATTTGAGATATGTAGAAGCCCATAGGGTGGTTTAGGAGCTCATTTACTCTAAAGCATTAGGAAGCTCGTAGCAACGAAACTGCTGCCTCTCAGGTCAAAGTAGTGTTTAAGGTATTTGTGATCTGTCGGATCTCAGATTTCTCATTGTCCCGCTTCCTAAAATATCTCCCAAGAAATAAAATTATACCTTTCAATGTCCTTTATATTTAGTTAGATGTACTTTAATTATAAGACTTGATTTTACACTTACACAAAGGTTGACAGAGGTGTCAGCCGTGGCTCACTGGTATCACTTTTGCCTCTGAGTCAGAAGGTTGTGGGTTCAAGTCCCACTCCAGAGACATGAGCACAAAATCCAGGTTGCCATTCCAATGCAGTACTGAGGGAGTGCTGCACTGTCTGAGGTGCTATCTTTCAGGTGAGACGTTAAACTGAGGCCCTGTCTGCCCTCTCGGGTGGACGTAAACTATCCCACGGCACTATTTTGAATTCTTCCTGGTGTCCTGGCCAGCATTTATTCCTCAACTAACACCACTAAAACAGTTTCTTGATCATTATCACATTGCTGTTTGTGGGAGCTTGCTATGTGCAAATTGGCTGCAACGTTTCCTACATTACAACAGTGTCTACACTCAAAAGTACTTCATTAGCTGTAAAGTGCTTTGGGAATGTCCTGAGGTCGTGAAAGTCACTGTATAAATGCAAGTCTTTCTTTAAACTGAATATTGTAAATATTTGCATTATAGCATCATAGCACAGATGTTCATTCAGCTAGATCTTCAATTAACACCATTTACTTTAATCTCATTTCCCTGCTCTTCCCCCTGTATCTGTTTTTGTATTCTTCCTTTTCAAATACTTATTCAATTTCCTTTTTAAATGATGTTGTAGTCACTACCTCAGTAACCAATTGTGTTAAAGCATTTCACTTTCTAATAACTATTCTAACTTTCTCCTTCATTCTTATAATTCTCAGTCCATGCCTTCTGTTACCAACTTGCCCACCAACAAACTTTCACTTGTTACCATCCCAAAACTGTTAATCATTTTGAAAATTTCCTCGGTTCTCCCTTTTAACCTTCACTGTTCCCTTGGGGGTGGAGGGGGGAAGGCCCCAATTCTTGAAGTCTTTCTGATTTATTTTTGTGACTTTTTCATGCCTTTAATATCCTTCTGCAATGGGGTGGCTAGAACTGCACACTGTACTCTAAATGTGGCCGAATGTCTTGTACAATCACTTCCTTGCTTTTATATTTAGTGTCTCAACATATAAAACCCCATGTCCATTGCCTTTTTACAGCCTATTCTGTCTGCATTGCTACCTTTTTAAAGATGTATGTATCAGCACCCCTAGATCTCTTTTCTTCCATTCTGTTAAAACTTACCCATTTGCCCTTCATAGTCTCTTGCTCCAACATGTATTCACATTTCTTCATATTGAACAATATCTGCCCGCTTCGTTAACTCGTCTGTCCTCCTGTAGTCGTCTACATTTTACTACGGTTTGCTGTACCACCTAATTTTGTATTCTGTTTGTATCTTTACCCTTTCATGGAATTTTTAATTTTTTTTTAGCCTATATGAAATTCCAAATGTGTCTTCCTCAAGATTTACTGAAGATTTTGGCAAACTACTCGGGGAAGCCAGTGAAACTGACAATATCCATGATGTCACATGTCACGTTGGCAATCAAATTTTTCCCAGTCATAAGTACATCCTGGCCATGCGATCCGACTATTTTAGAAAGCTTTTCTTTCCTGATGGGGAACACGTTGAGATCCCTGATGCCCAACTACAGGAAGATGATGCAGTGGGATGTGACTTGTACGTTCTGGATAAGATTCAGGCCGACTTGTTTGCCTATATTTTGCAGTTCATATATACGGATACCTGTGATTTGCTAACTGATGGCTACAAACCAAAAATCCAGTGCAAAGATAAAATAGAAACCTATCAAGATCCACTGATATCCAAATTGGAAGGATCCATGCAGAAGTTCAGCTTTTGTGAAGAAGTAAAAGGAAAATCTGCATCTGAGGTTTATGAAAACCAGAAGAGTCAGAAACCGAAGACCAAAAGTAAAAACAGCAAAAAGAACAAAGGGCTTAATGAAGAGGCTAATCCAGTTAAAATGCTGCAGGCCATGGCAAAAAAATTTGGTCTTGCCAGTCTATCTGCAAGGTAAGATTGGAGGAGAGCCCAGTGAAGTACAATTTAAGTGTATGTTTCAAAGACGTTAGAATAAGAAGAATGCATCGTCTGCTTCCATTATTTTTAAATGGAAGTTTTATTCTTCTCAGCATTTTTGATCTATTTTAATTTCTTTCCCTTCTAGGTCTTCAAAAGGCACACACTTGGGTAGATTTCTCCATTAGGCCTCAGATCCAGCATTAGTCGGGAGGTGCGTTATTAGCTCGCACACCCCCCCCCCCCCCCCCCCCCTCCGATTTTGTGGGGTTAGCTTCATTTACATAGTATGGGTGGGATCCTGGCCCTTTTTAGGGCTGACATTGGAAATTCTCCAGAGAGTGCATTCCACATGGTGCTTTAGGGTGAGGAAAATTGGCCGCAATCTGTCAGTTAATTCTGAATTAGGAAATTCAAAGGTTAATGACTGGAAAGAGAAGACTTGCATTTCTCATGCTGGGCTACAAAAGGATACATTTGTGTAATTTGATGCTTCATAACAATTTGAATATTGTACATTGCAGGTTAGATGGGGTCAAATTGGAAAATTGGAAGATAAGAGTTGTGCACAAGAAAAGTGGAAACAAATTGAAGTTCAATCAGAAGAAGTGGTAGGTGCTGTATTTATTTCTTCAAAAAATATAAGGATATAACATTGGAAAATGTTCAGTGTTATTTATCACAGCCAATAACATAATCCATGAAGTGCACCTTGTGGCTAGGCTAGAAAGTTGTTGGATCATTTCAATTTCAAAATTGGCTCCTTTTGCCTAATTGTTATCACATAGTTAAATTGTTTAACCTGGGGCATAACTCTGCACTAAATCTGGAGACCTATAGAAAACAATCAAGTAGATGTAGTTATATAGACTACAGTTACTGAAGCAGGAAGGGGAAGTTGGGTGGTGCCATGCCCCTTCCAACACTTGGACCTGGATTCAAATCCAACCTATATTGATGGGATGAAAGTCTCCTCTACCTGTAAGCACTCTAAATTTGAGTTTGCTGGCTTTAACCAAGATCCCAGTGAGTATGAAGCTGTAGCACAGAACTGGCTGTACTAGTTAACACTAAAATTGCATTATGGTGCAGTATGATGCTCCTGGTGTTGGCGTTAAGGCACATTCCTTTGCAGAGTTAGAGGTAGCTTTACTCTGTACCTAACTTTGAAGTACTTGTTACACTAGGTATCCAGGAATAATATGAATGCATCTCATTGACATTACTGACGGCCCTAACCTTGAGTGTAAAATATAGCACCCCAACCTCTCTTTCCCCCACCCCTAGAGGAAAAAATAGGCTATTAGCCAAAAAAGTTAATGAGAATAATTTGGAAATGACTTACTTTTGACTGTAAATCTTCTAGATAATGTGTACACACAATAATTTTGGAGAATATGTTCATCAGTGACAACCAGAAAAAGATTTGCATAGAAATCTTGATGTATTAGGCATGAATTTCCATTTACAAATGTCACCCTTATTTCTGTATAATTATTTCTAGTGCAAAAATTGAATAATATTCCAAGTAAAAGTATGAAATGTCACAACTTTAAAAAAATATATATATTTTCTGCATTTTGTAATGTAGCTTTTTTAATAAGAACATTGTAGGTATCTATATTTATCTGGTTCTTCAGAGGCCATCTAAACCTAACATTAGGCTCCTATTGGGTAAAGGTACTAAGCTACACAGTGCGAAGGCCCCATATTCCCTTCCTGGTCTGTGCTGATCTTTACAGCTGGGATACTGCAATTAGCCTGAGGGATCCAGCACCCGGGGTGGAAAACCAGTCTGGTTTTACACTTCTGATTGCTAGTCATTAACCTCTGCTGGAAAATAAGTGAGGACTTTGGGGGAAGGTCAGCTCTGGACTCAACTATGATGCTTCATACAGTCAGATAGGCAGCAGGCACTTACTGTCTAGGTTTACATTTGAAGAATGGCTAGTCGAGTGTGGTACCGTAGGGTTGCCAATGCCTATGGAATCAAACCCAAGCAACATTCTGTACCTTTGGGCGAGGAGGGAAGCAAATCCTAATAAGCTGGTAAGGTATTGCTCTTCATGTTTATAACCACTGTGGACTATTTTGATGTGAAGAACAGTGCCTCTGCTGTAAAAGCAAGTGATAAAGATTTGACTTCATTGTAATAAAAAAAATATATAGTTTCTATGATGGACTTTTTCCAGATAGATCCAACCTCACAAATCTCCACACTGTAGATCTTGCCAGAACTGAACTTTCATTCCTACCTTTGCTTTGTTCCCTAATAGTTCGTATTTGTGTGACGTAACTTTGAGATCAGAAGATGGAAAAGAATTCGTCTGCCACAAATGTGTGCTATGTGCTAGACTCGGTAAAGATGTCCATTATCTTTTCTCACGTGTCTGTATTTGTATGTTTGTGTTTGTATTTCTGTTCAAAAATATTTTATGAATGACATTTCTTTTCTTCTAGAGTATTTTCACAGCATGCTGAGTAACGCCTGGATTGAGGTATTTATAATTGTGCAGTATGGGGAGAGAGCAGGAATATGGTATTGAGATAGAGGATCAGCCATCATATTGAATGGCTCGAAGGGCCGAATGGCCTACTCCTGCTCCTATTTTTTTTCTATGTTTCTATGCTTTACTGTGAAATAAAACCTAGTTGGGGTGGAAGCCATTGAAAGTGGGCATTATTGCTCTGAATGATTAGAAATTTCAAGTAAAAATGGTCAAATCTATAGGTGTCAATCAGCACTTTTTATAATAAGTTTAAACATTTTCCATAACTAACTATTTTGTATAGCACAAAATAGATAAATGATTACTCCAAAAAGAGTAGACCGTGCCTCATATAGGCTAATGTAATGTCCCGTTTGATAATCTTAATACTGAGGGAAGATTTCAATGTGCAGCATTCTAATTGTATTGTAAATTGAGATGTTTTGTACTCCGGCATCTATATTCTATTTTTCTTCTGAATATTATAATTTTGTTAGTTATAATATTTGTAATTTTGAAAGGTTTAAGGCTATTCCAGTTCTTGCTGGTTAAAGGAATACTACTGTTTTAGGTTGACACAAATTTACACAGCATTGCTCCTTTTAATAACTTTCCTCCTATGTATTAATTAAACCTAACATCTGAACACATTTGCTAACTGCACATACAAATACAGGACAGTATGTATTTTACTCCAGCTTAGTAATTTGAGAGGAAATGATAAACATCAGCAGATACTGAAGAAAAATTGAATGTGATTAATCTTAAAGTTGACTTTATTGTCCTTTCTACCTTTTTCCCCTTACTCTTCACTGTTCACCTCTGCAATTTTTGTGTTTAGGCCTCTTGTTGCACAGCATTGGAAATGCCCATCCATTCTGACATTTTGGAGGTTATTTTGGATTATATCTACACAGGTGAAGCTCCAACTGTTAAAGGTCAGAACTACATGTTCCATGTCTTATGAATCATATTAAATTACGCAAATGCATAAGGCTGATTTTTAAGTCTCCCTTTCCTTATCCCCCCCTCTCAATAGTTTAGTGCATGGTGTTACAAAGTATTGCAAAGTAGTTACAACACAAACAGGCCATTTGGCCATATAGATCCATGCTGGTGTTTGTGCTCCACACCAGCCTCATCCCACCCTTCTTCTTCGTCTAAGCCCATCAACATATCCTTCTATTCCTTTCTCCCTCATGTGCTTATCTAGCTTCCCCTTAAATGCATCTATGTTATGCACCTCAACTACTCCTTGCGGCAGCGAGTTCTACATTCTAACCACTCTAAACAACAACAACCTGTCTTTACATAGCGCCTTTAACATCGTAAAACGTCCCAAGGTGTTTCACAGGAGTGTTAGCAAACAAAATTTGTCACCGAGCCACGTA
Source organism: Squalus acanthias (assembly GCA_030390025.1). NCBI lineage: Eukaryota > Metazoa > Chordata > Chondrichthyes > Squaliformes > Squalidae > Squalus > Squalus acanthias. The sequence continues at coordinate 105,517,445 of CM059433.1, forward strand.
AGGAGATATTGGGGCAGATGAAAGGTAGGTTTGAAGGAGCGTCTTAAAGGAGGAAGGAGAGGTAGAGCGGCGGAGAGGTTTAGGGAGGGACTTAGAGCTTAGGGCCTAGGCAGCTGAAGGCACGACCGCCAATGGTGGAGCGATTAAAATCGGGAATGCACGAAGCCAAAGAGCAGATATCGCGGAGGGTTGTAGGGCTGGAGGAGGTTAGAGATAGGGAGGGGCGAGGCCATGGAGGGATTTGAAAACAAGAATGAGAATTTTAAAATCGAGGCATTACTTAACCAGGAACCAATGTAGGCCAGTGAGCACAGGGGTGATGGGTGAACGGGACATGGTGCGAGTTAGGACACGGGCAGCAGAGCTTTGGATGACAAAGTTTACGGAGGGTGGAAGATGGGAGGCCGGCCAGGAATGCGTTAGAATAGTCAAGTCTAGAGGTAACAAAGGCATAGATGAGACTGTGTAAAGAAGATTCTTCTGAATTCCTTATTGGGTTTATTTGTGACTATCTTATATTTATGACCCCTAGTTCTGGTCTCACCTGCAATTGGAAACCTCTTCTCTGCGTCTACTCTATCAAACCTTTTCATAATCTTACAAGACCTCAATCAGGTCACCCCTCAGTCTTCTCTTTCCTGATGGGTATAACTTTTCAGTTCTGCTGTCATTCTAGTAAATCTTTTTTTGCACCTTCTTCAATGCCTCTATATCCTTTTTTATAATATGGAGACCAGAACTGTGCACAGTTTAAGTGTGGTCTAACCAAGGTTCTATACAAGTTTAACATAATTCCTCTGCTTTTCAATTCTGTCCCTCTGGAAATGAACCCCAGTGCTTTGTTTAACATTTTATGGCCTTATTAACCTGTGTTGCTACTTTTAATGATTTGTGTATCTGTGCCCCCAGATCCCTCTGTTCCTCTACCCCATTTAGACACTTACTTTCCAAGAAGTATGTGGCCCCCTTACCAAAATGTATTACCTCGCACTTATCTATATTGAAGTTCATTTGCCAATTACACGCCCATTCTGCAAGTTTATTAATGTCTTCCTGTATTTTGTCACAGTCCTCCTCTGTATTAACTACTACCCACAATTTGGAGTCATCCACAAATTTTGAATTGTACTTCCGAATCCCGAGTCCAAATCGTTTATGTAAATAGTAAACAACAGTGGTCCCAGCACCGATCCTTGTGGAACACCACTTTGCACCATTTGCAAATCTGAGTAACTACCTTTAACCTCTACTTTCTGTTTTGTAGCCCGCTTGCTATCCATTCTGCTACTTGTCCCCTGACTCCACATGTTCTGACCTTCGTCGTAAGTCTACTATGTGGTACCTTATCGAAGGCTTTTTGGAAATCCAAATATATTATGTCTACTGCATTACCCTTATCTACCCTTTCTGTAACTTTTTCAAAGAATTGTTCTAAGCCGTACAGGACAAAAGGTCCCAGTATATAGGCATAGACATTTGGAGAAGACAGGATCTTGTCTGCTGTAATTTCCTTTAAGGTAAAACAGCCTACCAGCACTCACTGGGCTCACGCTTGAAGAATGGCCAATTAATTTGGGTAGTTGGAGGGTAACTTTCCCTGTGGAACTGTAACACAAAAAGAGTCAGCAAAACATTAATCCTTTCAGGATCACAAACCCATATTTTGGTTTAAGCAGATTGCCCTAAGCCACTGTTTACAGTATGATTTTTTTAAAAAAAAAAAATGCTCTTGAGATTGCAATGCACTATGGCCTTATTGTCTAATACTTAAGCAAAAACAAACACTGACATCTACAATGAAGCAAATTTTTGGGGTGATATTTTACCCCAAAGTGGCTGCCCTGGCTATTGGGACAGGCATCTTTGGATTGTTTCTGAGGCTGGAGCTTTGGAACATCTAATTTGGGTTCTTAGCATCTCCTTCACTTTCTGTGAAAGACTAACCATTCATTGCAGGGTAAGTTTTTAAAATTTGATATTTTCTAGGCAATATATAATACCTTTGGCAGTTTGGGTTCTCAGCATTGGCAGCAAGCACTCCAAGCACAGGCCCATTTTTATACCAACCTGAAGAGCACTTTCTACTGCACCACTGCAACATTTTTATTTCCCACTGCAATCATCCTTGTCATCTCTCAGTAAGATTGCCAGTTTGTGCTGCGTAGACCTACTGTGGGTTCATAGACCAACCAAACTGAGCTAAGTCAAACTCATGTCATGTGTGATGTTTACAGCCAGCAGAGAGAGGATCAATCTGAGCTAGATTCAAACATAGATCTCCAAGTGTATTCATCCATTGTATTATCCAGCTGAAAATAAAAAGAAAGAAAAGAAAGACTTGCATTTCTATCGCGCCTTTCACGACCACCGGACGTTCCAAAGCACTTTACAGCCAATGAAGTAATTTTGAAGTGTAGTCACTGTTGTAATGTAGGAAAGTTAAATATTTGTTGTATTTTTTCCCCACAACAAAATTTGACGGAGCTTATTGGGCTTTATGTCTGTTTCTTCTGTCTGGTGTTGTGTGAAATGCACACAAAACCATTAAGGTTGCAGACATTTCAACAAAATAATGATTTCCTCAATAGTTAACATCAGTAGCTCTTAAAACTGCTTAGAGTACTTTTCATGCCACGTGAACAAATGCAAGTACGTATTGCTGATGTGAAGAGTTGTCTCAGTTATGCTGTAGTTTGCAGTATCATTTTTTGGTGTTGATGACTAATACAAATTATCGTATTCTATATTTTTTCCCATAGAATCGCAGGATGTGGAGTTTATTTGTAATGTGCTTGTGGTGGCCGATCAGCTTCTTATCAGTCGTCTCAAGGAGATTTGTGAAGTGGCCATTACAGAAAAATGTGAGGTTCTTTACTTACTTTTGCAGTATCCATTTTTAGGAGATGCAGAGCCAACTGCATGGAGACTGAGTACTTTGCAAAGGGAAGCCTTAACAGGCTGTAGCAGAAATTGTATGCATGGCGGCTTAACATTACTGCTGTCACACACATATTTGCACATCTTAGCTGCCATGTTGAGGCTGCCATGTTGAGGTTTCCAGATCTGATTGGCAAAGGTGTCTCAATATTGTTTAGGTTGAATTACTGCATGACTGGGCTATGATCTGAAATTTTGCTAATTGATTATTTTTAGATTTTTAAAAAATGAATTCTTGGGACAGTGGATGCTAAGGGAATCAAGGGATATGGGGATAGTGTAGGAAGGTTGAGTTGAGATAGATGATCAGCCATGATCTTATTGAATGGCAGAGCAGGCTCGAAGGGCTGTATGACCTACTCCTGCTCCTATTTCTTATGCTCTTGTGTGGGCGCAGCTGGCAAGGCCGGCATTTATTGTCATCCCTAGTTGGCCAAGAAGGTAGTGGTGAACTACTTTCTTGAACCACTGCAATTCTTTGTAGTAATTTGATACAACTGTGTGGCTTGCTAGGCCACTTCAGAAGGCAGTTAAGAGTCAACTACGATGGTTTGGGGCTGGAGTCACATGTAGGCCAGACTGGGTAAGGGCGACAGGTTTCCTTCCCTTAAAGACATTAGTGAACTAGTTGCGTTTTTATGATCCAACAGCTTCATGGTCACTTTTACTGATGCTAGCTTTTTATTTCTAGATTTTAAAAAATGGAATTGGAATTCTCAAACTGATCTGAACTTGCGTTCTCTGGATTACTAGTCCAGTAACATAACCACCACACAACCTTGCCTGCAGTTGGTAGAGATTTCATTTTATTGGCAAAGTAATTTTATCAGGATTGTTTTCTTTATACATTATGCGTACGGACTTCTTAATTCAAGTATAGTTGATTACACCATTGAAATCTAAAACTGCACAGATGTTTAGGAATCGAATGGTAAATAGAAAGATAAACTTTTCAAAGTTAATTTAAAAAAAAACCCAAAATGAGTGTTATCATGTAGTGCGTTGATGGTACAATACACTATGCAAAAGTACAACACACTATGCTACAAAATGTTCGGATGCAAGTTGACTTCCACATGACCAGTTTCTGATTTCAGGCATGCTTCCTGCCTTCCTGTGTAAAGCACAGAGTGGAGGCCAGTGGCATTAGCACAGGGAGAAAATAAACTTTTTTATTTGGGCATAAGTGAATGTTACTGAGTAACACAAGTTTGGAAAGCTGCTGCTCTTTTGGATAGGGCAATACACAATGAAACCAGAAGAAAAAATGAGAAAATATAAAAATTGGCTTTTCAAAAAAGTGTTTGAAAATAGCCATCAGTTTTTAGTTCAAATAAATTTTAAAGCTTGCTCCGTTTCCTCAAATATTTATAATTGGTAAATTAAATTATGCCATAAGTTTTAGTGAGACCTGAAATCACCAATTACTTAGCTGCCTGAAATTGCTTTTATCATCATGTCAGTAATAGTTTTAAGAAAGAGTGGGATTCCAAAATAGCTTCGTCTCCCTCTAAAAGACTGAAGCTAAATTTTGTCTTTTTTATTCATGTTCCTCTGGAGTTGTATGCTACACCTGCATAAACTTGACTTGTATTCCCTTGAGTTTAAAAGGTTGAGGGGTGATCTAAACAAAGTGTTTAAAGTGATGAAGGGATTCAATAGGGTAGATACGGAGAAACTATCTCCTCTGGTGGGAGAATCCCGAACAAGGGGGCATATTCTTAAAATTAGAGCTAGTCAACTTAGGAGTGAAATCGGGAAGCACTTTTTCAGAAAAAGGGTAGTGGAAATCTGGAACTTTTGCACAAAAGGCTGTGGATGCTGGATCAATTGAAATTTTCAAGCCTGAGATCGATAGATAAGGATATTGAGGAATGTGGAGCAAAGGCGGAGTTGAGATACAGATCATCCATGATGTAATTTAATGGTGGAACAGGCTTTAGGGGCTGAATGGCCTATTCCTGTTCCCATATTGCTATGTTTCCTTGAATGTTAACAGAGTTAACCATGTTTGTTCTGTTTTCAGTAACTTTGAAAAATGCTTCAGAACTTTTGGAGTTTTCTGCAATGTACAACGCTGAACAGTTAAAACTGTCATGTCTGCAATTCATAGTTCTCAATATGTCAGCTTTGCTTGAAGCAAGGTAAAAGCAGTTGTCTCTAGATTTACCACCCCACCTAGAATTTGTATCCACTTTTATAAATAATTTGCTACATTTTGGACATGAAAAATGTTGATATGTTTCAAATGTCAGCTTGATATTTATGCTCTTCTGTTCCACCATTGGAGGCCAACCTTTCAGCCATTGACCCCTTTCTTCTGGAGCTATCTTTCAAAACCACATTGCCTTCCTCCCTTAACTTCAAAAGCCTCTTAAAAATGCACGTCCTCATCATACCTTTGATCATACTTTCTCCCCTTGTAAAGGACTCTAAAATCACCTACACGATGAGCTCTATATAAATGAATTTTGTTATTTATATTTTCTGAGGATTTTGTAACTATTGCCACTATTATTATGCAGCTTAGTGTTTCTTTTGAGCTCATTTTTGTAGTGGCAACAAGTACTGATGGTGGGCCAGGGTTGTATTGGGGCTTGCTGTCTTAAAAATGATTTTTTAATAAGAATGAATAATGCTATAATGTGTGTGTATATAATGTGTGCGTGCATTATACATTCTTTGGTGACAGGGTTGCTGAGGGAAATGCAGTGGATGTGGTGTATATGAACTTTCAGAAAACCTAGGAGACTAATGGAGCATATTAGATTAAAAACTGTTAAGAAGGGAGAAAACAGAGCAGGAGTTTAAGGGCAGTTTCTGAGAGTGGTTGGAAGTGGGTAGTGGTGTCCCACCGGGTTTTGTTCTAAGTTTACTTCTTTTCACTGGCCATTTAGGACTGAGATAAGGAGAAATTTCTTCACTCAGTGAGTTGTGAATCTTTGGAATTCTATAGCCCAGAGGGCTGTGGATGCTGAATTGTTGAGTATATTCAAGGCTGAGATCGATAGATTTTTGGACTCTAAGGGAATCAAGGGATATGGGGATTGGGCGGGAAAGTGGAGTTGAGGTTGAAGATCAGCCATGATCTCATTGAATGGCAGAGCAGGGTCGAGGAGCCGTATGGCCTACTCCTGCTCCTATTTCTTATGTTCTTATGTAATCATTATAGTTTGAGGGAAAGCCGAGTGTGGAAGGAATTGCAAGTTCAGGTTCAGAAGACATTAAAAGCAGCACCACAAGTGGATAAGGCCATTTAAAATAAGCTAATGGAATACTGGGTTATATGGCAAGAGGTATAGAATATATAAATTGAGATCAGTAAAATGATGAAAGGAGCCATCAATAATGCCATCAAGCCATACCTCGTCACCAATAACCTGCTCATTGCTGTTCAGTTCGGGTTTTGCCAGAATCACTCGGCTCCAGACTTCTTCACAGCCTTGATCCAGACATGGACGCAGGAAGAGAGGTGAGAGTAGTTGCTCTCGACATCAAGGCAGTATTCAACTGAGTATGGCACCAAGGAGCCCTAGCAAAACTGTAGTCATTGAATGTCAAAGGAAAAGTACTCCAATGGCTGCAGTCATGCCCGATGCAAAGAAAGATGGTTGTGTTTGTCAGATGCCAGTCATCCACAGTCCTCAGCTCAACCATTGTCAGCTGCTTCATTAATGACTATCCTTCCAATATAAGGTCAGGACTGGGGCTGTTTGCTGACTATTCCATAATAATCAGCTCCATTCACAACTCTTCTGATCATGAAGTGACAAGGACACCAAGCAAATTAACTGCTCTGTCTTGGATGGTGTTGAGCTTCTCGGGTGTTGCCAGCCAACAACAGGATCTGGGCTGGCAAATGTCAGAAAGCATTTACGCCATAGAAGTTGTATGTAATGACCATCTCGAATAAGAGAAAGCCCAGCCACCTTCCCATGACCTTCAATGGCACCACCATCGCTGAGACCCCACCATCAACATCCTGGGGTCATTACTGACCAGGAACTGAAGTGGACTAGCCATACCAACATAGTAGCTACAAGAGCAGGACAGAGGCTGGGTACTCTACAAAGAGTGGCACAGGTCCTGACTCCTCAAAGCCTCTCCACCATCTACAAGGCTAAAGTTAGGAGTGTGATGGACTACTCGCCACTTTCCTGGATGGGTGCAGCTGCTGCGACAGCTGAGAAGCTCAACACCATCCAAGACAGTGCAGTTAATTTGCTTGGTGTCCTTGCTACTGGACTCAGTATCCACCCCCTCCACAACTGCCACACTATGGCTGCAGTATGTAACATCTACAGCATGCACTGTAGCAACTGACCAAGGTTACTACGACAGCACCTCCCTTCGCTGCAATCTCTACCACCAAGAATAACGAGCAATGAGGTTGTGGGGACACGATCACCTCCAAATCACACACCATGCTAACTTGGACATACACCGTTCCTTCATCATCACTGGGTCAAAATCCTGGAATTCCCTACCCAATACCATTGTATGAGCACCATCACCACAAGGACTGCTGCTGTTCTAGGAGGAGGCCCACCACCGCCTTCTCAGGGCTGCTAGGAATGGGCAATAAATGTGCGTTGCCTGTGTTGCCCACACACCAAGAAAAATTTTAAAAACATGTAATAGTGAACCTTATATAAAACCTTTAGAATGGCTGCAGTTGGAGTACTGTGTGCACTTTTGGGCTCCACACTATTGGAAGGACATTGAAGCAATAGAAAGGGTACAGCATAGAATCACTCGGATGCTGCCTGGTACGAGGAAATACAAATATGCAGAAAGGCTTGAAAAATTGGGACTGGTTGTTCGAGCAGGAGATTGTGGGGTAATTTGGTAGAGGTATTTAAGATTATGAAGGGATGGAACAGGGTAAGTGGAGGCAGACTATTAGCATTTTTAACAGAATTATGAGGCTGTGAAATGCATTACTGGAATTAGTGATTGAAGCAGAGACCATGGGGCAGATTTCCCCCCTACCCCCCTCATGTGGTTTTCCGGCAACTAAGTAGCGCCCGATAGTGCCGACAAAAGACCTGGCCCATTTTGAGGGCTGGGTCTCATTAACATAGAGCCAGCGGGCAGAAAACAAATGTCCCGGGGCAACCCACTGGTTCCACACAGCTGCAATATTGGGCAGCCCGGTCAGCATTCAGGCCTGGGAAATGGTAAGGCTGCGGCGGAAGGGGGGAGGTGGGGTTTGTTCTCTGGAGAGAAGGGGACCTGGCATGAAAGCAGCTTATGTTGTTTTGGTGGCGCCCCTGGCGGAGTACTCCTGCTCCTCCAAGCTCCACGGAAATAAATGGAAGCTTACCTTCTGGGCTTCTTTTCAGCTGGACCGCCAGCTAAAACTGTGCAGAGAGTGCACAGTGCACGCTTTGCCTACTTGAGTCCTAAAATGGCAATCCAGGTCCTATGTAAGCCATAGGACCCCAATTTGCATATTGAAAGGGCCTTCCACCTAATTCCGGTGGGCTGTCCGGCCACCCAGCGGTAGGCCCTGAGGAATATAGTGTTGACCACACCGTCCGAAACGGAGCAGTTTTAGGGTACTACTTCTTCGTTTCCACTGGGCAGGAGGCCTCAAAATCTTCCCCCCATGGCAACATTTAAGAATGTTAAGTTAGGTAGGTGATTGAAGGAAATGGGATAAAAGAGGAGAAATTGCAGGCATGTGGGATTAGGACTACTGCTCGTGTGGAGCATAAACACCAACACAGACTTGTTGGGCCAAAAGCATGTTATATCCATTTTGTCAATGTTCAAGTTTTGGTATCCATTCATTCTGGTTTTTTTTCAATCTAATTGATGAATAATGAAAGCAGAAAATAGCCACTTGCATTAACACAAGTTTGTCCTGAATCACATTCATCTGGAGAAAAAAATAAATATTTTATAAAAGATGCACCAAAAAAATCTCAAACTTGGCTACAACAACTTTTCCTTCCTCTCCCACAAACAGCTCTGCATGTTCTATCAAGACTCTGAACATCTCGATCTCCAGGTGCATCCTCCCCCTATACTTAATGATCGCCAGCTGCCTCCAAGCCTCGGATGCGAACACCAGTTCCATCCCATGGCATATTCTGATAATCCCCTAGTGAGACTATTACGCCAAAGTTTACATAACCCCTGTAACGTGGAAAAACGTCCCAGGGTGCTTCAGAGGTATAATCAGACAATACTAGACGCCAAGCCAAAGGAGGAGTTATTAGGATAGGACGACGAAAAGCTTGGTCACAGGAGGTTTTAAAGAGGGTCTTAAAGGTGGAGAGGCAGAGGAAATTCAAGCGCGTGGAACCTATCGGGGTGGGCGGGTGATGCACAAGAGGCCAAAATTGGAGAACGCAGAGTTCTGGAGATGATTGTAGAGTTGGAGGATACTACAGATGTAGGAAGGGAGTAGATCACAAAGGATTTGAGCATGAAGATGAGAATTTTAAATTGGAGGCCCCTCCTTTCTCGACTGTGCCTTCAGCCATCTAGGCCCACACTCTAGAATTCCTTCCCTAAATGCCTCCACCTCTTTACCACTGTCTCCTCCTTTATGACCTTAAAACCCACCTCTCTGACCAAACTTTTGGTTATCCCTCCTAATATGTCCTTTGGCTCAGCGTCCATTTTTTTGATTACACTACTCTTTCCTGTGTTTTGCTTTGTTACAGAGACAAAAAAATAATAGGTTAAGTAATGTGTGTATGTTTGTCGTCTTGAGATGTATGTTGTCAAAATATAAACTACTATGTTTAGATTTGGGTTTAACAGTTTGGAAAAATTGTTTAAGCCATTAAAATGTAATGTGAATAAGAAGTCATTGTTCAGAAGGCTCAGTATCTGTTTTGACATATGCATCCCTAAAGAAAGATGAATATTGAACATTGCTACGGATTTTTATTTCAGATCTCTGGACATTCTCAGTGATGAAGTGCTGAAGGGGCTGTCAATTGCTTATAGGAATACGGTAAGAATTCTCAGACCTACTAGATATAGCATTAACTGCAACACAGGATAAAATTCCGAAGCCCCCTTATTGAATTGGAGTGACTTCTCTTCTAATCTTTGATATACTGACTTGAAAGCTAACGTACACACTATTTTAAAGGGCAATGCTGGTAATGCGTTCCCTGTGGGAGCTGTTTGCCATTTGTACAGGTGACGTGTAGTATCTGTATAGAAGGCCTGTGCTATGATGCTACTGTTGTAGTTATATCGTGGAATATAAACAAGTAAGAAAGCAAGAAGTTCCATTTATATAGCGCCTTTCAGGATGTCCCAAAGCGCTTCATAGTCACTTGAGTACTTTTGAACTGTAGCCACTCTTGTAAACTAGGGAAATGTGGCAGCAGCAATTAGATAAATGACCAGATAATCTATTTTAGTGGTGTTGGTTAAGGGATAATTGTTGGCCATAACACACAAAGAGCCCCCCTTCTTTTTGAATAGTGCCGTAGGATCTTTTACATCCGCCTGAGAGGACAGATGGGGCCTCGGTTTAACGTCTCATCGGAAAGACGACACCTCTGACAGTACAGCACTCCTTCAGTTCCACACTGAAGTATCAACCTAAATTATGTGCTCAAGTCTCTGGAGGAGTGGGGCTCGAACGCATAATCTTCTGTCCCAAAGGCAAGAGTGCTACCACTGAGCCAAAGCTGAAATTTAAAATTAATACCGTCTTCATCATCAATCCGCATTATCCTGTTCTGAAATATCATTGTCTCTCTGCTGGCATTCTATCCCGTTTCCAGCACAAATATATAAATGTTTGTCACTAAGTTAATCTGTACAATACTACAAGGGAACCTTTGATTGGATTCCATGCAGTTTATTTTTATATACATTGAGCATATGGTTGCTACTATTTCTCATTTTTTTGATGACTTTATTTATTTTGGTTTAAACTGTGTCTCCAGAAAATTATAAGAGCAAATCTATTATGTTCTTTTGCAAATGACTCTATTATTTCATGAGCAGCTGTATCCATTATTTTATGAGACATTTTAAAATGTAACTTTAATGTGTATGCTTGTCATAAGTTATTTTTTTTAAATAGGGAATCCATTTTGTTAATCCCTCCAGTTCCACTCTTGTCGGTGCTTTCTATGCCAGTTGGAGCGATGGATGATAGCTGTATTGCTAATTTAAAAATAAGTACCAGCTGGTTTATAAATCAAACCTTCATGTAGGCTTTTATGGCCTGTAAACATGCAGGTGCTGTTTATTTGGTCTCATCACTTGGCCACATAGCAAAAAATCACAGGTGAAACTTTTACAACATTGGGATTTATTTGGTAGATTGGTAAAATTGCAATACAGGAATCCCGCCCCAACTGCGGTTTTGCCATACGCGGATTTCAAGTATACACGGTTTCCTCTCTGCGACAACTTTTGCCAATCGCGGCAGTGAATTTTGCGTTTTTAATTTAGGATTAAGGTAAATAATGTGATTTTATTGCTTTTATATTCTCTTATTGTGTTATTTGAACATTTATACTGTATTTGCCAACCACGGTTTTACTAACCACGGGGGTTTTCAGGGACGTATCCCCCGCGGTTGGGGAGGGATTACTGTACTATTGATTATTACCACCAGCAATATCATTAAGGGATAATTTGTTTTTATGTATTTGCTTGGTAAGTTTAGAAAGCTGAGGTTTGAAGTTTGAATTTTTAAATTATAGATTCCAGCCATGCAAAAAAGGATCATCACTCCTTATCCAGATGGCCCGGACATCAGTTTCCTGGACGAAGAGATTGATGATAACTCTGTGGCCAATAAAATTGAATTGGACATTGAGCAACTTTCCAAGTAAGTGACACTCCTTCAGTTGAGATAATACCTGTGGGTTTCCCTCATCTTCTGTGGTGTCTGAAAAGGGACAATGTTACTGTATTTCTACTCGGGTTGGTTATGACTTCTGGTAAATCTGTTAATGTGCAAACTTGTTACTTGTTTCGTAAAGTGTTTCGATCAAATATTGGTCGGCAGCACCTACTTAAATTGTTGGGCTCTCTCTAAACCTGCCAGTTGGAAAAATAATTTTTGATCTGTTTTATTAGTGAAGGCAATCATAACACACACATATGGCTGCAGTAAGTACAGATTGGTAATGGTCACCTGTTAGGATCGATCTGTGCACGCGGCCTGTGTATCATATGCCAGATAGTAATCTTCAGTGACTGGTTTAAAAAAAAAACAAGCTGACAATTTGATTAATCTGTAGTTTGCTGTAAATTTGTAAAATGGGGATGTTGACACTGTTCTTGGCAACATCTTTGCAAGTGCATCTGTATAGGATTCTAATGTTTTATTGATACAGGTGCAGTATTGGTAACTGTTGCTGTTTGCACATACATTTGTAAACCTGCTTCATGCTCAACACTCTATATAAGGAACTATGAGATTGCTGTTGAAGTTTCACTTAAGGTAGGCAGTTGGATTCATTTCTGAGTTAGACCAGCTGAGGGAGCAGTGGCCTGAAGTTTAAATGTTACTGATTGCCACTGTTGTTTAACTTGAATTAGTAGCTATTCTTCTAGTACCACCAAATCTTCTAGGAGTGTGCAAGAGTTAACAGATGAATGAGTTTCATGTACATGATAAAGCTAATATATTTTATAGGTCATTTTGTTAATTTAGGTTATTATGAAAAGGCAGTTATAAACCATAAGTAATGACTGGAGTGTAGCTGTTGGTACTTTAGATCTGGTTTCAAGCCCAAATATTGGAAGACACTCAAGTTTGTCTGTCTGAGTTTTTTGCCCATAGGGAAAACTGGCGACTGGTCTTTCTAGAGAGAGAGAGAGAGAGAGAGAGTGGCAATGTCTGCTGATGCATTCATGAAGTATCATTGATGTTGAATATCCTAACACATTTTATGTAGACGCTGGTGTCCAATGACATGAAATACAATAGTAGGCACTGTACTGCACACTTGATATATGGTGGTGGTGAGGGAGGAGAAAGTTCATTGATTTATAAAGGTAGTTCTGCTCAAATGTTTACTCATAAGATGCCTTTAATCAGCAAGGGAGAACTGAGATAGGTTAGTAAGTAGTAATGTATTTCCCTTTGCAACATGTGATATGGTTTATGTGATACTTTATTAGAATGTTACTTCTCTAATTTGCGCAATTTTTTGTAATGGTATGGTTCCCTCTTTATCGAGCTCCCCTCCTCCTCCACTCTCCTTTTCCACAGATCTTAACGGGCCACATGTCAGCTGTACCTTTTCCAGTGCTGCTAGTCAACTGATTCTCATGATGTGCATGAGAACAGCTCAGTGATGATACCCTTTTATCCTTCATTGGACTCCGTTTATTTCCTTCTATGTGAAGCATCTACCCTCTGTTCAACAAAACTGAGAATGTGAACTCCTGTCCCCCCACTTTATACTGATGTTTCAACATACTGAGCCACTGCATTACAGTACCCAGTTTACATAGAATACATTTTACACTGCAGAGAAAAATTAAGTACCTTCATAAGTGGAGTAAAGCAATGTGACATATGTACATAAAATGCCATCCAGTGGTATGGGAACTGTCCTTGATAAACTGTTCTGGTATAATCTGATAGTCAAGGAATTGGTTCCCAAGTTATAGCTTAAACAGCATTGTATTAAAAACTTTTCAGAAATATCTGAACATGTATCTATCTGATTGGATAGTTATGTTGAAACCCTAGAAAGAAGGTAACTCTGGAATATATAGAAGACACCAGTTATTTGGGGCAGGGAGTCACTGACTTTTTTTGTTCCAAAATGTCTGAATTGTCAGATACCTGAGAATTCTGGTTATTTTCCACTTATGTTTGTTCGATGCACAGTCACTGGTAGAAGATCTTATCTATTCAATGAAGTTAAAGGGCATTCATTGAGGATACTTTTTGAGATATTGAATGTAGAAAGTTTCCTGCATATGGTGGAGAGAGAATAAAAAATGTATTCTACTGGAGTAAGTTGTGCAGATTTATCTTGCTTCTATGACAAGTATCATAAAACAATAAATAGTAAATATTCTGTTTATATTGCAAGCATGGTGTTTATAATATTTTAAAATAGATTAAATAAAATAATTTCAATGGGGATTCCTGTGAGGGTTGCTTTAATAGTACACATTTGCTAGATACCTTTCCATTCACTAGAGGAGATTGACATCTCAAAAATCAGTTTAATGAAGACTGGAAAGCAAAAATAACTAGTTTCTAGCTTTGTGACACCGCTCTAAAAATAATCTAAATTTAGCAATATGTCTTTATCACGAAGTGTTTGTAACTGTGATTTGCTTTTTGTTTTACTTGATTCAATGGTCTTCCATAATCCACCAGTAAGATAATGATTTATTAAACATTTAATTTGTATTTTTTTAAATTAAATCAATGTTAATTAGTTCCAGGGGCAAAAACTTAAATTAGCACTGTGATAAATGATTTCTTCTGGTAGTTCCAAAGACCAAGTAGTTGTCGCAACTCTTTGCCTTTATATATTTAGGTGAGTGAATGTGGAGAAACCTAAATTGTATCTCGCACTTTGTGTAAAACCAAGCTTGTAGTATAAAGCAAGAGGTAAATTAAAATTGTTTTTTTCTTCAGAGAAACACTTCTCAAAAAGGCAAAAGCAAAAGCAAAAAAGAAGCCGAGACGCCGCTCTGACAGTTCAGGAGGATATCATTTATCTGATCTCATTCAAAGCCCAACTTCAACAGGTGAGCAAGCTACAGTGAGGTAGTGTTGTGAGGGGAGGGTATAACGCAGATCTGGGGTGCTGATAGTTCATTAAACATCTGGTAGGTATATTTCCATTCAAAATTAGGACAATTAGAATGGTATTTATACTGTAATTTATTGTCTGAGCATCTATGAATGAAGCATGACATTATCACAGATGAAGCTTTTGTTACACACAACTTTTGGGTGGGGCAGAAAGGGGTTGGGAAAAAGGACTTGGTGGTAGTGCTGTGGGTTAGAATACTGTCCTTTCAATCTTGGAACCTGGGTTCCAATCCAACGCAAGGTGATGGGACTGTGCTGGAAGACCTGTGTGAGGACAGAGTCAGACTTGCTTGTGATGCCCTCCCCTGTTGAATGGCCTGTGAACACTCAGAGGCTTACATGTGAATAGCCACTACAGTGAGGTGCCGTAGACCAACTGGTCTTTGTGAACCATACCCCAACAATGAGTCCACACCTACAGAAGAGATGGGGAGAAAGTTGGCTTGGGGAAGAATGTCTCCTCTCTACCACCTGTAGTGTTTCATCATTCTTTGAATATTAGCTGCCCTCACACACCACAATCCCTCCCTATCATCCCTTAAGGTGTTGATGGTTTTTTTTGGTTAGGGAATTTTGATTATTTTATTTTGTACAGGATTAGCTTGATAGAACTAGGATGAGCAGTGTTTCTGGGAATTTGTAAGAATTAGCTTGTATGGCTGCAGCAGAGATAAAATGGAAAAAAGCAAATGCTGGAAATGCTCAAGCAGGTCAATCAGCATCTGAAATTGTAAAGTATAGATCTTTCATCAGAACTGTGCATCTATTAGTACCTTTCTTTTCAAGTTTCTCCTTCGACTTCTGAAGGCGCTGACTCTTGCTAGGATGTAGCTCCATAGGTGCCAGCAGTTCTCTGGTAAATGGCAGTACTTCATGCGTGAGCCTAGACATTCAGTTTGGGCAGGCTATTCATCATAGAGGGCATCACAGCTGAGCCTGATGCTCTTCTCATCCACTGTTCAAATATATGCACTTTCCAGAAGGAATTACTAATACTAAGCAGAGACCCGGGTGGATTTTTCACCCCCTCCCACAATCCCAGATAGTGGAATCCCTTTCCACAGACTTGTAATTTGATGGGAGACTTTCTACTTGGTACAGTTCAATGCTACATCGTACAGTGCCTTTAGCTACTAGCCTGTGGGGAAGTATGATGATACTGTTTTATAGATTAAGGATTAAATCCCCTCTGTACCCTCTCTAGTGCAATCACATCACATCTTTCCTGTAATGTGGTGACCAGAACTGTACACAGTACTCTAACTGTGGCATAACTAGTGTTTTATACAGTTCTAGCATAACCCCCCTGCGCTTATATTTTATGCCTCGGCTAATAAAGGAAAGCATCCCATATGCCTTCTTAACCACCTTATCTACCTGTCCTGCTACCTTCAGGGATCTGTGGACATGTACTCCAAGGTCCCTCTGTTCCTCTACACTTCAGTATCCTACCATTTATTGGTATTCCCTTGCCTTGTTAGCCCTCCCCAAATGCATTACCTCACACTTCTCCGGATTGAATTCCATTTGAAACTTCTCTGCCCACCAGACCAGTCCGTTGATATCTTCCTGCAGTTACAGCTTTCTTCCTCACTATTAACCACACGGCCAATTTTTGTATCATTTGCAAACCTCTTAGTCATGCCCCCTACATTGAAGTCTAAATCATTGATGTATACCACAAAAAGCAAGAGACCTAGTAGGGAACTCTGCGGAACCCCACTGGAAACATCCGGCAACCATTACCCTTTGTTTCCTGCCACTGAACCAATTTTGGATCCAACTTGCCACTTTCCCTTGGGCTTTTACTTTTCTGATCAGTTTGGGAACACTCAAATTGTAGTCTGGAGCCTGGAGGAGCATTGCGGGTGTCTGGGCTCTGGCACAACATGGGTGACGTTGGGGTGTGATTGTGTTGCACAGTAGGGTGTGAGGTCAGGGAGCACTGGGGAAGGGAGGGAGGAGGCTGATGCCTGGTACTATTTGGCAACTTGGGACCATTCAAAGAAGTCTGAAGACTGAAGCGGCAGGTCTGAGGTTTGAAAGGAATCAGGAAGGAGGTTGGGGCACTGGGGGAGGCCAAACATTTTGGAGCATCAAGTAACTGAGAAGTCTAGGGTTTGCAATTTATGTGTAATACAAGAAGCTGGGGTCTGGAAAAACTGAGGAAGGGGATGAGGGCGGGACACTGAAGAGGAAAATCACAAGTACTGGCCAACTGGCAGTGGAGCACAAACACCAGCTGGAAATGCAATTGAGTTTCCGCACTGGAGTGCAGCAGAGTCTGTGGTGAAAAGTAGAAGCACTGGAAAGCAGGCAAGACGTGCATCACAGAGAATACACAGCTGAAGAGAATTAAGATATATTTAGTTGATTAGCATGCCAGTGTTACTTAGCATAATCCTAGTGAGGCCACTACATCTCTTGGGATGGATACACCTAGTCAAAACAAAGCTCAAACTCTAAAGCAAAATATTTTATTTCTATATTTCTAAGTTCACTTCACTCCCAACTCGCTCAAACAACAATCTTGACTATACGTATCACAAAAATAGTCATTCAGCAGTTCAAAACTTTTGGGAGTCAAGCCCACTCTTGTGCTACAGATAGTGATACCAGCTCACCCTCTTGCTTATTGCACCCAGCCTGCCCTGACTTTCACACAGACCTTCATTCCATGATCAGTCCATAATACTTGCTGAACAAAGCTACAAATCAGCAATTACAGTAGGAGAGCCAAATACAGCAAGACCTAATCAGAAAACTGGTAGGTGGGAAAAGACTTGGACAGGAACAACTCTGCTTGTTGGGAGGGTCAGGAGCAACGGAGCAGCAAGGGTGGGTACAATTCTGGGTAAGGCACGTCACTGAAGGAAGCATGGAATACAGATCGGGCCAGGCTGCTGAAGAGAACATGAGGAGAGGCTCCGGTCGAAGGACCTTTGAATGAGCAGTGTGTGAAATTAAGATGAGTGTTGAGGAGGAGGATCCTTGCTGTGATTAACGTAGACTGCAGCCGATTGGGAGAAAACAAGACATTTGCAGAAAAACTGGTAACAAAATCTACCCTATAATTGAAACTGCAGCCAAGTACTCCAAATTGATTCCCAGGATCCCAACAGAGGAGTAGACTTCCCTAAGAAAACATTTTCCATGGACTTCCAACACTGCCCAGGCTACTTTGAGTAAGAATAAGCATTTAATTCAGAATTATTTAATTTTTGTGTTTAATTTTTACCTTAAATTTTCAGTCGGTGAAAAATTCAAGAGGTGGCTCAACTTACAGATTTATTTTAGCAATTTTATTGTTCAGTTCCTGCTACTTGCCACTTTGGAATTGGTACCTTTTCAAAACAAATTGGGGGAGTTGGTAGCTCAGTTTCTGTTCTTTACTTGCTCCTAAATGCTTTTGATTTGTTCAGCATAATCAGTTGAATACTTGGTAATTTAAGTGGTAAGTCATTTCATCCAGTCATCTGATTTTTTTTCCCTATGGATGGGTGACACCCTGAGGTGTCACGTCCTGAAGTTATACTTTTGGGGATGATGCCTTTTGAAGGCCAAGATACAGTGGATGTGTGCTAGATGCAAGGCTTACTCATATGCGCGTTAAGTCTTTGCATAAAAAGTCTGTTGGACTAGATTGCACAAGGTTGCGCAATGTTTTGGCTTGCCCTGTCTTTATGTCGCATAATGCAACTTGAGCATCCTGCATCCTGGACGGTTAGAAATAGATTACACAAATGCATGACTTATGTAAGTTGTTTGTAAAGTAATAATCTTTACAGCAACCAATATCAGTGGCGACTGTATTACACACACAGCCATTATTTGACTTCATAATTGTTATTGTGTAAGTACACAATGGATCCAAGATTATTCTGTTTTTTTCCCTAACATACCAGTTTTTCTTTCTTGCTTTGGGAGCAACAGACGTGTTTTGACAGGTACTAAAGGTAACATTTTGCTGGCTAAATATTTTAGTTAAGAACATAGGAACAGGAGTAAGCCATTTGCCCCTTAAGCCTGTTCCACCATTCAATTAGATCATGGCTGATCTGTACTTGAACTACAGTTACCCACCATATCCCTTTTATGCCCTTACCTAATAAAAATCTATTGATCTCGATCTCTTTACAATTTGGTGTAGAATATTTAATAGCGCGGATTTTGCGTTCAGCGGTGAAGTGACGGCGTTTGCCGCTTACTTCGAAGAAAGCTGCCCACAACGATATAGCGATCTCTGGTGTGGATTCCGCCATTCCCGACGTTAATTTCATTCTGGCATTACCTATAGGGATTTCCAATGTCTAGCAACAGTGATGTCATCAAGCAGGCTAAGCAGCCAATCACATTGAAGAATTCTCACAGACCGCAAACCAGGAAGTAAAATGCACTGACTATACTTCACTTTTTAATCATTTTACAGAGAGCGAAATAAAGATTGGGTCATACATGTGGGTTTCAGGTAGAAGCTGAAATATCATAAACAACGTTTAAAAAATAAATAATTTTTATTACTAAAATCCTATGGAATTTTTATCATCATGGAGGAATTTGACATTCCACAAATATAAAATTAGTTTTTTCAGGGCCAGAGAGGTTGTTAAGTAGTAGTTATGCTTTAGAATGCCGTTTAAAAACCCAGTTACACCTCATTCAACAAGGCTTAACTTTTTCGGGGGTTTTACAGCGAGATTAGAGTGTACAAAATGGAAGTTCATGTCAATTCAAGTGATTTCTAAAGATTTCCATCTGCGGGGACTTCAGCAGCGCACCCTGTGGAGGAGCAGGGAATCACTGACAGCAACTTCTGGATTTCTGCATTTAACTGCGCATGTGCGGATGCCAGAAGTTGCTGTCAGTTTCACAGAGTAATGATGGCAAATGCTGACAGTTTCGCCATCATTACAACTGCAAAATCCAGGCCAATATTCAGATTGTGGGGAAAATGAAATAAAAAGACAATTTCCTTTTGTATGATGTAGGCCTTGAGTGGTGGCTGTATGTTGGTTTGGAGTTTTTCGCTGAGGTGTTGAGTCCTGGTTCAAGGTTGGAGAAATAAGGTGCTGAAGATATCAGGTCAGGCCTCTGAAAGCAGCAGAGGAGAGTGAGCAGTGAGGTAATCTGGTTAGGAGGGACGTAGGGAGACTTCATGCTGGGGCTGTCGAGCCTTCAGATGGGAAATTTCATTTACTGCTGCTCAACTGGGGCTTTTAAAGTGGGACTGGAAAAAGCACTTTTGCAAAGAACATGTGAAGAAGCTAGGGTGGCCCACAAAAGGGCCTGCACTAAGGTTGCACATCTGCAGATCTGTGATAGCTGAGGCAGGCACTGAGGCTTGAAAAACATCAGGAAGGCCCAACAGAAGAAAGCAAACTCCAGACTTTAGATTCAGATCTCTGAAAGAATGCAGGCTCTCTGGGCAAAACTAATTGGGACAGATTTGCAGCAGGACATCAGCAATTATATCAGTAAGTTTAAAGATTTATTTGTGAATTATTTGAGGTTTTTATGTGATGTCACTTGTTCTTCAGGTTTATACCATCAGCTGAATGATGAAACAAAACTGCTCAAAGAAATCAGAAAAACATTGTTTAAGCAAATTGATTGGCTTGTTTTGTGGTAGTCCAGATAGGTGGTTTTGAAAAAAGTTGTGATTTTGATTTTGCTGGTTTTATGTAGGTTGCTAGTTCTTGATCGGTAGCTTTAAAAAAAAAAAAAGCACATTTCCGTGAATCAGCATGATTAACTTGACTATGATTATTTGAGCCAATTTGTAAAAGGTGTGACATCACTTAATATGCTATGGATACATTTAAGGTGCGATAGACTCACTGAAGATGTGGTCCATGTAAGACTTTTTTCATTATACAAACATTTTTATAACTGTTGCTTGAAGATCAATATTCTTTATTCCTGCAGATTTGGCAAGACCTGGTAAAACTAATTCAGTGGAATCCCTGCAGGAGCTGTTGCTGTCCGATTCTGAAGGCAGCTATGCTGGCGGAGTAGCCAGCCCCAGAGAATTAGCTTCACCTGACTTTGCAGCTGGATTCTGCCAGGAGAAATCCGAGGTCTGCAGATTACATACAGTATATTGTTGATGACTGTGATAGTTACAGTGCAGTATAAAACCAGGCTAAAACGCTCCAGCCTTGAGCCACTTTACAGCTTTGGGGTGCTTTGGCAATCCTTCATTATTTCCTTAATTTCCTGTTGCACTCTTTCCTTTGTAGTTTGTTGCAGCTCTTCAGTACCCTACTGACTAGCTCTCGTCACTGTTGTATTTTGTCCTATGTGAATATCACTATTTTATTCTAAAAATGTTATGAAGTAATTTTTATTGACTGAAAGGGAATTTAAGTGCATTTGAAGAGAGTAACTGTTAAACATTTCTTACACTAATATGAAATCTAAAATCTCATTTTTATAAAATTGTTATGGGGCATGAAACACTTAATAGGAACATATTTCAATCTTTGTAGTCATAAAATTGTTGTCTAACCATGCTCATAGCCATTCTGTTACTTTAATGGGTCAACTTATACTCATCAATTATTTAAACAGATACACACAAATCTTCAAACTATGATAAATACTGTAATTTAAAGGCAGCATATAAAACTGTGGTTGCAGTAGGTTTAATTTTAATAAATTTAGTCCAGTTAATTTCAGTACATTTACTTCAATGTAGACTCAAAAATTATTATATTTTTGCAAAATCAAATACATATTGCAGATTTAGTAGGGCTTCAGTCAATGAGAATCAAAAGGAACATAGAAGATGCAGCATCTATAGAATAGGGTATTGCATAACTTCACCAGTTTCAGAAAACTTTAAATTTTAAGGACTTTATCAGCAGTTTATATTTCTATCCTACATAAAAATGGCTTTCTTCACCTATAAATTACTCCAAACTTAGCTATAAAAGCAAACAGTATAAAATATAAATGAAACAAAAATTGTGACTTTTTATATTGTATCCAAATTATATTTTCTATGTATAATAATCATTAAAGTCTACAAGCATAGTCAGCTAATACCTGGCGCTGATCTATATGATAATTACATTTTCACCTTTTTTAAACGTTTTTACATAGTATTTCTAATACAGTGCAGTCAATGAACACTAAGTACAAAAGTAATTGTACAAATTAAATAACTTGATATGTAGCTAAAGATTGACCAGTGTGTGGCCTGTAACTTTTGTAGTTTTCGAGGCATAATGTGGTATGTTCTATTTATGATGCATCTTTTAGCCCAACTCTCACCTCCTACAATATGTACTGTACTTTGTTACAACTTACAAAATCAGTTTACTTCTTTGACTAGTCCAGGAAATTCATGCCTCCTTGAGTTGCCTGGTTTTGTAACTTTTCAGCTGAAATGATTGGCCTCCAACCACAACCATCTTCCTTTGTGCCAGCCACCAATGAGTTACCCCTGAATCCCATTGACTTCAGTTTTACTAGGGCTCCTTGGTGACAAACTCGGTCAAATGTTGCTTTGATATGAATGGCAGTCACTCTTACCTCATCTCTGCAATTCAGCTTTAGTGTCCATATTTGGACCAAGGTGGTAATGCGGTCTGGAGCCAGGTGGCCCTGGTGTTACCCAAACTGAGCATTGTTGAGTGGATTATTGGTGAGTAAGTGCTGCTTGATAGCACTTAACGACTCCTTCCCACTGATGATTGAGAGTAGTTGGATAGGTCCTGCTTTTGTGTACAGGACATGCCGGGGCAATTTTCCACATTGTCGGGTAGATGCCAGTGTTGTAGTTGTACTGGAACAGCTTAGCTAGAGATGCAGCTAGTTCTGAAGCACAAGTCTTCAGCACTATAGCCAGGATACTTTTGGGACCCATAGCCTTTGCTGTGTCCAGTGCACTAACACTGAAACAAACACTAATGTTACAATAATAAATCTAGTAAAATGGTCGGGATAGGTAATTACTGTAATTAACTAATGTAAGACTGTAATTTTAATTAAAACTTTGAACTTTTGTTTTAAAAATTTACTGCTTTCCCTGTCATCCCTTTACCCACCCAGCTCCCTTGTACTGTTTAAACTTTAATTTTGCACTTTATTTTTAAATCTTTATTTTCCTTACAAATTTAATTTTAATACTATTTAGTTGCCTTCCTTCCTCCTCCTAGTTTCTATTACCCATTTTGGAAGTGGCAGCAGGTTTCAAAATCTGGCGTTTGATTGTTTGAAAAATGGCTTCAAAGCCCATTTTTCCAAAACATAAAGATTGACATGGTCACATTATAGATGCAATCATATCAATTTTTGAAATGTGTGCTGTACGTGGAAGAAGTGGGGTGGGGGTTCAGAGCATGACACCGTCCAGATGAGTAAACGGGGCCGAGCTGCTGCCAGGATTAAGATAGACTTATATTATTTTTATTAAGGGTAGTGGATTTACTCTAATAGAGTAATCTAATTTTACCTTTCCTATGTTGAGACTCCAGTATTCCTTCAGGTCGTGCAATATTTGATATTTTGAAGTGGCAGCAGAAGTATAGTACCATGACTTCAAAAATGTAAAATGAATTCACAACCTTGTATAGAAAATTACCCAAATTTTTCAATGACGCTAAGGCAAAAATCTAATTGGTTTAGATGGCAATATAAACTGCTACAGCTTTGCTCTTGCAGTTTGACATTGCCTGAACCCATCAATTGGATTTACTGTCTTGTAATATACTAATAGCTATCCATTACCCTATGTAATTGCCTGTGGACCTTTATGACTAGAAGTTAATGACCAAGTTGATCAGTAATTTCAAGGGTTTAAAATATCTTTGCAATTGGTATCTTATGGATGATTGTTTCATGTTTTAGGTTAATGAAAGAGCTCATATTTCTGAGATAAAAAGTCCAACTGAAGAGGCAAAAATGAGTGAGAAAATATGGACTTCTAAGAAAGAGTCAAACCCAAAGCCCATCCCTAGATCCAGCTCTGGAAGTGCTACTGGCTGGGTGACTTGTTCTCTCAGGTATAAATCTCTCTCACGTTCTGATTTAGAAAACTTGCTTTCTAATAATAATTGGTTTAGTATGAATATATTGGTTATGTGTCTGTATATCATGAGTATTGTACTATTATCTATGTGTGATAAATCTTGTGTTTTTAAACTATGCGTATTTTGGATGGATTAGTTAAAGAAGATGGTCCTTTAACAACAACAGCAACTTGCATTTATGTGGCACCTTTAACATAGAAAAACATGCCAAGGCACTTCAGAGGGGGATAATCAGGGAAAAAGTGGACACTGAGCCAAAGGAGGGGTGACCAAAAGCTTGGTCAAAGGGGTCGATTTTAAGGAGAATCTTAAAGGAGGAGAGGGTGAACTTGCTAGAAATATAGAGGATCAAGAAATTGTTGCTCTGTTAAATGAATTTGTCATATCAGTCTTCACATTAAGACTGAAAACAAATTCTAGATACAGTAATTTTGGCTCAGCAATCTAAAAACATACAGACATCAGCAAAGCATGTGTTAAGAAACTGCATCAGTTAAAGAAAAACCTGGGGTTGAAAATCGTCTTGGGCGGAAGCACAGAAATGGGCAGTATCGCATCGGCCACCCGTTGTAAACCTCACCCGATATTCAGTTCAGCTGACATCAATGGCTCTGAATATTGGGCAGGGCGTATAGCAGGCAGCCAATGCCACACCGCTCGACTTGTTCCGCACAAGATGAATTTCTAGCCCTGTGAGTCCCCACTCCCAGTGCTACTCCGTCTCCCTTCAAAGCCATCACTCTTTCTGCTGCCTCTTCCTAACCGAGTCCTCTTTCCTACTGCTAATCTTGACTGTCCCCTTGCCAAGCATGTGATCCTGCTGCTGATCTTTCTTGCCTTGTCAAGGCCTAGCTATCATTACTGTTCTCTCTCCGACTTGCACAAGGCATTTTTAGTATCATATAGTTAGTTGCAACATTTGAGACTATTTTAAAATTTATCCCATATTAAGATCTAATGTGTTTCAATGTCTTAGTCCTTCGCTCATTGGAGCTATAAACAGTTTAAATGTGACCCACAGAATTCTCTTGAACTTCCTAAAATAAATTATTCTTATTCAGTCCTGCAAGTCCTCCTGCTGTAGGTCTACGAGCCATAATGGAAATGGAAGAAAATATGCAAAGATGTGTAACTGCACCAAAGACTAATGCAAGGTGAGTATAAAGCTTTACCGTTGTTGTTGTTCTCCATTCTGGCATCTTTTACACACTGTAGAAGCTTGTCCTAACTTGATTTGTTTCTGTGGAAAATGTTTGCGTAGGCAAAACTCTAAAAATTTGCATCATGTCACTGGGACTGGACTACATGTGGCCTCCTGCCTCAACATCAGATAAGCCCAGGACCTCTGAAATAGTGCCAATTCTTATTATCTTTCTCCTGCCCTCCTTTTTATAAGCTGTCTGCTCCTCCCATCTCAATTCTTCAACTACTATAAGTCAAGCTCTACAGCTAGCATTTTTACAGAAAGTATTAGTGTAGTTTTGTTCCTTCGTGCTTTTAGCTGTTTTGCTGTGTTATAATTGTCCCATTTTAGCTCTGGGCTCCTTACTAAGAAAGCCGGCATGAGCTGATTTGAATCTTTTATAAGCTAAGAGAAAAATCTGCCCTTTTCAGGACACAAGGCAGTTTTGTACAAAACACTTTTTTCAAAAAAGGTTTTTTGTCTTTTTTTAAAAGAAATATGATTCCCCTCCGAAAAATAAAATTCAGTACCTCAGTCACACTTTGAACCTCGACTCTAAGCATGAGAGCACAAAAACAGAACATGGTATCTCAGCTATGGCATTGACTCTGCCAAAACACAGATGTACAACAGAGATCATTGGTCAAAGGTAGTCTGGAGCATGAGTCAACTAGTGGAGCAGTTGGATGGGAGACACACTGTAGGATTGGAGACCGGGAGTAATTGGACCAAGTGGGAGCTAGAATAGTGTGGGTTTTCTGTTACTTGACAACTGTAAGTAGAAAACTCTTGGACTCTGGTTTGGCAGCGCAGAGATTTTAGTAGGCTGAGGCTGAAAGCGGAGGCATTGCTGAGGCTGAAGTCTGGACCAGAAGCATGCGATAGTAGGCTAGTGAAAGCGGCAGGTTTGGTTCACGACAACATATAGCATGTTTGTACTATTGTGTTATATATTACAAGCTGGTTTAGAAAACCACAGACTAAAGTTACTGAGAGACAGGAGGTGGCTAGCCTTCATCCTTTCCTTTTCCTAGACACAGGAGTTGCTGCACATGCCCCCCTACCCCCCAACCCCCCCACATTCACAACATGTTGTAGAAAGTGCATGCAGAACAAATGAAAGGTACATAAGGCTTATAAGTAGGAAAAATGTTGAGTGCTCTTTCTGGTACAGTGAGTGATTTACATTATATTTTAGAATTATCGTTCGAACGGGGCTCCATTTAAGTAGCTATCATAGAGATAGCAGATGCACTAAGTATGATTTTTCAGAATTCATTAGACTCGGGAACAGTGCCCATGGATTGGAGGGTAGCTAACGTTACCCCACTATTCAAAAAGGGGGGTAGGGAAAAAGCAGGTAATTACAGACCTGTAAGCCTTACATCAGTTGTGGGCAAAATGCTGGAGTCCATCATTAAGGATGAAATAGCGGAGCACTTAGCAAATGGGGACAGGATAGGACAGAGTCAACATGGATTTACAAAGGGTAAATCGTGCTTGACTAATCTATTGGAATTTTTTGAGGGAGTAACTGGTAAAATAGATGGGGGAGAGCCAGTAGATGTAGTGTACCTGGACTTCCAAAAGGCCTTCGATAAGGTCCCACATAAAAGATTAGCAGGGAAAATTGAAGCTCATGGGATAAAGGGGAAAGTATTGACGTGGATAGAGAACTGGCTGTCAGATAGAAAACAGAGAGTTGGAATAAACGGCTCATTTTCTGAATGGCAGGCAGTAACAAGTGGGGTACCACAGGGATCTGTCCTGGGACCCCAGCTGTTCACAATTTACATTAATGACCTGGATCAGGGAGTCGGATGCAGCATTTCCAAATTTGCAGACGACACTAAACTAGGAGGGGGGGTGGGCTCAGAGGAGGAGACCAGGAAGCTCCAGAGCGATTTGGACAGACTGGGTGATTGGGCGGATAAATGGCAGATGCACTATAATGTGGACAAGTGCGAAGTTATCCACCTTGGGTGCAGGAACGGGAGGGCAAATTATTATTTAAATGGCAATAAATTGGGAGAGGGGGAAGTACAGAGAGACCTGGGTGTTCTTGTACACCAGTCACTGAAGGCGAGCATGCAGGTGCAACAGGCGATCAAGAAGGCAAACGGTATGCTGGCCTTCATAGCAAAAGGGTTGGAATACAGGAACAGGGATACCTTGCTGCAGCTGTACAGGGCACTGGTGAGACCACACCTCGAGTACTGCGTACAGTTTTGGTCGCCTCATCTGAGGAAAGATGTTCTTGCCATGGAGGGGGTGCAGCGGCGATTCACCAGGCTGATACCAGGAATGGCGGGATTGACCTATGAGGAGAGACTATGTAGTTTAGGGATGTACACACTGGAGTTTAGAAGATTGAGAGGGGACCTCATAGAAGTGTATAAAATTCTGACAGGTCTAGACAGACTAGATGCAGAAGGAATGTTTCCCTTGGCGGGTGAGAACAGAACTAGAGGACATAATTTAAGGATAAGGGCTAAACCATTTAGGACAGAAATGAGGGGGAATTTCTTCACTCAGAGGGTGGTGAACCTGTGGAACTCATTGCCACAGAGGGCAGTGTACGCCAGCTCATTAAATATATTTAAGAGGGAATTAGATATATTTCTACAGGCAAAAGGGGTTAAGGGTTACGGAGAGAAGGCGGGGACGGGATACTGAATTGGAGGATCAGCCATGATCTCCTTAAATGGCGGAGCAGGCTCGAAGGGCCGGATGGCCTACTCCTGCTCCTATCTTCTATGTATCTATGTATCTATCATAAACTGCTGGCTTTGGGACTGGTACGATGATACCTGTTTAGAATCCAACTTCATGGGGTTGGGGGGATTTCTGAGTTTTAATTAAATCAGGAAATTGTGGTTGTCTCATTTGATCCGCCTCCACATCAATCAGATAGGTACCATAGGTTCCACTATGTGGATGCTGATAAATCTCTCTGTTTAAACAGGAATTCAGGAAATCAAAGCCTATTTTAGTGGTGGTTACAGGACCTTAGACAGCTCAGCAATGAAACTAATAGCAAGAAGGCTGCAGGAGTGTTTTCTTCATTGCTATCATCTGGATGGTAGGAATCCCAGGTGTCAGGTAAAGGCCATTCCAGTTATTCTATTGCCACATACTAGGTATCCCTTTATCAATATTGATTGATAGCTACATGGAATACTTCTCGTGTGTCTACCAAACATTACTGTTTAAATTTGGTTATTGCAGAAGATTCATTTGGCAGCAGGGGTTAGAATTTCCTTGCTAGTGCCTCCCCCCTCCTCCTAATTTGGCACCATTTTAGCATGGCTCCGATGGGCCTGTTAAGATTACCAGAATAAGAAGAAAGCTTAGCTATCGAGTAGGATCGCCATTCTTCGAATGATAGACATCCTTCACGCATTACAATCCCTCGCAGCTATCTTCACGAGCCCTCTTGGGTTTGTTTTGGCTAAGGTTTTTGTAGTGTAGTTAACATAGATTAGTTCCAGGTAAAAGAATTGGTGTTATCATACATATCCCAGGGCTTTATATGACATGAGATTAGGGGGTCAGCTGTAGTGCAGTCTTGATTGCACAAGATGCAGATTTTATGGTTATGCTTCTGCATGTGATTTCCTCAGAATCAATTGGACAAGTTCTCATGGTATGTGAAGGATTCCAAGCGTTTAAACAATGAAGACATAAGAACATAAAACATAAGACCTTACAAAATAGGCATTCTAACTTTTCTATATTAAATGTTACAACTCCGTTTCTAAATAATTGTAAAACTTTTTACAGCAGATGAACATTACTAGTTTTTATATTCTGTACTATGATTGAAATGCAAGGTAATTTCACTGAAATTGCCAATTCCTGCAGATACTCCACATAAAATTAGCATTTTTAAACTCCATGTAACACAGCAAAAAAAGCTGCTTTGATGATGATTGTTTAAAAATGCAATGTTTTCACAGTGGGAATAAGTCATTGTGCCATGGAGGAAAGCTTTCTCAGAAACAAAGGAAGATGATTGCCATGGCAGCTAAAGAGCCAAGCGCAAACACTAGACTGGACAGCCCACCCGTGAAATCAAATCTGACTACACCGTTAACCCCATCAAAGACAGGAAATGCTTGGTAAGATCACAAGTGCCAGGAGTTGAAAGTATGCCAGATTAAATTAAATGGATTTTAAGTAATGTTTATGGTATTTGTTGTTTTCTGATCTGTTAAGCGCTCAAACTTGATTAGCGTTTTCTTTGTGGTGATTTTTTTCCTCCACTTGTCAGCTGCATTTTGCATGTCTCTCGCATTAATTAAGCACACTTTTTCTATTTTGAGTCAACATTGAAAGTTATAGAAGATCTGTGGCTTAGACTCCCAACTGGGAAAAGGGAATTTGAAAACTGGAGGGCAAATACCTTGTTAAATAAGCCAAGCTCTCTGCTTTTTTGTAACTCGTAAGGCGTTCTCATTTATTCAGTTTTTGTCTAATTAGTCATTTTAGTAATAAACTTGCTAACTGTTACAAAACATTTTCATTTAGGGCTACTCCATTCAATGGTCTCTCCTCCCCAAAATCGTTCCGTGACCTACTGGTGGAAGAAAAGTCATCAGAAAAAGCGGGTGACTCCCTGCTTTCCAGTTCATGGGAAAATAGTTCTAAACAACAAGAGCAGCCCAGCAACAAATATGAGCAACCTACCAGGTGCAGAATTCAAGAAAAGCTGTTTACCTTTAAAGTCAGTTTAATGAATTGATAAATAAACAAAATATTTAAATCCGTATATGGCTAGCATTTCAGCTAAAGAGCGTGCAGTACAAATGCTGCCATAGATCTAGTTTCAAAATCTCCCCCCCCCGCACAAGGAAAAAGAAAAGTTTCAGCTAAAGCTACATCACTGATCCTTTCGGCATGCTGCGGCTATAATCCGGATTGTGCATAGCACAGCATTTAAAAGTGATCACTTGATATTAAATTTAGCTATACTTCCATTTTAATATTTCATACAGTGGCTTTAGGTCATGATTATGTTTGGAACTGTACCATTTGTGAGTACTATTGATTTCTGTGAAAACGGTGCAACTTTTTACTAAAAAAAAATCCCTTTATCTCTTTACCTGCCCCACAGTTCCACTTAAGCAGAAGTTGTTTTCTCTACCTTCAGGTTGCAAAATGTGCCATTTCCCCATTTAAGAGGATGAAAGGGCTCTGCAATTTTTTGGAGTTGTGTAAAAGTAACCCAGAGAGACTCTCCCCCTCTCTTACTTTTATCCTCGTTTACAGTTCACACAGCTTTACAGGAAAATGCATGTGACAGGCTTTCCGGGGAGAACTAATTTAAACCTCTTCTCAGTTAAACATTCATGAAGAAGTTCATGTGTCAACATCCACAGAGCATTCTACAATTTAGTTTCTTAATTCTACAGTGAACTCTTTCTTTACTGATCATCAGGTACTATGTTTTGATTAAAGTATTTTTTACAGTAGCTTAGTATTAGATCAGAAATAATTGGATTATAATCTTGTGCCTTTGCCCTGCTGTCAGTTATGAATATTGATGTTAGAAATTTTCTAATATAAACCTGAAATTTATCAGTTTTAGTTAAGATAATATAGTATTTGATGAAAATGGGCTGTGCTTAGGTTCATGTAATACTTTGCTTTTTGACTAATTACAATGTGGGTGAGGTGCTGTAGACCATTTTATTGACTTGTCAGATGGTCCTAAGTAAGTACACATACTGTCAAAGGTTCACCTTGACTCTTTCCAACCATTTTTCCTCAGTAATTGATCCTGAGGCGGGTACAAGAGCAACTCTGCTGTCAGTTTTTCTCTTCCTTCCATCCCAATATCAAGCTAACTACATGGAACTCATGGGCATAAATCTGTCAGCTAAGGTTTGCAATCCCTTGATCTTGGCCAATTTAACAGTCCCATAATGCTGATCCAACTTAAAAATGTCAGGATTGTTTAATGCTGTACTACAGACAAAGTTCACAGAACAAATAACAGCACTTTGAACTTTATCACACTTCTTTGTATGATGTAGCATCTCTGTAGGCTGTAGTTTTTTCTGGCTCAACAACGATGGCTAGAACAGTCTGTAGAAAATTGAGACAGGAGATGGTAAAAGCAGAAATACTTAGAAGACTGGTGGATCTCCTGTGGTGTTGGTCTGGAGCACGATTGTGATGTTTAGCTACTAATCTGGTCTCCTGTGGGTAGTGGTCTAAATAGGCAAATTGGTTTAGAGTGTACCTTTTTAAGAGTAAAGGCTCAAATTTATAAACTTTTTAGTTTAATCTTCTTTGCATCTTTCCTTCTTTACCAAATATTTCAGTACTTAGTCTATTTAAAAAAAAAAAAATTTAATTCACGATTTTTATTCAAAATACACACACAAATGTCAATAATGTTATAGCCTATTATGTTACAGGAAACTTTCGTTTATCCGGCATCGACGGGACCGGCGTGGTGCCGGTTTATCGAAAGTACCGGATAACAGAGAGTTATATCTACCGAGGCTATTTTTAACAAAGAGACTCCAAGCAGCACAGGAGAATCTACTCCTGCTACTGCAATGTTTCGGACTTGCGCCAGGAGGCCGAGTAGTGGCACTTTTGAAAAGTACCCCTACTGACTAAATCGGCGTTCTCGGACTCGGACTCGGGATCGGCAACATTGCCGGTTATTTGAGAGGATTTTTCGGAGCACTCGGCGTTCGCGGAGACTCGACTGCGACTCGGCAACATTGCCGGTTATTTGAGAGGAGTTTTCGGAGGATGATTTTTGCCGGTTAAGCGAGAATTCCGGATATTTGGGTGCCGGATAAACGAAAGTTTCCTGTAGTATGAATAATTATTTTTGATTTCTTTGTATAAACAAATAAGAGGCAGTTGCTGTAACCATTTAGAATACATTGCAAAATATAAAAATTCCACTTTTAAATTTGTCATTGTTTAAACTTGCATTTGCTACACATGTTACACAGGTTTAATCAACAAATTGAATATAAATTTTTAAATAATTTACTGACCTGGAGATCTCATACAAATGAAGAGAGACTTTAGATACTGGGAGAATTTCCACTGAAGCAGAAAAGACTAAGAGAATATTTAATGGATGGTTTTAAAATTATGAAGGGTGTTGATTGAATGAATAGGCAAAGATTATTTCCTCTGGTTGGGAATGAGATGAAAAGTCATCAGTTCAAAATTATTGCGGAGAGTGACGAGATAGGTTAGGAGAAATTTCTTAACACGGAGCTACTGGAGCATGGATATATGACTTGTCATTCAGTCTCTTGGTCTGAGACAAGTCACTTTGATCAGATGTGTTGAATGTGAATGATCCCTGCTAAAGCTGAAGATAGTCTTTGCAGAGTTAAGTACCACTTTTATGTTTTAAAAAATGTTAAGTACAAATAAATACATTTTGATCCATCTTAAAGACTTATTTATGGGGCTTCTATTTCCCCCAAGTTCTAGTGGGTCGTGGATACAGTTCTTTATCCTGTGAAGGTAAATAGTCACCCCAGTCTCCAATTTCAGAATAAGCACAATTGAATCCCAAAATCCTGGATTCAGAACAGGCATCCAGGGTTGAAAACCCTGATAAGAGCCAATTAATTATTTATACCGCTTCTGCATTATAGGGTTTTATTTATAAACCAATTTGTTAAAGAAAACAATTTTTTAACCCTACATTTGTGAATTTCTTCTGGATGTGTGTATCCAATGTTATAATTTTTGCACCATGAAAACTAGGCAACATACACATTTTGCCACTTCAAAATTTGCTTCCACTGATGAAGTCAACACAAAAAGTACTTGAATCTCAAAGGTTATATTAATTGCTTACAATATATATGTATGAACTTGGCAAAATGACTTTTAGCTGTTTAAAGGCTGCAGATTTAGAGTATTATGAGTTACCATCTCTCCTTTTCATAAGTGCATCTAATTTGCATTGCAGCAATTCTATTACAAGAGCAGCTGGGTCTTGCTGCCCCTGTAAATTTGAAAGTCTCTTAACTTTAAATCTCTTTCATCTCTAACAGTCCTTGGTTAATGACAGTTGCTAAAAGTCCGCCAGCAATGACTCCGATCACTTTTGCGGCTATTGTGGAGGAGGAACGTCAGCAAGAAGCTGCACTTGTGAAGAGCAGGGAGAAACCACTGGCTTTGATTCAGGTAATGCTAATTGTAAACTGTTCTGAGCACTACCCGTTTCAAAAAGTTTCATTGAAAAATTAACCTCATTTTTGAGAAATATTGATCAGAGCCAACGATAATTCAGACGCAAATGAAGAAAAATTCTCATGAATGTGTTTTTCATTAGCACACTAAGCAATTGTCTAACTCGCTATACAAGTAATAGATGTCAGAATGTACGTTTAAAGGGGAGGATAGTATAGTACCTTTGAATTAAAGGAAGTACAGCACAAAAGGAGGCCATTCAACCCATTGAACCTGTGCCAGTGCTAGCTCTACAATTTGAGGTATCTACTCTAATCCTTTTGCCCAGGACTTTCCCTGCTCATTCTTTGCATCCTTTTATATTCTCCGTAGAAACATATTCCTCCTTTATAGTGCCATAGATCTAATGTACTCTTTTTTTACGCTTGTTCTCAAGTTAAATATGGCCAAAAAAAAGTAGCCTCAGGCTGGCAACTAATAAAAGACTATGTGGTCTAAATTGGATAACCCCCGAAAACGGAGACGGCAATGCACGATAAACCCACGCCCGTTGATTGCAACGCAGGCAGCACGACAACTTCATGCTGCCTGCACATTTGAATGATCTCTGCATCCAGCCAGCACTAACTGCGCTGCTCATTGGCTGGACACACCTGCAGGGGGCCAATATCGTCAGTGGCTAGCACCACTTAAAGCTAGCCTGCACTGCTTAAAGCTAACCTTCACCTCTTAAAGGGGAGGTGCATTGTGGCTGGAGCAGGTGCTGGGAGTCATGGTTAAAGAGAATCTGACATGAGAAAGAGTGAGGAATGTCACAACATGGGGAACGCAGGCTCCAAAGTTTCCAGACACTGCACTGGAGATCTTGGTGGAGGAGGTAGAAAACAGGAGAGATGTCCTGTATCTGCAGGGAGGAAGGAGGCCCTCCAGACACACGGTCAAAAGACAGTGGGAGCAGATAGCCGTGGAGGTCAATACCAGGAGTCCAGCCCCGAGGACAAGGATGCAGTGCAGCAAGAAGTTCACTGACCTCACACAAGTGGTCAAGGTCAGTGAATGCATCTTCAAATGACATAACCTACCAACTGCACCTGTAACCTCAGCCACTGCTAAAATCACCACAACCCCATTGCTCACCTACCAGCAATCTCGATCAATCAGGCCACATACCTAACATTCATATGCATCACCTCACACACTTAGCGCTGCTGCAAGCCTCACACCCACATCTCACAGGTTGCACATACTGCCAGCTATTCAACCATGACAGCTTGCACAACACTCACTGACACACTTCCCTCTCTCTTGCAGCACAAGGTGGCACACAACCAGAGACAGCAGGAGCTAACTGGAGGGGGACAGACATTGACCTGCATGATTTGCTGCTTATGGTCGTACACCAGCTGGACATTGAGGTTCTAGTATAGGGCAGAGTTGACATGCAGTGCCCACAAAGCAATGTGCGTGCAGTCAGTGGCACCCTGCGCCATGGGGAAGCCTGCAATCCTAGCGAAGGCGCATGCTCGCTTCGCCTGCTTGTCTCTGGCAGGAAATGTAGTTAGCTCTCTTTTGAATAGAGCAGTGGATGGTAAACTGTGAGATGTTGCAAATAGCTCCAGCCTGGAAAGGAGCCTGACGCATAAAAGTTCTTCGCCAAGGTCACCTTCACAGCCGCTGGCAAAGCGGTCCTTGCCCTGCTCTGAGGTTGCAGTTGTGGCTGCATTAGGTGGCAGATTTCAGTGAGGGCGTCCTTACTGAAGTGCAGATGTCTCACACATTGTTCCTCGCTAAGGTTGAGGTAGGAGAAATGCTCCCTGAACACCCTGGGCAGATATGGCCTCCTGCTGAGAGCCCTTCTCCCCCCCCCTCTTCCAGCAGCTTGTCCTGCTGTGCGTGGCCTCTGTTAATTCGGCAATTCATGCTGTATTCCAAGAGGAATGCCTACTAGTGCACCCATGTCTGGAAGCAACTGCTTTGTGCAGAAGCCTTGAAGTCAGGAAAAGGTACTTCAGCACCTGCCACACCACTCCTTGTAGACTTTAGCAACTTGAAACAACTATAGGAAGTACCAAACACTTGTGGAATCCTAGCAACAGCCAGAAGAAATCAACCAGCAACTAACCTGTAAGTAGTTGATGATCCCTTTAAATAGCGCTGGTGGAGGGGTCCTTCCTGCTGCTGAACACGAGTTTAACTGTGTGAGGTTAAGAGAGGGCGTTAGCTGGAGTGTTGAGCTCCAAAATGGCAGCGCTGGCGTCAAATCAGTGTTGCAAGCTGAAGCGTTGCTCGCTGATTGACCTCATGATCGGCCTGCTCTGCATACATCCAGCAGACGTTTACTGCGTGTGCACTAACGCCTCTATATAAAAAAAAAAATATGCCGTCCGGCATGATTCACCCCACAAGTGTGTGCGGCGCCACGGACGCCATTTTGGAGCTCTAAGGGCACTCATAGCGTCCAAAAAGCCAGCACGAACAAGCCCAATTTCTTGCCCTGTTTCACATGCCGAACATTTGGAAGTGTTTAGCATTCATACAGCACCCTTTTGAGGGTAGTATACAGATGTCAAACTAGTGCAGTTGCTTTGATACTGTATTGAAGTTGAGCTGCATTGTTGGGAGGTCTGCATTATAAACGGTCACAGTTAGCTTGCAGCTGCACAGCATTGGTCACTGACTAAACATTTTGTTACATATATATTTCACTTGTAACCTACTTTGAAATCTGCTTAAAATCTAGATGGTCAGAGGCAGTACATGCAACTCCAGACGGTATAAAAAATGGCAGCAGCAGAAATACATGGCTGTTGACAAGCCTCATCTCTCCACTGCTTTCAAACTGGTAGTGCAATGCTTTTGAAGTATTCACAGTTCTTGGGTGAAAAATTAAGCAGCTTTACCTGTGGTCAGTACTATAGATTCGGTATAGTTGTCAGTTGGTGTCAGACACTCAAATGTCTGAAGCCTAGATTTTTTGATTGGTGTTACTCTATTCATTTTAAACAGGTTACTCAGTCACATCCTTTAGGTTCATCTTGGCCAGTAGCTGTCATTCTGGATAGGGATGTATGTAACATGTATATGAGCCATGATAAAAACATGTTCTAGCGAGGAGCTTAATAAAGGTGAACTGTTCCCTGTGGCTTTTCTACTAATGAAGTCATTAAAAAATTACTGTAATGTAATATATCCAAATTT
This sequence comes from Squalus acanthias, assembly GCA_030390025.1. NCBI lineage: Eukaryota > Metazoa > Chordata > Chondrichthyes > Squaliformes > Squalidae > Squalus > Squalus acanthias. Next base: position 105,553,770 of record CM059433.1, read on the forward strand.
CAAAAATGAAATAATTTTTATCTTCTATTTTCAGATTGAGGAACGTGCTATCCAGGATTTACTAATCCACTACCAAGCCTGTGACCACCCTGAGGAATTCATTGTGATAGATAGATCACCGCAAGGGCCCATAGCAACCCCAGTATGGAGTAAACACTGAGTCTTGTATCTCTTTGTCTACAGCTAACAACAACATATGGTCATGAAATTAAATTGGTCAGTGCTTACTCTGTGAAAAGGCTGCATTTACAAAAGAGCAAAGGAACGATGCATTGCTCTTTGTTACATTTTCTAGCGGAGCAACTGTTGTGTTTGACCTCAAATGCTGTTACGGAAATGTTTTCATCTGGAATATATATCTTGAAACCTTTTTCACTGGCACAGTAAATAAGAATTTAATTAGTAAGTGCTGATCAGATATTGATATTTTGTCTTTCTCTCCACTTCCCCACCACACACATTTCATAAATCCTTCCACACACACTTTCAAAGCGTACTTCTAGTTGCAACAGCACAATATTGGTGGCAGAGAATTCTTGCAGGAAACAGTGGATAAATACTTGGGGAGGGGGTGCTGAAGTGCTGATTGAGTCAATTAGAAAACATAGATGCTGTGGAGATCAAAGTTATTTTAATGTGTCACTGCATCTTTTAAAGTAATAGCAGTGAGAGGAACCTCTAACCTGTTACTTTTGGTCCTTGGCTAGCTCCAGCTCTTGTATAAAAAGTACAACACACTGAATTGGTTCAGTGGACGAGCACTAACACAAGTTTGATTCACTGACTGGTGACTCCTAATTTCAGCTGTACTGTAATAGGGAGGTATCATATGGAGATCGGGTGCCTGTCCACAGGGGAGGGAGAATCAACCATGCATACCTCTTGACAGCTGACTGAAAGCAATGTTGTTGGAGGCTTAGAAGCAAGTCGCCCATTCTCTAAACTACAGTCTGGTAAAAGGAAAGTGGGACATATTTCATACATTGATCCAGCAATAACACTGTTGGAGAATCACTTGCAACTACATTTAAAAGCCCATGGAACCTAGTGAGGATCAGCATTGCTTGCTGATGTTGTGGTACCACAAAAGCACAAAATAAACTCTCCCAACACTAAGTCAGTACTTTTCCTACAGAGCAGCAAAGCCAATCAAAGGTCAATGGCAACAGTACATTATTTTTCCCATCGCAGTTATTTTAAAGCCCAATTTAGATTAAACTCCAATCGCCTACCACTGGCACCAAGGTTGTCGTTTACCATTTTAGGTGTGGCTGCAGGCAAGCTGGCAGTTTAGCCTGCCTGGGAACAGACATGAGATGGCAGACCTTAACTTGATGACTTTAATGGCTGCTGTTTATATTTGGCACTGGTGGCAAGTAGTGGATGCAAGCTCTAAGTAAAACCCCCTCTCGAGCAGCCTTGATATCTCCGACAGCAGTGGCCTTGCTTTTAAAAAAAAACTTAACAGGATTTGGTCGCAATTATGCAATTGGCGACATCCCTGCTAACTGTCGTATGTTGAGATGTTACGATTGTTCCAGTGCAGTTCAAACATTTATGTTGGTTTTCAGTGGTGCTGAAATACATTTCTAATGAGAAATGTATTAACATAAAATAATGTTGTGCATAGAACTGAAATAAAATTTTAAGCAATTTTTTTTTGCTGGTGTGCACTGTTGAAGGTTTAGGCTTGCACGATTTTGAGGATCACCGATTTTTAAATAGGAGAGGTTCTGCTATTGATTCTTTCTGCATTCTATAAATGAGAATGAGCTTTACACCGAGTCTCGTAGGTTTGAACTTTCCCATTATGTACATTATTTCAAACAACACAGGTACTTGTGCGTTTGTGTTTGAAAGGCCTTACTGTAGCTGTGTGATGGGCAATGTTGCTCCTGCATGATTTGTTTGTTGATTTGTTTGTATTTGCACAACTAAGATTGGAGGTGTTGACTTTTCTGTACCCTTGACAAAAACTGGTGTGTGATTTTGGGCTCTGGCAAGTAAAATGTCTTGCTTCTAATTGATCACTTGGCAAATTAAACTTAAGGAGTGTGACTATGTAAAAGATAAATTAATGGGGGGCGGGGGGGTGGGCGCAAACAAATGTAACACTTGAGATGTAGTGTACATGATCCTTCAGTGTTTAAAAGAAAATATGTTTTCATCATGTTCATGGAGTTTAGCCATGACGGGTGGCAAGCTGGAAAAAATGAAAGCAATAAATGTGTATCTGACTTGAACATGTGGTTTTTATTTTTTTTAAACTAATACTGTATACAACCTTTCTTCAATACGTGCTTTATTAACAGACATAATATTCAATTTTTTCTGTTCGTTCAGCTTCAACAGGTCAATGATTTTTCTAAAAGAAATAAACACTTGAACATTGTCCTTTTAAAAGATTTGCACCATATGGGCCCATCTTGATCAGTTTATTTTTCTCCCGCCACTGCCAGCACTGCTCGATGCACACAATTCTTTTCAACTTTTAAATCATGTAGTAGTATTCTCTTGCAGAAGTGCAGTAGAAGTTTTACAAGTATTTCCATTGAAGTTTCGATTTATAAAAGTACTGTAACTTTAGCAGAGATCTGTATTTCATATTTTCACTACTGCAGGACTCTCTCGATCTATTCCAACCTTGGTCACAAAAATGTTCAGCCTTGGGGTTCTCCAACCACACCTTTTCATGATTGTCCCCGTGCAGTTCAAACATTTATGTAGTATGTCGCATGTTTAGATTGAATTACTGCAGATATTTTTTACACTATATTAGCAAAATAGCAATAATATTCTGACAGTGAATCAAATAAACTCGAATTGCCTGAAAAGTGTAATTATTCAGATACACTTGGAAGTCACTTATCCAACTGGGGAAAAATCACAATTTGGTGTGTTTTTTAAAAAAAACTTACCCTCTTGTGCCATCCTTTCCAAGCATTGATGCAATAGAGGCTTAATAAAAAGGAAATTATTGCATAAAGAGAATGTTACAGGAGAGGAAAAAAAATTACTGAATAAATGCAGATCAATTTTTTTTGTTCACTGGATGTGGGAGATGCTGGCCAAGTTGCATTTATTGTTATTGCCATTGCCCATTGTAGTTGTTCGACAACTGAGTGGCTTGCTAGACCACTGCGCAACAACTTGCTTTGTATAGTGCCTTTAATGTAGAAAAACATCCCAAGGTGCTTCACAGGAGCGTTATCAGGCAAAATTTGATACCGAGCCCCACAGAGATATTAGGACAGGTGACCAAAGCTTGGTCAAAGAGGTAGGTTTTGAGGAGAGTTAAAGGAGGAGAGGGGTTTAGGGAGGGAATTCCAGAGCTTGGGGCCTAGGCAGCTGAAGGCACGGCCGCCAATGGTTAATGCAGAGGGCATGAAGAGTCAACAACATACTATGGACTTAAATCATATGTACACCAGACTGGGTAGAGGTGGCAGGTTCCCTTCCCTGAAGGACATTAATGAACCAGTTGGGTTTTTACGACAACCCAGCAGCTTTCATGGTCACTTTTATTCTGCAATTTTCCACGGTGGGATTCTTCTTTTAATATTCATTCTCACCATGTGGGCATCACTAGCCCCGCTACAGTCTGTATGGTGAAGGTACTTCCACAACGCTATTAGGTAGGGAGTTCTAGGATTTTGACCCAGCGATGATGAAACGTCGATATATGTCCAAGTCAGGATGATGTGCGACTTGGATTTGGTGGTGTTCCCATGCATGTGCTGCCCTTGTCCTATCGAATAAAGCATAAGTAGATCATTCTGTATTTTTTGCATATTTCTGGAGCAGCCTGGCATCCGTCTACATTTTTACTGAGAGACATCATCTCAGGAGGTCCATTGTGGGTATACGCCTCTTAAATTCTGCAAAGTCTGAATTCTGTTTGGCCACTAAGGAATCATTGCTGTTTCTCTAAGTATTTGTTTTACCTCTGAGAGGAATTTTCAAGGGATCTCATCTAACAAGCTTGTCAGTTTAAACTTTCATAAACTGACTCCAGATGGCTCTATCTGAACATTCAATATTTTGCTTATGCTACTGCTTCTGTAATTAACTACCCGTGAATAAATCTTTAATAATTTAATCTAGTAAGACAAACGTCTGGTGTAGTTGGCATTATTTGGCTTCCAAACTGATGAGATACAATGGAATTCCTACATACTATCCAGTAGCAATAATATTACACCTGAGGCACTCCATCCCAGATTACTTTGCGCATAAGGTTATGTTTTAGTTCTTGAGAGCGAGAGCTCACCAATGGAAGTGGCTTTTCTGTTGGGCAAAAGGGGAAAATCTAGTGAGCTTGAATCATAATAGTATGCTTTGCCTTTTAGTGTAAAGGATTATCTTGTAATGTACATACATTTGCAACTGACCCTCTTCCTGAAAAAGAGGTTTTGTGTTCTCTAGGGGACCTAAATGAACAGATTTTAATGGGGAAGGTGCGGGGATGCCGAAAACGCCCGAAAAACCCAGCAAGGCCGGGGACGTGAGGTTCTGCCGATCTTACAGCAGGGCCTCGTTAACATATTACATAGGATATACAGCAGAGAAACAGGCCATTCGGCCCAACCATTCCATGCTGGCATTTATGCTCGAGGCATTTATGCTCGAGCCTCCTCTGCTCTTTTCTCATCTAACTCTTATCAGCATAACCCTCTATTCCCTTCTCCCTCATATGCTTAACTAGCCTCCCCTATACTATTACTATTGTAGCCCCACCTCCTGACCGCTAGTCACCCAAATGGACAACCTGGGCAGGAGGGATCACTAGTGGCAGGACGCCGCAGCCGGGGGACCCCTGTGGATGGTCCCCGGCACTGGGAAGGAAGCTTTGGTCGGCAATCTGGAGGAGGGGGTGGGGGAGATCAGCAATCTGGCAACACCACTAAAAACAGATTACCTGGTCAGTCATCCATTTGCTGTTTGTAGGACCTTGCTTTGTGCAATTGGTTGTTGTGCTTGCCTACATAATAGTGACTGCATTTCTGCAGTAACCTATTTGTTCTAAAGCACTTTGGGATGTGCAAGTTTTTTCTTTAACTTGCTACTTACAGTCCTGGGAAAAGAATTTTGCAAAATGTGTGTTTCTGTATCCAAGTGCACACCACATATGTGTGAAAGGAAACCATTTAATTAACATATTTTCTACTCTTGTCAGATTATCAGGGAATTTTGCAAAGTGTTGAATGTGAGCATCCTTTCTCTCCCTATTAACCTCTAGTCACCACATTCCTTGGTCAGGTTATTAGGCAAAAAGTTCCTCCATTCTTCTGCAACAATGGGAGGATTTCTTACCTGGGACAGAATGAAGGCAGGGCTCCTCTGTACACCTGGGGCAGAATGGAGAGACGGCTCCTCTGTACACCTGGGGCAGAATGGAGAGACAGTTCCTCTGTACACCTGGGGCAGAATTGAGAGACGGTTCCTCTGTACACCTGGGGCAGAATTGAGAGACGGTTCCTCTGTATACCTGGGGCAGAATTGAGAGACGGTTCCTCTGTACACCTGGGGCAGAATTGAGAGATTGTTCCTCTGTATACCTGGGGCATAATTGAGAGACGGTTCCACTGTACACTTGGGGCAAAATGGAGGGATGGCTCCTCTGGATACCTGGGGCAGAATGAGGGGAGGATTCCTCTGTATACCTGGGGCAGAATGGAGAGAGGATTCCTCTATACCTGGGGCAGAATGGAGAGAGGATTCCTCTATACCTGGGGCAGAATGGAGAGAGGATTCCTCTATACCTGGGGCAGAATGGAGAGAGGATTCCTCTATACCTGGGGCAGAATGGAGAGAGGATTCCTCTATACCTGGGGCAGAATGGAGAGAGGATTCCTCTATACCTGGGGCAGAATGGAGAGAGGATTGCAATGTATACCTGACTAAGGAATGTGTGCTGACTTTGAGTGCCTAAAGATAAACACCAAAATCCCGACCCCAAGAAAGAAAAAGAATACATGAAGTTTCAAAAGGAACCAGGCCTGGACAGAGCAGAGAAGAGTGGTACCAAAGGACCACAAAATATATAATGCAATTCCAATTTTCTAAAATAAAGGACAGAAGTATGATTCTAGGAACTTTGTGTGCTAACAATAGGAAAACATAATTCAAAACATTTAGCAAAAATAACAAGTCAACGTTCCTTTTATTATTGAAAAACCTAGGTGAAGGGCCAAGTGTGGGACACCACCAAGATTTGAAAAGTTACACTCGATGAGGTAATTCAAGAAGGAACTTTGGCAGTAAGCTTGGATTTTAAGAGTCTGCAGATTATAAGAGGAAGGAAAGACTGGGAAAGAAATTCCACAGGTTTGATGTCATTGGAAAGGATGAGTTAAAATAGGAAATGGGCTGATAGGTTTAAACATAATGCGGATGCAGGGAGGGGGAAGACTGTAGGGTGATTTATTTAGAGCTCAAGATGAACAAGAGGAAAGTGCAGCGAAAGAATAATTGTTGTTGCATTGATAAAGCCTAGATAAGAGATTGACAGAGAGGCTGGCGGGGAGAGAAGGAATGCTCATAATTTGTTCAAATTCCCTGATAGTCTGACAGATCAATGACCGAGAGGCTAATACCTTAGCTTTGGGAAAAAAGACTTTCACAGGATATTATGGTTGATACTTACTTGAATCACTAGTTGGCCAGATGATAGAAATAGAATAGTTAAATCATTCAAAGAGATGTAATCAATTGGCAATTGGCAAAACATGGCAAATGGTATTTAATAGTCTTCATTTATTTTTTCCTTCTATTTTGAACCTTCCTCTTTTTCATTTGCATAATTAATTTCCTAACTTTCATGTTTCCTTGTTCAATATTTCTCTGAATGTACTAAAACCATCTAATCTACCATCAAACATTAGAGGATGGGAAACGGTTTGATATTTTATCAATTTGTAAGAAGGACTGCAACATACTTAATATCCTTATTTTCGATAAGGACTCATTGGTTGTCAGGCAGTAACATGCAATGTTGAGTGATGGCAAAGATGATTCTGTTTTATGAAAATTCTGGTGCTTGGGTTTGTGGCGCCTTGTTCATATGGGAATTCCCTCACAGGCTTTTAGTATCATTTAATGGCTCTGTAATTGAGAACTGAAGGACTTGAACTACAGTTACACCGTGAACACCACTTTCCAGAGATTAGGGGCAATATTTGACATCTGTATTTAAAGGCTCAATTCAGAATGGCTCTGAGCCATTTTGAAATCTTTTGTTTACTTCACAAGGCTTATATACCCCTTAATTTTTCCAAACCACCTTGTCCAGCTGGTCTCAAGATAACACAATTCTCAGAGCTCATCTTACACCACTGCTAACTGTCTTATCTGACAGGGAACAAATGACACCGTCCTTCTGTGCTGCTTCATTTAAATCAGCAGCTTTTCCTACCATGCACCTTAGTGTATTTGACATCAGTTTACGGTTATAGCCTAATTTCATTTGCACTAAGCAGCATAACACCGTCTTGAAGATCCACCACAGTGACTCACCTCTGCTACAAATAATTGGGTAGATGGATTACAAGGGCTTCAATCCTCACTGGACAATGAAGGATCGATCGGATGATTGCATCAGCAAACTGCTTCAGAAGATGAGACACATACTGCCAGGAATTACTTTGTTAAGAAATAAAATTTAAAAAAACAAATACACCTACCTAAATCACTGAAAATATCATCATACACTACTGTTGTTTGCCTTTACCCATCATGATTGTGGGGCAATAACTTTTTTTCTCTCAAAAGGGTCAGGCCAAACCAAACACTGAAGGATCCAAGTTCACGAAATTAAGAAGAAAGAACTTGCATTTATGTAGTGTACTACGTTAAAGGTGCTATAAAAATGCATGTTGTTGTTGTAGTGCCTTTCACGACTTCAGGACATTCCAGGTGTACTGTGCCATGGGATCTTTTACATTCACCTGAGAGGACAGGCAAGACCTCCGTTTAATGTCTCATCCAAAAGAGAGCACCTCCGACAGTGCAGCACTCAATGAAGTGTCAGTCTAGATTATGTCCTAAAGTCTCTGGTCTGGGGCTTGAGAGAGAAAGCTCCCACTGATTTGCCCAATTTGGGAGACTTGTGTTTCAGAAGTTGGTTTTCTTCTCATCCTTACTGTTTCAGACACACGTAAATGGGGGGAGCCTCGGCCGAAGTCACGGCAACGGAGCAGGGGAAGCCCTGAAAAAATTCACCCCTGTTAATGTCCTGTGTGATTAAAGTCCTGGGTAAATCTTTCATAGACTGAATGATGGCATTACACATCTGAGTCTGATTTGGATGTACAGCACTCAGAGTGGTGTCTTTAAACATGATGATCAAATTATAAAATTATTACATGCAAACTACAATGTTTTATACATATTTCAGCCAAATGCATTCATAATAATTTACAAATGGGTGCTTGTGTATTTTAATATTTTTAGTATGGAGAGATACTGTATAATAAAAATCCTATTTTTTCTTCATGTTAGGTGAAGTGAAAATGTGGGTCTGTAATAACCAATCATTGAAGGTGGCAAAGCAAGGAAGTTATGATGAACCTTAATAAAACACTGGTTCGGCCTCAACTGGAATATTGTGTCCAATTCTGGGCACTGCACTTTAGGAAGAATGTGAAAGCCTTAGAGAGGGTGCAGAAAAGATTTACAAGAATGGTTCAGGGATGAGGAACTTCAGTTACGTGGATAGACTAGAGAAGCTGGTGTTGTTCTCCTTAGAGCAGAGAAGGTTGAGAGGAAATTTGAGGTGTTCAAAATCATGAGGGGTCTAGACAGAGTAGATAGAAACTGTTCCCATTGGCAGAAGGGTCGAGAACCAGAGGACACAGATTTAAGGTGATTGGCAAAAGAACCAAAGGCGACATGAGGAAAAACTTTTTTATGCAGCGAGTGGTTAGGATCTGGAATGCACTGCCTGAAAGGGTGGTGGAGGCAGGCTCAATCGTGGCTTTCAAAAGAGAATTGGATAAGTACTGGAAGGAAAAATATTTGCAGGGCTACGGGGAAAGGGCGGGGGAGCGGGACTAGCTGAAGTGCTCTTGCAGAGAGCCGGCACGGGCTCGACAGGCCAAATGGCCTCCTTCTGTGCTGTAACCATTCTATGATTCTATAACCACAAGTGCATATCATCTTGGGGGTGGGGGTGGGTTGGTTACAAAAAACATATGATTGTGCAATTGATAAGAGATGGGACCTCTGGCTACTAGATGGAACTTGGGGCCAAAAATGGGTGGGCCAGCAAATCCAGCAGTTATTGCTGGAGTTGTGCCTGCCAGTGACCTTCACCACTGACCCCGGGGGGAGTGTGCAGGGTCAGGGGAGGTCGCCCAATTTAAATATTCCCAGTGGGCACCCACAACACTAGGGGAGCACCTTAGGGTGCCTGCTTGCCCCAAGAGGCTGCAAAATACAGCAGTCGGTGGCTGAGCCGGGGACCCTGAAAACCTCCCCACAGCAGCCACACATGGCCTCCTTGCCAAAGGGGCTGCTCGAAACATTTGCTGCAAATTTTGACATTCCTCCTCTTTGAGGGCTCCAGGCCACAACCCACAAACATTAATTATAAAGCACGACAATAGGGTAATACTCTGAGAGCGTCAGATGATGCCAAGAGCTCACCATGGGGGTGAAGCTCATATCTATTATCTGACTCCTGAGTGTAATTATGACCTTGAAGTCGCAAGCGTTGTTAATTACAACAAGCTCCTCGGTATGTTATTAATTATAATATAAAGTGTTTAAATTTTGTATTTCTGTGCCAGAAGTGGATGCCAACTGTTATGCTCTCCTTGTTTGATGTTCACACCAGAGAATTAATGAATATTATGTCATTGCTGTAAGCAAATCAAGAAACAATCTGGAGTTGATTACCAGAGATTCTGTGTCTAGTATATGCTCTAAATTAATTCAGTACTCCCGGCCCATGTGCAGCAAACAGCACTGGTCACAAGAAGATACTGGGCAAAATGTAGTCATATTTCTATCACAGCAAAAATGTCTTCTCACTCCGTTCGTGAATATTGGGGTCATTAGTGCCGCTACCCCGGGCCTACTGCTACCTTCCAGCAGGCACTTATGGAGAGTGGCAGTAGGAGTAGTAGAAACAGGACAGGAAGCTGGGCCCTGCCTCTCTTGACATTTAAATGCAGTGGGTGGGGAAGAGGCTGCTGGTGGTGCTCCTGGCGGAGACGGGGGAAAGTGTTCAGGTTAGTAGAGGAATGCAGTGGCTGGCCTCACTGCCCCATTCGTCCACTGTTTCTACCAATAACCTGCCTCGTGGTGTGGGCGCCCACTAGGGAATATTTAAATTGGTCTGTTTATGAAAACTTGACTTCCTGCTGTGAACTCAAGTTAAAAGTGTTGGGAGAAAGCCCAAATGAGAACCATTGGTGGCAGCTAAAGCAGAATTAATATCACTTGCAGACTAAGCAGGCCAGGCAGTTTAAAGCGTAAATTTAAGTAGATTACCAGGAGCAAACAGCAGTTATTAGATCTCAGAACGACATGGGAAGAAAGTTTAGAACTGGCTTGTTTGACACTGGGGGAAGAAACCCAGTGTTGTCGTGATGCTGAAATGCATAGATTGTCAATAGAGGAGTATATGGGGTGATGTAGGCATGAGGAAGAAGAAAAGGAGGGACAGCTCCATTATGAGAAGGAGGAGAAGCAAAATCAGTACTACAAGTTGGAGGAATCAGAGAAGCACTACTCCTGAGCACTTGAATTGTCAAAGCAGCTTAACGACTTACAGGACCAGTGAGTGCGAGTTTTCGAATTATTAACAAACCACCGTAGGTAGGTGGGATAAAGAAATGTCGGCAGAACTGCTGGTGTCTGCGTTTTCACGAGAAGACCTGATGTACAAAGTCGTGCTGGTAATCAGTATGCGTAACAATGATCTTCTCAAGAAGATATTTTAATCTCGTGTGCACTGATTCAATATTTATTTGTTTTCTATACATTTGTACCATTAGTATTTTTCTGCTTCTGTGTAATTATTTTACTTGTAAAAACATCAATGAATTTTAGCCTGAATAAGTGGTCCGATAGTGTGGTGTTTACTACCTCTTGATGTAGACTAGAACATACATAGATACATAGATACATAGAAGATAGGAGCAGGAGTAGGCCATCCGGCCCTTCAAGCCTGCTCCGCCATTTAATGAGATCATGGCTGATCCTTCAATTCAGTATCCCGTCCCCGCCTTCTCTCCGTAACCCTTAACCCCTTTTGCCTGTAGAAATATATCTAATTCCCTCTTAAATATATTTAATGAGCTGGCGTACACTGCCCTCTGTGGCAATGAGTTCCACAGGTTCACCACTCTCTGAGTGAAGAAATTCCCCCTCATTTCTGTCCTAAATGGTTTAGCCCTTATCCTTAAATTATGTCCTCTAGTTCTGTTCTCACCCGCCAAGGGAAACATTCCTTCTGCATCTAATCTGTCTAGACCTGTCAGAATTTTATACACTTCTATGAGGTCCCCTCTCAATCTTCTAAACTCCAGTGTGTACATCCCTAAACTACATAGTCTCTCCTCATAGGTCAATCCCGCCATTCCTGGTATCAGCCTGGTGAATCGCCGCTGCACCCCCTCCATGGCAAGAACATCTTTCCTCAGATGAGGCGACCAAAACTGTACACAGTACTCGAGGTGTGGTCTCACCAGTGCCCTGTACAGCTGCAGCAAGGTATCCCTGTTCCTGTATTCCAACCCTTTTGCTATGAAGGCCAGCATACCGTTTGCCTTCTTGACCGCCTGTTGCACCTGCATGCTCGCCTTCAGTGACTGGTGTACAAGAACACCCAGGTCTCTCTGTACTTCCCCCTCTCCCAATTTATTGCCATTTAAATAATAATTTGCCCTCCCGTTCCTGCACCCAAGGTGGATAACTTCGCACTTGTCCACATTATAGTGCATCTGCCATTTATCCGCCCAATCACCCAGTCTGTCCAAATCGCTCTGGAGCTTCCTGGTCTCCTCCTCTGAGCCCACCCCCCCTCCTAGTTTAGTGTCGTCTGCAAATTTGGAAATGCTGCATTCGACTCCCTGATCCAGGTCATTAATATAAATTGTGAACAGCTGGGGACCCAGGACAGATCCCTGTGGTACCCCACTTGTTACTGCCTGCCATTCAGAAAATGAGCCGTTTATTCCAACTCTCTGTTTTCTATCTGACAGCCAGTTCTCTATCCACGTCAATACTTTCCCCTTTATCCCATGAGCTTCAATTTTCCATGCTAATCTTTTATGTGGGACCTTATCGAAGGCCTTTTGGAAGTCCAGGTACACCACATCTACTGGCTCTCCCCCATCTATTTTACCAGTTACTCCCTCAAAAAATTCCAATAGATTAGTCAAGCACGATTTACCCTTTGTAAATCCATGTTGACTCTGTCCTATCCTGTCCCCATTTGCTAAGTGCTCGGCTATTTCATCCTTAATGATGGACTCCAGCATTTTGCCCACAACTGATGTAAGGCTTACAGGTCTGTAATTACCTGCTTTTTCCCTACCCCCCTTTTTGAATAGTGGGGTAACGTTAGCTACCCTCCAATCCATGGGCACTGTTCCCGAGTCTAATGAATTCTGAAAAATCATGCTTAGTGCATCCGCTATCTCTAGGGCCACCTCCTTCAGTACCCTAGGATGCATGTTATCAGGCCCTGGGGATTTGTCCGCCTTCAATCCCTTTAGCTTCCTTAACACCATATCCTTAGAGATATTGATTTGCGTCAGTTCCTCCTTTGCCAATGTCCCTATTTTTCCCGATATCCCAGGGAGGTTTTTTGTGTCTTCCTTCGTAAAGACTGACCCAAAGTATGCATTTAGTTGGTCTGCCATTTCCTTATTTCCCATTATATATTCCCCCGTATCTGACTGCAATGGACCAACTTTGGTTTTCACCAGTCTTTTCCTCTTGATATACTTATAAAAGCTTTTGGAGTTAGTTTTTATATTTTCCGCCAGCTTGCTTTCGTAAGCTATTTTGCCCTTCTTGATTAAGCCCTTTGCCCTCCTTTGCTCTATCTTAAACTGTTCCCAATCTTCCGCTCTGGCGCGTTTTTTGGCTATTTTATACGCCCTATCTTTGGATTTTATGCTGTCTCTAATTTCCCCTGTTATCCACGGTTGAGTCACCTTTTTAGATTTCCTTTTATGCCAGATTGGTATAAACAATTTTTGCAATTTTGTCATTCTATCTTTAAATGCTTGCCATTGTTTATCTACCTCCAGTCCTCCCAGGAACGTTGTCCAATCAGACCTACTCAGTTCCCGTCTAATGGCATCATAATTCCCCTTGTTTAAATTCAGGACCTGAGTCTCTGAGTCAATTTCTTCGCTCTCCATTTCGAGTGAGAAATCGATCATGTTATGATCGCTCTGACCCAAGGGTCCCCGTACAACAAGATTACTAATTAGTCCCTTCTCATTGCACAGTACCCAGTCCAATATAGCCTGTTCCCGAGTTGGTTCCTCGACATATTGATCCAGATAACCATCCCTTAAACACTCAAGGAATTCCTCCTCCTCATTATTTTTACTGATTAGGCTAGTCCAATCTATATGTAAGTTAAAGTCACCTATGATGACAGCTGTGCTCTTATTGCACGCTTCTCTAATTTCCCTCGTGATGCCCTCCCCAACCTCTATTTTACTATTTGGAGGCCTATATACCACTCCTATTAATGTTTTTCGCCCCTCGCTATTTCTTAGCTCCACCCATATAGATTCTGTATTAACTGAGTTAATATCCTTCCTTTCAATTGCATTTATCCCCTCTTTTACCAGCAATGCTACCCCTCCTCCCTTTCTTTTTTGTCGATCCTTCCTAAATACTGAATACCCCTGTATGTTAAGCTCCCAGCCCTGCTCACCCTGCAACCATGTTTCCGTAATCCCAATTAGATCATAATTATTAACCTCTATTTCCACAGCTAATTCATCTACCTTGTTCCTGATGCTTCTCGCATTAAGGTATAAAACCCTCAGGCTTTTTTTATGCTCACATTTTTTATGAATTAGTTTGGCCCTTTGTTTTTTGTTCCTCTCCTTTTTACCATTTATTTCTGTCTGCCTTTCACTTTCCTCTATTTCACTACATGGGTTTCTAGCCCCCTGCCATACTAGTTTAAATGCTCCCGAACTGCTTTATCAAAATTTACCCCGAGAACCTCAGTTCCATCTTTGCACAGGTGTAGACCGTCCCTTTTGTATAGGTCACACCTACCACAAAACTGGTCCCAATGCCTCAAAAATTTAAAACCCTCCCTCTTACACCACTGCTCAAGCCACGTATTTAGCCTAACTATCCTGTTCTCTGTACTCTTACTAGCACGTGGCACTGGTAGTAATCCAGAGATTACTACCTTCGAGGTCCTACTTTTTAGCTTGGCTCCTAACTCCCTAAATTCTACTTGTAGGACCTCTGTCTCACATGATGTTTGTTGTGTTATACCAGATTGGGAGGTGCAATTATCCATTCAGTCATTAGGGAGTATGTCCCTCCTTTTAACCACAATAAAGTAATTCATTAAAAACATGTATACTCTTACAATCTTTTAAATAATTATGAATACGAATATGTGCATTAATATAATTGCCTTGATGCTACTTTTTAATCTCTAATGTGTCTTTATTAGAGATACTTTTTAATCTCTAACGTGTCTTTAAAAATCTTTTTTCTAGGACTCTGATTTATATAAACTCCTAGAGTAACTTGCCCCACTTCTCCAAGCATTAAACGTGAAACATGCACTTAGTACAACAGTTAGCACAAGTCATCTGTCCACAGACAAAATCAGCATTCTGCCGCCACCTCGCCAATATATGTTGCATGTGTGTAGCATCATCTTAACGGGCTCATGATTACTTCACTCATGAATTGGAACATCACCCAGATTGATGGTATTGCCACTGACATCTTTGTTGTATAAGATCTTATACATCTGCTTCGCAGATCTAAAGAACTGGGAGGAGGTTCCCCCAGAGGATTGGTACAACCAGAAAAAAGGAACTTCCAAATGAATATCTAAACAAATGACTCATGAAAAGGAAGGGTTTGAAGCATAGTTTAAATAAGCAATTCTCAATTCTTAAAAAGAGGGTTTTAACCGATGCCCAATGCCCAATGTATATTGATGTGAGAACAGTCTGATAGGAGACCTCACCCCAAATCTGGGGGCCAAGGTCAACACAAGTCATCAGTCTATAGACACTTAGGCATAGAATTCCTGCAGAGATTCCCCAATCTCCATTATATGGTCGGCAGAAACCCTGGAGAAATGTCATAAATGGTGGCTCACGGCATTTCTCCAGGGTTTTTGCTGATCTTCCAGTGTTGAGGTTCCAGAGGGCGATCGGGAGAACCCCCTTGGAAATTCTTGCCATTGATGTGAGGTAGTCGGCCGAAGATCTGCCCAAGACCTCTCTCCTCCAGAATTTAACAGAACACTGCCAATGGGACGAAATACCAGCAGAAATGGGTTCCGCCCCAAATTCCTGACACCTCCCCCCACCACCGCACCCCAGGCGGAAATCCTGCTTTCCACCCTGTCTGGCCTCAGGAATTTCAGAGCTTGAGGGTTAATACCAGTAGCAGAGTCAAGTAGTGCGATTTCAATTATGTGTGATGTTTTGTGAGTAATATATTGAGATGATTTATGCTTGTTCATCCAGGAACTGGCAACCAAACTTTGGAGGGCCCATTACGCGAACGATCCTACACAGGTCTGGATTGAGGGGCACACCAGCTTGAAGTCTGTTTAAAAGAATTCTGTCCTGGCCCCACCCCCCCAGACTCAGGCCAGGAATTCTACCCCATAGTGTCTGTGGACTGATGACTGGTGTTGACCTTGGCCCCCGGATTTGGAGTGAGGTCTCCTACCTCAGGCTAGGGCGGACTGGGGATCATCTCGACTGCACTTGCACCGGTGGAGCAGGCGGCAAATGTTTCAGGGCCCTAGATTGCCAGCGGGATGTTACCCTAGACCAGCCATTTCCCTCAAGATTTGAGGGGACTCAAGGGGGCCCTCGACTACCAACATCCTGGAGTTGTGTGGAAGAGACCTGCTCGTGTTTCACAAGTGTGATGAGGAGGTTGATTGTAGAACCTATTGCCCCATCAACAATACCCAGACAAATTGTATAATGCGATGCAACAGTGTCATATTTAATTTAAAAAATCAAGGCAACTGAAGTGAAGGACAGGTATAAAATATTGAAGGAAGCCAGGGCTCTGGGTCCAGGTGAATAGATAGATGTGGAGGAAATCGAGGCAGGAGGTCCAGATATGCCCCCTCTCACCTCATTTCTATAGCAACACTGGGCCTGTGCCTATTGCATGCGTGGAGCCAGGTACACCCATCTGGGAAAGCCCCAGAAATCTTGTGGTAATATAGTCAGGGCAGAAATCTTACGTAGCTGGTCTTCACCACCTGTTCCTCTCTGCAGCGACTAGGGACTAAGTATTCCCCAGGCACTGTATTGAGGAAGATTGGCTGATATTTTCTAGACACTGGGACTGGCCAGATGGACCACTATGGTCATTTCCTCTGTTCCTATATCACTACAGCTGAGTAATCCTACCTTGGCTTCCCTATATATGAGTCAATGATCAAAATTTTAAAAACAAAAATTTTGCTGCATGTACAATTTTTTAAAAATGTGCTATTTTGTTTTTTTGCTACTTGTTTGAATCACGTGAAGAGGAGCCAGATCTATGAAAATTGCACAAAAAGAGGTTAGGACCGAGTTGGAGGGCACTGGGTGCAAACAATTCTCAAATGATGTTGGGCTGTCTAGTTTTTGAAGAGTAATGGAAAGAAGTCCAAAAGATATTAAGTAGGGTTTCTGAGTTACAAGTGATATTTGATCCATCTTTAATCTTCCTGGTCCATGTCCTGAAGGAACAGATTTTGGAAAAGGTTCAAGAAATCTGATTTTACTGAGGATCCTGTTGGGAAAAGATATAGCAGTCAGATAATAATAAGTATCCATCAGTGGATGAATTGATAGACGTGTCACACCAGGAAACAGTTTCTTGGCAACTCAACAGGATGTGGAAAATTTATGATGGGATGTGAGCTGCAGTGTCCGAGGCAGTAAAGAAGAATAACAGAACTGTAGTAGATTAAAAAATGCAGATGTCGAACCTCTGGAACACAGGCTCAGAAATATTGGGAATGTCATTGGAGCTGCTTCCATTCTGCCGCTTTAACTTTGCTGGAAGTACAGAGTGAACCCCGTTTACATAAATAAGGTTTCCTTCGGACTTCCAATGAAGTTACAATGGTGGAGTGGGAGCAGCTCCGGGGAAATTCCCGGCAATTCTCATACAATTTGCTGTTTTGGTTTTATTGCTGAATGGCGGATGAGGAAGGGGTTTATCATTTGATTAGAGCTGTTTTATTAAAATATTTTAATTTTATGTTATTTGTACTAAAAGGTGGAAACAGGATAAACATAATATTCTATAATGTGCTTTTACATTTTTGAGACAGTAAATGGTTTTTAAAAAGGGGAAATGATTTTGATACATGCACAAATTTATATTTTTCCATTTTCTTTTTCACTTTATTTTAGCTACATTTTGAATTATGGAAAAAGGAGACATATTCAAAATAGGTCCTTTAAAAAACACTTGAAAGGTAGCTGGGACAGAACATGAGGAAGGTAGGGGTGGGGTGGGGTGGGGGGGTGGGGGGAGGCTAGAAGTGGTTGGCCTGGATTTTGCGATAGGAATAGCGTTGAGGCTAACAGCGCTCGCCGTTATTATGGAGTAAATCTGACAGCAACTTCTGGTGTCCGCACATGTGCAGTTAAATGCGAAATCCGGAAGTTGCTGTCCGATTTGCCCTGGTCCTCCACAAGCTGCGCTACACCCGTACCTCGCCGAGAGACTCGCCATTCAAACACATGAAGGGCGTGAGGTTGCGGTACTTACACACTAAACACGGCAGAAAAAGTTAGGGCTGGTGCATTCAGGTGTAAGTGAATTTATAACAGTGTGATAAATCTTAATTACTGCCAAACAACCTCTCTGGCCCTGAAAATTTTATTTTAGAAGTGTGGAGACTCGTTCCTTCAGAATTTAATTATTGTTGAAGAATTTTAAAAATTAAAAATTACTTTTTTTAACTTTTTCTTTCTGTCTCTTTTATTTTTCTCTCATAATCCCACTCTTCTTTCCCTCACTTTATTTTGCTTTCGGTACATGATTTTACATAGAATTTAATATTCTAATTCATACTTCCTGGTTTCAACTCTGCATGGCTCAGTGAGGATTCTTTAATCTGATTGGTTGAGGAGACATGCAGTTGCTTGCTCTGCTCACACATGTCACAGATCCCCTGTAGAGGGCACCGTGCTGAAAAGGATCTCTAAATACTGTAAGTTGCTGCTCAAAAGTCCGCAAAAAGTCTGTGGGCAGCTGTAAGTGTAATGAACGGCGAGCACCGTTCCTTCACCACTAACCACAAAATCCGGGCCATTATCTTTTTCTCCTTTCTGTTGGTGCAATCACTCTGCAACATAAATGAGGCAGTTTCATTAACAGGATAAAAAAAACTTTCCAAGTCATATTCTACATGGTTGACTTAAAATAAATACAGTCCAATAACTGGACTGCAATCCCAATTCATTCATTAGAATTAAATAGAATTACACAGAAGTTACAATATAGAAACAGGCCATTTGGCCCAACCATTCCGTGTTGGTGTTTTATACTCCACACAACAGTAGTCTTACTCCCTCCCACGTGTCCGCTCTGTTCCAATATCCCTATATTCCTTTTCCTTCAGCCACCTATTAACTGATTCTTAAATGTTGACATGAGAGGAGATTTTTAGGCCGCTCGCTGGGCGGAAACAGGGTGGTAGCACCCCGACAATGGTGGGTTATTATTAACACCCCCTTCCCGCTGGCGATGTGGCCATGATGCTACCTTCCCAAAGACCTACTGCTGCGTGGCTGGAGAATTAATCTGCAAATTGGGGTCCTATGACATCATTGGACCCCGATTGCCATTTTAGGAGTCAAATGGGCGATGCGGTGAATGCTCCACCATGTTTCAGCTGGTGGTCCAGCCGAAGAGGATCCCAGAAGGTAAATACTCCTCCAGAGACTTCACCAAACAACATGAGCTGCTGCCCTCCATCACAACCCCCCCCCACCGCACCCCACCGCACCCCCAGCCCCATCCACCCCCAGACTTACCTTTCTTATAGCTCGGAGGCCGGCCGGGCTACCCGATATTGCAACAGCCCGGAGTCAGCCAGCTGCCCCGGGGGTTCTCGTGTTCTGCCTGTGACCCGCTGGCCTGGTGTTAACGAGGCCCAGCACTCAGAATGGGCCAGGCCTCGTGTTGGCACTATTGGATGCGGACTGACCGCACGGGGTGGGGGTTGACTCTTGCCCCTTGGTCTCTAACTCCTGTAATGCATTCCACAGCCCCACAACTCTCTATGTAAAAAGGTTTCTCCTGCTGTCTGTCCTAAATTTCTTGTGTTGAATCTTCCATCCATGCCTCCTTGTGCTAGACCCGTTAACTACTGGAAATTGTCTGTTTCTATCTAATCTGTCCCATTTTTCATAATTTAAAACGCCTCTATCAAATCACCCCATACTCGCTTCTGTGCTCACAAAAAAGCCCCAATTTTTCAAGTCTTTCTTTGTGTTTGTACTTCCTCATACCAGACAGTATCTGAGTCAGTCTGCATTGTAGTGTCTCTATTGCCTCAACATCCTTCCGATAGTTTGGAGCCCAAAACTGCAAACAGCACTCCAACTGTGGTCTTATTAATGTTTTATATAGATTCATCATTACATTCATGTTCCTAACAGGATGGAAAATTCCAAATTTTCATAACAAATCTGGACTTCGACCTGCCTCCTGAAGTGGATTATAGGGTCAGGTTTATATTGATCCCTGGAGACTGAGAGATCGCCATGAAATCTGCATCACTGATCGAACCACAGCACTAAAACCTTCCACGACAATTGGGCAAAAACAACAGGACCATTTTGGCAGTGAAAGAACTGTCATTTAAATAGTTCAGTTCAGTTCAAAGATTGAGCCTGACAGAGTGCTGCTATACTGAGTTTGCTGCACCATCGGGTGAAGATCATTTTGCCCTGAAAATCCCCAAAGGCGTCGTGTTAATTAAATCATTATGTTAATCAGCCACCAGAGGGCACAATTAAGTAGGGTTACTTGAATTGATTTATGCAGTCTTCTATCTCTTATCTTTCCCCTCTAGTTAGAGCTTGTGGAATAAGTGAATTAGAACAGCTGGCATCCCAAAAACGTTAGTGCGCGAGTCACTTCACCCTGGTTGGGGATCACATTCTCTTAATACTTGAGTTACTGGACTGAATTCATTGTCTGACATTAGAGGAGTAACTTTATTAAAGCCCGGAGCCTTGCCCCACTGGGAGTTTATGTTGGGAATATAGGCACATGATCCCCATGATTTTCTGTTCATTAGGGATGTTTGAATTCCCAATGGCTGAGGCTCTGTGCTCGGTGCACTATTTTGTATTATTACTCTTACATATAATAACTGGGCGTTTGTTATTCTGTTTGATATTAAACTGATTACATTGGTTATGTGTGCTTTAGATAGATGCCGTTTAAGTATTTGAGTAGTGCTGAGGGTTGCTACTATTGGCTTTGGACTGAAGAGTTCGGCTTTTGTGTTAGGCCAAGTTTCTAAAATGTAAACCAAGGGTAAAAATTGGACCTCGTTATGCCTGTTTTATGGTTGTAGAGTCGGCACAATGAGGCCCAGTTTTGAGGACCAATGTCCTACGCTTCAAGGACACCTGAAAAATGTCCGACTAGAAATTGGGTCTGGCCATTTTTTAGGTGTCCCTGGCGGCCACTTAAAACAGGAATTAGGCCACTTACATATGTAAATGAGGGACCTAACGCCTGTTTTAGGCCCCATTGCAGAAAGTGGATATCGCAGTAAGGAATAGGCACCGAGCCTGCTCCACACGAGATTCTTCAGCGGCCACTGTGGCCACTGTGGTCACCAACAAAAGGTAAAATAAAAAAAATATGGGCTAGAAATTGGGCACCTTGGAGCCTCCCGTTATCGCCTCTGGGGGGCGATAAAGGGGCACTAATCATTTATCGCCCCCTGCAGTATCGCCGGGCGAAAACACCGGCAGCTGCAGGAGGCGTTCATCGGGAGGCCGGGCGCTTCGGGGGCGATACTTAAAGGCGAGGTGGCCGAGGGAAGTGGAAAAAATTCTCAAATGGTCTTCCTGGTTTTTTTTTCATTTTTGTTCGCCAGCGATCGATCAGCCCGGCGCACTCTGCTGCAGTGCATCGGGCTGATCGGGCCGGATCATCACTGCCGTCGGGGACTAGGTAAGGTTTGCCCTTGCAGAGCCTGCAGCGATGGCCCTTCCCTTTAAGGGAGGGAAGGAGCCTTCCAACGCGGCAGCGCTGCACGGCCCATTGTGCAGCGTTGCTCACCTACCACCCCGCCTGCTGCCTGTTGCGCTCCAGGAAGGAAGTGGAGAGCTTGATTTAATGCTCCACTTCCTTCCTGGAATGCAAAACCGAATTTTTTAAAAGTTGAAAAGCATTAGCACCTGGCGCTAATTTTTCAACTTTTAAAAGTTAGTGCCCCAAACGGGGCTATAATGAACTTCTCCCCCTATATCTTTTTAAGAAGTTACTGTGGATCCAGGAGGAGCAGGAATGCTCCCACGACTCCACAGTTTCCCTATCATCTCACCTTTTCCGCTCGAACTCCCAACCCTCTCCCCAGGGGCTCACCTTCAGGGCACTGCCAGCGAGGCCAGCAGCCCAATGTTTATTTCTTCAAATGGTGAACTGCCTGTGGAGGTGCAACAGCCATTGGCAAATTGCCTAAATGATTGAAACAAGGCCAGATGACCAATTTCAGGCTGGCCTCGGGCCTCGGGCCTCCTGGTTAGGGCACGCACTGCACTGGTTTATCTGGTCCCTAACAAGAAAGCAGCTAAAATGAAATGGAAATGCTCACATCACTTAGTCATCAGCAGTGTAATGTTTTAATTCTAGATCCTTATTTTTCAATGGGGTTTCTTTTGAGCACGTGAAGTTGAATTACCTTTGTACTGCGACTGCTGTCTTAGTGATATAGCCTTCCAGGCACACACCTACTGTATGATAGAAAGCCCATTTAAAAAGAATTATTACATCAAGAACCTTGTTGATATTTCCTATATTACAACAGTGACTGCACTTGAAAAGTACTTCATTGGCTGTAAAGCGCTTTGGGACATCCTGAGGTCATGAAATGTGCTATATAAATGCAAGTCTTCCTTTTCTTTTTTCTTGTTGTCATAGTATTTTAAAAGAAAACTTTTAGCATCAGGTTGTTGCTGTCTTACTCATTTGCACTTTTCTCCCAGTGCCGGGGCTGTTCCTTGAGGCTATCGGAATGCAATTTAAAGCATCTGGAATGTTAGCCAAGTTCTTTTCCTCTTCTGCTGTTGTAGTTTCACTGCAACACACGCTATTTTGTTTTAAATTCATTTTTATGGGAAGTGGGCGTCGCTGGCAAAGCCAGCATTTATTGCCCATCCCTAGGATCTAAACCCCTAGGAGTTTGGTGAAGACCTGCCCCTGGATCTTTCACAGCCGGTATAATTACCCCAAATATTTATCCTTTCCTTCCAGTGGACAAGTACTGTTCAGTGCTTCACCAGAGTGTCCCAGTTGAGACTCTGTTTATGATATGGAGTCATGCCCACAATACCAATCGTTCCACACACAACACACTGTCAGCGTCAATGTGCTGTGCTGCCTTGGGATGTTGACTTTACCAGGTTTTTAATCACGGCTGAAATCGTTAACACCAAACAAACTCCAAATGAATCTCATTCCATTTTTTTACAAACTGCATTCGAGGGATCGATAAGTAAAATATATTTACATTGGACAATACAAATCAGTTAATTGTAATGACGTTTACAAAGCCATACAAGGTTACGAGGAGATCTGGCGATGTTCAGATTTATGAGGGCATTTCCACTGGATGGCAAGTATGTAACTAGAGGGCTTACGTTTAAAGTCATCCCCAAAAGAATGAAAGGAGAGATTAGGAATTTTCTTTTTACGCAGAGGGTTGTCAGGACACAGACTGCCCTACAAGGATACAGTGGTGGAAGCAGAATCCATGATAGCTTTTCAAAGAGAGATGAATAAATATTTGAAATAGAAAAAAAAAGTTAGAAGGGCCTGGGGGAAAGAACACAGCAATGGATAGCTCTTTTAGAGGGCGATGGGTTGAATGGACTCCTTCTGTGCTGTAAAAGTTCCTGGCCTAGAAATTCCAGTGTGCCGAAAAGCTGCCGGTGGCACCGTGGGCCGCAGTTAACGGACGCCCGAATTAATTGCGCAGGCAGTATTTTAGTGCTGCCTGCTAATTTAAATTAGCACCGCGCTAAACGTACCATGAAAAGCTGGTTTTCGGGTGCTACTCTCTGCAGAAGGCCCACTGTAGCGTGGCCGTAGCGTCCCTGGAGCAATAACAGTGTTCTCTTAAAGCTAGCCTGTCATTTTAAGAAGCAGCGTCGGTCCCTTAAAGGGGAACTGCCTTCTAAAATGAAAAAAAAGTCATTTAAAAATAGGCAGTTTTTAGCCCTTAGAGCTGAACTGCCTTCTGAAAAAAATAAGCAGCAAAAATAATTTCCAAAGCCTTTCACACCTAACAAAATGCTAAAAGTGCTTCAGCACTAACACAAATGGCTCAACAAGCCAGGGACGGGGCACCCAGGGTCTCACATGCAGCACTCCAGCTTTGTGCAGGGGGTCAACACTGCAAGAGAGGTCCTCTACCCACAGGGGCCAGGAGGCCCTCCAGAAAGAAGGATGTGGGACTAGATCACAGAGGTCATCACTGCCAGCAGTGTCGCCCCCATGACCTGGCTCCAGTGCCCAAAGAAGCTGCATGACCTCAGTCCACTGGTCAAGATCAGTAAATGCATCTTCAAAGCTGTCTCCTACCAACTGAATCACTAGCCTCACACACTGCTCAATGCACCACATCCCCACCCTCCATCACTCACCTACCAACAATCTCTAGCAAACATGAGGCACACCTCCCATTCCTAGCCTCACCTCACCCCCTTGGAGGAGACGGTGCAGGCCATTCTTGGCAGGGGCACGGCTGAGCCCTTGGCCAACAGCAGGGCTGAAAGGATACAAGATGGTGGTTATCCTCCTTCTGGCATGCACCTCTTGCTTTCCCGGCCTCCCCTCACCACAACTCCACCCTTGTGCCTTCCTCATTTCAGACACCCAAGAAATCCAGCCTGCCCAGCCACTGGTTGACCAAGAAGAGGGAGAGGAGAGTGAAAAAGAAGAAGAAACACCGTCACTCAATTTCACACTCCCAGCTCCTCAGGGTCATCCTGCAAGGCCATCTGCAGTGTCCCCCACTGAAAATCAGCAGCCTTCCACCAGCCATGCTGCAGTCACTGGGGTAGTACTGCGTAAGAGCACTACGATAGGCAAAGGCACACGCAAGACAGTCACTAAGAGAATGTATAAGGGTGACGAGTTGATTTCTTGATCTCATATTGGATGGATAGATGTATAAAGTTGGATTGGAAAGTTTGCTTTGTGGTGGCTTTTATTTCAGCATCGTGGCCAAGAGGACGCTGCGATAGTCAGTAACAGAGGGAAGGTGAGGTGTGCGACTAATGCTGAAAGGGGAATTGGGGTTGTGGTCACTGGCACTGCAGGCACATCCCGGATATCCCGGCCAGAAAGGGACTGTCTTGGTTGCATCCTTCCTTCTGCTTTCTCCTGCTCTGCATCTTCCTCTTCCCTCTGCGAGCAGATGCTGTAAATCTGAAATAAACGCAGAAAATGCTGGAAATACTCAGCAGGTCAGGCAGCACCTCAACCTGAGGCGTGAACTCTGTTTTTCTCTCCGCGGATGCTGCCTGACCTGTTGAGTATTTCCAGCATTTTCTGTCTTTTCAGAGGCCTTGCAAGCATCCAGCAGCACTCCCTGCACTTTTAAAAACGTTTAACATCTACTGCACCAAGGCACTACTTCAATAAAATATAAAAAATCCAGTCCAAAAGCTTAAATACAAACTTACCTGAAAAATGTGTGTGTCCCTTTAAGTAGCGCTGACAGCATCTCTGTCGGTCTGCTGCACGCTCGCTTTTCTGAGCGAGCTTAGGACCCAGCGTTAAAGTCAGCGCAAAAGTCCAAGTTTGCAGAGCGTGGGGTCAAGTCAGCGTTGCACGATGCTTTTTTTTTCAAGAAACAGCGGTATGTACCCGAATTTCTAGGCCCCTGGTTCTATGATTCTAGGTTGTGATGGCAATACAATGAGACAGTGACTTTCTTGTAGCAGCAGAATATCAGGAACTAGACGGGCAGACTGTTTTTCTTCCTTTTTAATGACATAATCGACTAGTAGCGGCAGCAGGAGAGTTAAGGGGAATGCTATTTACACATTCACAAAGCAATGATTGCACAGCGAAGGCTGTTTCAATTAAAACCACAACAGTGGACACACTGTTCTCCTTTCCTTCCTTCCTCAATACTTTTTGAAGCACATCAGTTATTACATAAACTGAGGAAGGAAGGTAAAGGCTCCTTTAGTTTATACAGGATAACTTGTGTGGGCAAATGTCCTTGTGTGCTGTACTGGGTGAAGAGTCTGCTGGACTCATTTAACAGGGTGGCTTCTTTATTAGACAGAAACAGACAAACTGCATAGTGGTCATTGATCTACAGCTGTCAGAGCTACACAGAAATCATTGATCAATACAGAAACAATTGATTATTTACATACTGACGAGGCTTTTTTGCAAGAGGCCAATAACAAGCACCGATATAGAGCTGCCAACAGGTGGTGCTTTATTCACTGTCAGTGGAAGCCTGAGATCATCATTTCAAAGCTGCAATTTTGCATCTCCTGATATCTACTCGGCAGTTCCGTCAACTGGGGAGATTCAACCGCTACTGCACCGCAGTGATGTTTGATTGATTGAATGCTGTGCTCGTCAATAAGCGTATTACTGTGATAACATTTTAAAGCCTGTGTAAAGAACAATCACTGAACACGAATATATTAAAGGGGATTGTGAAGTGTGTTAAAAGGAGCACCATGTTTATGAAATGCGGCAACATTTTTCATTTGCAAACGCACCACAAAAGGTCACGTTAAAATAGATTATCATGGCCCTCCCATCCTCCGATGGAGAAATACACTGACTGGTGTACTACTAAGTCATTGCAAGTCAGGAAGTTCCCAGGCCTGATCCCTTGTCTGTGTGGTCTTATCTGATTTTAGCTGCAGTGGGGACAGGGGCACAGCGATGAGAGTCAAAACTTCCCAGAGTAGGGAGGGGAGAAATCAGTCAGGACCCTTACTCCTGTGACCCTCCATAACGTGTGCATGTGGATGCCTGGTGAGAGCAGGATCAGGTTTCACTGTGATGTCCCCATGGCCCAGTAGCCTGTTGACACTCACTACAGAGGCCCACAGCCAAGATAACCACTTGGCTGAGGTACCAGATGGCTGTCCTTACCCAATGGGAATTGTGCCTCCGCATGAATCAGCACCTTCGGGCAAGGGGAAACATGGGCATGAAAAGAAATGGATCTTCAAGATCACCAGCACAGGCACGATAGGCCGAATGGGCCTCCTTCTGTGCTGTATGATTCTATAAATGGGTGACACAGGCTCAGTCTCTCACACTGCACAGTTTTCAGTGTGATCTATGGGGTTTGTGAAGAACACACTAAAAGAACCCATTACATGCAGTGCTCATGAGACCGGTACCAATATTACTCATGGACAGAGAACTCATCGGGATTGATCAGCTATGTCCTTCCGATCGCTCACGCTTGTCCTATACAAGACTAGGTAGAATTCCTAAAGTGCGGTACCTTTACATGGTTATCACGTAAGACAAACATGATGTTGGTATGTAAGTGCACTATGTGCGGCTAGTGTGTAAGTACATATGGCTACTACGTCATCGTGTCAGCAGACACATGGACTCCTTCTCCCTACACGTGTATTCTCACTACTGTTACTATCTGCTTTTTGTTCTCCGGACATTCTCCATCAATGAGTGACTGTATCTGTCCTGGGTAGCCTTCACTTCCTTATCTCTCTCAGATATTTATTACAGAGAGCCCCATTCTCCTCTCACACTCCCTTCTGGGTCACAGACATGCTGGCGCTAGTCCAGCAATTAAAATACCACACTCGCATCATCCCATGTTTAACTGCTAGTCGCTGCTTCTCTCTGTGTCCAGAGGCTGATTTAATTCCAATTAACTCTTACTACTACGATACCCTAACCTCAACACAGTGCGAGCTATTCTGCTTGGCTTGCCAACTCTTGCAGTAACAATAGGAGAAAATGCAACAGAATATTAAGTTGTTCATAAAAATATTCACACATATATATTTTAACTGCTCAGTGTTACTTCCTTGACACGTTTGTAACTTTTTGTATGGACCTTTGTGCTCATCACGGTGAGAGATTTTAATGCTGGAGAATGAGACATGTTTCATTTCGAGCACACAGGGCTGAATTTCCCAGTGGAAATGATCCCAATCGTCTGCCGCAATTTTGGTGGAAGATTTGCAGAAACCCCAGAGAATGGTGTAAACATCTGCATCCTCGGCCAGATGAAGCATGGCTATATACAAAGTAAAACTTCTTCCAACAACATGCCTCAGTCCTAAACTCAGAAAACATCCCTGCTGCACCAGTGGGACATTTTTCCATGTCAGCCATCTTATGTTGTCTGTCTGACTAAAATTGCCAAATCCGTAATAATTAATACCAAATTAAGGACAGGTGTGTACTGGGACCCTCTAGATTGAGATTACCCAAACTCATTTCACCCAGGATTCTCGCAGCCAGCACACAGAGGATACTTTCATCCCATCTGTCTATGCTGGATATGAACTAAGGTCTCACATACCCCCCTAGTTGAAGGCTTCCAGCTACAGAGCTGTCAATCAACATACCACAACCAATCATTGACCCTGCCCCTTCTTATGGGTCTTAGATGTAGCTGTTCTCCAAACCACTGCTGCAGGATGACTTGATCTCTGCCAGCCAACTTGAATGACCTGTTTCAAGATCTTTTGAAGACAAGTTAGAACAAAAGACATTAACAAACTGTGGGGCAGTTTTTCCTCTTTGGCAGTTAGGCATTAAATAATCACCTGGTTGTCGTGCATAGAGAAATATTAGATGGGGAGAATCACATGTCTGTAATAGATCTGCCTGATTTCTCGTCCATTTAAACTAATGGATAGAAAAGGGAGCAGGCTCTTTTGTGGACGTGTGATCCTCCCCACCATATTTCCCTCTAAGCACTCCACCCGATGGATAGTTATTACTGCCCAAGCACAAAAGAGGAGCATTTGCCTCTGTATCTCTCATAACCATCCAAACGATACTTTCAAAAGATATGTAGGATTCTAGCCCTTAGATTGAATTGATGCTGCAATAATCCAATTGTAAATAGACTGATTGCAGAAACAATATGAACCCTGTGTATACTGTGCCCTACAATGAAGAAACCGACCGATCAATGAATTCGTCACAATGAGACTAACCCTTCTTTATTCAAATATGTGTAATAAATTAGTCAGGTGGTCTTCCTAGTGCACTGCAAATGGAATAGAACTCTTTTTAAAGTTATCCTAATCTGTAAATGATTGAAAACATACTATTTTAAATGATACATTTATTTGGTAGTCAGGTAAAAAGCTAAGCTTGATGTATCCAAAATTATAGCACCGTTCTAATGCTCTACAATTATAGGATTCAATTGTATCAATGATTTAGACAGAATAATTTTAGACATCTCTTCTAAGATCCCACAGGTGCTCAGTGAGGCTGTAGTGTATGATTCATTTTATATAGAATTAATTTAAATGTACAGCACAGAAATAGGCCATTTTGCCCAACTGGTCTATGCGACGTTTATGCTCCTCACGAGCCTCCTCTTCATTTAATCCCATCAACATGTCTTTCTATTCCTTCCTCCCTCATGTGTCTATCTAGCTTCCCTTTAAATGCATCAACGTTGTTCGCCTCAACTACTCCTTGTGGTAGTGAGTTCCACATTCTAACCACTCTCTGGGTAAAGAAATTTCTCCTGAATTTCCTATTGGATTTATTGGTGAACACTACCATTGCATTGCTAACAGATCCAAGTTTAAATAAAAGTTGAGAAGATAAATGAAGGAGAAGAGATGAGATCCACACAATGGTACCGAGGAAGCTTGGTGAGGACAGGTAAGGCAGGTAGTTGAGAGGACCACTTGGTGCCTCCCACTTGGTGCCTCCCACTTGGTGTGATACAGGTATCTCTCCTTTTAAAAACTTTCCTTTGTTTTCCTTCTCTCTTTTTTACTGCTATTTTTCCCCAGCTCCCAGTTCTTTCATCACCCCCTGTTTGAGGTTTTGCCATAGTATATTTTCTCCTTCCCTCTTCACTCTTTTTCCTTGAATTTTTAATTCATCATGCCTTTGCCTGGAACAAAATCCCTAGTCCTTGATGCCCAAAGTGGGTGTAATTTGGGCGCTGGCATACCAAAAATAGTTCACTGTTGCTTATTCCCATCCAGAAAGCATGGGGAAAAAAAAGCAGTGTTTTTTTGTTACCAGTGATGTAAAATCTTAAATGAGATCTCCCTACATTCTAGTTGCATGTTTTTGAGCACACGTCTTCATCTGTCCCCATAGTCCATCCTCCAGCATGCCCTGGATTTAATATGATCTCACCTATACCGAAGAACGTGAGATTGTGGTTGATGCAAAACCAGATACAGAAATAAAATGAGCCCATTTCAAAGTTAATAGAGCAACAAGAACATTGCCACAGTTGGGATGGCCATCTTGAATGTTGTATCGTAACTAACTTAGAAAGGAAGCAAAAGTTTAATTATAGGAAGTCACAAATGTAATTTGGTGATGGGAAGTTAATTGGATCACAAGGAAATGCAAATGGTGCTGGCCTGCTTAGTTTCTGAAAAAGCAAGATTTTTATGATTGAAAGGCAAATAAGAAATTTACCAGTGATCAATTCAATGGTTTCAAAGATGTTGTGGCCATAGTAGAACCAGACAGTCCTAATGTTTAAAGGAAATACATCACACTGGGTAGCAGTGAATTGCGAGAGATACCTGTCTTGTCATAGTTGAAATACTTATTGGAGGTTGGATTCGTTTGAAAAAACAATCTTAGCATTACTTGATTCATTGTGAGTGGCAAGAGTGCAGATGTAGCAGAGGATGTTGCGACTGACTGGAAGGAGAAATTGCCATTGGTGGTTTAGTAGGTAGGATCTTTGTGATATCTTTAATATGATTGAAGCCTCACATGACCTCACCTTAGAGACTGGCACCACGTGTTGTTTACAGGATAGGCTAGACTGGTCTGCACTAGAAGACTTGCCAATCACTAGTGCGCAGGAGCATGGGTAGTGGGGATACACTATCGACAAAAGTCAAAATTACCCCCATGATCTGGTTATTTATTTAATTGCTGTCTGTGGCATCTTGCTGTGCTCAAAGCTGCTGTGTTTCCTACAACAGTGACTACACTTCAAAAGTATTTCAATGGATGTAAAGTGTTTTGAGACATCTTGAGGTCATGAAAAGGGTGTATAAAGATAAGTTATTTCTTTATTATATAAACAAAAGATTTGTGACTTAGCATTTATCTCATGGAATGGTAAGTATTAAAACCAACTTCAAATGGGCCATACAACACATATTTATTTTACAAAGTAAATATGAAAAATAGTGGCTTAGAGAGCTTCACCTTTCATCAGTGCCTTCATCTGTCTATTAGTTATTGTGCATAAATTTGTAAAGATTGGATTTAATTCAATGCAGAGAATTAAGACTACCAAAGATATGGTTGCCAGTTCAGTCCAACAAAAGCAGTAAATATGCAGTAACACTTCCACAGAAACTTTCCAGCATGTGTTTTAAACTGGTGAGAATCATAGGCAAGAATTCACTTGCTTGGTATCTTAAGCAATGAAATATTACATTCCTCTCTCATCCTTCAGCCTCCACACAAACCCTGCACGATCCAATTGCTCAGTGCAATAGCAAAGCTCAAACAAATGAAATTGTACAAACTGCCTCCGAGCCACTCAGCCCGATGAGGATGGAACCTCATAGTCTGTCGGGATGCATTGAAATGATGAAGAGCCGCCTACTTGGAAGAACGCTTTGAAATGGAAATGCCAACAACACTGTCGTAATTGATATTGTCTCCTACAATTCTGCTTCACCCCACTAGACACATGGACTGACTTCAATAGTTACGTATCCCGAGGCCTGGTTCTCAAGTAGCATGTCCTCCATCTGGATTGTAAGATCAGTGGAGTTTCTGTGTGACAGGCTGCCATGATTCACTCTGCAGATTTCATTGGAGGTTCATTTGGTGAAAACTGCAGATTACTTGGCAGCTGTTTTGCAGCAACAGCTCAGGTTTTTAATTCCCCCCCCATGGCTTGAAGCAAAGATTTATGGTATAGTGCTCAGGTGCTGCAAACACTAACTTGTTGACTCAAGTAACTTTATTAAATTTTAACCAAAAACATTGTAAGTGACTTTGCGCCCACCAGATTCTGGATGCCTCTTCTCAAACCTGCATATTGGGAAATGTACATCTGTGCATTCATGGATCAATAAAAATTACCAGCTCAATAATTTAAGGAGACTTTATTAGCTTTCTCTCATCGGCTGCCAACTTCCTTTAATAAATGGGGATGCTGGGAACGATATATCGTAGCCTCTGGTTGTGCTTTGTTCTGTCTTTTGTGCTGGAAGTTCAATGATGTACTCCCACTCTGTACATCTAGCTTATTTCTGAAGGGAAATTAAAAAAAAAACCTCCACAACATATTGGTACTGTAACAGTGAATGTTCATGTAGAAAATGTGAGCCCACTTCAGGGACAGTAGATTTGTGGCTCACTAGCTGAGCCACAGGTATAAGTCATGGCTCAGTGGCGGCACTCTTGTCTCTGAGCCAGAGGTTGTGGATTCAAATCGCACTCTCGGAACTTGAGCACATAGTCTAAGCTGACACTTCTGTTCGGTAGTGAGGGAGTGCTACACTGTCAGAGGTGCTCTCTTTCAGATGAGATATTGAACTGAAGCCCTGTCTGCATCTCAGGTGGATGTAAAATATCCCATGGGACTATTTGAAGAACAGGGGGGGTTCTCCCTGGCGTCCCGGCCAATATATATCCCTCAACCAACATCACTAATCAGATTTTCTGGTCATTATCTCATTGCTGCTTGTGGGAGCTTGCTGTGTGCACATTGGCTGCCGCGTTTCCTACATTTCAAATGTACTTAATTGGTTGAGGCCGTGAAAGTCTTTGTTTCTTTTTTTTCAACAGGTATCTTATAAATACCCAGACTGACCACATAAATAACTAATCTGGGGCAATTAATCACTTTTGAATTGAAATGACAATTATTAGCGGATAAATGCTCAATTAAAATAACAAACAAAGGAATTTCTTACAAGCACACTGAACATACATATGACAGCACACTGTGATTTCAAGGCCTTAGATTGTTCTTGTGATGCCTCTAAGGCAACTTTCACCTCTGGACTAAGACGACAGGAGAAGGTGACTCTACAAGTGCTGACAACTGTATTTAGTTTATTCCTTTTTTGTTGTTACTTTCTTCCTTCTGTGAGGTTCAGCTTTACCATTCACTGTTTACCACCTTGAAACCAGGCAGCTGCCAAGCTGCACCAATGCTGATCTGCAACTTGTTACTGGGAGCAAAAGAGAACAACCTGGGTGATTTACCCACTTCCTTCCCCTTCCTTCTGCTCGGGGTGTGTTTAGCCTCTGCTTGTCACCACTTTGGATCACTTGGCTGAGCATGTGGGAGCCGGGCATTCTGTGACACAGTGGATTGCCTCTCTGGCCTTACATGATGCTTGTAACTACTTTATGACAGGGGCTCAGCTCCAAGTCCCAATAACCCTGTAGCACCAAGAGCACAAAGACTTTGAGAATTTTTTACAGGCCGACTTTAGACATGTTAGTTTTAAGATTCAGCTACAGATTGTTACCACACTATAAACATAGACTTACCAATTCAGTAAACTAATTATACCTTATTAACCAAATTTTATAAACAATTTTCTCCCAACAGATACTTAACTCACTTTGAAACTGAGTATGCTGGGAACAATATATTTGTGCATCCATTAATAAATAGTGTCTTAAAAATCAGTAACTTGAAAAACATTTACCAGTGCTAACAAAGATTCTTAAATAACTTCTTGCTGTAGGTCACTGGATGGCTTTTACATGAGAATGCTGGCAGCAATTTTCCCTTTTATTTTTTGTTTGGGTGTGCGGCCCCTTTAAGGGGCCACGTGGCCCATTCAAAATACTGCGCATGCACGTTTTTTCACATTGAAAAGCCGGCGAGCTGGCTGCGCGGGAGGTCCCGAGAGCAGCGCGGCCATGCAGCTTAAAGGGAACATTGGCTGGCAGCATTGTGCATGTGTCCATTTTTAGTAAGTACCAGTTCTGTATCTTCAAAATGATTGATTCATTTTCAAATTGTATAAATGAGTACAGGAAGTTGTTGGCACCTGTAGAACTGTGACCCAGTCTGAGTCCTCAAGGCCACATGGGAACCTATTTTTGAACTATTGGGTTGGATTAACTCACAGTTTCGTGCTGTTGACGCTGCTTCTTTTGTATTCTACTGTTAACACCTCATTCCCCGCATTGTCTGTAGAAGTTTAAACCACCCAATTTTAAGCAACATTTTCCATACCACTTAGGTGTCAGCCACGGCTCAGTAGTAGCACTCTTACCTCCGAGTCGGAAAGTCATGAATTCAAGGCCCGCTCCAGAGACTTGAGCACATAATCTAGGCTGAGACTTCGATTCAGTGCTGAGGGAGTGCTGCACTGTCAGAGCTGCCGTCTTCCAGATGAGGCCCTGTGTTCCCTCGCAGGTGGATGTCAGAGATCCCATGGCACTATTCGAAGAGGAGCAGGGGAGTTCTCCTGGTGTCCTGGCCAATATTTATTCTTCAAGCAACATCACTGAAACAGATTATTTGGTAAGTAATCTCATTGCTGTTTGCGGGACCTGGTTGTACGCAAAATTGGCTGCTGCGTTTCCCTACAGCACAAAAGTGGATACACTTCAAAAGTGCTTCAGTGGCTGTGAAGCGCTTTAGGATGTCCTGAGGTCGTGAAAGGCTCTATAGAAATATATAAAAGTTCTTTCTTTCACTTAGCTAAAGACACAGGCTAGTGTCATTCAAACAGCTAACAGATATTCAGAAGAATGCTGAACTTGATCAGACCCAGCAGGCAGCAGCTGGCTCCAACAAGAGGCTCAATCTCCTCAGAGAGTGATGTGAATATTCTTCAAATAAAAATTAAGCACAGGAGGGAAGGAATAGTGGGAGCGGGAAGCAAGAAAGCTGCCAGTACAGTAGCCAGGATCATGTGGAAGGAGGTGGCACATGCAGCGAGTGGCAACTCTAAACCCCCCAGGACTGCCCCCCCCTCCCCCAGTGTAGGAAGAAGTTTAATGACCTCACAGGTACAATGGAACCAAGCTGCCATTTACCCGTAGCAGACTACAAACTAATATTAACCCAAAAAGTGCAGTAACAAAATTAATGGTATAATCCTGTGAACTAAATGAACTGTACTGACTTCTTCACATGAAATAATTACATTAAAGTACTGGAGAATCCTGAAATACACATATGCCCATTGAATAATCCATAAGAGAAGTGATATGAGTTCTCCGAATGTTGTCAAATAAACCAGTCTAGGACTGAAAGCAACAACCATTCTGTTCTCATGTAGGAAAGCTTCCCCATAAGAGGAGAATCCACATTGGAAAACCCACAATGGTGCCTAACAGTGTGGGGGTGAGGTAGAAATTTCATTGGGGTTTTCCCAAGCTCCAGCCATATCTTTTGGAGCTGGTCATCAGAAACCCTGGAGAAACTGCATATTAATGTCTGTTTTTACTTTATGCCATTTTTCTGGAGGCTCTGCCGATCTTCTTCCGAAGTTGTGATGAGAGATGGGAGAACACCCATGGAAATTCCAGGTGAGTATATTTCAGGGAAATTTCCCATGTAAAAAACTGTCTTGAGGAATATATCCAAATAAGTTAGGATCCTCAAAAATAAAGAGTAATTAGGCACAAATTTCCAAATAAAGTTATAAATCCCGATGTATCAGCACAAGGAAATACAACAATTTATCTTTAGGATTCCAGCATCAGCCTTCCTCGGCTAATGGTCTAAGTTGGCCCTGAGTAGATGAACTCCCAAGTTCTATTTCCTGTCCTGGTTGAGTTAGCTGCTCTCACTGAGATTTCAGTGAGAGAGTCAACCAGAGAAAAAGATTGGTGAAGTCAAGCGTAGGTCCCTTGCAGTCAGAATCAGGGGAATTTATAATGGGGAACAAAGAAATGGCAGACCAATTAAATACATACTTTGGTTCTGTCTTCACAAAGGAGGACATAAATAACCTCCCAGAGATGTCGGGGAACATAGGGTCTAATGAGAGGGAGGAACTGAAAGAAATCAGTATTTGTAGGGAAATGGTGTTAGCGAAATTGACGGGATTGAAGGCCGATAAATCCCCAGAGCCTGATAATCTACATCCTAGGGTACTTAAGGAATTGGCCCTAGAAATAATAGATGCATTGCTGGTCATCTACCAAAATTCGATAGATTCTGGAACAGTACCCATGGATTGGAGGGTAGCTAATGTTACCCCACTATTTAAAAAAGGTGGTAGAGAGAAAACAGGGAATTATAGACCGATAAGCCTGACATTGGTAGTGGGGAAAATGCTGGAGTCCATTATAAAAGATGTAATAGCAGAGCACTTGGAAAACAGTGACAGGATCGGACAAAGTCAACATGGATTTACAAAAGGGAAATCATGCTTGACTAATCTACTGGAATTTTTGGAAGATGTAACTGGTAAAATAGATAAGGGAGAACCAGTGGATGTGGTGTATTTGGACTATCAGAAGGCTTTCGATAAGGTCCCGCATAAGAGATTAGCGTGTAAAGTTAAGGCACATGGGATTGTGGGCAAGTTATTGACTTGGATAGAGAACTGGTTGGCAGATAGAAGGCAAAGAGTTGGAATAAACGGGTCTTTTTCCGAGTGGCAGGCAGTGACTAGTGGGGTACCGCAGGGATCGGTCCTAGGACCCCAGCTATTCACAATATATATTAATGATCTAGATGAGGGAATGAGATGTAATATCTCCAAGTTTGCAGATGACACAAAGCTGGGTGGGCGTGTGTGCTGTGAGGAGGATGCCGAAAAACTCCAGTATGATTTGGACAGGTTGGGTGATTGGGCAGAATCATGGCAGATGCGTTATAATGTGGATAAATGCGAGGTTATCCACTTTGGTGGCAAAAACGGGAAGGCAGATTATTATCTGAATGGCAATAGATTGGGAGAAGGGGAAATGCAACGAGACCTGGGTGTCCTTGTGCACCAGTCGCTGAAGGTAAGCATGCAGGTGCAGCAGGCGGTTAAGAAGGCAAATGGTATGTTGGCCTTCGTAGCGAGAGGGTTCGAATACAGGAACAAGGATGTCTTGCTGCAGTTGTACAGGGCCTTGGTGAGACCACACCTTGAGTATTGTGTGCAGTTTTGGTCGCCTTATCTGAGGAAGGATGTTCTTGCCATGGAGGGAGTGCAGCGAAGATTCACCAGGCTGATACCTGGGATGGCAGGAATGACGTATGAGGAGAGATTGGGTCGATTGGGCTTATACTTGCTGGAGTTTAGAAGAATGAGAGGGGATCTCATTGAAACTTATAAAATTCTAACAGGACTAGACAGACTAGATGCAGGAAGGATGTTCCCGATGGTCGGGGAGTCCAGAACCAGGGGTCACAGTCTAAAGATAAGGGGTAAGCCATTTAGGACAGAGATGAGGAGGAATTTCTTCACCCAGAGAGTGGTGAACCTGTGGAATTCTCTACCACAGAAGGCAGCGGAGGCCAATTCATTAAATATATTCAAGAAGGAGTTAGATATATTTCTTAAGGCTAAAGTGATCAAGGAATATGGGGAAAAGGCAGGGACAGGGTACTGAATTTGGATGATCAGCCATGATCTCATTGAATGGCGGAGCAGGCTCGAGGGGCCGAATAGCCTACTCCTGCTCCTATCTTCTATGTTTCTATGGTTCCTGCTTATGACTGCTATCAAGGAACCTTCACTGGAAGTGTTTGGGTATTGATGTTAGGTGAGACAAGTTCGATTTTATATGTGGTATCCACTATCGTCCAATAGCCTTTGACAGTCATTATCAAAGTTCACAAAGGAATAATGATTAATTAATTGAGATATCTGAGGATGATCAATATATGAGGAGTTAATGGGGGCAAAATTCAGGTTGCTTTGCGCCTCCCGTTAGCGCCCCAAGGGGCGCAGAGCAACTAGTGCTCGGGCGCGGTGCCGCTAACGACTCCTGCAAAATTCAGCGGGAGTTTAGTGGCGGCGGTAGCCGGTAGCACCCCGCGGCTCTGCGCCTCCGACAATGACATCATCGCCATGTGCAGCGCCCCACTCGCGCCCCGGCCGCATACTTGGGTCACGCCCCCTGATATACCGCCGGACGCTATGTTCGACAGGGTCAGGGGGGCGTACGTGTGGCCGGGGTGGCGCTATTTAAAGTGAGGTGCCGGACGGCCATTTTTTTTGCTGGCCGCCTGCCAGTAGCTGCCCCCTCTGCCCTCCTCCCGTGGGATGCCAGCTGCGATTGGGCAGCCCGGCACTCCTCTTGAGTGCCGGGCTTTTTTTGAAGTGTCCCCGCTCCCTGGTGGCCCAGCAGGGCCCCGGTTCGCGCTGCACAAGGCTCTTCCCCTTTAATAAGGGGAGGGGGACCTGCAGTACCGCAGCACGATGTGCTGCGCGCGTGGCGATGCGGCACGTAGCACCGCGATATTGGGCTGGAGCGCCCCAAGAGGGAGGGGGAGCGCTTCCAGTAGCGCCCCGCCTCCTGCTTGGGGCGCTACCATCCAATTTCGGGTGCGGGGGTGCTAACTAAAAGTAGCGCCCCGGCGAAGTTAGCTTGCCAAAGGGGGCGTAACATAATTTTCCCCCAATATTTACAGGGAGAAAGGGAAAGAAGAGAAAATTAGCAAGAAAAAAGTATTACATAATGAATAATAATACTGAATGTGCATGTAATAATCTTCGATTGAAGATTAGGGAAAACTAACTGCTCATTGAATAATCTACACATTCCAACCATTTTCGTAATACAAATGAATCCTTCTTTGGATTTGCGATTCCTTAGCTGATAAACATTTCAATGATTCGCGACCATACCAGAATTCCAAACTTCGGTAAAAAAGAAAGGGGGTTAAATTCGGGAGCACCTATTTTTGGTGAGGACCGAGGATCCCCGGATATTGGGCCTCGGCCCTCATTACAACGAACCCTTCCAAGGGTCCACAGAAAAATCCCATCTAAGGCGTACATGACGCATCTGGGTCCCGGCCTGGCAGGCTACACTCCTGCCGTAGTTGCGGTGGGAAGGTGCCAAAAACATCAAAGATGTTTGTCCCCAAAATAATTATTAGGATAACAATAAAGGGACCAAAAATAAAAGAATGATATTCAGTCTAGCAAAATAGCGATGGGAATTTGTTGGACTTAAAAGCATGAACTTGTTGAGCAAAATTTTAATTTTATATTTTTAAGATCACCTTTGCTTCTGACTCACTCCCACAACAGGGTAGATTTATAACTTGCCACCCAGGCATAAAACTGGTGTTGCTGCTCGGCTGCCTGTCACAGAAACCGCTCGATTTTTATTTGCATTGATTTCCAGAGCTCGCTCAGCTGTAATCTTTAGAGCTCCTTCTCCAAACCTATACACTTCTCTACTACCCTCCCTACGAGCAAAAGCCCTTTCAAAGCACCATCTATTTGACCAAGCTTTTGGTCACCTCTCCTAAACCTCCCAAAAAAGATTCAACGCCCACTCCATTCTTTCTGTGAAGCACTGTTGGATGTTTTTCTATGTTAACAGCGTTATATCAAAGCAAGTTGTTGTTGTTAACAGATCCCAATGGACATTTGGTTTTGGGTGACCTGCAGACAAATGCTGTAGTAGGCCAACCATATCTCAACCTCCGCAACATGACCCCTCCCCCAACTCTCATCGCTCTTCATTAATAATAGCGTCTTACTTTGTATACCGTCAATCCCAGCAGGGCACTAGACCACTCGTGCATGCCTTCATTTGATTAGGTGGTATGAATCATCTGTGCCACTCTCAGCCCTTGTGACTCAATTTCGAGGGCTGTTCTGCCTTTCTATTCAGATCGTTTTGCCTTTGTTGTGGCGAGATCACCCTACCACATGTGATAAATGTCAGTGATGACAAGTGTGCTCCTCATCAGTTAACTCGAAACCAAGCTGTCCTGACACTGAGGGGAGCAACAGAAATGAGATGTGCTATATCTCAGAGACATTAGAAGTTTTTTTTAATTCTATTTCTGCATGGGTGCAAAGTTTACTTTGAAAATTCATTGGAGATGAAGGATTGTAAATAGAAAGAAAGACTTGCATTTCTATAGCGCCTTTCACAACCACCAGACGTCTCAAAGCGCTTTACAGCCAATGAAGTACTTTTGGAGTGTAGTCACTGTTGTAATGTGGGAAACGCGGCAGCCAATTTGCGCACAGCAAGGTCCCACAAACAGCAATGTGATAATGACCAGATAATCTGTTTTTGTTATGTGGATTGAGGGATAAATATTGGCCAGGACACCGGGGATAACTCCCCTGCTCTTCTTCGAAATAGTGCCATGGGATCTTTTACATCCACCTGAGAAAGCAGACGGGGCCTCAGTTTAACGTCTCATCCGAAAGCCGGCACCACCAACAGTGCAGCACTCCCTCAGCACTGCGCTGGGAGTGTCAGCCTAGATTTATGTGCACAAGTCCCTGGAGTGGGACTTGAACCCACAACCTTCTGACTCAGAGGTGAGAGTGCTACCCACTGAGCCACAGCTGACACCACAGCAGAGCAGTAGGTGTCAGTTGCTTTTCAAGATCTTGGCCTAGAAATTGCTGTCCAAGGCGGACCTCCGACCCGCGAAACAATTACGAAAGTACCTCCGGGCGCCCCGGCTGCAAAACGTTGCGGTTTCAGGCCTTGAGGCAAAGGGCAGCATAACAGTCCACGGATCCCAGGGACACAGGCAGTTTGGAAGCGTATCCAATGACAAAGGAGAATTCCATTTCAATCATTTATGAAGTGAGTCCCCTAATGAGATGCAATGGAATTCCGAAATAATTATACAGTGTGCAGAAATGGAATTTTATTCACCAACCTCAACAAAAATGTTATTTTTTGATAATTTTATGCATCATTAAAACTGTAATCTGGGCCAATATTTGCATAAACTCATTTAATAAAGTGTATGTGCATAATTTTGGATATGAAAATGTTTAATTTAAGCATTAGATATCCCCTTAAGCTGATGCAAACAGGTCCTACGCCTGCTTGCATCAACCACAAGACTTATGTGGGCAATTGCTAGCCAATTGCTGGGCAAATAGCCCAACTCTGCGCCAGCGATTGCTTTCTCGGGGTCCCCGCATATGGCCTGTCAACATAGGCCGCAAGTTCCGGATTTCGCACATGCGGAAATCCGGAACTTGTGGGGCATTTCAAAAGGGAATAGGATGGCGTACTCTGAGAGTACACTGTCACAGACACCGCAATTTCAGGGCCCTTATTTTTTATATATAGACTGCTAGCCTTGACCCAAAAAGTACTGAATCATACTTAGTGAAGAAACAAATCTGCCATGTTTTATTGTGCCTAATCAGAAAGAATCACTCGGAAGGTTTCTGGCTGACATTTCTCTCGCAAAACTATTTGGTGGATGTCCCGACCTAAAGCTCAAACTGCAGGCAGCTATCTGGTAAGATGTTAGCACCTTGTACCTTTAGCAACTTTTCGAACTCAGGCATTAACGGAATACAGAAGGGAGTCGGCTGTTTGTAGAGAAGAGGACAAAGTTCTTTAACAGACGGCAGCCTGTGGGGTTTTCATGTTAACCTGTGAATTGCTGTTGTGGTAAAGGTCTATGCAGTTGGCAATTCATCATTGCTTCACCGCAAGTTGGGGAGTCTGGACTTTTGCCTGATTCTCTCCCACTGTATGTCTGCCAGAAAATTGCTGTACTGCTTTTATGTTCAGGGTGGGTTACAGCACCTGTATTGTGTGGTGCCCCTGTGCTCGTTATTTCCTGAATTATTGTTAGTTAAGGTGGAGCTCGTAAAGTCCCAATCTTCTTGCATTGTATGTGTACTGCACTAATTCCATCCACTCTACTGGACCCCCGGCCCTCATATGGCCATCCGGGCCCCCAGGGACAATACAGTGGCCTCCAGGAAAGCAGTTCTAATGCACCAACGTAAAGATAATTCGTGACTAGCATTGCCATATCATGCAAGTCAATACTCATTCCCCAGGCAGCACCTACAAGGTTTTCATTTGGGGCCAGCCATCAGTAATAGGTTTATTTGAAGGCAGAGGGGAACTCAAAGAATGACTACTAGGATTACCAAGAATATCCTTCAGCATTGGCTAATGCAACCTTTGCAGCGGGCATGAGGAAAAGCAGTGAGCAGATACAACCATAAAGATCATTATTGAACATACCATTGGCATCTTAATGGTTCAGATGTCTGGAAAGACTAGGGGCACCTTACAGTACAGCCCCCCCCTCAAATTCCTCTGCCCCTGGCTCCCAGAAGATTATTGTCACCTACTGCATCTTCCATACCATTGCTGCATCAAAGGGCCTAAACATGGAGCAGGAGGAGGACAATTCGCAAACAAGGAGGTCGACAGTGACCATGAGATGTAGGTCTAGCAACACCAGTGCAGCCAGGAAGACTGACGTGCAAAGATGGATTAAGAACTATTCGGGCCCTGGGCAACAAGAACATTCAGGGCCCCCCAACCACCGCCCCTCCCCCCACCCCACCCCACCCTATCCATTTAAGCACAAAATGTAATAAATTGCTTGAAAAGTAGGCCTGTAGAATGATTACACACTGCATTAATAATAAAGCAAATCATATCACAATATACTACGGTTAAATGGAACTGAACAAGCAGCTGAATGTAGTTTTTCTGCATTATGGTGAGTTTTATCAGGGGCTCTATATTTGGCTGGGGTTCCTGGGCACGGGCCTCTGCTGGCACACTAGGTGTTGATGCGCAATATATTTAACTAACTCTCTGCACTGACCCTTTAAAAGACCTCGTGTCCATGTGTGCAACAATAACATGCCCAAAACACCTTCAGCAACATGTTCTCTGCAATTCCACAACCACAAAAATGCCCAGCCTTTGCTCTGCTGATTATACATAATCAGGAACAAAATCTCCAGACAAAGTTCAAATACACGGCAAGCAATTTATTAACCTAGTCTGTGTGGTGTGTGAGTGATGTTGCTGTTATTTCCCATGGTGCGTTCCCTTACTGCTGGTGTATTGCATACACTGCCTGATTCCTAACCTGTGATTGATTCTGTGGAAGGAGTGAGCATGCTGGCTGACTGCAGGGTTTCAGTGGCAGCTGGTTGGGATCCAGCTGGCTCCATACCTCCTTGTGCTGATTCATGAGCCCTGCAACTGATAAGAGTCCTATCTACTGCTGCCATAGCTAGCTGGCCCTGCCCACATTCTAGCACATCTATTGTCAGGGCACAGAGATGATGAATGGGACTGATGTGGCATTGCACCGACAGCCAACGGCCTCGTCCAGTCATACTCTGGTCATGCCGCTGTTGTTGGGAGTTTAACCATCATGTCCATTGATTTGCAAGGGAGCAGACTTGAGTGCAGCAATGAGGTCTGTGAACCCTTGCCTCAAGGGTCTCAGCCAGCATGTTGAAAAGATTGTAGATTGGAGACCAGGACCTCTTTACCAACAGTCTGCGCATTGATGGGAGGAGATACTCCCACTTTGCTTAGAATCTGAGGGCCATGTTGCAGCTATATTTATCCCTCAACCAACACCTGAAAACAGATTATCTGGTCATTATCACATTGCTGTTTGTGGGAGCTTGCTGTGCGCAAATTGGCTGCCGCATTTCCTACGTTACAACAGTGACTACACTTCAAAAGTGCTTCATTGGCTGTAAAGCACTTTGGAACGTCCTGAGGCCATGAAAGGCGCGCTATAAATACAAGTCTTTCTTTCTTTACCCCTGGAGTAGCACAGCTCCATGGTAGCTTGCAGTGCAGATGGCTGTTCAGCTATGAATAGTGCACAGATCAGGCTGCTGACTCATCCATACTCCTAGCCATGCTTTGTGGAGTCATTTTGCACAGATTCAAATGTCTCCAGTGGATGATTCTGCTGAGTTGCCGGCTCCTCGTCTGCCACCGTCATTTGCTCCTCCGCACTTGTGAACTGTGACTCAGTCGCTGCAACCTGCTCAAGCTCGCTATCCACGTCCACAGTTAACACTGTGCGGGTGAGGCGCCCAACAGTGGGCGCTCCCGAATTTATCCCCCAGTGTTAACAGCCCGTGCTCAAATGGGGAGGTCCGAGGAGCACCGGAATTCGGGCCTTGGGCCTCGTCACAATGTAGATGGAGCTGCGGCCGGAGCCCGCACTGGTTAGTGCTCCAATTCTCAGGTCAGTGATCAGGTTGGATCACGGGGGGTCCTGAGGAGCAACGGGTGGGCCTCGGAGTCCGTGATCGGGGGTCGGGCGGGAAGGCCCCAGGCCCAGGGATTACTGTTGGGGATCGGGTAGGAAGATCGCAGGCTTCGGGAGTAAAGTTGGAATGCTGTCAGGGATTGGGTAGGAGGATTGCAGGCCTTGGGAGTACTGTTGGGGGGGTCGGGAGTGCTGTCGAGGGGGCGGGGGGCTAGGAGATCGGGACCGGGGCGAGAGCTAGGGGTTCTGGAGGTCAGAGTCTGGAGTGAAGTTGGAGATCCCTGGACCGGGAGTGGCGGTAATATTGTAAGTAATTTTTTTTACTGTGGCGTTTAGAGTTGGTTTTCCTGGAGGCAATCAGCACTGGCATTGGCTGCCTCAGGGCAAACCAAAGTTGCAGCAGGGACCGGAAGCAGGCATGAGGCCCCTTATTTACATATGCAAATGAACTAACGCTTCAGACGTGAGTAAAGGATGCCTCTTGTTTGTCCTTTACGAAAAAGGCGTCCTGCGCACTTCCCGTACCTCATTTTCGATCCCTATGTAGCCATGTAGTGCCTAAAAAGCAGGCGCTACACGGCCCAATTTAGCCCCCATCTATTTCCTGCCGCACCAATCATTAACCCCTCCTCCACACCCTGCTGTGGTGAGTTCCCCAGCACAAGTAGGAACACCACTGGGAGGGAGTCTGCTGAAAAAATTCAAATGAGGCCGAGCCCAGAAACCACACCAGGATGAGCGATAGACCAGTTGGGCAGGTGCAGTGCTAACCTGATACTCCAATGCTGCGGATTGGGCCGGGGGGATTTGTAGTGAACAAGCCCGGGATGGTATTAGCCCTGAGCTTGGGGGGAGGCTTCCGACTTCACATGATTGTCAAATCTAGCTGTTCCCATTCTGGTAGCCTCTCATTATATTGTGGCACTAACCCCTTGCCTGCTCTC
This sequence comes from Squalus acanthias, assembly GCA_030390025.1. NCBI lineage: Eukaryota > Metazoa > Chordata > Chondrichthyes > Squaliformes > Squalidae > Squalus > Squalus acanthias. Next base: position 105,598,524 of record CM059433.1, read on the forward strand.
CCCTGTGCAAATGCAGGGGTTTAAAGCCTGCTTAATCCACCTAAATAGGGCTCAGCAGTATAATTGACTCCAGTGCTCCATTGAACAGACTGCTGTGAAAGCAGAGGTTGTTCAAATTGCAATGTGCTGCTAAGAGCAATATTGAGGGTTAATGGGCGGACAGGAATTTGTCTGAAAGTTTTCAGTTACCCACAGTTAAAGTTTGAGTCATGCAACAACAACACTTTTAGGTTATTTTTATTTAAAGGAGCTGGTCTGCTGTAAGTAGATCTAGACCCTACCATACAATTGAAATGCTATCACGTCCGCTCTCTGCCTAAAATTCCCAGCTTCACCATTTGGGACCATGGATTCCTAATAGCTTGGCTATGTCAACATTCCCTTGACGTGATGCTGTAATAGCCTATATTTTTAGATGTACAAAGTTGATTAGAAATAGATCTAGCTGCTGTTAAGTGCAAAAAGGGAAACAGCCCTTCAGTTAAAAAGTTCCTGCAGCTGAAAAGACATTTATGGCTTCTAGATCCTTCTACAAAATCAGTTTTTGAGGCGAGCTTTAGAATGATGACATTTTCTTTATACGTATTACATAGAATTATTAAGCTTTTTACATTCTTTGTCCACATTCATGGTCACAGTTTCTGAAGGGCCTGAAAACAATTTGGCTAATTGTCCAATAGATTTTAATGGCTGGGTAATTTTAACTTCTGGCGTAGGGAACAAAAATGAGCATTGAATTCCAGGTTAGACTTAATGTTAGTCGACTGAAAATAATTTTCTATGGCACAGCATGGTGTTGCTCCCATTGCTAGTATCTCTTAGTGCAGTGTTAGCCAATAGAAATTGCTGACTAGCCACAAATGCGGCGATGGCGACACCGTTTTAGCCACATACAGTCATGCAATACAGGTAAACGTACGTCACACATGTATATTCACTTTACAAACATCTACCGCCGTTCCGTAACCAAGGAAGTAAAGCACTCACAATGGTCAAAAAAGGTTGCTTTTGTCTTACCATTCTACCAATAAGCGCACAAAAAGGTTAAAGTACACATGGATACGCCGTGTTAATATGAGTATTGAGATCACGTGTCCGATGACGGGGTCTATTACTCACTTTTTTGTTTACTAATCAGAAATGCAATTAGCTACATCCGGATTCCCAATTAGCCACATGCGCTAGTGGCCCAGCGCATAAACCATATCACCACAGGACATCCCAAAGAATTCTTTTTTGAAACGCGGTCATTGTTTTATAAGCCAATAGAATGTATTATAGTAAATGGTACGACACAGTATAACATGGACCTGGTGGAAAATGAAATTCAAAGCAAATGTGAGGCCACACCTGGTGTACTGTGCACAGTTTTGGTCTTCTTATCTAAGGAAGGATATACTTGCCTTGGAGGCGGTGCAACAAAGGTTCACTCGATTGATTCCTGGGATGAGAGGGCTGTCCTATGATGAGAGATTGTGTAGATTGGGCCTATACTCTCTGGAGTTTAGAAGAATGAGAGGTGAACTCATTGAAACATACAAAATTCTGAGGGGGATTGACAGGATAGATGCTTAGAGGTTGTTTTCCCTGGCTGGAGTGTCTAGAACTAGGGGGCATAGTCTCAGGATAAGGGGTCGGCCATTTAAGACTGAAATTAGGAAGAATTTCTTCACTCAGAGGGTTGTGAATCTTTGGAATTCTCTGCCCCAGAGGGCTGTGCATGCTGAGTCTTTGAGTATATTCAAGGCTGAGATAGATTTTTGGACTCTAGGGGAATCAAGGGATATGGAGATCAGGCGGGAAAGTGGAGTTGAGGTCGAAGATCAGCCATGATCTTATTGAATGGCGGAGCAGAACCGAGGGGCCGTATGGCCTACTCCTGCTCTTATTTCTTATGTTCTTATGAACTGGGAAATTAATGTAGTCGGAGATTCAAAAGTAATGACCACTTTATAGCGCAGAACCTTTTCTAGTGAAAGTGCTTCTGCAATACCTTAGGTTGTCAGCACTGTGGAATCTGCTCCATTTATACTGGGGGCAGGTTGCACAGCCACAGAGTAACAGAGCTGCACGTTCTTTGTGTTATTTCTAATGGACAGTATAGTTTAAGTAAAAATAAATAAATGAAGCAAAAGTCAGCATCTTGTTTCCCTTTTTTGAAATGGTAGTCAATTTAACATCACAGACAAGAACTAAATAAATGAAAAATTGTGGCTCTCATCAATGACGGATTGGGATGGTAACTCACTAGTAGGTTTGACTGTAGCCCTTGGCTGATATTTTAGCACAGCTGACTTCTAAAAGATGTGTATAAGATATTATTTGCACGCATGTTAATGAAATGTGTAATTATGAGAGCGAGTGAGAGAGAATTAAATTTTAAAGAACAATTAATACCGAAGTATGTATTACATGTACTTCACTGGCAAAAACTAACTGCAATGCTTTTTATTAATAACACAGCACTTTAAAATCATTTCAAATACTTGCCCGAGGACATAATAAAAATATCTGTGTCTAACATTATTGAATAAATTGGACTTTATTTTGAGAATTTATGTGGCTCTATCTTGCAGGATAACAAGATCAGGCAAATTTTATTTTATGACGAGTGCAATTTTCTCTATTTTTAATATAAAAAATGACAAAATGTCTATCAGATGGAAATGTCTGTGGTATATTAAAATCATGCATCTCTAATTTCTAAAGAATTACTAATGCATATGTACAGGCCTGGCAGGCAATATTTGATTCTAACATCAAACAACAGCAAAATAAGTGACTGTAAAATGAAGATTGCAAACTGCGAGATACTCCAATCTGCACTCCAGTTGAATGAGACTTCACACTGAGAGTCTCGATTGCCTCGGCTCACATGGTAAAAATGACCATTAGTATGAAAGGACAGCCAGCACTGTGGAACCACGCCTCAGCACAACTGAACCCTTTAGGAGAGGAGTGCAGAACATTGGAAAACAGACATCTCAAACATGGCTCTTACCCTCTGTAATTGAACAATAGGTTAAAACTTAAGAACATTTAGGAACAGGCCACTAGACCCAACAAGCTTGTTCCTTTCAGAAAATTAACCCCAACTCCGTACCCCCAACTTGTGGAACCGCTGTTTAATGGGGCATGATATGTTTCCATGGTGTGGTCAGGAGGGTGGTAGTAATGCACTCACATGTTTTATGATGAGTTGCGGTGGTAACCATACCACTTGTGAGGAGCTCTTGGTACCTGCTGTCCACCCATTCGTGGCTCAAATCTGCATTTGCCACTTGTCTTTTGACCAACTTATAGGGGGGGGGGGTGGGGGCTGGGTGAATAAGTCTTTTTAGGGTTGAGATGGCTCTGAAATGACACAACTCGTGATAGAAGTTCAGAACCAAGTCAACCCACTTTGGCGACCTTGATAATCCGATACCTAAGCAAGGCCCACAGTACTCCAGGATACATGGTGACTGGGTGGTTTTCATCTCTTGTGTTTGACCCCAAGATAATGGTTATGTTATATCTCCATGCAGTTTTGGACTCTTCGCTATAGAAGGGATAAAATTCCATGGAGAGATTGCAACAGAGATTTACCAACACCAGGGCTGAGGGAAGGCTTGAGCAACTAGGGCTGTATTTTTTTGAACTGAGAAGATTGAAGGGCAATTTGATAGAGGTGTTCATAATAATAAAAGGAAATGACAATGTAAGTATCGATAGACTATTTCCATTGGTAGGCAGATCAAAAACAAAAGGCCACAATCTCAAAATAATCTTTAGGTACATTAAGGGGGAGATTAGAACAAACATTTTATGTAGAGTTATTGGAATGTAGAGTGCTTTGTCACAAGCTGTTTGGATGTTAAATTATCATAGAATCATAGAATAGTACAGCACAGAAGGAGGCCATTTGAGCCTGTGCCGGATCTTTCGAAGAGTAATCCAGTTAGTCGCACTCTCCATTGATTATAACATTGAAAAAGGCACTGGATAATTAGTTAAAGGAGAAAATGAAAGCGTATGAGGAGGACGCTCCTCCAGAGAGAGCTTAACTTCAGAGAAAGAAGAAGGGCTAACCGGCCTGCTCCTGCACTAAATATTCTAGCCTTTAACTTGCATGGTTTGGAGGTGGAAATCAGATGCAGTGAGGGTGGAGGGGCAGAAAATTAGAGCAGAACCCATTTCCACCAGGTTTCCACCCCTTTCTGGCTCCCAAGAGCAATTCCTCCAAGGGGAATCAGTGCACCCATCCCTTCTCCATCCTGATATCGTTTTTGGGAGGGGAAATGGGTGACATCCCAGCCTTCCCTTGAATTCCTGCCAGTTCCACCTCATGCTCTGCTGGGGTGAGGAGGGATGCTTGCTGTACAGGGCCACGTGTGGGCATCACAATGCCGTACGTACTCAAACACAGAGGATTGCCATTCAGATTTTGGCAAACCATCTAGGCAGCTGCAAGCAAAGAAGATTAGAGCCTGGAAATATATAGAAACATAGAAAAATAGGAGCAGGAGTAGGCCATTCGGCCCTTCGAGCCTGCTCCACCATTCAATATGATCATGGCTGATCCTCTATCTCAATACCATATTCCCGCTCTCTCCCCATACCCCTTGATGCCTTTTGTGTATAGAAACCCATCTATCTCCTTCTTAAATATATTCAGTGACTTGGCCTCCACAGCCTTCTGTGGTAGAGAATTCCACAGGTTCACCACCCTCTGAGTGAAGAAATTTCTCCTCATCTCCTCATATGGTCCAGACCAGCCCACTGCCTCCTGAATGGAGCAGGACGGTGCTGCTCTGCCACTCTGTTCATTCTGCAGGGTGGGTGCCCCAGTCATGCCATTAATGATGCGGGCTCTCGCTCCTTATTTTCAAATCCCAGGGAAGGGGGGTGGGGTTCATGGTAAAGACCAAACTGGTGGGCAAGTCCTGCGCCCATTTCTAGGCTTCTATGTTTGAAAGACGCTGTAGGAACAATTTCAGAGATGATGAATATGAAATATGTTTATTAGATGGTTGGGACTAGCACTGAAAACCTGCTGTGTAATTGACTTCAAGTGGAAAGTAATGAATGAATTTTTCTCATAAGGAGACAGGCTTTACTCAGGGTTCAGCGTCATTATTGATTCATAATTCTTTTTCTTCTCCTCCAACTCCAGTTTTCTCCCCTCAAATTCAAAGTGCAGGAATACTTTGACATTGAGGAAAATATCACATGGACCAATGTACACAGTACAGTGAAACAACTGTCAATAAACAGCTTGCTTTTGAAACTTTAACTAAATATTACTACAAAAGACACCGTGGAATCACATGTTCATGGCACTTTATAAAATCATCAGAAAAATGTCACTGACAAAACCTATTCCTAGTTTATAAACACACAGCTGAGTTCAAAGTCATTTCCACAGTGGGTCTGTGATAATGAGGTTTTTGGATCTGAGTTCTACTGTTATCTGCAGATCTGCACCATCAAAGCCAAGACTTCACATCTGGTTCTGGATTCCATGTGTGAACTGAAGGCCCAGGAAGTTTGATAAACATCGGGGAAGGCATATGCCTGATTAGGAGCACAGGGCGAGTAGGGGTAATAATTAAGTTTATGCACTAAAGCCCCGATTTTTCAGTGCTACGGGTGCCATTTAGTGCCAAAAATGGCGTCCGCACCATGCGCGCACACTTCTGGTGTGTGCCACGTCAGACGCCACCTTGGTGAGGGCAGTAGGGTGGGCATTAGGAGCATGCGCTGAAGTATGAGGATAAGGCAGATTGTGACCTCAATCAACGTGCAACGCTGATTTGGCTCCAGTGCTGCCATTTTCATCCTCAACACTGGAGCTAAGACCCTTTAAGTATCGCTGGTAGGGGGTCCTTGCTGAACATGCTTCAGCAGTGGCAAGGACCCCCCACCAGCGATAGTTGAAGGGATTAGCAATCACTCTCAGGTTAGTTGCTGATTCATTTCTACTGGCTCTGTGTAAGTTTGTGGAAGTGTTTGGAGCTTTCCAGAGTTGTTTAAAGTTGGTGAGGTGACAGGGAGCGGTGCTGCAAGTGCAGAAGGCCTTGGTTCTGACTTCAAGGGTTCTGGTCCGACCACTTGCTCCAAGTCATGGGGGCTCTAGTTGTCATCCCCCTTGGCCTGCACCATGACAGGGAGATGGAGCAGAGGCAGCAATGAAGAGGGCAAGCCGCTCGTAGAGGGAGGAGGAGGGGGAGAAGGGCTCTCAGCAGGAAGCCTTACCCACCTAGGGTCTTCCGAGAACAATTCTCTTAACTCAGCCTGAGCCAGGAGCAGTGTGTGAGGCGTCTGTGCTTTATGAAGAAGGTGTTCACAGAACTCTGCCACCTCTTGCAATCAGACCTGCAGCCTCACACCAGGGCAAGGACAGCGCTGCCAGTGGCTGTGAAAGTGACCATTGCCCTGAATTTCTTCACCTTGGGACTTTTCAAGCTGGAGCAGACAACACCTGTAATGAAAGCCATGCTTAAACAACGTTTCTGTTGCCTGGACCGCTCTGGAGGAGCCCTGCAGTACTCACCAGAGCACATCTCAGGATTCGCCGTGGTCTGCTACATGCTCCACAACCTCGCCATAATGAGGGCACAGCCCTTGCCACCAGGCATACAGCGACCAGCTGAGGAGGAGGAGGATGAGGAAGAAGAGGAGGAGGAGGAAGAGGAAGAGGAGGAGGAGGAGGAGGAAGGGGAAGAGGAGGAGGAGGAGGAGGAAGGGGAAGAGGAGGAGGAGGAGGAAGGGGAAGAGGAGGAGGAGGAGGAGGAAGGGGAAGAGGAGGAGGAGGAGGAGGAAGGGGAAGAGGAGGAGGAGGAGGAAGGGGAAGAGGAGGAGGAGGAGGAAGAGGAAGAGGAGGAGGAGGAAGGGGAAGAGGAGGAGGAGGAGGAAGAGGAAGAGGAAGAGGAGGAGGAGGAAGAGGAAGAGGAGGAGGAGGAAGGGGAAGAGGAGGAGGAGGAGGAAGGGGAAGAGGAAGAGGAGGAAGCAGAAGGGATGAGACAACCCAGACAGTACCTTTCTGCCCGTGATCGACTCATCCAACTGTGTTATCAGTGAACGCAACCCCAATTCTCCATTCAACAATAGGCCCACACCTTCCCTTCACTCTGTTACTTACCATCATCGCATCCTCTTGACCACAATGTTGAAATAAATGCCACCAGAAAAGAAAGATTCCAATCCAACTTTATACATCAATCCATTCAATGTTACATAACAAAGTCAACTGATCACCCTTGTGCATACCCTTAGTGACTGTCTAGCGTGTGCCTTTGTCTGTCCAAGTGCTCCTACAAAGTGCTACCCCAGTGGCTGCAGCATGGCTGGTGAAAGGCTGCTGACATTCAGTGGGGGAGACTGCAGATGGCCTTGCAGGACGACCTTGAGCAGTTCTGGGCCAGGAAGGCCCGGCTGCGGACTGCACCACCTTGGCATTGGCAGCAGCAGTCTGGACTGGCTGGCTAAGAGGCAACAGCAAAGGCACTGGCGGAGTGGCAGTGGTGGGAGGATGAATGCTGTCATCCTGAGAGAGGACAGGAGGTTCATGCTCCACGGAGCCACTGCCACTCCCCTGGGGCAGCACCTCAGCATTCCTAGCAACCTGTTGGAGGGCAGATTGCTGGACTGCAGTGACACTCCGCAAGCCCCTTTCCACACTGGACCATTAAACAACTAACGGGAGGAGGAGGCTCCATGAATATCCCCATCCCCAATGATGGTGGAGCCCAGCACGTGATTGCAAAAGACAAGGCTGAAGCGTTTGCAACCATCTTCAGCCAGAAGTGCTGAGTGGATGATCCATATCGATCTACTCCTGAGGTACCCACCATCACAGAAGCCAGTCTTAAGCCAATTCAATTCACTCCACGTGATATCAAGAAACGGCTGAGCGCACTGGATACAGAAAGGGCTATGGGCCCCGGCAACATCCTGGCTATTGTGCTGAAGACTTGTGCTCCAGAACTAGCCAAGGTGTTCCAGTACAGCTACAACACTGGCATCTATCTGACAATGTGGAAAACTGCCCAGGTATGTCCTGTCCACAAAAGGCAGGACAAATCCTATCCGGCCAATTACTGCCCCATCAGTCTATTCTCAATCATTAGCAAAGTGATGGAAGGTGTCATCGACAGTGCTATCAAGCGGCACTTACTCACCAATAACCTGCTCACTGATGCCCAGTTTGGGTTCCGCCAAGACCACTCGGCTCCTGACCTCATTACATCCTTGGTCCAAACATGGACAAAGGAGCTGAATTCCAGAGGTGAGGTGAGAGTGACTGCCCTGGACATCAAGGCAGCATTTGATCGAGTCTGGCATCAAGGAGCCCGAGTAAAACTGAAGTCAATGGGAATCGGGGGGAAAATTCTCCACTGGCTGGAGTCATACCTAGCACGAAGGAAGATGGTTGTGGTGGTTGAAGGTCAATCATCACAACCCCAGGACATCGCTGCAGGAGTTCCTCAGGGCAGTGTCCTAGGCCCAACCATCTTCAGCTGCTTCATCAATGACCTACCCTCCAACATAAGGTCAGAAATGGGGATGTTCGCTGATGACTGCACAGTGTTCAGTGCCATTCACAACTCCTCAGATAATGAAACAGTCCATGCCCACATGCAACAAGACCTGGAAGACGTTCAGACTTGGGCTGATAAGTGGCAGGCAACATTTGCGCCACAGAAGTGCCAGGCAATGACTATCTCCAACAAGCAAGAGTCTAACCACCTCCCCTTGACATTCAACGGCATTACCATCGCTGAATCCCCCAACCTCAACATCCTGGGGGTCACCATTGACCAGAATCTTAACTGGACCAGCCACATAAATACTGTGGTAACAAGAGCAGGTCAGAGGCTGGGTATTCTGTGGCGAGTGTCCCACCTCCTGACTCCCCAAAGCCTTTCCACCATCTACAAGGCACAAGTAAGGAGTGTGATGGAATACTCTCCGCTTGCCTGGATGAGTGCAGCTCCAACAACACTCAAGAAACTCGACATCATCCAAGACAAAGCAGTCCGCTTGATTGGCACCCCATTCACCACCATAAACATTCACTCCCTCCACCACTGGCGTACCGTGGCTGCAGTGTGTACCATCTACAAGATGCACTGCAGCAACTTGCCAAGGCTTCTTCGGCAGCACCACCCAAACCCGCGAACTCTACCACCTAGAAGGACAAGGGCAGCAGGCGCATGGGAACACCACCACCTCCAAGTTCCCCTCCAAGTCACACACCATCCTGACTTAGAAGTATATCGCCGATCCTTCATCGTCGCTGGGTCTAAATCCTGGATCTCCCTACCTAACAGCGCTGTGGGAGTACCTTCACAACAGCGGTTCAAGAAGGTGGCTCACCACCATGAAGGGCAATTAGGGATGGGCAATAAATGCTGGCCTTGCCAGCGATGCCCACATCCCATAAACAAATAAATGTTTTAAAAAACGCAGCCATGATGGCAGCAGTCTGAGCTTGCATGACAGAAGTCTGAGCTTCCACTACAGCACTCAGATGCTGGGTGGCTTCTGCTTGTGGAAGCTGAGCCATCAGCTGTCAGACGCTGCATGATGGTTGGGCCCACAAGTGTTCTAATGGAGTTGGCCATCACTACCATGCTGGAAATCATGGGCTCCAAGCTCTGCGCAAAGCCCTGCGCAAGGTTGGTGCCGGACTCCTCCATGCTCCTTGACATTGCACTTGGGCTTTCTGACAAGCCGGCCAATACACCAAGCATTTCATTCCGCATACCCATCAGCCTTCTTCTGTGGGCTGCCCCTACAGATGAAGTCCTCATCTGAGTCCTCTGCAGCAGAACTTGTGTGCAACCTCACCCTCTGGGGAGCTGGCACCTGCTCTACCCTTTCCCCCTGCCTTGGTTGCAGGCTACTCGTGCCCGGTGTTTCACCACATGCAGATCCCGCCTTTAACCTATCCTCTAAATACATCGAGTGTCAGTATCTGAGCTGATGGCTGCGAGTGTGAAATCGACTAATGGTGCTGTGTCTTCATCATCAGTGCCTTGATGTTGTTCTATTTCATGGCCAGGTGGCAGTTCTTGGCTATCTGAAAGCAGAAAGGCACAAGGGTAAGGTTGTGGTGAGGGGATGGGGTAAAAGCAAGAGGTGCATGCTTACACCATGTGCAGCGTGTAAATCAGAAGAGATTGTGGGATGAGGGGGAAGTCGGATGTGAGAAGAGGATAACTGTAAGCATCAGCGCAGGCCCCAAGGATTTTTTGTATCGGACATGTTGTATGATCGTTACTGCTGATTGACCAGCAGCCTGTTTGGAGAAGATGGGAGGGGCCCAGGTGTTCGTGATGGACAGGAGATTCCAGCCAGGCCTACAAACTGATTACGGGAGAATGTCTGAGCAGACAGAGTTCTCTGGGAAACAATGGCCCCGGGTAGGTGACTCATACGGTAACGGGCAGAAGATGGAGGGCCATTGTAAATTAATGGGAAACCACTTAACCCGGGATCGGGTAAGAGGTGCAGCCTATCATCTGCCATTAACACTAGCACCTAGATGGGATAGCCCCGAAAGGCGGGAAACCAGACAAAGAAGGGTGATTAAAAAGACATCACTGCAATACACAGACCTTAATGAACTTTTAGGGTATAAGAGAAGGCAGCTTTGGCCATTCTCGCTCTCTCTCTCACTTGCTCTCGCCTTCGCGTGCCCTCATTCTCTGAACCAAGAACCAAGCACTCCATCCGAGACAGAGAGAAGAAACCACCACGAGCGACAAGAGTCTCGCCTTGCTCTTCGACTGTAGGAACGAACCTTGAAACTAGGACTTGGATACTGCATCGGCGATACGGAACCAGGAGACATGCTCTACACAGGGAAGCAGCGAGCAAGAAACGGACAATCGGGGTGAGCATTGTCCAAGCCCACGCATCCTTAAGACCACCGGTACTGTGTGAGGGGGTGTTGTGCGTTCCAACCAATCCAAAGGGGTTTAGTGGGGAGGTTCGGTGTGTATTATATAGTGTATGTTCCGGGGTTTGTGGGACAAGTCCATGTTATACTCTGTATAGCAACACAGTGTGATTTTAGGCGTCTTAACACGAGACAGGGGCCTGTTTGACGGGCCAAGTTGTATTGTTGTACTGTTTGTTTTACGCCACCAGGCATTTTATGTACTGGAGGCGGGTGTGTGTGTTAACCTTATTAAACACCGTACGGTTGAGTCTGAAAAGCTTGTCTGTGTCCCAATCCTGTTCACTGTAACTCCTGTCGTCTAGAACTAAGTAGGAGGGGTGATTCGAACCACCAAGGCAAACCACCTACATAACGTATGAGTGTATGAGGACACTGGCATCTTGTATTCTTTTAGCCCTGCCGTCACGGGCTCAGCGATGCCCCTCCCAATAATGGCCAGCACTGTCTCCTCCATGGGGGTCAGGTTATGCAGGCGCACCTATCCCCCGCCAGTTAGGTTCTGCTGGCGCCGGCTGTGAGCCACCTTTACCTGCAAGAGAAAGGGAAGTGTGTCAGTGAGTGTGGTGCAATGTGTTTGGGTGATATGCCTGTCATGGTAGTCTAGCTGACAGTGTGGGAAACTGTGAGATGTGGGTGTGAGGCTTGCAGCAGTGGTAAGTGAGGGTGAGGTGAAGCTATGAACGTGAGGTATGAGTCGTGTTTGGTAGAGATTGTTGGTAGGTGGGTGATGGGGGTGTGGTGGATTGAGCAGTGTGTGAGGCTAGTGGTGCAGATGGTGAATATGGGATTTGAGGATGAATTCACTGACCTTGACCACTCATGTGAGGTCATTAAACTTCTTCCTGTACTGTGACCAGGTCCCCGGGGTATACTGTTGGCATTCACCACAGCGGCTAGCTACTCCCATTGGATTTTAGACATTTGCCTGGGGGGCATCCTGTCCCCTGTGGAAACAGGACCTCTCTCCTTGAGTTGATCTCCTGCACCAAGGTCTCCAGTGCTGCATCGAAGAACCTTGGTGCACACTCTCTCCCCTTTTGCAACATCATTTTTTCCCCCTCCTCTTGCTCTCTTCCCCAGCCTGTTGAATGAGCTGCTGCAGGCAGAATGCACCTCTCCTTTAAGAGGTGCAGACTGCCTATAAGAAGTGCAGGCTAGCTTTAATTGGTGCGAGCCTCGCACAAACTTGGGCCCTCTGCTGAGTGTTCAGCCATTCAACAACGCGCTCAGTGCTGGGTTGAATGCCGCAATCATGCTAATCAGCAGGCAACACAACGTTCGTGTGTTGCCTACACTTTGAATGGGCGTGGGTTGATCGTGCATCGCGATTCCTGCACCTGTTTTTAGGGGCAATTGAATTTCTAGGCCATAGATTTTATCTTTGTGGAACACGCTCAAACCTTCTACACAGGGATTCCACTTGTTCCTCACCTTGATCAGGAGGCATATCTGCTGGCCAGTAACCCAGATACAGCACAGTATCCTGGCACTAAGACAATCGTACTTTGTTTCACATTCACTGTCCCTGCGGTTTCCTTATCATGCACTTCAACAGTGGCAAGTAGTTGAGTTCTCTTGTAGTTTATCAAGCTGGACGGACACTGCTAATGGTTGAAGCTAGCATGCTTTTGCTTAGAGACTGAGAGAGCGCTTTTCAACTGTCTTTGTTGGGCTGCAACATTTGCTTTCAATGCCAGTTTTGCCTAATTTTATCTTCATAGGTCCTGAAAATCCCACCATAACTTTGCTGGAATAGCTGGGAACTAGGCCAGGAAAGAAAGAACTTGCATTTATATAGCGCCTCTCACAACCTCAGGATGTCCCAAAATGCTTTATAGCCAATTAAGTACTTTTTGAAGTGTAGTCACTGTTGTAATGTAGGAAATGCAGCAGACAATTTGTGCACAGCAAGGCCCCACAAACAGCAATGAGATAAATGACCAGATAATTTGTTTTTAGCAATGTTGGTTGAGGAATAATTATTGGCCAGGACAGTGAGGAGAACTTCCATGCTCTTCTTTGAAATAATGCCGTGGGATCTTTTACGTTCACCTGAGAGGGCAGAAAGTTTCAGAGTTATTCCAGAAGTGAGACACCACACTTAACGTCTCATCTGAAAGATGGCACCTCTGACAATGCAGCACTCCCTCAGTAGTGTCAGCCTAGATGTTTGTACTCAAGTCCCTGGCTTCTGACTCAGAGGTGAGTGAGCTCCCAACAGAGCCACAGCTGATACAGACATGGCCACCTGGGTTGGGGACGGCAAATATCAAAGTTCTGACACTCTGTGTGTTTTTGGTGCCCAGCGTATGGTCAGCTCAGGTACGCCGGGATCATGGCCTGGAACTCCGAAATTTTTTTTTTAATATAATGATTTCACCGTGCCTTTGTTACAAAGGGAGTCACAGGGTCAACTATAAATAGTTTCCAGGTTGGCACGGGGATGATTGGGTGGTGGGGGGGGGGGGGGGGGGTCTGCGGCTGGATTTTTCAGTCTCTTTGGCAGGGCAAGGTGCTGCAGCTATGCCTCTAGCCCACCTAAGGCATTTAAATCGTGGCACCTCTTCCCCTCCCTGTGAACTTTGGCAGGGTCAGAGGTGGAGCTCCAGGGCAGGTGCACTCAGGCACTTCAGTCAAGATGAGCCACTCCACAGATTTTCTGGGACCTTGGGCTGGATTTTCTCAGCCCCGAGGAGGCGGGCATGGAGGCGGGACAGCCGGTAAAGTTGCAGAAAGTGGGAGCGGCTGGCAAACCCGCCCCCATCCTGCCTCCGTGCCCTTTTGCCAGGTAGTTAACAGGCAGAAAAAAGGATTAGTCCCATTTTACCTTTTCAAGTGCAGGTTTCCTGACCTCGGAGAACCCTGCCGGGGTGGAGGAGTCAAGTAGGAGGTCTGCGGGGGTCTGCGAGGTCTGAAAGTGCAATGTAGAGGTGAGTGATGGGTGCAAGTGTGGAGTGGTGAGAGTACCGTGTTAGTAAATGTTCACTTACCTTTGTTGCTGCCTACAGCCTTCTGCCGCTCTGGATCCGGAGTCCCGACATCTTCATTGTAGATTTCACAGACTGGCTGTTGGATCCTCCGAACCAACAGTCATCTGATTTCTACAAAGTAGAAAGGTTTGATGAGTCCTGAACACAAGGGCTCATCAAACTACACAGAATGTCAGTGTTTGACAGCTTCACAGAGCTCTCAAACGCTGACATTTCTTCTTTCAAAAAATCTTGACAGATGGCACGTCAGACGTTGACGTGCTCCGTCAGTGACTTCTCCCTAATTATCCTGCTGAGCCCGCAGGGTGGGCTTAACAAGGTCAATCAGGGGAAAATCCCGCTGGTTGGCCAGAAGATGATGGAGGTGGGACTGAGACCCGGCAAGTAGCAGTCCCGCCTCCAACACGTCTCCATTCAGAAAATCCAGCCCAGTGTCTCCACGATTCATAATGTACATCTCAGTACCTTGCATACATATCTACATGTGGTGTCTCACTTCTGGAATAACACTGAAAGAGGAGACAATTCATAGAAAAACTTTGCACGTTATGCCCAAGTTCTGAATGAATTGAGGAGCGTGGCAGTCGTCAGTCCATTGTACAGAGCTCTGTCTCCCTGTCACGTTTTCTTATCTTCTGCAGCTGCAAGGAAGTGAGCATGACGCTCTCCAGAAAGTGAAAATCAAAAGTAAATCTAATAAAAATGGTTATTCCTAGCAGTTAGCCAGAGGTGCTAATGTTATTCCATGGAACACACACTGTTCTGCATAAGCTTGCAACCCACCTGGTTCCTAATGTACGTCCTATTTGATTTAGTTGCAAATCCATAGTCTCAGAATTCCTCTTGGTGGATGACTGTGCAGATTGTATAGATTCTGCATAAATGTTTGAAACTTGTTGGAACCATTTACATTATTAGCAGCATCTCCAGCTAATGTCCAAAAGAAGGTTTTAAACAACATTTAAAAAAATTACATGCTTCACGATAACGTGATTACATTTATCCATTGACTTGTCTTTTATGCCTTTTTGATGCCTTTATTGAAGTTTCAGTTGCAGTTCCGAAAATGACCTATTTGAAAATGGGACACTTTAAAAATTTTTTTTACAATTGATCATGCAGCACAGCCACTTACACTGTGACAAAGTGCTGGAGCGACTCTCCGGCCCCTGTCTAAGGTGGCCGCCCACACCATATGCAGCACAACTGGGACACCATGTAATGCCTCTGACCCTGCAGAGGGAGCCATGTTCACATTGCGGTCGGCAGTCTCACACCACCCCATCTGCCCCCTCAAAACTCTCCAGTGGTATTTCTGGCCCATTATCTTTTCTCTCTAACGAGAAGGGGATCTCATTGAAAGGTATAAAATTCTGACAGGGCTAGACAGACTGGATGCAGGGAGGATGTTTCCCCTGGCTGGGGGGTCTAGAATGAGGGGTCACAGTCTCAGGATACAGGGTAGGACATTTAGGACTGAGATGAGGAGAAATTTCTTCACTCAGAAGGTGGTGAACCTGTCGAATTCTCTACCACAGAAGGCTGTGGAGGCCAAGTCACTGAATATATTTAAGAAGGAGATAGATAGATTTCTAGACACAAAAGGCTTCAAGGAGTATGGGGAGAGAGCGGGAATATGGTATTGAGATAGAGGATCAGCTATGATCATATTGAATGGCGGAGCAGGCTCGAAGGGCCGAATGGCCTACTCCTGCTCCTATTTTTCTATGTTTCTTTCTATATTTCTAAAGATTAATTCAAAAAGGTGGTCTGAATGGCTAGTAAGCGGGCATTAATCGGTGACAAAGTGCCATGTTTCGAAAGTGCGCTTTTAACATTAGAGCAGTATGATGGGGATCTTATTTACTCATGGCTGTACGAGAAAGAGGTTCTATGTTGAAATAAGAGACGGGGTACGTCCATGATCCTGTGCCTCCACCAAGAAGCCCTGCTCACAGGAGTAATGCAGACTGGGGAACCGGACTACAGATTTTGGGCCTTATCTCCAACCCACACTCCCTGCGAATGCCGCCCTCCACTGGGTGTGCAGGATCAGGAAATTACCACTCTAAAGTTAATTAAAGCACTTTGTTATTGACTCCTGCTATAATTAGGTCTCTGACTAAAAAGCAAAGGACTGCAGGTGCTGGAAACCTGAAACAAAAAGAGAAAGATGCTGCTGGAAACAGTCAGCAGGTCAGGTGGAGAGAACGGAAAAGTTAGCGTTTCAGGTTTCAGAAACGTTCTGATAAAGGGTTACACCTAAATTGTTAACTTGTTTGTTCTCTCCATAGACGCTGACTGACAATTAGATTTGGCCCTTATTCAGGTTTATAGCCCAAACAGTAGGAAAAATCCCTCAACTTGGACATATAGATACTGCCAAACAAATCTATCCATCGGAGTCTTGTGATTCATGTGAATATAATTTTTGCAGAAAAGTGATGTGTTTCCATGTGATGTGGAGACAGCACATTTTTTCCCCCTTTAGAACACCAGTTCTTAGAATTAGAAGCCTGCTAGATTGGTTGATAGGTATAATTTTCTATCGTGATATACATTACACATGAATTCGACATTTACAGTCCATTTATTCTGAAATATTAAGGGCACAGACTACAAAATTACACTTCAGCTGAAGAGATCTTTCCGTACAGTATAATTCCAAGTTTATGCATTTGCCTGACTGCTACTATGAATCACTAATACTCATCTGGAATGTTCAGTTGCTGCTAATATGGTCTTTATCATGTCACAGAGCACTCCAGATCATTACTTATGTTACATTAGTGGTTTTGTTTGTATGGAGACGTTCAGCCATTTTCATTTGCAAAACACAAGGGATCTGTCAAAAACGTTCCCCAAATCCTCCCTGAATTCTAAATGGCATGCAGCTAAATGCAATTAAAGCCACAGAATGAAAACAAAGCAATGAACACAGGCACTTAGGTGGAGTGAATATTAATTCTTCAATCTTCAGCATTATATTATGAGGATATAAAAATATTAATGATTAATTGCTTTGGTTTTGTAAAACATGTGACCTCGATTGTGGTGTCTTTAAAATATTACATGGTCGTCATGGCATTCAGGTGTCAGTAAATGCAGAAATTAATGCACCAGAGTAGTGATGATTATTTTCAAGCAAAATAATTAAAAGTTCGGCATCGAGCGCACACCCGCTACATCACCAAGGGGGGGGCGGCGGGGGGAATTTTCAACTGCTGGCCACCTGTTTGTTGCCCGAAAAACAGGGTGCCCAGCAGAGGAAAGTCTGGTGGGGACCTTGGACAACCATTTGCCCGCCTGATTCACTTTTCAGGCAGGACTTTAAATGGATGCCCAGCGCTCCCGCCCAAAACAGGCGGGAGGCTGTTTAAATATGCGAATCGGTTTCCTACGCCAGTTGTGGGGCCTTAATTGCAGAGAAATGGGTGGAACATATGAAACGCAAGCAAGTCCCAATTTGTCCAGGTGTTGGGAGGCCTAACCAGTGATCCTTAATGGGGCCGCTGGAGCCTGCTCAGAAAAAGTATTTCCTGTTTGTTAAGATGCTAAACTGCAACAATCACCGCTCCTCTGTGATGAATTTAAAATGATTTGCTAACTTTGCTGGAAACTGGGCCAAATTCAGAAACTTCTGCGTTGTTTTCTTATGTTCTTCACTCATGACGACTAATGAGTGTGTTGGAGTCCCAAATTCCCAACATACAGAATTTCACCTCTCTTACCTTCGGGTTAATTCTCCTTATGAATAGATATGATAGATGCACTTATGTAATGCATTAGCCCCCAAGAACAGAAAGACAGAAAGAACTTGAATTTATTACCATAAAGAATCAACAACTTCAATAGTCTTGTGAACCAAACTGGATTTCAATACCCAGAGGTCAGAAGGACATCTTTGCGGTGCTTTAACACTGAAGTAATTGTACCTTGTCCAGAGTACAAGACGATTTTCAAAATCATTCCAGTGTTTGGAACAAGCACACCAGTTAAAGAAGTCTGGTAAGTGTACCTTAGTTCCTCCTTCCATGAGGCAGTAAATCACTAAGCATAAATGTACCTTAAGCATCAGGGCAATAAAAGCCTATGAAATCGTTCATTTACAAGCAGAAACTACTATGTGCAATAATTGCACTTTACCTGTATTTGGTAAGTCCCCCCACAATGTGGTCTGCAGTTATCTATCTCCGACTCCACAGCATGCATATTTACAAGTAATAGTTTGAATATTGTTCCTACATGCATCGTCCTCTTCTTCCAAAGCAGCTCTAACCATCACAGTGGCCATTACCATTTCTGAGAGCACTAAACTTCTTATTTCTGTAATCTCCTTCAGCCCCACAATCCCCCGAGATATCTGCGCTCCTCTAATTCTGCCCTCTTGAGGATCCCTGATTATAAATCGCTCAACCTTTGGTGGCCGTGCCTTGTGTTGCCTAGATCCTAAGCTCGAATTCCCTGCCTAAACCTCTCCCCCTCGCTACCTCTCTTTCCTCCTTTAAGACGCTCCTTAAAACCTACCTCTTTGACCAAGCTTTTGGTCACCTGCCCTAATTTATCCTTATGTGGATTGGTGTCAAATATTTTGTCTTAAAATACTCCTGTGAAACGCCTTGGGACATTTTACTATGTTAAAGGCGCTGACGTAATAAAGACTCACTACGCACTTGAACATAAAGCAAGGCTTTAATCAACTTGTAACAAAACATGGAGGTCTAGTTAGCAGTCACTAGCTTCCTGTTTCCAGATTGTCTCTGCCCAAGGTGGGCCCATGCCTGAGTATTTATACTCCCTGGACGGCGCCCCAGCTGGCCGCCCAGTAGTACTTCCTGAGTTGTTACTTGCGATTTATGACAGGCGCTATATAAATACAAGTTGTTGTTGTTGTTGTTGTTGATAAGGCACTGGGAGATGAGGAATTTACTAATAAGGAATCGGCAGAAATGGAACGGCCTTGTGTTGAGAGCAGCAGCAAGTCATCTAGCTGTACTTCCATTCCTAGACAGACATGATTAGCAAAGGTTAGCTGGTCAGTAAAATTGTCAGATGGTGGATTATGACACACAAACACGCACACCACCCCCATACACACACATACATCATAATACATACACATATACCTCCCCACAGACTTACACCACTACACACATATACCACCCCACACACACACACACATACACATATCCCACACACACACACCCCATACACACACACCCCACCCACACACACACACATACCTCCCACACACACACACACATACACCCCCCCACACACATACACTCCATACACACACACACATACCCCACCCACACACACATACCCCACACACACACACACATACCCCACATACACATATACACCACCCTTTTTTTTTATTCGTTCATGGGATGTGGGCATCGCTGGCAAGGCCAGCATTTATTGCCCATCCCTAATTGCCCTTGAGAAGGTGGTGGTGAGCTGCCTTCTTGAAACGCTGCAGTCCGTGTAGTAAAGGTACTCCCACAGTGCTGTTAGGGAGGGAGTTCCAGGATTTTGACCCAGTGACGATGAAGGAACGGCGATATATTTCCAAGTCAGGATGGTGTGTGACTTGGAGGGGAACTTGGAGGTGGTGGTGTTCCCATGCGTCTGCTGCCCTTGTCCTTCTAGGTGATAGAGGTCACGGGTTTGGGAGGTGCTGCCGAAGAAGCCTTGGAGAGTTGCTGCAATGCATCTTGTAGATGGTACACACTGCAGCCACGGTACGCCGGTGGTGGAGGGAGTGAATGTTTATGGTGGTGGATGGGGTGCCAATCAAGCGGACTGCTTTGTCCTGGATGGTGTCGAGCTTCTTGAGTGTTGTTGGAGCTGCACTCATCCAGGCAAGTGGAGAGTATTCCATCACACTCCTGACTTGTGCCTTGTAGATGGTGGAAAGACTGGAGAATCAGGAGGTGAGAAACACGCCACAGAATACCTAGCTGCTGATCTGCTCTTGTTGCCACAGTATTTATGTGGCTGGTCCAGTTAATTTTCTGGTCAATGGTGACCCCCAGATGTTGATGGTGGGGGATTCAGCAATGGTAATGCCGTTGAATGTCAAGGGGCAGTGGTTAGACTCTCGCTTGTTGGAGATAGTCATTGCCTGGCACTTCTGTGGCGCGAATGTTACCTGCCACTTATCAGCCCAAGCCTGAACGTCGTCCAGGTCTTGTTGCATGCGGGCATGGCCTGCTTCATTAGTTGAGGTGTTGTGAATGGCACTGAAGACTGTGCAGTTGTTAGCGAACATCCCCATTTCTGACCTTATGTTGGAGGGTAGGTCATTGATGAAGCAGCTGAAGATGGTTGGGCCTAGGACACTGCCCTGAGGCACTCCTGCAGCGATGTCCTGGGGCTGTGATGATTGACCTTCAACCACCACAACCATCTTCCTTTGTGCTAGGTATGACTCCAGCCAGTGGAGAATTTTCCCCCCCGATTCCCATTGACTTCAGTTTTACTAGGGCTCCTTGATGCCACACTCGGTTAAATGCTGCCTTGATGTCCAGGGCAGTTACTCTCACCTCACCTCTGGAATTCAGCTCCTTTGTTCATGTTTGGACTAAGGCTGTAATGAGGTCGGGAGCCGAGTGGTCTTAGCAGAACCCAAACTGGACATCAATGAGCAGGTGCCGCTTGATAGCACTGTCGATGACACCTTCCATCACTTTGCTGATGATTGAGAGTAGACTGATGGGGCGATAATTGGCCGGATTGGATTTGTCCTGCTTTTTGTGGACAGGACATACCTGGGCAGTTTTCCACATTGTCGGATAGATGCCAGTGTTGTAATTGTACTGGAACAGCTTGGCTCGAGGCACGGCTAGTTCTGGAGCACAAGTCTTCAGCACGACAGGCTGGTAATTATAGACCGGTTAGCCTAACATCTGTGGTAGGTAAAATTTTGGAGTCCATTATTAAGGAAACAGTAACAGGACATTTGGATAATTATAATTTAATAGGACAAAGTCAGCATGGTTTTACGAAGGGGAAGTCATGTTTGACAAATTTGCTGGAGTTCTTTGAGGAAGTAACATATAGAGTGGATAAAGGGGAACCAGTGGACGTAGTGTATTTAGACTTCCAAAAGGCATTTGACAAGGTGCCACACAAAAGATTATTGCTTAAGGTAAAAAATCACGGGATTGGGGGTAATATTCTGGCATGGATAGAGGATTGGCTATCTAACAGAAAGCAAAGAGTTGGGATAAATGGTTCATTCTCAGACTGGCAATCAGTAACTAGTGGTGTTCCACAGGGGTCAGTGCTGGGTCCCCAACTCTTCACAATCTATATTAACGATTTGGAGGAAGGGACCAAGTGTAACATATCAAAATTTGCAGATGATACAAAGATGGGAGGGAAAGTAGTGAGTGAGGAGGACATAAAAAACCTGCAAGGGGACATAGACAGGCTAAGTAAGTGGGCAGAGATTTGGCAGATGGAATACAACACTGGAAAGTGTGAGGTGATGCACTTTGGCAGGAAAAATCCTAGAGCAATTTATTATCTTAATGGCAAGAAACTGGAGAGTACTGAAGTGCAAAGGGATCTGGGGGTACTGGTGCACGAAACTCAAAAGGTTAGTATGCAGGTGCAGCAAGTGATTAAGAAGGCAAATGGAATGTTGGCTTTCATTGCTAGGGGGATAGAATATAAAAATAGGGAGGTATTGCTTCAGTTGTACAAGGTATTGGTGAGACCGCACCTGGAATACTGCATACAGTTTTGGTGTCCTTACTTAAGGAAAGACATCCTTGCTCTCGAGGCAGTGCAAAAAAGGTTCACTCGGTTAATCCCGGGGATGAGGGGGTGGTCATATGAGGAGAGGTTGGGTAGATTGGGACTCTACTCATTGGAGTTCAGAAGAATGAGAGGCGATCTTATTGAAACATATAAGATTGTGAAGGGGTTGGATCGGGTGGATGCGGGGAGGATGTTCCCGATGACGGGTGAGACGAGAACTAGGGGACATAGTCTTAGAATAAGGGGCTGCTCTTTCAAAACTGAGATGAGGAGGAACTACTTCACTCAGAGGGTGGTAGGTCCATGGAATATGCTGCCACAAAAAGCTGTAGAAGCTACAACATTAATTAAATTTAAAACAGAAATAGACAGTTTCCTAGAAGTAAAGGGCATTAAGGGTTACGGGGAGCGGGCAGGAATTTGGACATGAGTCTAGGTTCGGATCGGTCATGGCCCTGTGGGTAGTGGAGCGGGCCCAGGGACTGTGTAGCCTGATTCTGCTCCTATTTCGTGTGTGCAATTCTGTTAGATGCAGGAGATGGTTCTGTGATAGATAGTAGATTGGCGGTTAGGATCAGATCAGCCATGATCTTATTGAATGGCGGAGCAGGCTCGAGGGGCCGATTGGCCTACTCCTGCTCCTATTTCTTATGTTCTTATGTTCTTATGACAGCTGGGATGTTGTCGGGGCCCATAGCCTTTGCTGTATCCAGTGCGCTCAGCCGTTTCTTGATATCACGCGGAGTGAATTGAATTGGCTTAAGACTGGCTTCTGTGATGGTGGGGACCTCGAGAGGAGGCTGATATGGATCATCCACTCGGCACTCTGTCTTTTGCACTCGTGCTGGGCTCCACCATAATTGAGGATGGGGATATTCATGGAGCCTCCTCCTCCCGTTAGTTGTTTAATGGTCCACCACCATTCACGACTGGATGTGGCAGGACTGCAGAGCTTTGATCTGATCTGTTGATTGTGGGATCGTGGGATCGCTTAGCCCTGTCTATAGCATGCTGCTTCTGCTTTTTAGCATGCATGTAGCCCTGTGTTGCAGCTTTCCCAGGTTGGCACCTCATTTTTAGGTACGCCTGGTGCTGCTCCTGGCATGCTCTTCTACACTCCTTATTGAACCAGGGTTGGTCCCCTGGCTTGATGGGAATGGTAGAGTGAGGGATATGCCGGGCCATGAGGTTACAGATTGTGGTGGAATATAATTCTGCTGATGGCCCACAGCACCTCATAGATGCCCAGTTTTGAGCTGCTAGATCTGTTCCATTTAGCACAGTGGTAGTGCCACACAACACAATGGAGGGTGTCCTCAGTGTGAAGACGGGACTTTGTCTCCACAATGGTTGTGCGGTGGTCACTGCTGCCAATACTGTCATGGACAGATGCATCTGCGACAGGTAGATTGGTGAGAACGAGGTCAAGTAGGTTTTCCCCTCATGTTGGTTCTCTCACCACCTGTCGCAGGCCCAGACTGGCAGCTATGTCCTTCAGGACTCGGCCAGTTGTGGTGCTACCGAGCCACTCTTGGTGATGGACATTGAAGTCCCCCACCCAGTGTACATTCTGTGCCCTTGCTACCCTCTGTGCTTCTTCCAAGTTCTTCCATGGAAGAGTACTGATTCATCAGCTGAGGGAGAGCGGTACGTGGTAATCAGCAAGAGGTTTCCTTGCCCATGCTTGACCTGAAGCCTTGAGACTTCATGGGGTCCAGAGTCAATGTTGCGGACTCCCAGGGCCACTCCTTCCCGACTGTATACCACAGTGCCACCACCTCTGGTGGGTCTGTCCTGCCGGTGGGATGGTGATGGAGGTGCCTGGGACATTGGCTGAAAGGTATGATTCTGTGAGTATGACTATGTCAGGCTGTTGCTTGACTAGTTTGTGGGACAGCTCTTCCAATTTTGGCACAAGTCCCCAGATGTTGGTGAGGAGGACTTTGCAGGGTCGACTGGGCTGGTTGTGCCATTGTCGTGTCTGTTGCCGGTGCCGAGGTCGATGCCGGGTGGTCCTTCCGGTTTTATTCTCATTATTGTTTTTCATAGCGGTTAGTGTACAACTGAGTGACTTGCTAGGCCATTTCAGAGGGCAGTTAAGAGTCAACCACATTGCTGTGGGTCTGGAGTGACATATAGGCTCGATCAGGTAAGGACGGCAGATTTCCTTCCCTAAAGGACATTAGTGAACCAGATGGGTTTTTACGACAATCCGATAGTTTCATGGTCACCATTACTGATACTAACTTTTTATTCCAGATTTATTTGAATAACTGAATTTAAATTACCCAGCTGCCATAGTGGGATTTGAACTCAGGTCTCTGGTTCAAAAGTCCAGGCCTCTGGATTACTAGCCCAGTGACATTACCACTACGCTACCCTCAAACACATACAGCCTCCCCCCAACACACACACACACCACCCACACACACACACCACCCCACACACACACACACACACACCCACCCCACACACACACCCCACACACACGCACACCCCACACCCCGCACACACATCCACCCCACACACACACCCCATTCACACACACCACCCCACACACCCCCCACACACCACCCCACACACGCACACCCCGCACACACATCCACCCCACACACACACCCCATTCACACACACCACCCCACACACCCCCCACACACCACCCCACACACGCATACCCCGCACACACATCGACCCCACACACACACCCCATTCACACACACCACCCCACACACCCCCCACACACCACCCCACACACGCACACCCCGCACACACATCCACCCCACACACACCCCATTCACACACACCACCCCACACACCACCCCACACATGCACACCCCGCACACACATCCACCCCACACACACACCCCGCTCACACACACCCCATTCACACACACCACCCCACACACCCCCCACACACCACCCCACACACCCCTCACACACCACCCCACACACACACCCCGCACACACATCCACCCCACACACACACTCCCCCACCACACACACACACACCCACATATAGGGCTGGATTTTACCAACCTCGGCAGGACCGTGGCGGGCGACGTCTGTGGCAGGTCCCAATCCCGCTGCCGTCTCCAGCCCGCTGTCCAAAATGATTTTCCCCTGATTGGGCTTGTTAAGCCCACCCAGGGTGTTTGCCGGCCAATTGGAGGAAGCGAGTCTGATGACGTCATTTGATGACGCTTCATCAGCCGGTTTCCTTAAAGGGACCATGCCGAAATTGATTTTGACAGTTGTGCTGTCAGTGTTCTACAGCATTGAGGTGCTGCAAACACTGACAAGCACTGCACAAAGGTGCAGGGCTGCACCCAGGCTCTCCCATAACTCCCTCCATATGCTTATGGAGGGAGTCACAGCACGCAGGGAGGTTCTCTTCCCTTCCAATGGGCAGAAGAGACCTCCCCAGGACACCAACGCAGCCTGGTTGCACATTTCACAGGAGGACACAAGCGGGGATGTCGTCAGGGAGGACCAGGCTGCAGTGGCACAAATCTTTCAATTATCTCAGTAGATCACGAAACGTTACTGCAAAGCCACACTCAACCTCATCCTGCTGTGCCACTCATCACATCCCCATTACTCTGCCTTCCCTACTCTACTCCTGCACATCCTTACTCACACCAACTTACCTTGCACCTCCACCCATCCCTCTCTATCTATATTATCACTTCTCCATCTCACTAGCCACCCCTCACACTCACCTTCATCCTATTCCAATCATACCAACGAATAACTTAATGTGATAGCAAAATACTGCGGATGCTGGAAATCTGAAATAACAACAGAAAACGCTGGAAAAACTCAGCAGGCCAGGCAGCATCCGTGGAGAGAGAAAGAGAGTTAACGTTTCAGGTCGATGACCTTTCGTCAGAACTGTGAAGAGCCGGAAATCAAATAGATTTAAGGCCAGAGTAAAGCTGGGAAAAGGGGGAGGGGATAAAAGAACAAAAGGGGAGATGAAGAGACATTAAGAGATATGCAAGGCTAGAGGTGGTGTTAATGTGACAGATTAAGGCTGAAAGAAGTGTGAAATCCACTGGCAGAATGAAGGACAGCTGCCAGCTTCTAGGAGGAAAAAAAAGGTGGGGGGGGCAAATAAAAGGATGGAAAAAATAAAATATAAATGTGATTGGAGCTGAGGTTATGATCTAAAATTGTTGAACTCGATATTGAGTCCAGAGGGCTGTAGCGTGCCTAAACGAAAGATGAGGTGCTGTTCCTCGAGCTTACGCTGCGCTTCCGTGGAACAGTGTAATAGGCCGAGGACGGTGAGGTCAGAGTGGGAGTGAAGCGGTGAATTAAAGTGACAGGCCACCGGGAGCTCGGGGTCCCCCTTACGGACTGAACGGAGGTGTTCCGCAAAGCGGTCACCCAATCTGCGTTTGGTCTCCCCAATGTAGAGGAGACCACATCGTGAGCAGCGAATACAGTATACTAAATTGCAGGAAGTACAAGTAAATCGCTGTTTCACCTGGAAGGGGTGTTTGGGGCCCTGGACAGTGGGAAGAGGGGAGGTGTAAGGGCATGTGTTGCATCTCCTGCGCGTGCACGGGAAGGTGCCGGGCGAAGGGGAAGGGGTGCTGGGGGTGGTAGAGGAGTGGACTAGGGTGTTGCGGAGGGAGCGGTCCCTGCGGAATGCTGAAAGGGGAGGTGAGGGGAAGATGTGTTTGGTGGTGGGATCACGCTGGAGGTGGCGGAAATGGCGGAGGATGATCCGTTGAATGTGGAGGCTGGTGGGGTGAAAGGTGAGGACAAGGGGAACCCTATCGTGGTTCCGGGAGGGAGGGGCAGGGGTGAGGGCAGAAGTGCGGGAGATAGAACGGACACGGTCGAGGGCCGTGTCGACCACGGTAGAGGGGAATCCTCGGTTGAGGAAAAAGGAAGACATGTCGGAAGCACTGGTATGGAAGGTGGCATCATCAGAGCAGATGCGGCGGAGACGGAGAAACTGGGAGAATGGAATAGAGTCCTTACAGGAGGCGGGGTGGGAGGAAGTGTAGTCCAGGTAGCTGTGGGAGTCAGTGGGCTTGTAGTGAATGTTAGTCAATAACCTATCCCCAGAGATGGAGATGGAGAAGTCGAGGAAGGGAAGGGAAGAGTCGGAGATGGACCATGTGAAGGTGAGGGAAGGGTGGAAATTGGAAGCATAGTGAATGAAATGTTCTAGTTCAGGGCGAGAGCAGGAGACGGCACCGATACAGTCATCAATGTACCGGAAAAAGAGGTGAGGGAGGGGACCCAAGTAGGACTGGAACAAAGAGTGTTCCACATATCCCACGAAAAGGCAGGCATAGCTAGGACCCATGCGGGTACCCATAGCAACACCTTTAATTTGGAGGAAATGGGTAGAGTCAAAGGAGAAGTTGTTCAATGTGAGAACAAGTTCAGCCAGGCAGAGGAGGGTGGTGGTGGATGGGGACTGGTTGGGCCTCTGTTCAAGGAAGAAGCGGAGCGCCCTCAGGCCATCCTGGTGGGGAATGGAGGTGTAGAGGGATTGTACGTCCATAGTGAAGAGGAGACGGTTGGGGCCGGGAAACTGGAAACTGTTAAAATGGCGGAGGGCATCGGAAGAGTCGCGGATGTAGGTGGGAAGAGACTGGACAAGGGGAGAAAAAATAGAGTCGAGATAGGAAGAGATAAGTTCCGTGGGGCAAGAACAGGCTGAAACGATGGGTCTACCGGGGCAGTCCTGTTTGTGGATCTTGGGAAGGAGGTAGAAGCGGGCTGTGCGCGGTTGGGGAACTATGAGGTTGGCGGCCGTGGGGGGAAGATCTCCAGAGGAGATGAGGTCAGTGACGGTCTTGGACACGGTGGCTTGATGTTCAGTAGTGGGGTCATGGTCCAGGTGGAGGTAGGAGGAGGTGTCAGAGAGTTGGCGTTCAACTTCCGCTAGGTAGAGGTCGGTTCGCCAAACAACAACAGCGCCACCCTTGTCAGCAGGTTTAATGACAATGTCAGGGTTGGATCGGAGAGAATGGAGTGCTGCAAGTTCAGAGGGAGGTAGGTTGGAGTGAGTGAGGGGAGCAGAGAAATTGAGCTGGCCGATGTCACGGCGGCAGTTAGCAATGAAAAGATCTAGAGAGGGTAAGAGGCCAGAAGGAGGGGTCCAGGTGGAACGAGAATTCTGAAAGCGGGAGAAAGGGTCAGCCGTGCGGGGGGAAGACTCCTGGCCAGAGAAGTGGGCACGGAGACGGAGGCGGCGGAAAAAGAGCTCAGCATCGTGCCGAGCTCGAAATTCATTGAGATGGGGGCATAAGGGGATGAAGGTCAGGCCTTTGCTGAGGACTGATCGTTCGGAGTCAGAGAGGGGAAGGTCAGAGGGGATAGTGAAAACGCGGCAGGGGGTGAGATTGGGAGAAGGGGGGTCAGAGGAAAGTGAAGGGGAAGAAGGTTCCGGAGGGGCGTTAGTGTCCGAGAGTTGTTGAAGCTTGCGATCCTTGACATCGGAAAGGAAGAAGAAAAGTTCTTTGTTGAAGCGTCGGATGAGTCTAAGGATGAAATGGAACTGTGGACCCGGACAGCTTTGAGATAGAGTGCGTCGGTGCTGCTGAAGAGAGAGGTCGAGAGTATGTGTTGTCAAGCATTCAAATCCTTATTGTCACCACTTTGCCTTCTTGCACAGATTTGTGTGCACCTTTGAAAGTGCCTTAGTGAGTTGCAGTGAATGGTGAGACATAACGTCCCCCCACCCACCCCCACCAATGGTGATGAGTGTGAAAGGAATGGCTTGGACATTGTAGGGATGCTTTATGGTGCTGGTGTGGGGTGGTGCCAACCTGGTGCATCATGTGGCAGCCAGGATGTTCAGTGTTAAGTGAAGCTAATCTGGACATGGTGTGGCCATCGCTGGCGTCCCGGGCAGCAATGTGCACACGTGATGATGCCCTGTGTCCAGTGCAGCATCAGTTGATTGCAGAGAAGGTTTGTGTGGATGTTGGTGCTGCTGGTGTGCCTGGTGATGCTGGTGCTGGGGCTGATCGTGGTGGGATTCTGAGGACCAAGGTGAGATTTTTTCAAGGGCACCGATGCTGATGGAATAGATGGCAGGTGAGGTTGAGATGACAGAAGTAATCTGTCAATGTTGAGATAGGTTGTTCCAAGGAGGTGACAGTGGATAGAGAGATTACTCCAAACACTTCAAAAGTGCATAAAGCTCAAAAGTGGGTTCCAAATCATTAATGCTCCAGCTTCTAAGATTGGGAAGTGAACAGCTGTGAAATTATAGGTTTTATACCACTTTTGCAGCTTTCACCTATTCACAGCAATCCACAGTCATTTAGAACCCGACATACTTACCTGACATGATAGCCGCTCTCCGGGAACCTCATTGAAAACCTGGTAAAATGGTAAGTACATGGGAAAATGGTTCTTAACTACCTTTTAATAATCTTTTAACTATCTAAATTGGCTGACCCGCCGCTTGGTGTCAGGTCTGTTCAGGGATGACAGACCTGACACTTGGGAAACTGACAAGGAGGTGGGTTTACAGCGGGATACCAAACCCACATTCTGAGCGCCGGTAAAATTCAGCCCATACACCCCCCGCACACACATACATACACCGCCCCCACATCCACACACATACACACACATCCCATACACCTCCCCATATACATACACACATACACCCCCACACACAAACACACACACAACCCCCTCACATACGCACACACATCACCCAACCCCCACCCACACATACACACGTGTTATTTTTTATGTGGTCCACTCAGAAAATAGGGCATTTTAATTTTTCACTGAAATATTTAAAAACCTCAGCCATCATACTGAAATATTTTGTAACATAATATTTGAATAAAGAAATAGATTTGATCTGACAAATATCTCATTATGCATATGTTTTGTATGGGACAACACTGCAAACTCCATCTGTTACCCAGCATAGAAATACCTCAGCATTAACTCAACCGTAACACAACTACAGATAAATCCAGGCAGAACTTACTCATTATTTTTAATTTAAACCCAACTGCACGTCACATTCATAAGAACATGAGCTCACTTGACAGCTAACCTTTTCTGCTGGCTTATCTTGCACTCCACCCTGTGCACCATTCATTGAACGAGATGGGAGGTGCGATTCGATCCCACATTTTATGAAGTGACAGCTGGAAGTAACAGCACTGCCGATATTCCTCCTGTCCCTGGGCGAACTGACCCGGCTCTGCTTGCTGCTCTTCCTTGATGAAAAAAGTAGAAACCATGGGGCTTATGTAGGTTGCTGAACCTAAACTCATGCAACTCTACATAACTGTTTCTCATTGCACTAATACGTCACAACCCCATGCAGCTCCAGCTAAACATGCCTTACAACAACTGTAAATCTTCACAAAACAATCACGTGTCCTCTAAAAGTGTGCAATTAACAACCCCATTTAAACATAACAACCAGAGTCTGGAATTTCAACTAATATTTCTACTGGTATTTATTCTCGAGGTTTCTAATAATCAGCATCCTAGAAGTTTCCGATATAATTACTTAATGTGTGAAATAATTGGAAGCAGGTTCATTTTGTGCTAAGTGATGGGGAAGATTAGTAGCCAAAGGGATAAATATCTTGACGTTTATGGCCGGAATATTTTATGGAGCCATTTCAGAAGTTTCCATTTTAGGTGTTGTTAATAAAGCCAAGTTTCTGCATGGCCTACTTGTTTCCAAGCCATTAATTAAACTCTAGTTATTGCTGTTGACACCCAGGCCCTGTCTGATCATGACACCCACCAGGTAGCTCATGTTGCATAGATTCCTGGAATTCTTTGTAACAGAATGACCTTTGCATTAAACACCCGAGACAATCAGCTCCTCAGCAGCTTTACTGTAGGGAGATAGGCTGATGCTCTCTTCTGAATTAATGCCCTACCTTTTAGTTATATAATATCCATTAGTATTCTTTTCTTCTCTTTTACCACTTCCTCCTTTCATCACTGCCTCTGCTTGCAGCTGGCGATGGACTTTTCCATGGTTATCCGTGCCAGCGATTTTTCTGTGGCCCAGCTTCCCAGGAGGGGTGAACAGGTTCCATATCTGTCAGCTCTCTGAACCAGAGTTTAACTTGTCTCCTATAACAGACTGAGGTGCTGATCATAAATGTAAAGTATGTGAGCAGTGTTTGAATACTCTCTAGTGTCAAGACGCCTACTGTCGTCTATGACACATTTGATTAATTATAGAAATTATGCTGTTCAGTATCCTGTAATAACATTTATCTTATTATTGAGTGGACTCACTGATGACGGAATCTTGATTATAATCCATCTAGCTTTATTGTGCACGCAAAATAGAATAATGGACCAGAATTTGCTGATTATTTTTTTTCTTTTCCTTTCTGGCGCTTTTTTTCTCTCTCTCTTAATCCAATCTTTCTTTCCCTCTTTTTATTTCTCTTTCTCTACCTGATTTGACTCTATTTCACCCTAGTTCCTCTTCCGTGGTTCCTCTGTTTCTTTCTCAATCCTTAAATCTCAGTGCTAAAGACGATAGACTGTTGGACCCATTGTTCACCAAGGTCCCAGATGCCACGTTGCCCTCTTTATCAGCTTGCACTTCCAGCAATTTGCGGCGCAACAGATTTCCAAGCTGAGGGGAAAGGTCTAACTAATGGGGCATGCAGCGAGATGCCCCCCTCCAGCTAATTTTTTGCCCAATGTTTTATTGGAGCCTCATACATCGCAACTCATTCCTTGCTAAAAGATGTTAGTCTATTGTCAGCTACGGTTGGTACAGTATATTTACGCACATCCATTCCTTGTTACGCGGTAAATCCATTGCATATTTTCTCACAGATATAGTCAGCAATGGGTTTTGTGGATCAGGGCAGCTGGGAGCATGGAGCTGAGGAAGATGGTGCCATGAATGGCGTGCAAAATATATGTGAGGAAGTTTGAACCAATTCACGTGCAGTGTCCCTCATTCAGTGACACATACAAGTAAAATGTGTGGAGTAATATGGTTTTTGTAAACAGACACTATAGGGAAAAACTCTTAATCATTCTTTTATTAGGCATGAAGTACATAACACCTAGCACACTATCTAATCTTTAACTTAAAAAAAAGATTTGATATTAGAAATGATGAGTTCATTAGAGGCTTACAGTGTTCAGAACAGTGCTTTAGCAAAATAGCCTCAGGATAATTAGCATTGTGGGGGGGGCTTAGCTTTACAGTCCTGTCTTTGCAATGAGCTTTAGAGGTTTCAATCAGGATAAAGTGAATGGAAGTCATTATATTTGGTATTAGATCATTTTACAAGTAAGAGGGAAGCAAAATTCAAGTGGATTGTTTTAAACTCTCTCTGTAATTATTAAAAAATCATTCATGCATGCAGTCATTTTGTTTCATTATTTAACTAGCTATTTAAAGTATGAAATGAGTTCAGTTTCCTAAATCCATCAAGATTAAGAAGCAAGATTACATTTTTACTAAGACGAGTCCCTGTGAAATGGTGCTTCAGAATTCTCTAGGATCAGACTTGCTTCACTTTACCCCACATGCTTGCATCAGTTCTCTTTGAGAATGTTGATGTTCAAAGAAGCAGAATGTCAGCGTGACACAGGATTCTCTGACTCACTCGCCCATGATTAGAATGAGATCTGTTTCATGTAATCTCCGCTTCCACACTGTGCTCTTAGACCGTAGACCTGAACCCATCTGTGTCACTCATTTTCTGCTCATATTAAGGTTGTACAATAAACCACCAGGATTTAGATTCCACGCCCAGTTGCACTTACGTTGTCCCATTGCCACAGATAGGCCCACGCCTTGTGATCCCAGATTGTGAGCAGACTTTTTCCTACAATTTTCCACATTCCCCTGTGATTTCTATCTTCCTGTTTCTTTTCCTGTCCAAATACAGATGCACCAAGAAAACAGATAGCATCAAAGGAATACTTTATGACATAAAAACAGAAAATGCTGGAAATACTCAGCAGGTCAGGCAGCATCTGTGGAGAGAGAAACAGAGTTAATGGGGGCGATTTTGCCAGCCCTGGGAGGCGGGTTTGGAGGCGGGACTGCCGGGAAAATGGCAGAATTTGGGGGCGGGTACCCATCCCGCCCCCAATCCGCCTCCGTGCCATCTTCCCAGGAGGCGGGTACCCGACACGCGCCGGGTCCCGGGGGTGCAAGTGTGGAGAGGTATGTATGTGAGGTGAGTGTAAAGTGTTAGAAAATGTTTCCTTACCTTTGTTTCTTCCTGCAGGCTTCAATCGTTGGGGATCCGGAGGCTCCGGCATCTCAATAGCAGAGATGACAGAATGGCAGCTGCATTCTCCGATGCAACAGCCATCTGCTTTCTGCTCAGAAAATAGGTTTGATGAGTTTTGAATACAAGGACTCATCAAACAACAGAGAATGTCAGTGTTTGACAGCTTCACAGAGCTGTCAAACGATGACAATTCATCTGTCAAAAATTTTTGACAGATGAAACGTCATACGCTGACGTTCTCTGTCACCAGCTTCCCCTTAATTGGCCTGCTAAGCCTGCTGGGTGGGCTTAACAATGTCAATCAAGGGAAAATAGCGTGGGTTGGCCACAAGTCGATGGAGGCGGGACTAAAACCCGACAAGCAGCAGTCCCGCCTCCAACGCGCCCCCATTGGCAAAATCACCCCCAACGTTTCAGGTCGATGACCCTTTGTCAGACAAACGGTCATCGACCTGAAACGTTAACTCTGTTTCTCTCTCCACAGATGCTGCCTGACCTGCTGAGTATTTCCAGCATTTTCTGTTTTTATTTCAGATTTCCAGCATCCGCAGTATTTTGCTTTTGGAATACTTTATGACGTCTTCCTCCAGTTTTCTTCTGCTTTCTCCTGGAGCCACTGAGATTCGTTCTGGGCTATAGTGACATGGGCGCCAGTCACCCTCTCCTACCTTGC
The DNA here is from genome assembly GCA_030390025.1 of Squalus acanthias. Taxonomy (NCBI): domain Eukaryota; kingdom Metazoa; phylum Chordata; class Chondrichthyes; order Squaliformes; family Squalidae; genus Squalus; species Squalus acanthias. Next base: position 105,632,151 of record CM059433.1, read on the forward strand.
TCGGCCAAACCCCAGCCCATCAGGAACTAATGTCCACACATTTTCTGGCAGGAGCCACTGGATAGTGATCAGAAGCAGGGGCCCTGCTGACTTTTTTCCCCTTCCTAGCCCAGGGATGCTGACGCTTATTGCAGCACCTCTACTGCCTCCTCAGCTCACAGCCCAGATGGGATTGAACCTCTGATCTTCCTGGTCTGTATGTTTTAATTCCACACTAAGGCATTGCAGTTACCAACTGAGTCACTGGGTTATCCACCCGTACTGTTCCTTTATTTGCTGATAATGTACAGGTAGTTATTTTTAAACTGACACGCTGCGATATTTATGACTCGCCATTTATTTTTCCCAAGCTCTTTGCTTCTCCTTGCTGCTGCTTTTCTTTTCTAACTGGAGAATCTAGAACTAGGGGGATCACAGTCTCAGAATAAGGGGTCGGCCATTTAGGACGGAGATGAGGAGAAATTTCTTCACTCAGAGGGTGGTGAATCTTTGGTATTCTCTACCCCAGAGGGCGGTGGATGCTCAGTTGTTGAGTATATTCAAGACTGAGATCAATAGATTTTTGGACTCTAGGGGAATAAAGGGATATGGAGATCGGGCGGGAAAGTGGAGTTGAGGTAGAAGTTCATCCATGATCTTATTGAATGGCGGAGCAGGCTCAAAGGGCCAAATAGCTTACTCCTGCTCCTAATTCTTATGTTCTTATGTTGTTCTTCTTCTGGAACAGAGGAATTGCTAGATGAAAAAAGACCAAGGTCCATCTAATTTGCCTTCTACCATCCTGCTAGTTGCATGATACAATGATATTGGAAGTGTGGACTAATCATAGTCGGCACAGACTCGATCGGCCGAATGGCCTCCTTCTGTGCCGTTATGACTCTATGACTATGACTCAATCTCTATCAATTTGTGTACAACAGACCCAAAAATGACGTGAGGAAAACTCTAGTGGTGGAGAGCTTTGGCAACCATAGGGCCAAAGTCATCTGCTTCTCCCAAGCACGCATGAGCTTACTTTACTTTGTTGTTCCATTCTTTTCAATCTCTTTAGTTACTAAGTTCCTACATTACAACAGTGACTACACTTCAAAAGTACTTCATTGTCTGTAAAGTGCTTTGAGGCATCCTGAGGCCGTGAAAGGCGCTATATAAATGCAAGTCTTTCTTTTAAATCTTTTAAAGTGAGTCTGCATTTAGTGTCATTTCAAACATCCCACTTGTTTAGGCGTCACAAAAAATTCGGCAGTCATTTTATCTCATCTCAGGAAATGGCTACCTATTGTTTGTGTTATTTCCCCTGCTGATTGTAAGAGATAAACTATAATGGTCAGTTGGTTTGAAGAACTAAGAGCCCTTGAGTGCCTGATTTGGTGAGCTCACGATTCTCTCCTTACTGGCTGATGAGAATGCTCGGCAGACCTGAAATTACACCTTGGAACCCAGTGTATGCAATGCCTTCATCTGGGATTCCTCCCTCCGCTAGTTTAGTGGAGGTGTTAACCCATTTAAAATAAATGCAGAGAGAGGAAAATGCAGGAAGCTTTTGTGCACTTGTATCCCATAGTGTAGTTTTCAGGGTCTACGTTTCTCTGGGGGAAATGTTGAAACAATAAACAACCAAAGTCTGCCAAGTATAATGACCAGCAGCACGCGCATCATTCGCCATTTGTGATATAACTCCCCATGTGATTGGCCTACGTCATTATTTAAAGCTGGGAAGATTCGGGAAGGCGCCGAACACCTCGAGTCTCTTCGCTGGGAGCAAGCGGAAGCCAAACGCAGGCAGCGCAAGGAGCGCACGTCAACCCAAGCACCCCACCCACCGTCTGCCCCACCTGTGACAGAGACTGTGGGCTGGATTTTCATTGACCCGTGGAGGCGGGTTTGGAGGCGTGTGGGGGGTTAAAATTGCAAAAACTGGTGAGCGGGCACAAGTCCGCCTCCATCCCGCCTCCATGCAATTTTAATTAAATCGTGTCTGCTGGTCCCGACTGCGTCCCGCCTTTAAGAGACGGGATAGGCTGTTAAGGCCCTTAACAAGCACTAAATTGGCTCTATAATGCCAAATGCCATTTTGAAAGGCCTTTGTGATTTTAACCCTTGTTCTACGTGAAGCACGCCTGTTCTGAACCACGATTGTGAAACCTGGCGGGAGCACATTTCGAGCGCTGACTATCAGTGAGTGAGTGGCTGGCAGGCATCTGGGAGTGGTGGAGAAGCCATATCTGGGAGTGGTGGAGCAAAAAAAAATCTCTCTCTCTCTCTCTCTCGGCTGCTGCTGCTCATTTTGCATCCAGGTCCTCTCACAGCAAAGGCCAGACAGTCTCTGAAGACCTTCAATGCAGCAGTAATGATGACATCATCAGAGGCGACTTTCAGACTGAAAACATTAATTGGTTCATGGGTTCCCACATGCTGGAACTCAATTGCCCAATTAGGTGAAAATTGCATCAATCTCCCACATCCAATTGCAGTTGGGTGGATAACACGAAAAGCGGATGACACGACCCCAACCCGCCCCAGTATCAAAATCCAGCCCTGTAGGTCCCGCATTGGACTCATCAGTCACCTGCGAACTCATTTTTAATGTGGAAGCAAGTCATCCTCAGTTCCGAGGGACTGCCTAAGAAGAAGTATTTAAAGCTAGATGCTTTATGTGTGTACCTCGGTGGGAAAATCCGTGTGTCTTGATTGAGCTAGACAACCGAGCTTAGGATCAGGCTCAGCTGCACTGCCATCAATGGTTAAATAGCCTGTTAGGACATACTGTCTAGGTTCATTGCGATAAGAACTTGGGCTCTCGGTATTCGTGAATTGTACCCCAGCAAGAGTTATTGCCTTCAGTAGAGAAGGAAAAACTTTGTCTATTCAATTTGGCACGACTTTCTGAAATGATGCAGCCAGCTGAGTTGGGGACATCTATTCAGATGCCATCTTGTGTAGCTTACCCAACTGCTCTGTCAATCAACCTGGAGATGAACTACAAGCAGCTTCTGCTGGACCTGATAATAAACTGCAATTGTCTGTTTTAAAAAAAAATAATTTAAGCACAATGGAGTACATTATGTTTATCTAGTAGGCTTTGCCACCTTACACATAGGTGTTATTTCTCTTTTTATTCAACAGGTTTTACACTCTTTTCAGCGGTAAAATACTGTTTATATTTTCACTGAAGCTGAGTCACAGTCTTGTGATATTAAAGACTTAAGAGTGAGGGTGGGGGATGAAGGGGGGGACTGATCTTTGGCATGTCATTTTCATTAATGTGTCAAAACTGAGTTGGAAGGCCAAGCTTTGATAGTCTGCGATACAGTGGACGTCTTTCTCATACTTGATCACTGCTTGTTAGAACGATCAGATACTGGTACGTGTTACTCATACTTCTGCTTCTGAAAATTTCATGGCTTATGTCCAAAGCCCGGACTGCTGTTCAATGTGCCAGGAGATTAGCTTCTGTGGCTTCCAAAGGAAAACGAAGACCAGCTATCGGTCACTGAAAATGTGAAATGTCTTTCCAAGTGTCAGTGATGGATTTCAATCTGGCAACTTTCGAAATACACAGTACAAGCCTGAGAATTTTTAATTTTCCATATTCTAGTCGATAAAATCTGGATTGCAGAGGCAGTGAACTTTAGGTTGTAATGAGGTTGCTTCCACTTTCAAAACATCGAGCTGGGGAACTCAGGAAATCAGGTCACACTGTTAAAAATGTTCCGTTTGTGGAACAAGTTATATTAAATAAAGTTAAAACAAATAGACGTTAAAGTAATAAGAGTAAAAGAAACAGAACGAGGGATAACAGTAAAAACAGGGCAAGAGGGAAAAGGCTTTAAATGCTTAATTTTGTTAACAATTGTCTTTATAACAACAACAACTTGTATTTATATAGCACCTTTAACGTAGTAAAACGTCCCAAGGCGCTTCTCAGGAGCGATTATCAAACAAAATTTGATACCGAGCCACATAAGGAGATATTAGGTGTTGATTTGAACTATAGGACTAATATGGCAGTAATAAAACTACTCTGAAAGCTACATCTGCGTAGCTTCATTGCTGCTATGTTCGCTTTTGGTTCATTGTTGCAACTTGTGAGCTGAAAACTTAAAACAAAATGTCCAGCTCTTTGAGACTGTAATTTCCCTGGACCTGCTGACAGTCTGAGGGTTAAGACCGATTGACACTCTCAGCATGTCTGGTTTTACTAGGCAATCTGAACATATCGAGAAGAAGTTTAAAGGAGCCCCCTTTTAGATTCAGTAATGTGCAATGTTCTAACAATTTATTGCAGAAACAGATGGGTGAAAATTACTTGCAAAACGCTCGACAAAAATGCAACAAAGATGTATAAGTAATTGAAGATGCAGCAATTCAGTGTTTATGGCATATGTTTATGGATGAATGAATAAGTTCCTATGCACCCAGTTTTCAGTGAGAAGAAGGTCCTGATTATGTGCTGTGAAAATCCAGTGATGAGCTTTGAAGCTGTTGAGGAGACCTCTTTGTGTTCACACATACACTAATGGTATGGTTCCCTACATGTCGGTTTACTAAAGAAAGAGACATGCAAATTTTGGCAAAGATCAAGAGAATTATAAAGCAGCACTGTCTTCACAAAGATCAGTACAGATGAGAGATGCCAATCGGCCCATCTAGCTCACCCTGCCACAGAAACCGTCATCACAGTAACTAAACGCCTCTTGAATGATTCCAGAGATTTTGCCTCCACTACCTTACCCAGAAGTCGCACAACACCAGGTTATAGTCCAACAGTTTTATTTAAAATTACGAGCTTTCGGAGCTGCTGCCCCTTCGTCAGGTAGAGGTACATTGAGGGAATCTATTACACAGTATATAAACACAGAAAGCAATTTGTCTGCAGAGATACAATCTGTTAGGAAGGCATTACATCAAAGACACATCAGAGTACAGCTAAGACAATGAGGTGGGTCACAGGGGGTCCAACGTGTCAAATGTTGCCGTCTGCAGTTGAGCTTTTAACTATTTTTTTTGGTTGTTTTTTTTCCCCCTTTTTTTGTGTTTTTTTTAAAACTGGAAAGACAGACAACGATGTCGAGTCACGTTCTGTAGCGTGACATGAACCCGAGATCCCTGTTGAGGCCGTCCTCATGGGTGCGGAACTTGGCTATCAGTTTCTGCTCGATTATTTTGCGTTGTTGTGTGTCTCGAAGGCCGCCTTGGAGAACGCTTACCCGCAGATCCGAAGCTGAATGTCCTTGACTGCTGAAGTGTTCCCCGACTGGGAGGTAACAATCCTGCCTGGCGATTGTTGCGCGGTGTCCGTTCATACGTTGTCTCAGTGTCTGCATGGTCTCGCCGATGTACCATGCTCCGGGGCATCCTTTCCTGCAACATATGAGGTAGACAATGTTGGCCGAGTCACATGAGTATGTACCATGTACCTGGTGGGTAGTGTCCTCACGTGTGATGATGGTATCTGTGTTGATGATCTGGCATGTCTTGCAGAGGTTGCCGTGGCAGGGTTGTGTGGTGTCGTGGTCGCTGTTCTCCTGACAGCTGGGTAATTTGCTGCGAACGATGGTACTTTTGAGGTTAGGCAGCTGCTTGAAGGCGAGTAGTGGAGGCGTGGGGATGGCCTTAGCAAGGTGTTCGTCGTCATCGATGACATGTTGAAGGCTGCAAAGAACATGGCGTAGTTTCTCCACTCCGGGGAAGTACTGGACGACGTAGGGTACTCTGTTGGTTGTGTCCCGTGTTCGCCTTCTGAGGAGGTCTATGCAGTTTTTCGCTGTGGCCCGTCGGAACTGTCGAGTTCCGCACCCATGAGGACGGCTTCAATAGGGATCTCAGGTTCATGTCACGCTACAGAACGTGACTCGACATCGTTGTCTGTCTTTCCAGTTTTAAAAAAAACACAAAAAAAGGGGGAAAAAAAACAACCAAAAAAAAAGTTAAAAGCTCAACTGCAGACGGCAACATTTGACACGTTGGACCCCCTGTGACCCACCTCATTGTCTTGGCTGTACTCTGATGTGTCTTTGATGTAATGCCTTCCTAACAGATTGTATCTCTGCAGACAAATTGCTCTCTGTGTATATATACTGTGTAATAGATTCCCTCAATGTACCTCTACCTGACGAAGGGGCAGCAGCTCCGAAAGCTCGTAATTTTAAATAAAACTGTTGGACTATAACCTGGTGTTGTGCGACTTCTCATTTTTGTCCACCCCAGTCCAACACCGGCATCTCCGCATCATTACCCAGAAGTAATCACTCTTTGTGTAACAAAGTACTTCCTGACATCAGCCTGAACTTACCTTTTAACAGTTTGTATCTCTGTTCCCTTGTCCTACAGTTTTGGTTAACTTGAAATTATGTTCTGGGATTAACCCTTTTTTAAATTCCATTTAATATCTAAAACTGTCCAACAGATTTTCACCAACGCTCATAAGGGGCAGCACCAACAATAGAACACAATCGAATCCCCTGACCCTTATGTATTTATCACAACCTGAAAAAAGTCATGAAGATTACATCTACCAACGAGTGTTGGATCTTCACTAACTTTGAAAATGTCACTGCCATCTGGAGTGGAGCTCTGCCTTGTATTTAATTACAGAAATGTAGAGCTGCACTTTGCCTGAGGGAGCACGGAGTCAGCTGTATAACTTGGCACTGCTGGTAGCTGCAATATATTAGGACCATTAAAAAATCGACACTGTCCTTAGTAACTTGGTATACTTGAGTGTTAGGATTAACATCTTTATTTCTTAACGTTGGTAAAAATTTGGTCAGCATTCTGTAAGGGTTAACAGCTGGAAAGAGATGGAAGATAAGAAAACCCATGGAGGCTGGAAATCTGAAATAAAAACAGAAAATGTTGGAAATAGAACACAGGGCATACAACATCTGAAAGACAGATAAATTAATGCTTCAGGTGGGAACCTTCATCGGAACTCAATGGAAACAAGTGCCTTGGTTCATGTTACGTTTGAAGTTCTGTGTGTTTTAACAATTTGCCTAATTCTTGGATTACAAGGACACATGGAGTTTTATTAGAGCAGCATAAAATAGCACACCGGCAAATACTTGCTGCACAACATGTTGTTCAAAATAAAGGTGCTTTGATTCTGTAATCCCTTTCCTGAGAAAGGTTGGATGTGAACACCTGCTCCTCTGCTAGTAGTTGGCCTAGTTTGGATATCGTGAAGAGAAAAGGAGAAAGGAAAAGCTCCTCTTCTGAAGAATGACCAAATTAATAACAGATGTACTCAAACTGCAGCCCATGACGTACTCAGTCATCAAAGCATAGTCGGCAAACTGATAAAAGCAGACGTCTGGATCAAATTAGTCACTGAGTACTGGAAATTGTAAATAAAGAGATTTTACTAGTAGAACTCTGAGACTCTTTCTTCTAAGTATCATTAGCACCCTGAACCTTGTGGAGTTCCAAGAACCATGCACCATTTCCTGACCTAACAGAATATCACCACACGTGCTAAGCATCAGAGCAGGGATATCGATTTGATAACTATGGTAGTTTCTTCCTGCAGAATCAAGCATTGTTTCCTAACTGAGAAGGGGTAAAGTGATCAGATTCCGGGTTTCTGGTCACTCGGTACTGGGACAGAGATGAGAACGCCAATTCACCTTACGATTTTGAGTTGGAATTATTAGTTTCTGTTCCGCGCTCCACCCAACAATCTTTCATTGGAAGCAGTTAGTGTTGATTCATGTGAATGGAGATTAGATAGATTTTTTTCAGAAGATAATATTTTTGGGATACAGTATATGAGTAATTTGAGACAGGACATGTGGTAAGTGCAGCGTGCTTGGGAGCAACAGGTGACTTTGGACCTATGATTTCCAAAGCTCTCCACCACTGGGGTTTTCCTCGCCTCATGTCTGGGTCTGTTGTAGACTCATTGATAGGAATTGATGGCTATGATTATTGAACAACTCCATTATTGTTTTATCATGTGACTACCAGGATGGTAGAAGGCAAACTAGATGGATTTTGGTCTTTTTTCATCTAGCAATTCCTATGCTCCTATGTTCATTGATTGGAAAATCTCCATAGAAAACATGTGCATGCTACTATTCACTGCCACAGGTTATTGGAATCGCCAGGTCATCTTGGAAGTAGTCTTTCTGATAACCATCACAAAAGCCATAAATTCAATGCTGAAATATATCCCCAAATGCAGTGAATATGCTTCCCATGCCACTGGTTGCTTCTGTGTATGGACAGTTTCAGCTCTGTCGTGGCCTGCTCTCCCTCCATTCTACACCCAGCACATACCTGCTGAAGGCCCTAGTCTGAACCGAGGCCTTCGGTGGAACAATGGGGCAGATTTTGCGGTGGGTATGGCGGCGTACTCTGAGAGTACGCAGTCGTACCGCCTTTGAAATTGACTGCAAGTTCAGGATTTCCGCATGCGCTAAGATCCCTCGCCAGCTCTTCTGTTACCGCAGTGGCATCCCCGCTGCAGCACCAGCGGGATCCTCCTCTTGCCACTGGCGGGCTCCCTCTTGGCTATAGGAACCCACTGCTGTGCATCACCAATGAGCTGTGACCAAGGGAAATGGGTTAGGATTGGGGCAATTTGGAGGGGCAGGCGGAAGTCCTGCTCCACTGTAACTCCGCCCTGAAAAGGAGACACCCAACCGATAACTCCGAACCTCTCTGACTGATGGGCAGGTAACAGTCTGGGAGACTTCAGATTTATTAACAAATTAAACAAATTCGATTAGCAGAAAAAAAGAGTAAACACAGTGGCCTAGAAATTACAGTACACCGGAAACCTGCCGGGCAAAAGTGCAGCGGCCGCCATTTTTCCCCCGAAACGGGCCTTAACGGCCAGCGGTAAGACCTCAAATTTTTAGGCCAGTAAATTTAACTAAATTACAAATCTTTATTCAAACTTAAATAGTCCTTGCAAACCTGCACCCATTGTGGCATTCTCCCACTGTGCCTTAGGTGGAATTGAGACCTGGACCCTGGAATTTATGGACACAAATTTTTTTTTAAGCCGCCCCCCTTTGTGAGGGGGCTAGGAGGGCTCCTACAGGTTTCTTCCGGGGTGCTCCTGCTCCCACCCTTCCTGGCCCAGCACTCTTCCTTTGGTCTTTCCAGCCTCACTGCTATGGCAGGAATCCCTGTTGCACCCCAGTAATGTGGGAGTCAACCAATGGGAGTCTAATTAAGGCACCTCCCTCCCCCCCTCCCCACATTTAAAATGTTGTTAAAGTGTGCAGGGAGTGCTGCTGGACGTTTGTAAGGCATTGGCTCTTAAAGGAAGGCCTCTGAGAACACCACTTGCTCCCTGTCCTGGGGGCTCTAGTTGCAGTCCCACTTGGGCTGCAGCGTGACATGGAGATGGAGCAGAGGCAGCAAAGCAGACAAGCTACTCACAGAAGGAGAAGGGGAAGGAGGAGGAGGAGGTGGAAGAGGAAGAAGCAGGAGGAAGAAGCAGAAGAGGAGGAGGAAGAGGCAGAAGCAGAAAAGGAGGAAGTGGAATTGGAGAAGGAGGAAGCGGAAGGAAGGAGGCAACCCAGACAGCACCTTTCTGGCCGTGATATCCGGGATCAAATCATCCACCTGTGGTACCAGTGAGCACAACCCCTATTCCCTATTCAACATTAGTCCCACACCTCTGTTACTGACCATCACAGCATCCTCTTGGCCATGTTGCTGAAATAAAAGTCACCACAAAACAAACTTTCCAATCCAACTTTATACATCTATCCATCCAATATTACATCAAAAAATTAACTAATCACCCTTGTGCATTCCCTTAGCGACTGTCTTGTGTGTGCCTTTGCCTATCGTAGTGCTCCTAGGTAGTGCTACCCCAATGGCTGCAGCATGGCTGGTGGAAGGCTGCTGACTTTCAGTGGCAGAGAGGGCAGATGGCCTTGCAGGATGACCTAGTAGGCCCAGCTTTGGACTGCACCACCTCGGCATGGGTGGCAGCAGTCTAGGCTGGCTGGCTGACAGGAAATATCAAGGGCACTGGCAGTGGTGGGAGTACGAATGCTGTCATCCTGAGAGAGGACAGAAGGGTCGTCGTTCACGCATCCAGTGCCACTCCCCCGAGGCAGTGCCTCAGCAATCCTAGTAATCTGCTGGACTGCTGTGAAAGCCTGCAAGCCGCTTTCAACATAGGTAAACCCAGCTGTGATGACAGCAGTCTGTGCTTGAGTGGCAGCAAGCTGAGCCTGCATGATTTCAGCCTGAGCTTCCATTGCAGCACTCAGACATTAGGTGGCTTCTGCTTGTGCTGCAATTAAAGCGGAGACTTTAGCCATCAGACGCTGCATGATGGTTGGGTCCACAAGTGCGTTAATGGATCTGCCCAGCCCTTCCACGCTGGAAAGGATGGGCTCCAAGCTCTGCCCAAAGCCCTGTGCAAGGCTGGAGCTGGACTCCTCCATGCTCCTTGACATTGCATTCAGGCTTTCTGGCAGGCCTGTCAATGCACCAAGCATTTCATTGTGCATACCCATCAACGTTTTTCTGTAGGCCACCCCATTAAAGTCTTCATCTGTGTCGTGTGCCACTCGTCTGAGGTCATTAAACTTCTTTGGGCACTGGAGCCATGTCCTGGGGACGACACTGCTGGCAGTGACCGCCTCGGCGATCTGGTCCCACAGCCTTCTTACAGTGTTTCTGGAGGGCTTCTTGGTCCCCTGTGGGTAAAGGACCTCTCTTCGAGTGTTCACCTCCTGCACAAAGGCCTCAAGTGCTGTGTCCGAGACTCTGGGTGCCTTTTCCCTAGCCTGTTGAGCCATTTTGGCATAGCTAAAGCAGTTTTAAAATTTTTGATCACCAGGAGGCAGCTCACCTTTAAGAGGTGCAGACTGCCTTTAAGAGGTGCAGGCTAGCTTTAAGTGAAACTAGCCTCGCGTGAACATCGTAAGCTTTGGCCGACTGCTGAGCGCACAGCCAGTCAGCAGCGCGTGCAGCGCTGGGCTGTGCGCTGCTATCATTATAATTTGCAGGCAGCATGAATTTTATGTGCTGCCTGCACTCCTTTCAACGGGCGCTGGCCGATCGCGCATCACGATCCCTGCGCACATCTTCGGGCCTAATCCAATTTCACCCCCACTCTGTTTGCTGTAAGTCCCACCCCGCATCCAACTCATTGGCTGACACAGTGCTGTCAATACTTACTCTGATTAAGGTGCAAAATGCAGTTAATCAAATTAGTTCTTTCAAGGAGGCTGATTGGATACCAGCCTGAAGGACAAGGCTACATTGAAGGTCTGGTAAACTGAACTCTCCCTATTAGGACAGACAATCACAGAAAAAGGTTTTGGCTCTTTCACTCGGTAGGTATAGTCACAAACATGTCAAAGGTGTCTGGGCAATCGATCCAGACTTTATGAGCAAACCATATAAACCAAGGTGAAAAGAATTGAAGCAGCCACTACACGTGAGGTAGAGTATGTGTATTATATCTAAAGACAGGCTAGTAAGCAGTAATCAGATTAAAGTGGCTGCAATGCTGACACGGCTACAAGATCCCATAAAGAAATAATGGGGCCAGAAATTTGGGTCTCCACGGGTGAGTGCGCGCTGTGTACTCACCCGTAGACCCAACGAAAGTGGCGGTTTCGTGCATGCACTGCGCATGCGCTGGAAACCGGAACTTCCGTTCCCCTGAAGGAAGGGATTCAGAGGTCAAACGCGTGCGCCGGAGAGACAGCGCGCACGCAGCGAACTTCGCTTTTTTTTTTCAGGTTTCTCCGTGAGGGTAAGTACGGAGAAGCTGCGCAGGAAAAAAGGAGGCGCAAGGCCTGTTTTTAACAAGGTAAGTGGTGAATTAAGTACAATTTAAACATTTTTTCAACAGGTTTATCTTTTTTACATACTTTAAAGAAAGGTAAGTTTATTTTTAGCACCGTTAAAAAGTGTAATTAATTTTTTCAAAACTTAAAATTTTTGTTTAAAGTAGTTAATTTATGTAATTTATAGTTATTTTAAAAATGTGATTTTTAAAAAAATTTATTTGAAGTTTTAGTGAGGTTTTGGGGCTGATCTCTATTCATAGATTTGACAGGTCTTCCTGTCAGAATCTATGAATGAAGATTCCTTGCTCCGATTGGCTCTCCATGGCCCACGTGGTCCCAGGGGACGCTTCGAACTAACTGCGCCCCTGAGATACACAAGCACTGCGCACCGGCAGCTGGAGGAGGCCCAGGAGCCGAATTCCACGCGGGCCCGAAGCACAACGGCAGGCGCGGTAGGTAAGTACGCGCGCGATCCTTGCACCTGCGGGAAGCCGGAGAGCCGAATTTCTGGCCCAATGTGACTTAAAACAAAGCAGACTGGTAATCTGTCACAGTCACTTCAAGTCTGATTTTCACTGGGAGCAGCATGGTTGCTATGGAAATGTTTGTTGTTTAGTGTGGGATTTTCTGGACTGCATGGTAAAAAGGAGTTTATGACCTGGAAACTATACTGTTCAAGATTATCATATGAACACTTAACATGTCTGCATCAAATTCCTTAGTCCGCTGTTTTAAAATGATTTGAAATGAACCTATTAAGCATTCCTATAATAATGCCACACAGCATTTAATGCTCTGATATGTCCAAACATGGAGAGAATACTGCTGTAAAGATCATATTACATTGGTGCTATCCCATGGTCTGAATGATTCAGCCTGCAATATATATCCAGGTCTAACTTTATCACATGGTGCACTGTGACACCATTGCTGTCAGAAATTGAAAACAATCCCAAATTTACATGAAAGTAAAAAAATCTCCACATGTTGTAGAATAAAAACAACCTGGACTTTATTTTAATGACATTTATAAACATTTTCTCTCCAGGTTAATGTTATCACCTCAACAATCAATTTGTTACTGCCTTGAAACACACTGAGCACTGTGTGTTCCATGCGATGTTAGGTTGGTATCCAAGAGTTTTCACTCCACTGGCACGGGAATAAATTTCCCAGACTTTTTTTCTGCATGGAAGTTTTATCTGTTCTGGCTTATTCCACAGACCAGTTGGGCCAAATGACCTGTATTCTGTGCTGTAAATTCTATGTAATTCTATGTTTGATCCTGATAATCAATTCCATTAATTTACACAGAATTGAAGTGAGAATCATGGGCCTGTAATTGCCTGTGTTTGTTTTGTCACCCTTTTTGAATATGGGCATCACATTAGCCTCTTTCCAATCTATTGGTACCTTTCCAGTGTCCACTAATTACCTCATAATAATTGTCAGCACCTCACAAATCTCCTTGCTAGTTTTCCTCAACATTCTGGGATATATGCCATCTAAGCCCAGCGATGTTTTTTTTATTTTAAGTGATTTCAGCTTGTCTAGGGCTTCCATCTCATTTGTGTATTGTGCCTTGCTTGTTTCTGTTGTATTCCCTCTCTTCCCTATCTAATCATAGTGAAAGTATCTATTCCCTCTCTTCCCTCCCTAACAATGTCACCTCAAAGTCCCCCAAGGATACATTCTTGATCCCCTCTTCTTCCTCATCTACTTGCTGCCCCTTGGTGACATCCACCAGAGAAAGAAGATCAGCTTTCACACGTATGCTGATGACATCTAGCTCTACCTCTCTTGACCAGAGTACTTGTTTGACATCCAGTCTTAGATGAGGAACAATTTCCTCCAAGTAATCATTGAGAAGACTGAAGCTGTTGTCTTCGACCTCATGCTACAATCTGTGTACTCTCGCCATCAACTCCATCCTAACCCTATGCACCATGTCAGTCTGAACCAGACGGTTTGTAACCTTAAGATCCCATGTGATCCTGAGCCAAGCATCCAACCCCAAATATGGCCTACTTCCACCTTTGCAAGATCACCTGCCTCTGCCCCTACCTCAGCCCATCTGATGCTGAAACCTTCATCCATATCCTTGTCGCCTCCAGTCTCGATTATTCCCCTGGCTGGCATCCTATCCTCCACCCTTCACATACCAGCTCATTCAAAACTCTGCTGCCTGCAACGTAAGCAAGAAAACAGTATTAGAAAAAATAATGGGCCAGAAATTCAGGTCGGGGGCTTCCTGCGGGTGCAAGCCCCCGATCTGCATTTGGATACCGCGCCTGCCGTTGTGCTGTGGACCCGCATGGAATTCGGCTCCTGGGCTTCCTCCAGCTGCCGGCGCGCAGTGCTTGCGTATCCCAGCGGCGCAACTAGTTCAAAGCGTCCCCTGGGACCACGTGGGCCATGGAGAGCCAATCGGAGCAGGGAATCTTCATTCATAGATTTGACAGGAAGACCTGTCAAATCTATGAATAGAGATCGGCCCCAAAACCTCACTAAAACTTCAAATAAATTTTAAAAAATCACATTTTTAAAATAACTATAAATTACATCAATTAACTACTTTAAACAAAAATTTAAATTTTTGAAAAAATTAATTACACTTTTTAACGGTGCTAAAAATAAACTTACCTTTCTTTAAAGTATGTAAAAAAGATAAACCTGTGGAAATAATGTTTAAATTGTACTTAATTCACCACTTACCTTGTTAAAAGCAGGCCTTGCGCCTCCTTTTTCCCGGCGCAGCTTCTCTGTACTTACCCTCATGGAGAAACCTGAAAAAAAACCCGAAGTTCGAGGTCTACGCGCTGCCTCTCCGGCGCACGCATTCGTCCTCTGAACCTCTTCCTTCAGGGGAACGGAAGTTCCGGTTTCCAGCGCATGCGCAGTGCATGCGCGAAACCGACACTTTCATTGGGTCTACGGGTGAGTACCCAGCGCGTACTCACCCGTGGAGACCCGAATTTCTGGCCCATTGGCACTAAAGACTGACAAAGCCCCAGGACCTGATGGTTTACACCCCAGGGTTTTAAAGGAAGTAGGTGAGAAAATTGCAGATGCTTTAGCCATAATCTTCCAAAGCTCTCTTGATTCAGGAATTGTCCCTTTAGATTGGAAAATTGCAAATGTAACTCCATTATTTAAGAAAGGTGAGAGAGAAACCAGGACAATTATCAACCTGTTAGTATACCATCGGTTGAGGGGAAGTTATTAGAATCTATAATTAAAGACAGAGTGACTGAGCACTTAGAGAAATTTGAGCTGATTAGAGAGAGTCAAGATGGATTTGTAAAGGGTAGGTCACGTCTAACGAACCTAATTGAATTTTTTGAGGAAGTAACTAAAGTAGTAGACATGGGAATGGCTATGGATGTAGTTTATATGGATTTCCAGAAGGCATTTGATAAGGTGCCACATAAGAGACTGTTAGCTAAAATTAAAGCTCATGGAATTGAAAGCAAATTATTGACCTGGTTAGGACATTGGTTAGGCGATAGAAGACAGAGAGTGGGGATAAGGGGTATGTATTCGAATTGGAAGGAAGTGACTAGTGGTGTCCCACAAGGATCTGTGTTGGGGCCTCAACTATTCACTATATTTATTAATGACTTAGATAACATAATAGAGATCCATATATTTAAGTTTGCCGATGACACAAAGATTGGTGATATAGTAAGTAGTGTAGACAGGAGCATAAAATTACAAAGAGACATTGATAGATTAAGTGAGTGGGCAAAACTGTGGCAGGTGGATTTTAACACAGATAAGTGAGAGGTCATCCATTTTGGACCAAAAAAGGATAGATCCGAGTATTATTTAAATGGTGAAAAGCTAGGAACAGTGGAGATCCAAAGAGATTTAGGGGTCCATGTACACAGATCACTAAAATGTAGTAGTCAGGTACAAAAAATTATCAAGAAGGCTAATGGAATGTTAGCCTTTATAACTAGAGGGCTAGAATATAAAGGGGAGGAAGCCCTGGTTAGACCACATCTGGAGTATTGTGTACAGATCTAGGCACTGCACATTAGAAAGGATATATTGGCCTTGGAAGGAGTGCAGTGCAAATTTACCAGAATGTTACCAGGGCTCCAAGGGTTACATTATGAGGAGAGATTATATAAACTAGGCTTGCATTCCCTGGAATATAGAAGGTTAAGGGGTGATTTGATTGAGGTTTATAGGATTTGAAAGGAATTGATAGGGTAGATAGCGAGGAATTTTTCCTACTGGTGGAGGAGTCTCGGGCAAGGGGACATAACCTTAAATTCAGAGCCAGGCCATTCAGGGCAGAAGTTAAGAAACACATCTTCAGGCAAAGGGTGGTAAAAGTGCAGAATTCTCTCCCACAAAAAGCACTGAATGCTAGCTCAATTAATAATTTTAAATCTGAGATTGATAGATTTTTGCTAGACAAGGGTATAAAAGGGTCTGGAGCCAAGGCAGGTGGATGGCGTTAACATACAGATCAGCCATAATCTCATTGAATGGCGGAACAGGCTCGAGAGGCTGAATGGCCTACTCCTGTTCCTATGTTCCTGTATCCTATCCTGCACAAAGTCCCACTCACTCATCACCCTTGTTCTCACTGACCTACATTGCCTCAAATTTAAAATTCGCAGCCTTGTGTTTAAATCCCTCCATGTCCTCATCGCTCCTATCTCTGTAACCTTTTCCAGCACTACAACCTCCCCCAACCTCTCTGTTCCTCTGACTCTGTTCTCTTGTGCATCCCCCCATCCTTCGCTACACCATTGACGGCCATACCTTCAGCTGCCTCGGCTCCATGCTCTGGAATTCCCTCTTTAAAACCCACTGCCTCTCCACTTCCCTCTCCTCCTTATGGCCCTCCTTAAACACCACCTTTTTGACCAAGCTTTTGGTCACCCGATAATACCTCCTTCTTTGGCTCGGTGTCAATTTTTCTTTATGCCTTTATGAAGCATTCTGGGACGTTTTCCTACATGAAAGGAGCCTGCATAAGTGCAAGATGTTGTTGCTGTCCTGACAACAGTGACTGACAATGGCACCCAGGTGGCCTGGGTAATTAGTCTAGGGGATGGGATCCTACATTGTGGGTGTTCCAAAACACTGCAGGGACTGTACCTGAGTTCAAGAACTAGAGGAAAGGCACAGTAGCTCCCCATGACATACAGGGGCTTTGGTAGGTGTGCTATTTGACTCCTATTCATCTGTTGCGATTCACATTCAAATAGCCTTCCTGGTTCACCCCAGCCTGCAGGTGGCACTGTGCTGCAACAGTCTAGTCCCGGAGTAAAAAGTGACAGAGTTATGTCAAGAATAAGATGGTCAAATAAATTGTTATATTATCCATAATAATCATTCATTGTACACAACCTGACATCAGGCAGCAACTAGCCGAAGCAAGTATATTGGAGTGTAAGTGGCATTATTTCTGTTTCCTTCTGAATAAACAATTCTGTCCTCTCGGGGACGATTTTAACTCTATTCGCCTGACGAAACCCGGGTGGGGTCGACAGATAAAATACCCCAAGGTACTTACCCGCCCTGGAGCTGCCACCATCGCGCCGTCCGCCATTCTAACTTGCTCTCCTGAGCAGGCAGCAAGGACACCAACCTCAAAGCCGCTGGGGTCCTTTTTTAACCGATTGCATCATCGTGACCCCGACTGCAATTTTAACTCAGGCCTGAGCAGGGGGCTTCCGCTGCGGCTTTCCCACTAGGCCAGCTCGGGACAGGAGAGGATCAGCCCCAGAAGAGTCCAACAAAAAAAGGTAAGCTTGGTTCTTTCCTTTGTGGGGGCCAGGAGGAGCAGGAGTATTCCCCCAGGCCCGACAAGGAAAGCTTAGGCCTCCCCTGCCCCGAACTTCCCCCCACCTCCTTCCCAAATGCGAGACACCCGTAAGATGTCCCCGGAACACAATCCCACCACTTAACACCTCCAGGGCCTGCTGACCTCCCACCTGGAATGGCCGGGAAGTGGGCCAGCGACACATTAATGAGGCCCAGGAGCTAAAATAACCCAGGCCTGATATCGGCAGCAGCGGATGAATTTCCAACTCACTTCAATACCCCACCGGCCTAAAAGCAGCCGTAGTTAAAATTGGTTCCCTTGTGTTGCTGTGACTCTCACCTACCTACTATTCATTCTATAAATCATTCCTGTGGATGTGTCACACTTTATAAATGTACAATTGTCATATATACATTAAATCAAGTGGTGTAAGGTTCATCAGCTGATCTTGGGGGGTTGAAATTGCGCTGTGGGACATTAGTAACCAAGGTGCTAAAGAAAGAAAGAACCTGCATTTATATAACACCTTCCACAACCTCTGTACATCCCAAAGCGCTTTACAGTCAATGCAATATTTTTTGAAGTATAGTCACTATTGCAATGTAGAAAACACAGCAGCCAATTTGTGCACAGCAAGGTACCATAAACAGTAATGAGATAATGACCAGATAATCTGTTTTTTAGTCATGTTGCTTGAGGGATAAATATTAGTCAGGGCTTTGAAATAGTGCCATGGGATTGTTTATGTTCAGCCAAGGGGACAGACAGGGCCTCAATTTAACATCTCATTTGAAAGACGGCACCTCCAACAGTGCAGCACTGCACTGAAGCGTCAGTTTGGATTATCTGCTAAAGTCTCCACAGTGGGACTTAAACCCACATCCTTCTGGTTCAGTGGTGAAAGTGCTACCACAGAGCCAAGACTGACAACACATTTATAGACAGTTCCTCTGCCTATCGGTTAAACAAGAGCACTCACTCCTCAATTAAAATAGCATACATTGAATTTTACATGAACGTTTTAAAGTGCTTGTTACTGATATCGCTTAACGTGATCTCAACATAACGGTGTTTTAAAGACTTGCTTTGCTGGTTTAGTGGTAGATAGTGGTGTGATCGCTATTCTGTTAGTAGGAGGCAAATCTGTTGCAATCTGCTGACAAATTCCAAAAGCTAGGCGGTAAAAATGTGCTGACAATTTGTATGTGTGTGTTAATGTGGTGTTGACAAATGATAGAAGCTTGTGGTAGACTGGTGGACAGATCGGGCTGGATTTTACTCACCGAGACGAGTTGGGGGCGGGACTGCTGCCTTCCGGGTTCTAGTCCCGCCCCCAGCGACGTCTGACGAACAGACGCTATTTTGCCCTGATTGGCCTTGTTAAGCCCGCCCTGCGGGCTTGCCGGCCAATTAAGAAAAGCCGGTGTCAGATGACGTCAGTTGATGACGCTTCATCTGCCGGTTTTCTGAAAGGCATGTGCGCCACACTTGTTTGACAGATGATTTGACAGCGTTTGACAGCATTGAGGTGCTGTCAAACCCAGCCCATTGTGTCTGTGGCAGATATTTGCCGACTTTGTTTTTGTTTTCCAGGCACCTGAAATTTGCAGAATTTGGTGACATTTCTGCACATGATCCAAAACATAATCTGCAAGTAAATCTGTTAAACAGTGATTTTTTTCTTTAGTTTATAAACTAGAGGGTGGAAGTTTGTCTTGGGCAGTAGCGGGAAACGGGTGATTGTGAATTGGTCGTCCGTTTTACACTCTGCACAATTTTCCTTTCCATTGACTGAGGGGGAGTTCAGAGTGGGAGGCATACATGCCAAATGTCATTTGATGCGCTTTTAACCCTACCTGCCCGGCAGAAACCGGGCGGGTGGGCAGTTAAATTCAGCCGGGAGACTTACCCACTGACGCTTTGCTCATTCCAGCTGTCTTCTATTTTAACCTGCTCTTCTGAGCGGGCATCAAGGACAAGAACCTGAAACCGACGAGGTCCTTCTTTAAATTGGGGCCTGAGGATGCAAAACCAGGTGGGATTGGTGGGTTAGATATAAAGAGGCACTTAGCAGCAGCTCAGTGGCTCATAGGATCTTTCGCTTTGTCAGGTGATTTTCCAGCTTCCAGATTGCTGCTGACAAAATTTATTGATGCCTCATCACCCTCACAAAGCCTTCCGTGATTATCATGGGTGCTATTATTGCTGGTTTCTTCTGGATAGAGGAACATTTGGAAGAAGATGAGCAGCAGCTGGGCCTATCAGAAGACAGCAGGAGGTGGGAGGCGGCGCTGCTCGTAGGCGGCCAAATCCAGCACACAGGGTGTACAGGCCCAGAGTCACCGCCTTGGATTTAGGTGAAGGGCAGTGCAGGAGGAGGCTGCCCTTCCCCAGCCAGGCTGCCTCAGACCTCTGCAACCTTCTGTAACAGGCCCTGCTGCCTGCTGGATCCGGGGATTTGCTGCTCATCTGTCGTCCCGCAATCCTCTGCAATGTTCTTCCGGCAAAATTCCCAGCGCAGCCTCTCTTTAAATAGGCCTCGGGAGTCTCGCGCGCCTGGTGGGTAGGCTGCTCGATTCCCACCCCGATTGTGGGGGGGGGGGGGGGGGGGGGGGGGCGAGGGGCAGCCCGTAAGTCATTTAGGACTGAGATGAGGAGAAATTTCTTCACTGAGGGTGGTGAACCTGTGGAATTCTCTACCCCAGAAGGCTGTGGAGGCCAAGTCACTGAATATATTTAAGAAGGAGATAGATAGATTTCTAGACGCAAAAGGCATCAAGGGGTATGGGGAGAGAGCGGGAATATGGTATTAAGATAGAGGATCAGCCATGATCATATTGAATGGCAGAGCAGGCTCGAAGGGCCGAATGGCCTACTCCTGCTCCTATTTTTCTATGTTTCTAAGTCAAATACTAATAAGACCCGGGCATGAAAATCGCCTGTGCATCATGTTGACGATACCATGGGGCTTCCCGCCCGCCCGATTCGCGCCCTGAGTTAACATTGGGGCTATGGTCTCCATTTCCTTTCAGGGTTTCAGGGACTTCCCACAAGAGGTGGTGCTGGGCTTGCAATAGGCGCAGGCCCAGCATTGACATGTGGGTCCAGCGTTGACTTTGGGTGGCCTGTGCAGCTCCACGCCAGAGGGTGAAAGGAAAATTGGCGATGGCAACTTCCATTGTGACCAAAATGATGGATGCGAAATAGGAGAGTGATTTATACACAGATGTGACCTATGGCTCGGGATGTAATGACTAAGTATAAAAGGAATTATCAGCAGTTAAAAAACAGCCCTGCTGTCGAGGATGTGCTGTGTGTGTTGGAAGACAGGTTTCCTTGGACCTTTTCTGTCCATCCAGAGCCCGAAGGCTGCATTGGTGAGTAAGAGTCTGGCATCTGAAAAAAAAATATTAAAATATTCCTTTGCACTAGTGCAGAACCGTTGAAGATCGGGCCCATTGTACCTGATGACATGCCAGGAAAGCAGTCACATCTCATCCGTGTCTTGACAAATTGGTCTCACCGCAGTGAAATGTCCAACTTTTGATTAGCCTGATCCCAGCTGGATTCCTTTAATTTTCTAATCACTGTCCCAAAGCACAGATAATGTATCATGGCTCGCATTCACAGCAGAAACATTAAAGCGCTGACTGCGACCTTTGACATTTTATTAAGTCATCCAGACCTCTTTGTAATACCAGCATGCTACATCTTGAAGGAGAGTATAACAATGCTATTGTTAACTTGCTACACTGAAACAGCCCGTAGAATACTGCGTCACATACGATCCTGGTGAGGCAAATCCGATAGGATTCTACCGAGCCAATATTAATCCTTATATGGTATAAAGCTCTTATTTGGAAGACCAATATTATCATCAATCTGCTTGGAATTTCTGCTGCTGCAGCAAGAGTGAAAGATTACAGACAGCAGGATCCCTCTCTCTTTACCTTCTCGCGCTTACCACTTCGCAAAGTGTCGAAAGCATAATGGATTCTTGTTTCTTGTGTCTGACATTTCTGGCATAATCTTGTGCGATTACAGTATGTCAGCACAGAGATGGTGTGAAATGCCAGCCAAAGTAAGATA
This sequence comes from Squalus acanthias, assembly GCA_030390025.1. NCBI lineage: Eukaryota > Metazoa > Chordata > Chondrichthyes > Squaliformes > Squalidae > Squalus > Squalus acanthias. The sequence continues at coordinate 105,653,802 of CM059433.1, forward strand.
AGTATGAAGGAGCTGCGTACGATTTAAACATCTGACTGCTGGTGCTGCAGGTTTCTGATGTGACAGGTCAGCTTTGACCAGACAAAAACAATCTCCTTTGCCGTCTTGCGCTCGCTCAGTTGGCGAGTGCACCACCTGGTCTGTAATTCAGTCGTACAAACCGGGAGGGTCCCCAGGTTTTGATCCCCAGTCCGTGCTGAATTCGCTGATCCCAGCGGGATAGGGTTGCCAACCCTCCCATTATTGCCCTGGAGTCTCCAGGAATTGAAGATTGATCGCCAGGGCACCGCATCGAGCAATCCCGGAGAAAAATCACCGGGACATTAAAAGAAATCGTGTGCTTCTGAAATTTTCTTTGAACACTCATGATTATTCATTCTAAAAAAAAATAAAATCGGCGATTGGAGAAAGGGCTGTTTGACTGAAGTTGCGAATCTTCCAATCGGGTAATGAAGAGTCTGTTTGCATCTTAATTGGCTTGGGAAGGTGGTGCGCCACGAGGAGGGACGGGTTGGTAGACCAATGGTGGTGGGGGGCAGAGGGAGATGGCAGGCCATGTGCTGAAATCTCCAGGAATATGTCCAACCAAAGTTGCCAACCCTAAGCCAGGCTGACAGGAGGACTGGAATGCTATAATTGGCATCAGTGCTCCTGGGCCAGGAAAGGAACTAATTAGCCAGAGTTTTTTTATCGGGCATGGTCACCATTCGGCTGGAAAGTAAACGTGTGTGGTTTCCGGGTGGGCACAGGGTTGGGCATTGGCTCTGATCTTCCCCATAGGTAAACAGCCAGTGACACTCATAGGCAGAATGTTAATATGGAAGCGGGTCAGAAGTGGAGGGCGGGGGGGTGGTTTTGGGGGCTAGAAAGTGGTCGTGCAACCTGGAGGAGCGGGTGTCCTGCAGGCCCCACCGAATTTAACGGCAGATGGAGAGGCTGGCTGGCTGCGGGCAGGTAGGCCTGTGGCACTAGGCTGCAGAGAGGAGGGAGGGAGGGATCAAGTGTGGGCTGGGGGGTGGTCGGGGGCCGGAGGAGCATCTGGGATGGGGGAAGGATCAGGGCCGGGATCATCTGCAGGTTGGGAGGATTGGGGCGGGAACATCGGTGGGGGGGGGTGTGGCAGGGAGAAGGATCACAGCCAAAGGATCGGGGCTTGAGGGGGGATCAGAGGCCCGGTGGGGGGGATCGGAAGGGTCTGGGGCATGCCCGACCGTGAGTTGTAGGTGAGGCAGGAACGCTGGATCCTGTAAGTGTAAAGGCACTTACCTCCTGGACCCAGCAGTCCTCGCCTTACTTTAGCTGGCAGGTTCCCCGAGGCTGGCGCATCCCAACCAGCCAGAGTTAAATTTGTAATGGTGGATCACCGTGAGGCACGCCAGCCTCATTATAATATTTAAATGGGCGATTCCCAATGCCATTTGGGTGAAATACTGGAGGGAATCAGCATCTTCTGGAATAAGGAAAAGAAAATCGGATGGAAAAATCACTTCCCAGAACAAATCCCATCTATTAGCGCCTATTGTACACTTTACTAGGCGGGGCCTCAAATCGCAGCCCCTCCGGCACAATCCTTCCATAACTCCAATGGCCGCAATTTAGGCCAGAACCCAGCATATTCAGGACCCAGCCTTTCCTGGCAGTTTCCGTGTGGTCTTGTAAGGGGTAGAATCTCTGTCAGACCCGAAACAAAGCTCGTGATGTGGGGATGGGGAGATGCAGGGAGGAGCGTGGGAGTCTCCTAGGCTTGGAAATCCTGCCTCCCCAGTCTGGCGGTGCGTTAGTGGGCTGGTATGACGAGTGGAAGCCAGCATACCAGCCTACCAATCAGCTGTAGTAAGGCCAATCTGTGTGTCCAGTCCTGGACTGTAGACGGAATCCCAAAGGGATAATAGGAATTTTGCAGGTACATTTCAGCCCGTCTACAAAGGGGGCACTCATGTCTTCTTTCTGGGGGTGCCTGAGCACTGCCTCCTAGGCCCAGCACCACTTGCCGCATTTTGCGGGTTCCTGGGGCAGACCGGTGCCCAAGATGTGCCCGATTTATTTAAATTTAAATGAAGTGACTTCCCCCCCGACCCTCCCGCACATTAGCGGGGTCTGCACTGGAGGCCATGGGTGGCTGCATCCTGGCACTTACACTGGAATGTCGGGTCTCTGGGTTTTGGAGCCGAATGATTTTAACCGTGTCTTTAAATATGTTGATATTTGAGCACAACTGATCCAGCATGTATCCTTTCTCTTTCTCTTTTTCTCTGTTTTTCCTGTTGATATTTGATTTTGAGTGAATCATGAATGCTTCTGATGATTCAATCATACCTTGGTCTTGAAAGCCCTAGAAAGTCCACAAAATATCAAGCGAATGTTAATGATGCATATCTGTCCGGTATAGTTTGAACACATGCTCATCCTATATGGTCAGTATATGTATGCTGTCGTTAAGTGCATTGTATGCTTGCATTTAAGAGCGGGATCAACTTAATGGAGAAGCTGGTATTTGAGAGTGCAATAGTCTGTGTTCATGGAGAATCTGGTACTGTATTTGGGAGTGAGACAGGCTAGGTTAATGGAGAATCTGGCATTAACAACATTTCCCTTTATTAAGTAGTATCTGCTTTGCATGCGGTTCCTTCACTGAGAGATATGTTATTGATGGGAGGCAACAGTTAAAAAGCAGCACATCACAAAATACAATAACTGCTCCTATCAATGTAATGATCATTGCCACAACATTAGAAAGGAAAAGAAATACTGGAAATCTAAATTAACACAGAAAATGCTGGAAGTGCAAAGCATTTGTCAGCATCTGAAAGAAAAAGATAGGCTAACATTTTGTGTGGGACCCTTCATCGAACTCATCTGCGATGTTAACCTGTGTTTCTCGGTCAGATGCTGACTGAATTTCTGTGAATCTTCAGCAGTTTTTGTTTTTGCCACAACAGTATCACTTTCAGTCACTTTCAGCCTGGACTATGAGCAACCTTTTCACAAGATCAAATTTCTCATAAGCACTCAGAGATAAACATCTTTTGGCACCTTTTGGGTGAAGTGCTATTAACAGCAGCCTATTTGAAAGTCTGAATTTAACACACAATTTTGGTCCTAATTGCTGATGACCATAATTTGAACTTGCCTGGAGGTGCTAAACCAGAAACCTGAAGGTTTAGCACTCAAGAGCTGATGAGACGTATTTTCGTGGAGCAGTATATGTGGGCTCCTCGCACCCACTTCCACTGAAGGTGTGTAGCGCTCTGGCTGACACACAGCAGCACATTGCAAGATGGCTCAGGGACTGAGGGAGAGGGCGCACAGGTTCTTGGATGCGGCACTGGAGGTCCTGGCGGAGGAGGTCCAGAGGAGGAGGGATGTCCTTTATCCCGCAGGGGGAAGGATGCCACCTCGCCCTCCCCACCCTCCTGTTGCTCGCTCCTGCTGCAGATGGTGCTGCTCTGTCTGGCCACATATCCTCCTCCCATTCCTCGTCCAAACCCAGGGGCACCCCTAGCAAGATGCCCATGACCAAGCACTCCCTTTCTCCTGGTGACTCCTATAAGGTCTCCAATAAGGTGGAGTAGCACTGCACTCACTCTTTTTAGGGGAATTCCTCAGAGAATTTCCAGAATAAATGTTGCTTGAGTGTTGGTGAAGTCTTGACAAAATGTCCCAGAAAGTCTCCTGACGTGTTTCAGAAGTCCTCTTCACAGCTCCAGCAGCAATGATCATGAAATGGTGAGTATCCTTTTATGTGGTGAGTATGTGAACATGAGAACATAAATAGGAGCAGGAGTAGGCCGCATGGCCCCTCGAGCCTGCTCCGCCATTCAATAAGAACATGGCTGAACTTCTACATCAACTCTACTTTCCTGCCCTATCCCCATATCCCTTGATTCCCTTCGTGCTCAAAAATCTATCGATCTCAGTCTTGAATATACTCATCGACTGAGCCTCCAGAGCCCTCTGAGGGAGAGAATTCCAAAGATTCACAACCCTCTGAGTGAAGAAATTTCTCCTCATCTCAGTCCTAAATGGCCGACCCCTTATCCTGAGACTATGACCCCTGGTTCTGGACTCTCCAGCCAGGGGAAACAGCCTCTGAGTATCTACCCTGTCAAGTCCTCTAAGAATGTTATACTCATCCCTTTAAGTTGCACTTGAAATAGACAGCAACGCAGTGTTTACTCCCAAACAGTTGGTCGCTGTTAGGAGAGGGCGTTAGTTGAAGTGCTAGCCACCAAAATGCCATGCAGCCTCTTCAATGCATGTTCCAGACATTTTAACTGGCAATCAGCTGTTTAACAAGCCTCCGAGTGGCTGTTCCTAGGGCTGGATTCAACTCCTTTACCAAGATGCCGTCTTGCGCTAAACCAGGATTGCAGCTTGAGACCCCATCTTGGCCACCTCTTTACCTCTTTAGTGCCTAAAGTATTTGTCGAAAATCGCCCTCAAACTGTTTTCGGCATCCTTATATGTCACATTGGCAACACACCTTCCCATTAGGCCTATGCTACGATCTTATTATCTTATTCAGATATGGCATTGATTTGCACCCTTGTATCCAGTTTAAATCATCAGTTTTGCTTAGTCGGTTAATTTGCAGCTATTGTATCCACATAAACCTCCGCAGTGTACAGATGATTTTGTCAGTTCTGCCATTTGTAACATTTTATATAATAGTATTTTTTTTGCCATCTTTCCTACACGGTTTCCCAAAAGACTTGGCAACTTTTGGTTCGATAGTAAATTTCACAATATCCACATAATCTTTCTTGTCTTCCTAATAGCTCTGATGGATTGTATTTCAGATTCCTCATTTAATTGTCTCTTAATCTCTTCCTGAATACTGCCTAAATACGCAGGTTTGGCAACCGTTCAAATTGACACGGTTGTATTGAACAGCAGACCTTGCTCTTGCTGCTGTCGTTTTCTTAGAATGATCAGATGCTTTGACAAATTATTCCGCCCTTTATTACTGATCTTCATATCTTCCTACAAGTCCTTAAATCAGTTACATACATGGCAATAGACTGAGTGTCATGGTGCTGTGCTGCCATGAATGCCTGTGTGCTTGAGTGAGTGAGTAAAGGAATGAGTAAGATGAGAAAGAATAACAATAGGTAAAGGATAGGGCTAGCCCTGTGTTTGGGAGAGACCTCTGGGGTCATCCTCCTCACCTCCCTCTGTGGCCTCCAGTGCCAGGATTTGTAGACTTGTCTCTTCAAGTCTGCTCAAGTACCTGTAGTTGCAGGACTTGTATTCCTTTGCTCCTTCTTGTTAGTTGCTGCCTTTCCTGAAGATAGATAAGTGCTCCAATTTTAACCTAACCTGCTCGGTGGGAATGAGGTGGGTTTGGGTTGAATGCCCGTTTAACACACTGCCTGTTTAACACCCCGCCCGTTTAACACCCCGCCCGTTTAACACCTCGCCCAATGATACACCCCGCCCGTTTAACATCCCGCCCGATTATAGACCACGCCCAATTATACACCCCGCCCAATGATACACCCCGCCCGTTTAACACCCGGCCCGATTATACACCCGGCCCGATTATACACCCGGCCCGATTATACACCCCGCCCGATTATACACCCCACCCGATTATACACCCCACCCGATTATACACCGCACCCGATTATACACCCCACCTGATTATACACCCCGCCTGATTATACACCGTACCTGATTATACACTGCACCCGAATATACACCCCGCCCGTTTATACACCCCGCCCGATGATACACCCCGCCCGATGATACACCCCACCCGATGATACACCGCACCCGATTATACACCCCACCTGATTATACACCGCACCCGATTATACACCCCGCCCGATGATACACCGCACCCGATTATACACCCCGCCCGATGATACACCCCACCCGATTATACACCCCGCCCGAATATACACCCCACCCGATTATACACCCCACCTGATTATACACCGCACCCGATTATACACCCCACCCGATTATACACCCCGCCTGATTATACACCGCACCCGATTATACACCCCGCCCGATTATACACCGCACCCGATTATACACACCACCCAATTATACACCCCACCCGATTATACACCCCACCTAATTATACACCCCACCCGATTATACACCCCACCCAATTATACACCCCACCCGATGAAACACCCCACCCGATGATACACCCCACCCGATTATACACCGCACCCGATTATACACCCCATCCAATTATACACCCCACCCGATTATACACCCCACCCAATTATACACCCCACCCGATTATACACCCCATCCGATTGTACACCCCGCCCGATTATACAACCCGCCCGATTATACACCCCACCCGATTATACACCCCGCCCGATTATACACCCTGCCCGATTATACACCCCGCCCGATTATACACCCCGCCCGATTATACACCCCACCCAATTATACACCCCGCCCGATTATACACACCACCCAATTATACAACCCACCCGATTATACACCCCATCCAATTATAGACCCCACCCGATTAGACACCCCACCCAATTATACACCGCACCCGATTATACACCCCACCCAATTATACACCCACCCGATTATACACCCAACCCGATTATACACCCCGCCCGATTATACACCCCACCCAATTATACACCACATCCAATTATACACCCCATCCAATTATACACCCCACCCAATTATACACCCAATCCAATTATACACACCACCCAATTATACAGACCACCCAATTATACACCGCACCCGATTATACACCCCACCCAATTATACACCCACCCGATTATATACCCCACCCGATTATACACCCCACCCGATTATACACCCCACCCAATTATACACCCCGCCCGATTATACACCACACCCAATTATACACCCGGCCCGATTATACACCCCACCCAATTATACACCCGGCCCGATTATACACCCCACCCGATTATACACACCACCCAATTATACACCCAGCCCGATTATACACCCCACCCAATTATACACCCGGCCCGATTATACACCCCACCCGATTATACACCCCACCCGATTATACACACCACCCGATTATACACCCCACCCGATTATACACCCCACCCGATTATACACCCCACCCAATTATACACCCCGCCCGATTATACACCACACCCAATTATACACCCGGCCCGATTATACACCCCACCCAATTATACACCCCACCCGATTATACACCCCATCCAATTATACACACCACCCAATTATACACCCCACCCGATTATACACCCCACCCAATTATACACCCCGCCCGATTATACACACCACCCAATTATACACCCCACCTGATTATACACCCCACGCAATTATACACCCGGCCCGATTATACACCGCGCCCAATTATACACCGCACCCGATTATACACCGCACCCGATTATACATCGGGCCCGATAATACACCTCGCCCGATTATACACCTCGCCCGATTATACACCCCGCCCGATTATACACCCCGCCCGATTATACACCCCGCCCAATGATACACCCCGCCTGTTTAACATCCCGCCCGATTATACACCCCACCCAATTATACACCCCACCCGATTATTCACCCCACCCAATTATACAGCCCACCCAATTATTCACCCCACCCAATTATACACCCCGCCCAATTATACACCCCGCCCAATGATACACCCCGCCCGTTTAACACCCGGCCCGATTATACACCCGGCCCGATTATACACCCGGCCCGGTTATACACCCCGCCCAATGATACACCCCGCCCAATGATACACCCCGCCCGTTCAACACCCGGCCCGTTTAACACCCGGCCCGATTATACACCCGGCCCGATTATACACCCGGCCCGATTATACACCCCACCCGATTATACACCCCACCCAATTATACACCCCGCATGATTATACACCGCACCTGATTATACACTGCACCCGATTATACACCCCGCCCGATTATACACCGCACCTGATTATACACCGCACCCAATTATACACCCCACCCGATTATACACACCACCCAATTATACACCCCATCCAATTATACACACCACCTAATTATACACCCCACCCAATTATACACACCACCCAATTATACACCACACCCAATTATACACCCCATCCAATTATACACACCACCTAATTATACACCCCATCCAATTACACACACCACCCAATTATACACCCCACCCAATTATACACCCCACCCAATTATACACCCCATCCAATTATACACCCCACCCAATTATACACCCCATCCAATTATACACACCACCTAATTATACACCCCATCCAATTACACACACCACCCAATTATACGCCCCACCCAATTATACACCCCACCCAATTATACACCCCATCCAATTATACGCCCGACCCAATTATACACCCCACCCAATTATACACACCACCCAATTATACACACCACCCAATTATACACCCCATCCAATTATACACCCCACCCAATTATACACCCAATCCAATTATACACCCCACCCGATTATACAACTCACCCGATTATAGACCCCACCCAATTATATACCCACCCGATTATACACCCCATCCAATTATACACCCCACCCGATTATACACCCCACCCAATTATACACCCCACCCGATGAAACACCCCACCCGATGATACACCCCACCCGATTATACACCGCACCCGATTATACACCCCATCCAATTATACACCCCACCCGATTATACACCCCACCCAATTATACACCCCACCCGATTATACACCCCATCCGATTATACACCCCATCCGATTATACAACCCGCCCGATTATACACCCCACCCGATTATACACCTCGCCCGATTATACACCCTGCCCGATTATACAACCCGCCCAATTATACACCCCGCCCGATTATACACCCCGCCCGATTATACACCCCACCCGATTATACACCCCGCCCGATTATATACACCACCCAATTATACAGCCCACCCGATTATACACCCCATCCAATTATACACACCACCCAATTATACACCCCACCCGATTATACACCCCATCCAATCATACACACCACCCAATTATACACCCCACCCAATTATACACACCACCCAATTATACACCCCACCCAATTATACACCCCATCCAATTATACACACCACCCAATTATACACCCCGCCCGATTATACACCCCATCCAATTATACACCCCACCCAATTATACACCCCACCCAATTATACACCCCACCCAATTATACACACCACCCAATTATACACCCCACCCAATTATACACCCCGCCCGATTATACACCCCATCCAATTATACACCCCGCCCGATTATACACCCCATCCAATTATACACCCCACCCAATTATACACCCCATCCAATTATACACCCGATCCAATTATACACACCACCCAATTATACACCCCACCCAATTATACACCCCACCCAATTATACACCCCGCCCGATTATACACCCCACCCAATTATACACCACATCCAATTATACACCCCATCCAATTATACACCCCACCCAATTATACACCCAATCCAATTATACACACCACCCAATTATACAGACCACCCAATTATACACCGCACCCGATTATACACCCCACCCAATTATACACCCACCCGATTATACACCCCACCCGATTATACACCCCACCCGATTATACACCACACCCAATTATACACCCGGCCCGATTATACACCCCACCCAATTATACACCCGGCCCGATTATACACCCCACCCGATTATACACACCACCCAATTATACACCCAGCCCGATTATACACCCCACCCAATTATACACCCCGCCCGATTATACACCCCACCCAATTATACACCCCACCCGATTATACACCCCATCCAATTATACACACCACCCAATTATACACCCCACCCGATTATACACCCCACCCGATTATACACACCATCCAATTATACACCCCATCCAATTATACACCCGGCCCGATTATACACCCCACCCGATTATACACCCCACCCAATTATACACCCCGCCCGATTATACACACCACCCAATTATACACCCCGCCTGATTATACACCCCACGCAATTATACACCCGGCCCGATTATACACCGCACCCAATTATACACCGCACCCGATTATACACCGCACCCGATTATACATCGGGCCCGATTATACACCCCGCCCGATTATACACCCCGCCCAATGATACACCCCGCCTGTTTAACATCCCGCCCGATTATACACCCCACCCGATTATTCACCCCACCCAATTATACAGCCCACCCAATTATACAGCCCACCCAATTATTCACCTCACCCAATTATACACCCCGCCCAATGATACACCCCGCCCAATGATACACCCCGCCCGATTATACACCCGGCCCGATTATACACCCGGCCCGGTTATACACCCCGCCCAATGATACACCCCGCCCAATGATACACCCCGCCCGTTTAACACCCGGCCCGTTTAACACCCGGCCCGATTATACACCCGGCCCGATTATACACCCGGCCCGATTATACACCCGGCCTGATTATACACCCCACCCGATTATACACCCCACCCAATTATACACCCCGCATGATTATACACCGCACCTGATTATACACTGCAGCCGATTATACACCCCGCCCGATTATACACCGCACCTGATTATACACTGCACCCGATTATACACCCCGCCCGATTATACACCGCACCTGATTATACACCGCACCCAATTATACACCCCACCCGATTATACACACCACCCAATTATACACCCCATCCAATTATACACACCACCTAATTATACACCCCACCCAATTATACACACCACCCAATTATACACCACACCCAATTATACACCCCATCCAATTATACACACCTCCTAATTATACACCCAATCCAATTACACACACCACCCAATTATACACCCCACCCAATTATACACCCCATCCAATTATACACCCCACCCAATTATACACCCCATCCAATTATACACACCACCTAATTATACACCCCATCCAATTACACACACCACCCAATTATACGCCCCACCCAATTATACACCCCACCCAATTATACACCCCATCCAATTATACGCCCGACCCAATTATACACCCCACCCAATTATACACACCACCCAATTATACACACCACCCAATTATACACCCCATCCAATTATACACCCCACCCAATTATACACCCAATCCAATTATACACCCCACCCGATTATACACCTCACCCAATTATACACCCGGCCCGATTATACACCTCACCCAATTATACACCCCACCCAATTATACACCCGGCCCGATTATACACCCCACCCAATTATACACCCGGCCCGATTATACACCTCACCCAATTATACACCCCACCCAATTATACACCCGGCCCGATTATACACCCCACCCGATAATACACACCACCCAATTATACACCCCACCCAATTATACACCCCACCCAATTATACACCCCACTCAATTATACACCCCGCCTGATTATACACCCCACGCAATTATACACCCGGCCCGATTATACACCGCACCCGATTATACACCGCACCCGATTATACACCGGGCCCGATAATACACCCCACCCGATTATACACCCCACCCGATTATACACCCGGCCCAATTATATACCCCACCCGATTATACACCCCGCCCGGTTATACACCCCACCCGATTATACACCCCACCCGATTATACACCGCAACAAATTATACACTGCACCCAATTATACACCGCAACAAATTATACACTGCACCCAATTATACACCCCGCCCAATTATACACCCCGCCCAATTATATACCCCGCCCGATTATGCACCCCGCCCAATTATACACCCGGCCTGATTATACACCCGGCCTGATTAGACACCCCGCCCAATTATACACCCCTCCCAATTATACACCCCACCCGATTATACACCCTGCCCAATTATACACCCCTCCCAATTATACACCCCACCCAATTATACACCCCGCCCAATTATACACCCCGCCCAATTATACACCCTGCCCAATTATACACCGCACCCGATTATACACCCCACCCAATTATACACCCCACCCAATTACACACCCCACACGATTATACACCCACCCGATTATACACCCCACCCGATTATACACCCCACCTGATTATACACCCCACCCAATTATACACCCCACCCTGTTATACAGCCCACGCGATTATACACCCCACCCGATTATACACCCCACCCAATTATACACCCCACCCAATTATACACCCTGCCCAATTATACACCCCGCCCAATTATACACCCGGCCCGATTAGACACCCCGCCCAATTATATACCCCTCCCATTTATACACCCCACCCAATTATACACCCTGCCCAATTATACACCCCACCCAATTATACACCCCACCCAATTATACACCCACCCGATTATACACCGCACCCGATTATACACCGGGCCCGATTATACACCCCGCCCGATTATACACCCCGCCCGATTATACACCGCACCCGATTATACACCGGGCCCGATTATACACCCCGCCCGATTAGACACCCCACCTGATTATACACCGCAACAAATTATACACCGCACCCAATTATACACACCACCCAATTATACACCCCACCCGGTTATACACCACGCCTGATTATACACCGCACCCAATTATACACACCACCCAATTATACACCCCACCCAATTATACACCGCAACAAATTATACACCGCAACAAATTATACACCGCACCCAATTATACACAACACCATATTATACACCCCAACCAATTATACACCCCACCCGATTATACACCTCGCCCGATTATACACACCACCCAATTATACACCCCAACCAATTATACACCCCACCCGATTATACACCTCGCCCGATTATACACCCCACTCGATTATACACCCCACCCGATTATACACCGCAACAGATTATACACCCCACCCAATTATACACCCCACACGGTTATACACCCCATCGGATTATACACCCACCCAATTATACACCCTGCCCAATTATACACCCCGCCCGGTTATACACTGCAACAAATTATACATCGCACCCAATTATACACCCCACCCAATTATACACCCCACCCAATTATACACCACAACAAATTATACACCGCACCCAATTATACACACCACCCAATTATACACCCCACCCAATTATACACCCGGCCTGATTAGACACCCCGCCCAATTATACACCCCTCCCAATTATACACCCCACCCAATTATACACCCTGCCCAATTATACACCCCACCCAATTATACACCCCACCCGATTATACACCCACCCGATTATACACCGCACCCGATTATACACTGGGCCCGATTATACACCCCGCCTGATTATACACCCCGCCCGATTGTACACCCCACCTGATTATACACCGCAACAAATTATACACCGCACCCAATTATACACACCACCCAATTATACACCCCACCCGGTTATACACCCCGCCCGATTATACACCGCACCCAATTATACACACCACCCAATTATACACCCCACCCAATTATACACCGCAACAAATTATACACCGCACCCAATTATACACACCACCCAATTATACACCCCAACCAATTATACACCCCACCCGATTATACACCTCGCCCGATTATGCACACCACCCAATTATACACCCCAACCAATTATACACCCCACCCGATTATACACCTCGCCCGATTATACACCCCACCCAATTTTCCACCCCAACCAATTATACACCCCACCCGATAAAACACCTCGCCCGATTATACACCCCACCCGATTATACACCACACCCGATTTTACACCGCAACAGATTATACACCGCACCCAATTATACACACCACCCAATTATACACCCCACCCAATTATACACCACAACAAATTATACACCGCACCCAATTATACTCACCACCCAATTATACACCCCACCCAATTATACACCTGGCCTGATTAGACACCCCACCCAATTATACACCCCTCCCAATTATACACCCCACCCAATTATACACCCTGCCCAATTATACACCCCACCCAATTATACACCCCACTCGATTATACACCCACCCGATTATACACCGCACCCGATTATACACCACACCCGATTATACACCGGGCGCGATTATACACCCCGCCCGATTATACACCCCTCCCGATTATACACCCCACCTGATTATACACCGCAACAAATTATACACCGCACCCAATTATACACACCACCCAATTATACACCCCACCCGGTTATACACCCCACCTGATTATACACCGCAACAAATTATACACCGCACCCAATTATACACACCACCCAATTATACACCCCACCCGGTTATACACCCCGCCCGATTATACACCGCACCCAATTATACACAGCACCCAATTATACACCCCACCCAATTATACACCGCAACAAATTATACACCGCACCCAATTATACACAACACCCAATTATACACCCCAACCAATTATACACCCCACCCGATTATACACCTCGCCCGATTATACACACCACCCGATTATACACCCCAACCAATTATACACCCCACCCGATTATACACCTCGCCCGATTATACACCCCACCTGATTATACACCACACCCGATTTTACACCGCAACAGATTATACACCTCGCCCAATTATACACACCACCCAATTATACACCCCACCCAATTATACACCCCACCCGGTTATACACGCCGCCCGATTATACACCGCACCCAATTATACACCCCGCCCGATTATATACCCCACCCGATTATACACCCCACCCAATTATACACCGCAATAAATTATACACCGCACCCAATTATACACACCACCCAATTATTCACCCCACCCGATTATACACCCCGCCCGATTATACACCGCACCCAATTATACACCCCACCCGGTTATACACCCCGCCCAATTATACACCCCACCCGATTATGCATACCACCCAATTATACACCTCACCCGATTATACACCCCAACCCGATTATACACCCCACCCGATTATACACCCCACCCGATTATACACCCCACCCGATTATACATCCCATCCAATTATACACCCCAACCCGATTATACACCCCAACCCGATTATACATCCCACCCGATTATAAACCCGGCCCGATTATACACCCCGCCCGATTATAAACCCCGCACGATTATACACCCCGCCCAATTATACACCGCGCCCAATTATACACCCGGTCCGATTATACACCCCGCCCGATTATACACCCACCCGATTTTACACCGCAACAGATTATACACCTCGCCCAATTATACACTCCACCCAATTATACACCACACCGAATTATACACCACAACAAATTATACACCGCACCCAATTATACACACCACCCAATTATACACCCCACCCGGTTATACACGCCGCCCGATTATACACCCCGCCCGATTATACACCCCGCCCGATTATACACCGCACCCGAATATACACACCACCCAATTATACACCGCACCCAATTATACACCCCGCCCGATTATACACCCCGCCCGATTATACACCGCACCCAATTATACACACCACCCAATTATACACCGCACCCAATTATACACACCACCCAATTATTCACCCCACCCGATTATACACCCCGCCCGATTATACACTGCACCCAATTATACACCCCACCCGGTTATACACCCCGCCCGATTATACACCCAGCCGATGATACACCCCACCCAATTATACACCCAGCCTGATTATACACCCCGCCCAATTATACACCCCGCCCAATTATACACTCGCCCAATTATACACCCCACCCGATTATGCACCCCACCCGATAATACACCCCACCCAATTATACACCACAACAAATTATACACCGCACCCAATTATACACACCACCCAATTATACACCCCACCCGGTTATACACGCCGCCCGATTATACACCGCACCCAATTATACACCCCGCCCGATTATACACCCCACCCGATTATACACCCCACCCAATTATACACCGCAATAAATTATACACCGCACCCAATTATACACACCACCCAATTATTCACCCCACCCGATTATACACCCCGCCCGATTATACACTGCACCCAATTATACACCCCACCCGGTTATACACCCCGCCCGATTATACACCCAGCCGATGATACACCCCACCCAATTATACACCCAGCCTGATTATACACCCCGCCCAATTATACACCCCGCCCAATTATACACTCGCCCAATTATACACCCCACCCGATTATGCACCCCACCCGATAATACACCCCACCCAATTATACACCCCACCCAATTATACACCGCAACAAATTATACACCGCACCCAATTATACACAACACCCGATTATACACCTCGCCCGATTATACACCCCACCCGATTATACACCTCGCCCGATTATACACACCACCCGATTATACACCTCGCCCGATTATACACCCCACCCGATTATACACCTCGCCCGATTATACACCCCACCTGATTATACACCACACCCGATTTTACACCGCAACAGATTATACACCTCGCCCAATTATACACACCACCCAATTATACACCCCACCGAATTATACACCACAACAAATTATACACCGCACCCAATTATACACACCACCCAATTATACACCCCACCCGGTTATACACGCCGCCCGATTATACACCCCGCCCGATTATACACCCCACCCGATTATACACCCCACCCAATTATACACCGCAATAAATTATACACCCCACCCAATTATACACCACAACAAATTATACACCGCACCCAATTATACACACCACCCAATTATTCACCCCACCCGATTATACACCCCGCCCGATTATACACTGCACCCAATTATACACCCCACCCGGTTATACACCCCGCCCAATTATACACCCCACCCGATTATGCATCCCACCCAATTATACACCTCACCCGATTATACACCCCACCCGATTATACACCCCACCCGATTATACACACACCCGATTATACACCCCACCCGATTATACATCCCACCCAATTATACACCCCAACCCGATTATACACCCCAACCCGATTATACATCCCACCCGATTATACACCCCGCCCGATTATACACCGCACCCAATTATACACCCCGCCCGATTATACACCCCACCCGATTATACACCCCACCCAATTATACACCGCAATAAATTATACACCGCACCCAATTATACACACCACCCAATTATTCACCCCACCCGATTATACACCCCGCCCGATTATACACTGCACCCAATTATACACCCCACCCGGTTATACACCCCGCCCGATTATACACCCAGCCGATGATACACCCCACCCAATTATACACCCAGCCTGATTATACACCCCGCCCAATTATACACCCCGCCCAATTATACACTCGCCCAATTATACACCCCACCCGATTATGCACCCCACCCGATAATACACCCCACCCAATTATACACCCCACCCAATTATACACCGCAACAAATTATACACCGCACCCAATTATACACAACACCCGATTATACACCTCGCCCGATTATACACCCCACCCGATTATACACCTCGCCCGATTATACACACCACCCGATTATACACCTCGCCCGATTATACACCCCACCCGATTATACACCTCGCCCGATTATACACCCCACCTGATTATACACCACACCCGATTTTACACCGCAACAGATTATACACCTCGCCCAATTATACACACCACCCAATTATACACCCCACCGAATTATACACCACAACAAATTATACACCGCACCCAATTATACACACCACCCAATTATACACCCCACCCGGTTATACACGCCGCCCGATTATACACCCCGCCCGATTATACACCCCACCCGATTATACACCCCACCCAATTATACACCGCAATAAATTATACACCCCACCCAATTATACACCACAACAAATTATACACCGCACCCAATTATACACACCACCCAATTATTCACCCCACCCGATTATACACCCCGCCCGATTATACACTGCACCCAATTATACACCCCACCCGGTTATACACCCCGCCCAATTATACACCCCACCCGATTATGCATCCCACCCAATTATACACCTCACCCGATTATACACCCCACCCGATTATACACACACCCGATTATACACCCCACCCGATTATACATCCCACCCAATTATACACCCCAACCCGATTATACACCCCAACCCGATTATACATCCCACCCGATTATACACCCCGCCCGATTATACACCCCGCCCGATTATACACCCGGCCCGATTATACACCCCGCCCGATTATAAACCCCGCACGATTATACACCCCGCCCAATTATACACCGCGCCCAATTATACACCCGGTCCGATTATACACCCCGCCCGATTATACACCCACCCGATTATACACCCCGCCCAATTATACACCCCGCCCGATTATACACCCAGCCGATGATACACCCCACCCAATTATACACCCAGCCTGATTATATACCCCGCCCAATTATACACCCCACCTGATTATGCACCCCACCCGATAATACACCCCGCCCAATTATACACCCCGCCCAATTATACACCCCACCCGATTATACACCCCACCTGATTATACACCCCACTCAATTTAACACCCCACCCGATTATAGACCGCACCCGATTATACACCCCACCCGATTATACTCCGCACCCGATTATACACCCGCCCCGATTATACACCCCACCCGATTATACACCGCAACAAATTATACACCACACCCAATTATACACCCCACCCAATTATACACCGCACCCAATTATACACCGCTCCCGATTATACACCCCGCCCAATTATACACCGCAACAGATTATACTCCCCACCCGGTTATACACCCCACCCAATTATACACCGCAACAGATTATACACCGCACCCGATTATACACCGCAACAAATTATACACCGCACCCGATTATACACCCCGCCCGAATATACACCTCGCCCGGTTTAACATCCCACCCGGTTTAATACCCTGCCCGGTTTAACAGCTCGCCCGGTTTAATACCCTGCCCGGTTGAACAGTCCGCCCGGTTTAACACCCCGCCCGGTTTAACACCTTGCCCGGTTTAACACCCCGCCCGGTTTAACATCTCGCCCGGTTTAACACCCCGCCCGGTTTAACACCTCGCCCGGTTTAACACCCCGCCCGGTTTAACACCTCGCCCGGTTTAACACCCGCCCGGTTTAACACCTCGCCCGGTTTAACACCCCGCCCGGTTTAACACCTCGCCCGGGTTAACACCCCGCCCGGTTTAACACCACGCCCGGTTTAACACCCCGCCCGGTTTAACACCTCGCCCGGTTTAACACCCCGCCCGATTTAAAACCACGCCCGGTTTAACACCTCGCCCGGTTTAACACCCCGCCCGGTTTAACACCTCGCCCGGTTTAACACCTCGCCCGGTTTATCAGTCCGCCCGGTTTAACACCTCGCCCGGTTTATCACCCCGCCCGGTTTAACAGTCCGCCCGGTTTAACACCACGCCCGATTTAACACCCCGCCCGGTTTAACACCTTGACCGGTTTAACACCTCACCCAGTTTAACGCTCCGCCCGGTTTAACACCTCGCCCGGTTTAACAACCCGCCCGGTTTAACACCACGCCCGGTTTAACACCACGCCCGGTTTAACACCCCGCCCGTTTAACACCACGCCCGGTTTAACACCTCGCCCGGTTTAACACCCCGCCCGGTTTAATACCTCGCCCGGTTTAACACCTCGCCCGGTTTAACACCCCGCCCGATTTAAAACCACGCCCGGTTTAACACCTCGCCCGGTTTAACACCCCGCCCGATTTAACACCACGCCCGGTTTAACACCCCGCCCGGTTTAACACCTCGCCCGGTTTAACACCTCGCCCGGTTTAACACCCCGCCCGATGTAAAACCACGTCCGCTTTAACACCTTGCCCGGTTTAAAACCCCTCACGGTTTAACACCTCGCCTGATTTAACACCCCTCCCGGTTTAACACCTCGCCCGATTTAACACACCGCCCGGTTTAACGCCCCGCCCGGTTTAACGCCTCGCCCGGTTCAACACCCCGCCCGGTTTAAAACCCCGCCCGGTTTAAAACCTCGCCCGGTTTAACACCCCGCCCGGTTTAACACCCCGCCCGGTTTGACACCTCGCCCGGTTTAACACCCCGCCCGGTTTAACAGCCCGCCCGGTTTAACACCCCGCCCGGTTTGACACCTCGCCCGGTTTAACACCACGCCAGGTTTAACACCTCGCCCGGTTTAACACCCCGCCCGGTTTAACACCCCGCCCGGTTTAACACCTCGCCCGGTTTAACACCTCGCCCGGTTTAACACCCCGGCCGGCTTAACAGCCCACCCGGTTTATCACCTCACCCGGTTTAACACCTCGCCCGTTTTAACACCACGCCCGGTTTAACACCCCGCCCGGTTTAACACCTCGCCCGTTTTAACACCACGCCCGGTTTAACACCCCGCCCGGTTTAACACCCCGCCCGGTTTAACACCTCAACTGGTTTAACACTCCGCCCGGTTTAACACCACGCTCGGTTTAACACCTCGCCCGGATTAACACCTCACCCGTTTTAACACCCCACCCGGTTTAACACTCCGCCCGGTTTAACACCACGCCCGGTTTAACACCTCGCCCGGATTAACACCTCGCCCGGTTTAACACCCCTCCCGGTTTAACACCCTGCACGGTTTAACACCCCGCCCGGTTTAACACCACGCCCGGTTTAACACCCCGCCCGGTTTATCACCTCGACCGGTTTAACATCCCGCCTGATTATACACCTCGCCCGGTTTAACACCCCGCCCGGTTTAACACCTCGCCCGATTTAAAACCACGCCCGGTTTAACACCTCGCCCGGTTTAACACCCCGCCCGGTTTAACACCTCGCCTGGTTTAACACCTCGCCCGGTTTAACACCCCGCCCGATTTAAAACCACGCCCGGTTTAACACCGCGCCCGGTTTAACACCCCGCCCGGTTTAACACCTCGCCCGATTTAAAACCACGCCCGGTTTAACACCGCGCCCGGTTTAACACCTCGCCCGGTTTAACACCTCGCCCGATTTAAAACCACGCCTGGTTTAACACCTCGCCCGGTTTAACACCTTTCCCGGTTTAACACATCGCCCGATTTAACACCCCGCCCGGTTTAACACCTCGCCCGGTTTGACACCTCGCCCGGTTTAACACCCCGCCCGCTTTGACACCTCGCCCGGTTTAACACCCCGCCCGGTTTAACACCTTGACCGGTTTAACACCTCACCCAGTTTAACGCTCCGCCCGGTTTAACACCTCGCCCGGTTTAACAACCCGCCCGGTTTAACACCACGCCCGGTTTAACACCACGCCCGGTTTAACACCCCGCCCGTTTAACACCACGCCCGGTTTAACACCTCGCCCGGTTTAACACCCCGCCCGGTTTAATACCTCGCCCGGTTTAACACCTCGCCCGGTTTAACACCCCGCCCGATTTAAAACCACGCCCGGTTTAACACCTCGCCCGGTTTAACACCCCGCCCGATTTAACACCACGCCCGGTTTAACACCCCGCCCGGTTTAACACCTCGCCCGGTTTAACACCTCGCCCGGTTTAACACCCCGCCCGATGTAAAACCACGTCCGCTTTAACACCTTGCCCGGTTTAAAACCCCTCACGGTTTAACACCTCGCCTGATTTAACACCCCTCCCGGTTTAACACCTCGCCCGATTTAACACACCGCCCGGTTTAACGCCCCGCCCGGTTTAACGCCTCGCCCGGTTCAACACCCCGCCCGGTTTAAAACCCCGCCCGGTTTAAAACCTCGCCCGGTTTAACACCCCGCCCGGTTTAACACCCCGCCCGGTTTGACACCTCGCCCGGTTTAACACCCCGCCCGGTTTAACACCCCGCCCGGTTTAACACCCCGCCCGGTTTGACACCTCGCCCGGTTTAACACCACGCCAGGTTTAACACCTCGCCCGGTTTAACACCCCGCCCGGTTTAACACCCCGCCCGGTTTAACACCTCGCCCGGTTTAACACCTCGCCCGGTTTAACACCCCGGCCGGCTTAACAGCCCACCCGGTTTATCACCTCACCCGGTTTAACACCTCGCCCGTTTTAACACCACGCCCGGTTTAACACCCCGCCCGGTTTAACACCTCGCCCGTTTTAACACCACGCCCGGTTTAACACCCCGCCCGGTTTAACACCCCGCCCGGTTTAACACCTCAACTGGTTTAACACTCAGCCCGGTTTAACACCACGCTCGGTTTAACACCTCGCCCGGATTAACACCTCACCCGTTTTAACACCCCACCCGGTTTAACACTCCGCCCGGTTTAACACCACGCCCGGTTTAACACCTCGCCCGGATTAACACCTCGCCCGGTTTAACACCCCTCCCGGTTTAACACCCTGCACGGTTTAACACCCCGCCCGGTTTAACACCACGCCCGGTTTAACACCCCGCCCGGTTTATCACCTCGACCGGTTTAACATCCCGCCTGATTATACACCTCGCCCGGTTTAACACCCCGCCCGGTTTAACACCTCGCCCGATTTAAAACCACGCCCGGTTTAACACCTCGCCCGGTTTAACACCCCGCCCGGTTTAACACCTCGCCCGGTTTAACACCTCGCCCGGTTTAACACCCCGCCCGATTTAAAACCACGCCCGGTTTAACACCGCGCCCGGTTTAACACCCCGCCCGGTTTAACACCTCGCCCGATTTAAAACCACGCCCGGTTTAACACCGCGCCCGGTTTAACACCTCGCCCGGTTTAACACCTCGCCCGATTTAAAACCACGCCTGGTTTAACACCTCGCCCGGTTTAACACCTTTCCCGGTTTAACACATCGCCCGATTTAACACCCCGCCCGGTTTAACACCTCGCCCGGTTTGACACCTCGCCCGGTTTAACACCCCGCCCGCTTTGACACCTCGCCCGGTTTAACACCACGCCAGGTTTAACACCTCGCCCGGTTTAACACCTCGCCCGGTTTAACATCCCACCCGGTTTAACACCCCGCCCGGTTTAACACCACTCCCGGTTTAACACCCCGCCCGGTTTAACATCCCGCCCGGTTTAACACCCCGCCCGGTTTAACATCCCACCCGGTTTAACACCCCGCCCGGTTTAACACCACTCCCGGTTTAACACCCCGCCCGGTTTAACACCTCGCCCGGTTTAACACCTCGCCCGGTTTAACACCTCGCCCGGTTTAACACCCCGGCCGGTTTAACACCTCGCCCGGTTTAACACCTCACCCGGTTTAACACCTCACCCGGTTTAACACCCCGCCCGGTTTAACACCCCGCCCGGTTTAACACCCAGCCCGGTTTAACACCTCGCCCGGTTTAACACTCCGCCCGATTTTACACCACTCCCGGTTTAACACCTCGCCCGGTTTAACACCCCGCCCGGTTTAACACCCCGCCCGGTTTAACACCCAGCCCGGTTTAACACCTCGCCCGGTTTAACACTCCGCCCGGTTTAACACCACGCCCGATTATACACCTCGCCCGGTTTAACACCCCGCCCGGTTTAACACCTTGCCCGGTTTAACACTCCGCCCGGTTTAACACCACGCCCGATTATACACCTCGCCCAGTTTATCACCACGCCCGGTTTAACATCACGCCCGGTTTAACTCCTCGCCCGGTTTAACACCACGCCCGGTTTAACACCCCGCCCGGTTTAACACCCCGCCCGGTTTAACACCACGCCCGGTTTGACACCCCGCCTGGTGTGACACCACGCCCGGTTTGACACCACGCCCGGTTTAACACCACGCCCGGTTTCACACCCCGCCCGGTGCGACACCCCGCCCGGTGCATCACCACGCCCGGTTTGACACCCGGCTCGGTTTAACACCCCACCCGGTGCGACACCCCGCCCGGAGCATCACCACGCCCGGTTTGACACCCGGCTCGGTTTAACACCCCACCCGGTTTGACACGCCGCCCGGTTTAACACCCCTCCCGGTTTAACACCTCGCCCGGTTTAACAGCCCGCCCGGTTTAACACCCCGCCCGGTTTAACACCCCGCCCGGTTTAACACCTCGCCCGGTTTGACACCTCGCCCGGTTTGACATCCCGCCCGATTTGACACCACGCCCGGTTTGACACCCCGCCCGGTTTAACACCCCGCCCGGTTTAACACCCCGCCCGGTTTAACACCACGCCCGGTTTAACACATCGCCCCGTTTAACACCTCACCCGGTTTAACACCACGCCCGGTTTAACACCCCGCCCGGTTTAACACCCCACCCGGTTTAACACCACGCCCGGTTTAACACCTCGCCCGGTTTAACACTCCGCCCGGTTAACACCACGCCCGATTATACACCTCGCCCGGTTTAACACCCCGCCCGATTTAACACCTCGCCCGGTTTAACACCCCGCCCGGTTTAACACCCCGCCCGGTTTAACACCTCGCCCGGTTTAACACCTCGCCCGGTTTGACACCACGCCCGGTTTAACACCCCGCCCGGTTTGACACCACGCCCGGTTTGACACCTCGCCCGGTTTGACACCCCGCCCGGTTTGACACCTCGCCCGGCTTAACACCTCGCCCGGTTTAACAGCCCGCCCGGTTTAACACCCCGCCCGGTTTAACACCACGCCCGGTTTAACACCACGCCCGGTTTAACGCCTCGCCCGGTTTAACGCCCCGCCCGGTTTAACACCACGCCCGGTTTAACACCTCGCCCGGTTTAACACCACGCCCGGTTTAACGCCCCGCCCGGTTTAACACCCCGCCCGGTTTAACACCCCGCCCGGTTTAACACCACGCCCGGTTTAACGCCTCGCCCGGTTTAACGCCCCGCCCGGTTTATCGCCTCGCCCGGTTTAACGCCTAGCCCGGTTTAACGCCCCGCCCGGTTTAACGCCACGCCCGGTTTAACGCCCCGCCCGGTTTAACGCCTCGCCCGGTTTAACGCCCCGCCCGGTTTAACACCTCGCCCGGTTTAACACCACGCCCGGTTTAACACCTCGCCCGGTTTAACACCTCGCCCGGTTTAACACCACGCCCGGTTTAACACCTCGCCCGGTTTAACACCTCGCCCGGTTTAACACCACACCCGGTTTAGCACCCCGCCCGGTTTAACACCCCGCCCGGTTCAACACCACGCCCGGTTTAACACCCCGCCCGGTTTAACACCCCGCCCGGTTTAACACCTCGCCCGGATTAACACCCCGCCCGGTTTAACACCACTCCCGGTTTAACACCACGCCCGGTTTAACACCCCGCCCGGTTTAACACCCCGCCCGGTTTAACACCCCGCCCGGTTTAACACCCCGCCCGGTTTAACACCTCGCCCGGTTTGACACCTCTCCGGTTTGACACCCCGCCCGGTTTGACACCTCGCCCGGTTTGACACCCCGCCCGGTTTGACACCTCACCCGGTTTGACACCCCGCCCGGTTTAACACCTCGCCCGGTTTAACAACCCGCCCGGTTTAACACCACGCCCGGTTTAACACCCCGCCCGGTTTAACACCCCGCCCGGTTTATCACCTCGCCCAGTTTAACACCACGCCCGGTTTAACACCCCGCCCGGTTTAACACCCCGCCCGGTTTAACACCCCGCCCGGTTTAACAGCACTCCCGGTTTAACACCTCGCCCGGTTTAACACCACTCCCGGTTTAACACCCCGCCCGGTTTAACACCCCGCCCGGTTTAACACCTCGTCCGGTTTAACACCTCGCCCGGTTTAACACCTCGCCCGGTTTAACACCCCGCCCGGTTAAACACCCCGCCCGGTTTAACAGCCCGCCCGGTTTAACACCACGCCCGGTTTAACACCCCGCCCGGTTTAACACCCCGCCCGGTTTAACACCTCGCCCGGGTTTAGACTCCATTGACGTCAATGGGCTTCCGACCTGAACCCACCCTGTTTGCGCGAGGCGTATTATGTTAAAATTGGTGGCCCAAGTGTTGAGATGTTGGGAGCTTGAATAACACTGACAGTGACGCCCAAGCGCTTGCTTATGATCCCAGTTTTTGTGTGAGTAAATGAACATGCATCGTGCTTCTGGGTTTTACTGGAAGTTTGCTTTGTTGCCACAGCTTTACAGATGTAAGGGTGACAATAGTTCTATAGTTTAATGGCAGCTAGAAAGTTTGCCCTGCCACAATATGCACCTACAGTGAAAGCAGATATATTCACACCCAATCAAGCGGGCTGCTTTGTCCTGGATGGTGTCGAGCTTTTTGAGTGTTGTTGGAGCTGCACTCATCCAGGCAAGTGGAGAGTATTCCATCACACTCCTTACTTGTACCTTGTAGATGGTGGAAAGGTTTTGGGGAGTCAGGAGGTGAGACACTCGCCACAGAATACCTAGCCTCTGACCTGCTCTTGTAGCTACAGTATTTATGTGGCTGCTCCAGTTAAGTTTCTGGTCAGTGGTGACCCCCAGGATATTGATGGTGGGGGATTCGGCAATGGTAATGCCGTTGAATGTCAAGGGGCAGTGGTTAGAGATAGTTTGTTGGAGATAGTCATTGCCTGGCACTTCTGTGGTGCGAATGTTACCTGCCACTTATCAGCCCAAGCCTGAACATCGTCCAGGTCTTGTTGCATGTGGGCATGGACTGCTTCATTATCTGAGGAGTTGTGAATGGCACTGAACACTGTGCAGTCATCAGCGAACATCCCCATTTCCGACCTTTTGATGGAGGGAAGGTCATTGATGAAGCAACTGAAGATGGTTGGGCCTAGGACACTGCCCTGAGGAACTCCTGCAGCGATGTCCTTGGGCTGTGATGATTGACCTTCAACCACCACAACCATCTTCCTTCGTGCTAGGTATGACTCCAGTCAGTGGAGAGTTTTCCCTCTGATTCCCATTGACTTCAGTTTTACTAGCAAACAACTCACATCTATTGTGCTATGAAGTCTCTGGTCCCAGCACATGGCAGGTCTGGGTAGTAAAAACAGATGCAGGGACACAGGCTGACAGTCTGGCTTTAAACAGAAAGCTGCGATGGCGAGCTTTGGTCAGGTAAAGAAGGAGAATGGACAACGATAGCTTTAAGTGACGCAACAAAAATGACAATTTGCATTTATATAGCTCTTTTTACATAGAAAAATGACCCAAAGCACTTCACAGAGACATATTCAAAAAAATGAATGCTGTGCCAGGGCAGTGGCTATTAATTTAAAATTCTCATCCCCGGGTTTAAATCCCTTCCTGTCATCACCCCTCCCTATCTCGCTAACCTCCTCCGGTGCTGCACACCCCATCTCCCAACTCTCTGTCATTTCTGACTCTCGGCTCTTGTGTATTCCCCTCTCCCTTCACCCCCACCTTTGGCAGCTGTGCCTTCAGCCGCTGAGGTTCCACACTCTGGAATTCCTTCCATAAACTCCTCCGCCTCTCCACATCGCTCTCCTCCTTTTAAAGCCCTGCTTAATACCCACCTCTGTGACCACGCTTTCGGTCACTTCAGTAATTGGAGTGGGTGGCAGGAGCTGCACCGACACAACAGCGTCCCCCCACCCCCCACCCCCCGCCCCACTGAGGCAGCCGAATGTCGGAGCGACACACCGCTGAAAGGCGGCACCTGAGGCTGGGAGCAGGTCGAAGACTAAAGGGTCAGCCATGTTTTTACAATGTCAAGCAGGGCTGAATAGACCCTTTGTCAATGGCAATCTATTTTTCTGGGATTGATTACCATTTGCCTTTGCAGCTTCAGGCCCCATGAATCAATGGGGGTGGAAACCCAGCAGATTCGCGTTCCACCCCAAAATACGGTCACTTTGCTGAAATCACGGCCCAGTTGTGCTCTCCTCATTTATGCAGTTTCTGGGCTGTTGTGTTACTTCGTAAAACTCAGACAACACATTCCAAAAAGGTGAGGACTGAGTGTTCATAATGAGCTTTTCTTTTTTTTTTCGCGTTCCTTCTCTCTGAAGCTATTGACTTCCCGCTGGGATAATGTTGCGTAGGCACTGGCAGCTCTCCAGTTACCATTCTTCATGTGTAAGTCTGGACAATGTGAGCCTCCAGACTAATTGCCTGTGGAGGTCAACACAAATGAGCTCAAATCCTGTCCTTACCAGACATCCATACAAGTGCACTTTCCAGCCGGGATCACTGGATAACAATCTGGAGCTGTAACCTTGGATGATATTTCTCCCCTTGGGGCATGGAGACTAATTGTAGGATCCCAAATGCTGCCCTAACTTATATCAACCAGCATAGCTCAGCCTGGGAATCCCACATGGGATTCTCCGGTTTGTATGATTTAGCACGACAATGGACAGTGCCTTCACCCACTATGGAATTGGGGAAGCTTTGCATCTAGCGTTAGTTTGGCTCAGTTGATAATACCACTGCCTCGACATCAAAAGATTGTAGGTTTAAAGCCTTACTCCAGGATTTAAGCACATAATCCAGGCTGACACTCCAGTGCACTGCTGAGGGAGCATTGCACTGTCGGTGGTACAGTCTTTCCGATGAGACGTTAAACCGAGGCCCCGTCTGCCCCCTCAAGTGGATATGAAAGATCCCGGGACAATATTTGAAGAAGAGCAGGAGAGTTCTCCCTGGTGTCCAGGCCAATATTTATCTCTCAACCAACATCACTGAAACATCATCTGGTCATTAGCTCATTGCTGTGTTTCCAACATATTACAACAGTGACCAAACTTCAAAAGTATTTCATCGACTGTAAAGCGATTTGGGACGTCCTGAGTTGGTGAAAGGCTCTATATAAATAGCCTCGATTCTTTCTTTCACATAACTTAAACTGTCAATTTAGTGCAGCACTGAGGAAGGCGACATTATTGCAAGTGTTGTCCTTCAAATGAGACGTTAAACTGAGCCTGTCTGCCTGTTCCAGTAATTCAGGTGGATGTTCAACATTCCATGGGAGGCGGACAAAATTCGATAGGCACGAAGGCAGCCTGAACCATATTTGGGTTTGGGACTCATTTGAATCCCGTCGGCAAGCTGCGGGTGTCAAGCGGGCATTGTGTGCAGCTGGCTGGTTTTGTTCCGGGCAGGAAATCGGCCTGCTCCCACTCTGGGCTGAAGTTTTTTAAGGATTGCTGGTTAGGGCACTTCGCCATTTGTACCTGAAAATTGTAATTACAACCAGCATAGGTTTGCATATTTATGAAGCCTAATGCCTGTTGCAGGCAGGCTGCTTGCCCGTTTACAGGCCCATCCGCAAATTGCATCAGGTCACCCCCCGCCCCCGATTTCCACCCGTTTTTCAGGCAAGGAATAGGCGATTGGCAGTTGAAAATCACCCCCCCTCCCAACCCCCCCCCCCCCAACTCCCCCTCACCTTATTCAAAGAAGTGCAAGGAGTTGTTCTGGCCTCCCTCAACCAACACCATCAAAAATAGGTTAACTTGTTGTTGCCAAAATAGCTGCTGTGTTTGCCTACAAAACGAGTAACTACACTTGAAAGTACTTCAATGTATGTGAAGAGTTTTGGAATATTTGAGGCATTGTGTAAATGCAAGTTATTTCTTTTCAATAGACTCAGATTCAAAATGTGCGATCTTCAAACAAAGGCCGGAATTTTCCGAGGGGTCAGCGGGTGTGATCGGTGGCGGGTCCGGTGGGAAAGTGTTTTTTTTTGACAGCGGGTCGGGAACCCACTGCCAACCCGCCGCCATGCGCCTTTCTCAATGTTGGGACTGTCAACGCTGAGCAGACCCGACCGGCAGCTGCGGGGGACCTAATTAAAATGATTAGCATCTAGTTGCCAGATTCTTAACAGCCTTTTTTCACTTGCCTTTGGTCTTTAACTTCATGACCACGGGATCCCCGCTGTGCGCAGACCACGGTTGTCAAGCTGAGGCGTGAGTTCAGTGGCCATTACTCCAGCTGATTACTTGACAGCTTCAAATGTATAGTAAAAGCTCCCACCTGACAGATCTTCGCTTTCCTCAGCCACAAGTTGTTTCTCAGTCCATTTCCAGCACACATTCTGCAGGCTTTCCAATTTCCACTCTCCAACCACTCACACCTCATTGGAAGAACTCTCTCACCATTGACAGAATGCTTCCATCATCCCTACTTCACCTGCCATCTATTCCATCAGCATGGGTGCCCTTTATACTGTCTCACCTTGGTCCTCAGAATCCCACCATGATCAGCCCCAACACCAGCAGCACCAACAACAACACCAACCTTCTCCGCAATCAACTGATGCTGCACAGGACAGAGGGCACCAGCACCCGACCACATTGCTGCCCAGGAGGCCAGGGATGGCCTCACCATGGCCACATTTACTTCACTTGATGGTGTACACCCTGGCTGCCACATGATGTGCCAGGTTGGCACCACCCCACACCAACACCATAAAGCATCCCTACAATGTCCAAGCCATTCCTTTCACACTCATGACCATTGTGGGGAGGAGGTGGGTACCGTTATATCTCACCATTCACTGCAACTCACTAAGCCACTTCCAAAGGTGCACACAAATCTGTCCAAGAATACAAAGTGTTGAAAATAAAGGTTTCAATGTTTAACACCGCATTAACAGAAACTTTACATGAACATTGCATAAAATACCCAAGTGCCTACCCTTGTGTGTTGTTAGTTGGTATGATTGCACTAGGATGAGGGTGAGTGTGAGGGGTGGCAAGTGAGATGGGAAAGTGATAATGTAGATAGAGAGGGATGGGTGAAGGTCCAAGGTTAGTTGGTGTGAGTAAGGATGTGAAGGAGTAGGGTAGGGAAGGCGGAGTGATGGGGATGTGATGAGAGGCACAGCAGGATGAGGCCGAGTGTGGCTTTGTACTAACGTTTCATGATCTAATGAGATCATTGAAATGTTTGCACCACTGCAACCAGGTCCTCCTGACCACATCCCTGCTTGTGCCCACCTGTGCAATGTGCAACCAGGCTATGTTGATCTCCTGGGGAGGTCTTTTCCACCCATGGGAAGGGAAGAGGACCTCCTTGCATGCTGTGACTCCCTCCATAAGCATATGGAGGGAGTCATGGGAGAGCCTGGGTGCAGCCCTGTATCTCTGTGCTGTGATTGTCAGCATTTTCAGCACCTCAATGCTGTAGAACACTGACAGCACAAATGTCAAAATAAAAATTTGCGCATGGTCCCTTTAAGGAAACCGGCTGATGACGCATCATCAAATGACGTCACCAGACCCGCTTCCTCTAATTGGGCCGGGAAACGCGCTGGGCGGGCTTAACAAGCCCAATCAAGGGAAAGTCATTTCACAAAGCGGGATGGAGCCAGCAGTGGGGTCGGGACCCGCCACTGACGTCGCCCACCACGGACCCGCCGACGTGAGCAAAATCCCGGCCCAAAGTCTTTTATTGATTGATTAAATCCATTGAACTAGACTGTATTGAAAGGATCTGCAACACTTACACTGTAAAAAACCATCTAAAATCAAGACAATAAGCCATTTTGTATTAACTACTGTAAACCCTTCAACTCTTTGACCTGGCAGGAAATGGTGAAAATTCATGGGTTTTGGACTTGACCTGTAGACCTCCTGGCATCAAGCTCCTACTATTGAAAAGACAATGGGCCAGAAATTTGGGTCTCCACGGGTGAGTACGCGCTGTGTACTCACTCGTAGACCCAACGAAAGTGCTGGTTTCGCGCATGCGCTGGAAACCGGAACTCCCGTTCCCTTGAAGGAAGGGGTTCGGAGGTCAAACGCGTGCACCGGAGAGGCAGCGCGCACGCATCGGACTTCCGTTTTTTTTTCAGGTTTCTGTGTGAGGGTAAGTCCCCAGCAGCTGCGTGGGGAAAAAGCAAGCGCAAGGCCTGCTTTTAACAAGGTAAGTGGTGAATTAATTAAAATTAAAACTTTTTTCCACAGGTTTATTATTTTTAAATACTTTAAAGAAAGGTAAGTTTATTTTTAGCCCCGCTAAAAACTGTAATTAATTTTTTCAAAAATTTAAATTATTGTTTAAAATAGTTATTTTGTGTAATTTATAGTTATTTTAAAAATGTGATGTTTAAAAAAAAATTATTTGAAGTTTTAGTGAGGTTTTGGGGCCAATCTCTATTCATAGATTTGACAGGTCTTCCTGTCAAATCTATGAATGGAGATTCCCTGCTCCGATTGGCTCTCCATGGCCCACGTGATCCCAGGGGACGCTTCGAACTAACTGCGCCCCTGGGATACACGAGCACTGCGCGCCGGCAGCTGGAGGAGGCCCAGGATCGGAATTCCACGTGGGCCCAGAGCACAACGGCAGGCGCGCTAGGTAAGTGCAGGTTGGGGGCTTGCACCCGCGGGAAGCCTCCGACCCGAATTTCTGGCCCAGTAGCAGCCACCATCGCTCTGCTGGAACAGAGACATTCCCCTCGCCTGTCTGTAATAGGGGTACTGCTTTCTTTACTAATGCAACTGTAAAGCACATTCCTTTCTTTATATTTTCAGTACGTGGACATATAGTTCATCTCTTTGTATCTGACACAGCTGGACAATGGAAACCCTCCAGAATGTAGATCAACCTTCTTTAAATGAACTTTTGAATACCCTGTCACTCTTGAACCTGTCAGTAAGTGTGTGAGAATTCAGCCATTTGATGGTTTTTGGACCTACACCATAGACATCAAGCTGTCATGTCAGAGTTTTAAAGGGTGTGTGGTAGAGTCAAATCCTGACACATCATTTGCCAAGAAATGTTATGCTTGGAATCTATAAAGTGCAAAGAAAATATACAGTCCATTTAATCATTTAATAGCTCTGTCTAAATAAACACAATGGAAATTTTGAATAAAGCCATATTTTACTTTAATTTAACTAGGGGGCGAAATTCGGTTGATTTGCGCCTCCCGTTAGCACCCTAAGATGACGTCATCGCCGTGCGCAGCGCCCCGCTTGCGCCCCGGCTGTAATATTGGGTGGCGCCCCCCAACTTACCGCCGGACGCTATGTCTGCCGGGGTCAGGGGGACCTACCTGCGGTCGGGGCGGCGCTTGTTAAAGGGGAGGTGGCGGGCGGCCATTTTTGTTGCTGGCTGCCTGCCAGCATCTGCCCCCGTTGCTGTCCCCGGCCCCCGTGAAGCCCCCCCCGCGGAGTGCTGGCTGCTCTCCGTGAGCCCGGCACTCCTCTTGAGTGCCGGGCTCGTTTGCCAGCACTCCCGATCCCTGGTGGCCCAGTTGGGCGCCAGGACGCGCTGCGCCAGGCCCCGCCCCTTTAATAAGGGGAGGAAGGCCTGCAGTACCGCGGCGCGACGTGCCCTGGCGAAGGTAGTGCCCCAAAGGGGTCGCTCCCCAATTTTTACCCCTTAGTCTTTGAAAATATCAAACTCGTGCCAGTAATTACCATTGAGGTTCTCCAACTCGCCGGCCATAATTTTGTCAGCAGATTGATATAAACCCTGAAGAAATGGTGTAAACGGCCATTTACAGCCTCTCTCTGGGGATTCCGCTGATCTCCTGCCGGCGAGAGATTGGGGATCCCCCGTAGAAATTCTACCCTAGATATTTGGGGTACAAAATGATTAGAAATTTGTGTTTTCTGACATACATGGAACTCCCATCTCCAGATTAAACTAATATGCAATTCACAAAAGTAGAGTTCCTGTCTGCCTGATATCATGTGTATACTCTTTCCCTCTGGAGACATACCTCTTTACTTAAATAGGACTTAGGCACAGGCTGGCAAAAGTCAAGGCTTAGGGACTCCAAGGGTGTCTGGAGTGGAACAGGTTAGGGACTGCAAGGGTAACCCTAGGAACCGGCAAATGTGTGCTGGAGTACTGCTGGAGTTTAACCAGATAAAACCACACACAGAACACTGGTAAGCTTCTCACTGATAGTCCAGTTTGGACCTTGCCAGTTAGGGGCATGAACTTGCAGGGTTATTTAGAACCAAGTGGCCGAGTGAAGGTCTATCCCTCCAGATCCCATCAATGAGCCAGACTGCTTGGCCAATCATCATCGGTGCCCTGGATACTCTGCACCTGGCGGGCTCAGGTATTGGATGATCGAGACCACACGGTATTATCTCTGTTCCAATCTCACATTATCAGATGTGCTAAAATTGTTGGGATACTGCATTTGAGTAATTTTAAATATGACATGTGGTAAGTGTACTGTGCTTGGGAAGAAGAAGGTGACTTTGGAGCAATAGTTCCTAAAGCTCTCCAAAACTGGAATTTTTCTCATGTTTTATTGAAGAACACATTAATCATTGGCACTGGCTCAGAGCTTTTCAACAATGAGAAATAACAGAACTTAGCCATTAAAAACATGATTTTTTTTTTAAAGATACAGAGACACAGGCAGTCAGTCAGTCAGGTTTTTAAACAGAAAGCTGTGACTTTTTCTGAAGTTATGAACTTTAGCATGCAGGAGGGTAGTTAGGAATTACTTTTTTAAGTAAGTATGATGACCCACTGATATGGGGAAGTGTAGCATGCAGGATTATTTGTTATTATTATTAGGAAGACAAATTGTACTGATTAAATTAAGTTAGTCTGATCATAGTTGTTGCTCAGTATGTTAACTTGCTGTGAAATAAAACAGCTTAATAAACATGTGCTGCAGATGATTTTTTGACCATTAATTCAAATGGTTGGATGACCATGTGCAGCCTGGATTTCCAGTACGTGCTCACTGGCAGACGAGGCTCCCAGCAACAGTGTAAAGTCAGAAAATCACCCCTATAGGCTCTATCAGTTTTCCATCTACTCTTAAGTCAATGCGAGCTGGCGACCAGGAGGCAGCAGAGACTATCCAGGCTAGATTCTCATGCTGAGCAAAGCCACAGGCTCCACTTTCCACTTCCCCATTCAACATGGCTCAGCACAGGAAGTGAACAATGTGGGACTTCAAACTGCATCGGTCCTCGTTCTGTCCTGACTCAAGTATAAAAGCAAACACAACTGCAACGCCTGACATTGCGAGGAAATTTCAGACCACTGGCCGGTTACCTCTTCTATCTGGGTTATATTTATCTGGAGTTAACAGTACAATTTTTCATGCAAAATAGAATGATCTTACTCTCAAGATCATCTGCTATAAAAGAAATCATTTCACTGGAGACTG
The DNA here is from genome assembly GCA_030390025.1 of Squalus acanthias. Taxonomy (NCBI): domain Eukaryota; kingdom Metazoa; phylum Chordata; class Chondrichthyes; order Squaliformes; family Squalidae; genus Squalus; species Squalus acanthias. The sequence continues at coordinate 105,688,658 of CM059433.1, forward strand.
AATATATCAGTGAAAAGATGACACTCATGCAAAAGAGGAACAATAAGGCCTACACAGCTAAATTATCGTTATTATTCTAGCTTTCTTTTCCTTTTTTTTTTAGAAATGGTGCAAGTAGTTGATATAATCCAAGAATGTTGAGATAATGACCAGATTAATTTTAATTGAGAGTTAGTTGTTTCAGCAATTTCCTGACAGCAATTTATTTTGTACAGAGATAGGGGCCGGTGTTGCTGAATTAATAGTTAATTTAGTAATGCGAGTATAGTTTGCATTTCTGTTGAAAAAAAATAAGTGACAGTTGAAAAGAAACTGGACTAAGATTTAATTAAATTGCAGAATTAGAATGTATGGTTGATGTTTTAAAGTAAATGGGGGTTACTTTGGCTGTTCTAGTAAGACACGCCTGTTTGAAAGTCTGGATTTAGCACACAATTTTGGTCCTAATTGCTGATTACTATAATTTGAATTTGCCTGAACGTGTATGTGGGCTCCTCGCACCCACTTCCAGTTGTAAGAAATCGTGAATTGGAAGAAATAACTTGAGACAAAAAAGTCTCTTCAGACTGGTGTTAGAATAACTGGATAGATGCTTAGAATTTGCTGATGTTCTTGGTTCCCTGCGGGTGTGATAACATTCTGCACTGTGGCGGTGACCTTGTTTCCAGACTAGCTGTCTGCTGTTTGTGTGCGAGAAAGGTTGTTGACTGTATCTTTGATAATCTACCCTAGGCCCACCCCTAAAAAGAGAGTAAAAGAGATATCTAAAGAGCTTTTAGCACAGATGGTGAAGGGAAGGGAAGAGCTGTTCACGCACGCCAGCCGTCTGTCCGATCAGGACCGATACCAGCTGCTTGTCACGGTCGTATGTTTACTATGTCTATCTTGATTGCATGTTGTACTTAACTTAAACTGCCGCTCCTTAATAAAATGCCTTACAACTCCTAAGACCCTCTGGGTAATCTGTGTGTGACCTGTGATCCAAAATCTTACACACTGAAGGTGTGTAGCGCTCTGGCTGACACACGGGCAGGTTTCAGGATGGCTCAGGGACCTAGTGAGAGGGTGCACAGGTTCTCGGATGCGACACTGGAGGTCCTGGTGGAGGAGGTCCAGAGGAGGAGGGATGTCCTGTAGTCGCAGGGGGGAATGAGTCCACCTCGCCCACCTCACCCCCCCCATCTTGGTCACCTCAGAGGCTCTTTAGCACCTAAAGTATTCAGCGCAAAATCTTCCCCACTCCGCCCGCAGGGCGGGCTTAACAAGCTCAATCAATGAAAAATCGCTTGGAGAGTGCGGGCTGCAGCGGGCTGGGACCGCGACACCGACCCCGGCCGCCCTGGACCCGCCTCAGTCGACAAAATCGCGGCCAATGTTTTTGTGTTTAGGGAAATGAAAATCTAGGTTTACTTCCTTAAACAGCCAAGAATGACCTTATACACCCTCCCTTATGTTTCTTCCTTGGTCATGATGGTTGTGAGGCAAGTGGTCACAATCTATTGTTGGACCCATAGTAATAAACATAAATGCTAATTTCTTATTAAATTACGTTAATGGGAGAGAGGGTGTGGGCTCCAATCCTGGAACTATCGGATTATCAGGAAGTATTTCTTCACACAAAGAGTGATCAACACTTGGAATGGACTCCCAGATAGACTGGTGGAACTATAGATTCATTAAAGTAATAATTAGATGTTGAAATGAGGGGATTGTAGGGACTTTCTAGATGGATGGCCTTCCTCATCTATAATTAGCTTGTGGTCTTGTGATGCTTGATGGTAAGACTCTAATAATTTGTCCATCTGATCTCTGAGGGAGATGTTTGCACAAGATCTTGGAGTTACTGCCAACAACACTTTTGTTTTCTTTATTAGGGGTGTGTTTTTTCCTCCTAATTGTCAAGGTGCTGACTCACAGTGGGGTACAGTTAGAAAATAACTATGCTTACAAGTACTGGCAGTTCCTTGTCCAAGTGATCAATTTGTTTATCACAGCAGACTCTTTCTCCATGTAAGCATCACAGCCCAGGCTGATCCTGTTTTCACTCACTGTCCATGCAGGCACAACTTGCAGCAGGAGCCACTGGATAGTAACCAGGAAAGGGGCCCTGGTTACATTTTTCCTAACCCACAGGTGCTAAGACCAATTGTAATATCCCAGCCAAGATCAATTAAGTCAGAGGGCAGAATTTTCATTGACCCGTGGAGGCGGGTTTGGAGGCGTGTGGGGGGTTAAAATTGCGAAAACTGGCGGGCGGGCCCAAGCCCACCTCCATCCCGCCTCCACGCAATTTTCATTAAATCGTGTCTGCTGGTCCCGTCTCCGTCCCGCCTCTAAGAGGTGGGATAGGCCGTTAAGGCCCTTAACAAGCACTAAATTGCCTCTATAATGCCATTTTGAAAGGCCTTTGTGATTTTAACCCTTTTTCCACGTGAAGCACGCCTGTTCTGAACCACGAATGTGAAACCTGGCGGTAGCACATTTGGATTGCTGACTATCAGCTGCAGCTAAACCATGAAATAAGAGATGTGATCAGCCATCATTTGCAGTTGGCAGGACTTTGTTGTCTGAGGTCTGGGGGAACTTTTATATGGCATAACCACAGCTGTGGAAGTTTGGAGCCTGACACCCATCTACAGTGTGACCTCCTGGGAAACCCCTCTCGCCACCTTGACTGAGCGCTTCCTCAACTGAGGCATATACCAGAAGCATGGGAACCATTTATTTCCTTTCCTCCTGGACATCAGATTCGGATGAAGACCAGCCGTGGCAGCAGCAGAACAATGAACAACAGCACCACCAGCAGCAGCAGCATCAACAGGAGTGCCAAGCTGCTCCTCACCCACCTGAAGCTGCACAGGCCAGAAGGCGCCAGCGCGCGACCACATTGCTGCCCGAGATGCAAGGGACGCACTTGACCAGATTTGCTTAACCTGCACAATCAAACACTTTTGCCTCGCACCTTCTTATCAGACCATCGATAATGGCCAGGGACTTGCGGATTCCTATCACTCTGACCACCATACTGACAATTGCAAGTCATCCTAAGCCCTCAATGTGGAAGTCTCATTTGCGAAATGACAGACACCACAACTTCAGCAGTTTGCCAGCAGAATTTTTAATCACACCAAGCAAGTGCTGGCAGTTCAAGATTAAACACAACATTACACCCAAGTGACTACCCTTGTGACTACTTGTGCATTATTTTTCTTTTACGCGTGCTTCTACGTGGTGCTACCCCTGTGGCTTCAGCAGATGTGGAGGCCCCTTGGTCACTTTCTTGCTGCTCCTGCTTCGACACCTTTGGCAGGCGTCCTCTGGGGTTGCGAGCCTGTGAGGGCTCGGCAACAGTCTGCTGCTCCTGCAGCTGTGCAGGGGTTGAGACGCTGATCTCAGTTGGGTGAGGACACTGGTGGGGCTCTGACTGAGGGCTTTGCAGTGGCTTGGTCGTGTGAGCGCTTGGAGAGGAGCCCCCACTTCCTTGTTGTCTGCCACGAACATCCCTCTCATGGGTCAGCCCCACCTCAGCGCTTGCAAGTGGATTGAGAGCACCTTGCTGCACATCAGGGGGGCCATGGGGACCCGTATCTGCACTGGAATTCCTACTCAGAAGGACTTCCATGAAGGCCTGGTTTTTGTGTTCAATAGATGACCATCGCTCCTCAAGAGATGCCAGTCTATTCTGAACAATGACCATGTTTTCTACACTCTGGCGACTTATCTTCTCCATAGCCGTAGCCATCCTCTCCTCTACTGTAGCCATCCTTTCCACGGAGGTTGCCATCCTTTCCGTGGTGATGCGTTCATGTGCCAATGACTCCACAAAGGCTCTGCTCATGTTCGCTATGGACTCCTCCATTTGCTCCACACTCGCAGCGACCCTGGAGACAAAACCTGCCAGAGACTCCTGCATCTGTTCCTGGAGTTCCAGCACCGCTGATCTTATGGATGGACCTAGAGGCAGAGGGTCGACATGCAGCTGAGCCGAGCTAGGAGAGTCCTGCTCCCTCCGACTGCTGTCCCTGTCTCCACTATCTGCTGATGCTCACTTGTGAGCTGTGATACACCAGGTGACAACACTACTCTATCTCGCGATGTTCCCTCCGAGGTGTGAGTGTCTGCGCTGGTGCTGGGTGCGCTGAATTCTGCTGACGCGGTGCCCTCAGAAGTTGCAGCTTCCTCTGAGGAGTGATGAGGCTCATGCTCTTCCTCCTGGATGGTGGGGACGGCTGCTCGCGATGGTCCTGGGGGGGAGTAAAGGAAAGAGTCAGAGATGTGAGTCCAAGGTTACATGCACATTGCATATTGCAGATGATCATAAGTCAGTCTGCTGGAGCATCAGAATCATTATCAGTGACTCATGCAATGTCAATGAGAGAGATGATAAACTATTCTGTCACCAGCTTGCTCTGATGCACCCGTCTGTCCGTCCCCCACTTGCGCATTCTCCTCCACTTCCATGATCTCCAGGACCGCCTCCTCCCAGGTGGTGAACTGGGCTACTGAGCATGGCCCTCCTCCTGTCCTCACTCTTTCCCTCTTATTGTGAGCTCTCTTTTCCTGCAATGAGGGAGACTAGTGGAGTTTGAGTGAGAATGAAGGAGTGAGTGTAGAGAATCTATATCATTGATGGTTAGAAGGAGAGAAATTCAGAGTGAGGTGGCAAGACCATGGGCCCTCCCTGTGTGTTGTAAGTTGTTTTCATAGCATCACAGCGATAGGGAGTGTGAGGGCTGCATAGTCGAATAGTTAGGTGAATGTGACCATACAGAGAGAGGGAATGGGTAAGGGTGCAGGGATGTCAGTGTCAAGTGGGATGTGGAGGAAGAGGTTGTCAAAGCTGAGTGCTGGTGAGGAGAGGCAATGGGGATCAGAATGAGGGTGATGGGAAATTCATACTCACTTTTCCAGTGCGCAGCAGGTCATGAAACCTCTTCCTGCACTGAAGCCAGGTTCTGCGGGTTATGGACAATGAGTTGACCTCCTCTGCCAACTGGATCCACACAGCCTTGGTTTGATGGGAAGGCTTCTTCCTCCCTGAAGAAGGGAAGAGCACCTCCTTATTAGCTCTGGCTCCCTCAATTAAAGCTTGCAGGGCGACGTCATCAAATCGAGGTGTAGACCGAGGTCTCTGGCTGGCCATTCTTCCTGCAGGTGCCTCTAACATGCAAAGGCAGAAGCTTGGCAGTCTGCAGAGGAAGCAAGGCTTGTTGCAGACCTTAAAAGCTGCAGCAATGATGACATCATCGGAAGCGACTTTCAGACTGGAAAAACTCACTGGCCATGGGTTCCCACATGTTGGAACTCAATTGGACAATTATGGTAAAATCGCATCAATCTCCCACATCGATTTAGATTCGGGTGGCTAACATGAAATGCGGATTACACGACCCTAGCCCGCCCCTGAATCAAAATCTAGCCCAGAGTCTCAAACATCTGACAATTTAGTGTGTACAGTTCATGCTACATCAGGCCTTGACTTGCAAGGACATCGGAGAAGCTATGAGCAGTGCAGATTGAACACAAAACTGTCTTGTGTGTGTGGTGGAGGGGAGGGGAAGTGAGAGGGGGAAGTGAAGGGGAGATTGGTTTTAGGGAATTAGCACAGTCTCCTTTCAGCTTTGGGACTTTGCCTTGCATTCACCCCAGATGCAAAGAAAGGACTATGGTGTACAAGTCATGTTGTTCTGGATTTTTATTAGACTCTCTTTGGAAGGAAAACTAATCCATACATTTTTAGGATGGTTTCACTAACAATAACACAAGCTAGCAAAGAATTGTTAACATTTTTGTTTGATAACATTTGAACTTTAGATGCGGTTTAATTTCAAAAATGAAAATTTGGGACTTTGATTCCAAATATTCTGGATGTAAAGCCCAATGAACGTAAATTCTCTCTTTGACATAGACACAATGTGATACTCCCATGAGAACACTGCCCACACCATGAGCTAGAATGTGCCTTTAAATGACACTAAATTTGCTCCGTTTCTGTTGGGAAGGAGAAAAGCATATCTGCCTCCAGTTTTCATCCTAAATTTACAAGGAGGAATTTGCACTTCATTAGGCACTATTTTAACTTTTGCACTGATTGTAGTACAGTCTGCAGTAAGGTTTCTGTGCCTTTCTCCTATTGTTTTAAATCATCCTGCATCCTGCACCAACCTCATTGAATTTTTTGAAGAGGCAACAGAGAGAGTAGACAATGGTAATGCAGTAGATGTAATTTATCTGGATTTTTTCAAAAGGCCTTCGATAAGGTACCCCATAATAGACTGATGAACAAGGTCAGAGAATGCAGCGTCAGGGGACAAGTAGCAGAATGGATAGCTAGCTGGCTTCAGGACAGAAAGCAGAGAGTAGGGGTAAAGGGTAGCTATTCAGAGTGGCAGAAGGTGGGTACTGGTGTTCCACAAGGATCAGTACATGGGCCAGTGTTGTTCACAATTTATATTAACGATTTAGACTTTGGAATCAAAACACAATTTCTAAATTTGTGGATGACACCAAATTGGGGGGGATAATCAATACTGAGGAGGACTGCAACAAATTACAGGAGGACATTATTAAACTTGCATAATGGGCATATAATTGGCAAATTAAGTTCAACACAGATAACTGTAAGGTATTACATTTTGGTAGGAAGAATAGGGAGGTCACTTATTACTTGCAGGGTGCGAGTCTAGGTGGGGTAGAGGAACAAAGGGATCTCAGAGTACAAATACACAAATCACTAAAAGTTGTGACACAGGTTAGCAAGGCCATAAAAAAAGCAAACCAAGCACTAGGGTTTATTTCTAGAGGTATAGGATTGAAAACTAGGGAATTTATGCTAAACCTGTATCGAACCTTGGTAGACCACACTTGGAGTACTGCTTACAATTCTGGTTGCCATAATATAAAAAGGATATAGAGGCACTGGAGAGGGTGCTGAGAAGATTTACAAGGATGATACCAGAAATGCAAGGGTATACATATCAGGAAAGGATGAACAGGCTGGGTCTCTTTTCTCTTGAAAAAAGAAGGCTGAGGGGTGACCTAATAGAGGTCTTTAAAATTATGAAAGGTTTTGATAGAGTGGATACAGAGAGAATGTTTCCACTTGTGGGGAAGAGCATAACTAGAGGCCATCAATATAAGATAGTCACCAAGAAATCCAATAGGGAATTCAGAAGAAACTTCTTTAGCCAGAGTGGTGAGAATGTGGAACTCGCTACCACAGGGAGTGGTTGAAGCGAATAGTGTAGATGCATTTAATGGGAGGCTAGATAAGCATATGAGGGAGAAAGGAATAGAGGGTTATGCTGATAGATTTAGATGAGGAAAGACGGGAGGAGGCTCGAGTGGAGCATAAATGCCAGCATGGATTGGTTGGGCCGAATGGCCTGTTTCTGTGCCGTACATCCTATGTAATCCTTGCATGATGCCACTAGCTTCTAACTGGCTATATATGCAAGAGGGAGGGAGAGGGAGTGCATCCAACAGCATCCGTAATAGGACCATTCCGTGGCAGTCTCCAAAAGCAATTGTCCTGGATCTGCAGATATATGGTAATAGGTCTCAGCGGGCAGGAAAACGTGGGTGCAGTTCAGGAACCCTTCAGTGGTGCCAGTAGCAGTTGCCAAAGTGAGTTGGCACTTACAACAAACAATCTTTGCTCTGGGACTAAGCACCTTGGGATGTTTTACTACATTAAAGGTACTCTTTAAATGCATGTTGTTGCTGTTGTGTTCAGGAACAAACTTACTCCATGCTTACAAATGTGTGTGTGTGTGGGGCAAGGAGGTCACATGACTTTACTGCAAGATGGTAGGCTTTATAAGCAACTTGCAAAATCTTGGCAGCTCATGACATTTCCCTCATCTCCCTTCCTGTGGGTGAAAGTTTCTACTCGAGGATTGCTGTGTCCGGTTCTATTTCTGCTCCCATAGGGAGTGTCACAAACAACCCAGGTTGATCACTGGCCTTATTATAAGCTGACAAGTTTGGGGCACCTTAAAATGAGGACATGGGGAACTAACATTTAAGTTTCATTTTATCTCAGTTGTTTTTTCCAGAATTCTGCAATATCTTAGCCACAATTACAAGGCCTATGTACACTGCAGTTCCAGTCAAATGTGACATATGTAGCAAGGGTCAACAAGTATCACTGAATTTACCCCAAATAACTCCTTTTAAATTTTCATGCCAATAAATTACAATGCTGGATCATATCTGGCAGCCTAACTTAGAATAAACCTTTATTCATTCCTTGTGACGGAACTGTTTGCACCAGACCTTTACTCTGGAACTGCTGATTTGCCACCCTACTGAATGGGTCTGGATTAGAGTAGGGTGAGACTCTGTGAGGGATTTGTACACTCTACCTTCATTTGATGGATTTTGGTTTGAATCTAGCTCTGAGCTATAAGGATACAATAGAGGTGGCATTCGCAGGAAGTGCTTCTCGCAAAATTACAGGCATGTGACCGATGATATTCCACCCATTATCATTCTGCCGGGTGATGGAATTACCCATGTCTTTTCTCTCTGCTGACTGAACCAGTTTGAGTTGGAGGAGTGCTAAGCCAGTTTCTATTGGGCATGGACCCATAGCACAAAATGCCCAAAATTTAATGCAAATTAATGCTTAATTGACAAACTTTTAAAAATTATTCTTCAGGATGTGGGCCCATCCCTAGTTGCTCTTGAGAAGGTGGTGGTGGGCTTTCATCTTGAACCGCTGCAGTCCCTGTGGTGAGGGTACTCGCACAATGCTGTTAGGTAGGGTGCTCCAGGATTTTGACTCAGTGACGATGAAGGAACGGCGATATATGTCCAAGTCAGGATGGCGTATGACTTTGGAAGGGGACTTGACGATGATGGTGTTCCCATGCACTTGCTGCCCTAGGTGGTGGAGGTCGCGGGTTTGGGAGGTGCTGCCAAAGAAGCCTTGGCGAGTTGCTTCAGTGCATCTTGTAGATAGTACACATTGCAGCCATGGTATTCTGGAGGTGGAGGGAGTGGATGTTTAAGCTAGTGGATGGGAACGTAGAATTAAAAGACTGCAAATGTAGTTAACACTATATCACAACAACATGATCTACCATGGATGTCCAGCAGGAACTGGAACGTAGCAGTGGGTTCGGCATTTATGTGTTGATGTGCTCTGTTCCACCTTGAATATGTAGGCTTCTATATTACATTAGTAGCACAAACTAGACTGGATTATTTGATTAGTTAGTGAGTCTCCAAACCTGTGCATTAAGAGACCAAAAGCCACTTATATTTGAACACTACAGCTTCTTCAGCTCCAGTCACCCCATCCCGTGAAGTGGACTCGAGCCCAACCAAACCAAGGATAAAAACGTCATCTCAGCACCAAATTACAAGTTGCTGATATAAATACTATAATAAAGAAAAGGGCAAGGATTTGAATGCTTTGGAGAATGGCCCAGTCAGAGAAAATCATGTACTTTGAGAATGTCTGGTCTCCATGCCTGTTCTGCTGTGAGGAGCGGGATGTGGATTCATTTTTAAAAAAATATTCATTCATGGAATCTGGGCGTCGCTGGCAAAGCCAGCATTTATTGCCCATCCCTAATTGCCCTTGAGAAGGTGGTGGTGAGCCGCCTACTTGAACCGCTGCAGTCCGTGTGGTGAAGGTACTCCCACAGTGCTGTTAGGGAGGGAGTTCCAGGATTTTGACCCAGCGACGATGAAGGATCGGCGATATACTTCCAAGTCAGGATGGTGTGTGACTTGGAGGGGAACTTGGAGGTGGTGGTGTTCCCATGCGCCTGCTGCCCTTGTCCTTCTAGGTGGTAGAGGTCGCGGGTTTGGGATGTGCTGCCGAAGGAGCCTTGGCGAGTTGCTGCAGTGCATCTTGTAGATGCTAATTAATAGGAGAGGAGTTTGGTATATGTACAGTAGTCAGTGTGAGGCAGTCTTATAGGAAGTGTTGATCGCAAAATTTAAATAGAGAGTGCCATTTGCGCATCCTCTCCCCGCCCAGGTATTTATAGTGTGCATAGTAAAGAAAAAATCTTGCATTTATAAATAATTTTGCATGACCTCAGGATGTTAAAAGCACTTCACTGGCAATGATGTACTTTCGAACTAGTCACGGTTGTAACGTAGGGAAATGTGGCAGCCAATTTGCGCACAGCAAGGTCCCACGAAAAAGCAATAAGATAAATGACCTGATAATCTATTTTTGGTGGTATTGGTTGAGGGATAAACCGGGAGACCTCCCTTGCTCTTCTTTGAATAGTGCCATGGGATCTTTTATGAGGCAGATGGTTTATGGTTAAACGTCTCATCCAAAAGTAATAATTGAACTCTTATTAATGCTTAGTGCTTTGCTGGTATTTTGTAGTTCTTTATATTGAAAAATGATACATGATTTCAAAATAAAAGCTGAACAAATAACATCTTGAAATGATCTTGAATATATATGAGTTTTTATTTTTGCCATTTCCAATGGGTTCAGTGCATTCTAATACTTTTGACTTCCTATTTCATTTCTTTTGAAAATTGTATCCTTAATTAGTAATCTAGTTTGTTAGTGATATTGACATAATAATAATTTTATGAGTTTGAACTTCCGTAGGGTGGCTCACCCTTTGGGAGTGTGGGAGTATGTATTGCAGGTTACGTAGGCAATGTAAACCACTGAAGTCAATGGAAAGGAAAATAAGGCGTGGTGTATAATGGGCGGCCGATCCGCTACCGCCCATTTTGCGCCCCACTGAAGTTGAATTTTACCCCGTTGTTTCTACTTGGCAATAACTGAAAAGTACAACCTCTGAAAGCTGTTACAGAGCACCATCTGCTTCAGGAAAACCCACAGACAACCTTGCACATAAAAACAGCACTGCCAGTGACTGTTAAAATCATGATGGCCCCCAATTTTTAATGAACCCTGCAACTTCCAAACCAGCGCAGAGAAAATTTGCTGTATCAGTCAATTTTCTGTCTGTAAATGTGACAAAAGAGGTGATTGATGCTTTTATGCAAGAGAACCAATGCTTTCATCTCTTTTTCCACTGACCAGCAACAGCATCATGACAGGACTGCCAATTGCACCAGATTGCTGGCTTTCCTAAAATATAGGGGATAACTAGTGGCACTCTGTCACAATCTGGACAGTGTGCATAGTGCAATGGCCTACATGAACAGAAAGTGGTTTCACTCATTCACCATGCAGCAGGTCTGTGATGTCTAGCACTGTATCATTCAGGTCACTGCCTTCTTCCTAGACAGCTCCCACAGTGCTTTCATTTATGCACCAAACATTTGTGCCTGGCTGACTTGAAGGTGAAGGAGTATTGGAAGGTTACCTTCTTTAATCCTGGCTGATGATACTCTTGTAGAAGCCATAGACAGAACCTGAGCACTGATACAATGAGACCTACGTAACTAGCATTATTCAGTATGTTATTGGCATCTTGTAGCATTGCTTCAGATGTTTGGACATATTCCTGAGACATGCTCATCCATGCCTACTTTAGCCAAGTCACTGCTACTGGGTGCTCCCTCAGCACATTCACTGATCTGTGTGGGTGGCAGACTTCTGGGTAGCATTGAGATCTGTAAATCCCTGTATCGTTTCTCTCGATCCAATCAATTAGCATGATGAAGCCAGACAAGAAAGCTTTCTGTAGTTTGGAGCTCAAAACCTCTGTAGCAGCAGTCTGCCCATTCATGAGAGATACTTCCACTGTGCTTAGGACCTGTGTCACTGAGTGCTTTGCTGCAGATGCTACAGGTGTTGCCATGTGTGTGCTCCCTGGCAAACTACAGTGCAGACAACCCTTCAGTGCAGTATTGAGGGAGTGCTGCACTGCCGGAGGTGCTGTCTTTCAGATGAGACGTTAAACCAAGGTCCTCTCAGGTGGCTATAAAAGATCCCATGACACTATTTCAAAGAAGAGCAGGGAAGTTCTCCCCACTGCCCTGGCCAATATTTATCCCTCAACAAACATCACTAAAACAGATTATTTGGTCATTATCTTATTGTTGTTTGCGGTACTTTGCTTGCGCAAATTGACTGCCACATTTCCCTATGTTACAACAGTGACCTCACTTCAAAAATGCCTCATTGGCTGTAAAGCGCTTTGGGACCAATGTTCCCTTTAAGCTGCATGGCCGCGCAGTTCTCTGAACCTCCCACGCAGCCGGCTTGCCAGCTTTTCAATGGGAAAATCCGCGCATTAACGGGAACATTGTTTGGGACGTCCTGAGATCGCGAAAGGCAAATCTTCTACTGGTGTCACTGGGGATTAGACACTTTAGCCTGAATTGTCCTGCTGTTGGTAGGGTAGTGGCGGGGCAGAAATTCTGCCCGACATTTGACCCCCGCTGTAACCCTGACTAATTTTCCTGGGTCAGGGCTCATTTTCCATGCAGCGTGGACTCTCAGTGGGATCCCCACCATCAGCAAGGACCCCACCACTGCGAACAGAGATTTTCTTTTAGGCCCAGTCTCTCAGAACATTTATAAAATCAACAAGCAATATAAAATTTCAACTGCAACATTTCATGTTCACACTTGTCCGCTGGTTTAGCTGGTGCCTGTTCTTCATCTGTCACCATCACTTACTCACCCTCATCCAGGCACTGTAACTCACCCAGTGCTACTTCCTCAAGTTCACTATATACATCCTTTGGAGAGTGTGGAGCTGTGTGGTGTTTGGCTATGGTAGTGACAGTGATGCAGACTGTTGAGAGGTGCAGGCCTGTTCAATGACTTTGGCTGTCATATCAATTTGTTCTCCCAGGCCAACAAAAACAAAAAAATGAACAAGTGTCAAAACACTGGCTCAGAGAAACATCTGCAGACTTTGCATTACAATATGCAGTGTTGTTGAAGTTGCGTGCAGCCCATATATCAGTGCCTGAGGAAGAGGGCAACACATAACAAGACCAGGATGGTTGTCATCATCAGTGGTCTTCCTAAGACATGTTCTGGCTTAATTTTCCCTTCTCCAAACCACTTTGTTTGTTCTTGTGCTCCAGCTTCATTTCTCAATATGATCTCCCATTCTTCAGGTGGTCCAGAATCATCCTTCTTTTCCTCTGTCTTGGTCTTTTTCCTTCCATCTGCTCTTCTAACAACTCTTTCAACATCACATCCTCTCTCAGCACAAGCCCAATCCAATTAATTTGCCTTTTTCTGATAACATCATTCAAACTACGTTCTTCTTGTATCATTGCCAACACTTCATTACTTTTATTGTCTATCCACTTTACTTCCCTCAAGCATCTCCAAACCTATATCTCAAAGCTCTCCAGAACCCTCATGTTCTTTTTCCTCAGCCTCCATGTTTCAGCACTATACAGTATCACATTCCATATCAATCTATTCACTAATTTTTACTTTAGTTCTCTATTCCATTCTCCAGTCAATATCTTCTTCATTCTACAAAATGCAACTTTTCCCATTATAATCCTAGCTCTCACCTCTTTGGAATATCTGCCATCATCAGTCACAATACTTCCTAGATATATAAATTATCTCAGCTGATCCAACTGTTGCTCATTCTCACTCTTTCACTTGGCGTGCAAGCAGACTGACAGTGGCGACGTCCGCACCTCTTAAAGGGGCACACATATCTTTCAGATAAGCTTAGATTTAAGCTTTTGGACTGTTTTTTTTTTATTTTATTTACGTGGTGGCTTACTGCAATAGATGTTAAAAGTTTTTTAAGTGTGCAGGGAGTGCTGCTGGATGCTTGCAAGGCCTCAGATGGTAAAGGAAGGCCTCTGAGAAGACAGAAAATGTTGCAAGTACTCAACTGGTCAGGCAACATCCGTGGAGAGAGAAACAGAGCTCACGTCTCAGGTCGAGATGCTACCTGACCAGCTGAGTATTTCCAGCATTTTATGCTGTCATTTCAGATTTACAGCACCTGCTTGCAGAGGGAAGAGGAAGACACAGAAGAGGAGGAAGCAGAAGGAAGGATGCAGCTCAGACAGTCCCTTTCTGGCCGGGATATCGGGATGGAAATATCCGCCTGTGGTACCAGTGACCACAACCCCAATTCCATTTTCCACATTTGTCCCACACCTTTCCTTCTCTCTGTTACTGACCATCACAGCGTCCTCTTGGTCACAATGCTGAAATAAAAGCATACCTTCCAATACAAATTTATACATCTATCCATCCAATATGACATCAAGAAATCAACTCATCACCCTTGTGCATTCTCTTAGTGACTGTCTTGTGTGTGCCTTTGCCTATCCTACTGATGTCACACAGTGCTACCCCACTGCATGGCTGGTGGAAGGCTGCTGACTTTCAGTGGGGGACACTGCAGATGGCCTTGCTGTTCGACCTTGAGGAGCTGGCAGTGTCAAATCAATTGACGGTGTTTATTCTTCTTCTTCTTCTTCTTCTTCTTCTTCTTCTTCTTCTTCACTTACCTTTCCCTCTTCTTGGTCACCCACTGGTTGGGCAGGCTGCATTTCTTGGGTGTGTTAAATGAGGAAGGCACAAGGGTGGATTTATGGTGACGGGAAGGCGGGAAAGCAAGAGGTGCACGCCAGAAGGAGGATAACATATGAGGATACCAGCATCTTGTATCCTTTCAGCCCTGCCGCTGGCCAAGGGCTCAGCCATGCCCCTGCCAAGAATGGCCTGCACCGTCTCCTCCAAGGGGGTGAGGTGAGGCTAGAAATGGGAGATGTGCCTCATGATTGGTGCAGATTGTTGGTAGGTGAGTGATTAGGGGCCGTGCATTGAGCAATGTGTGAGGCTAGAGGTGTAGTTGGTAGGAGATGGCTTTTGAAGATGCATTCACTGACCTTGACCAGTGGTCTGAGGTCATGAATCTTCTTTGGGCACTGGAGCCAGGTGCTGGGGGCAACACTGTTGGCAGTGATGGCCTTAGTGATGTACTCCCACATTGTTCTTTCTGGAGGGCCTCCTGGCCCCTGTGGGTAGAGGGTCACTCTTGCAGTGTTGACTCCCTGCACAAAGCTGGAGTGCTGCATGTGAGACCCTCGGTGCTCCTTCCCTGGCTTGCTGAGCCAGTTGCGTTAGAGCTTCCCATTTTTTGAGGTTGGGAAGGGATTTCAGCTTTAAGAGCTGAATAATCACATTTGGGACTTCCTTTTAATGTTAACTTTTTGTTGGAAAGGCAGTATGGGCTGAAACCTCCATTTTTTCACTTCATTTTAATTTGTATTAATTCTGAGTGCATTGCCTCTTTAGTCCATAGCCCTTTTAATTGCCCACAATTCCTTGCGAGCTCCACAACCTCGCTTCCAGAGGCTGCGCAAAGCTCGAAAGCTACTTCAGGACGGGAACTTCGCCTCGAAGGCCTCCACTAATGCCACCAGGAGGATGTTGCACGGAGGGTTAGCGCGGCGCCACCAATCCCCTGCCACCCCAGACGAATTTATCCTCCTTAGCGTTGCGCCATTTTCAGCAGCTGTTAACTCCAGTTGCCGGTAACACCGGCAACTTTCGTGGCAAACACGAATTTCTAGCCCTTAGGGCGGATGGTATTAGCCCTGAACTTGACAGAGGCCTCTCACCCTCTGCTATTCACCACTGTTTATGCCCTAGCAACGCTTAACATAAAAAAATCTCCTAACTTGGGAGTTAACAAACAGAAGTAAATTCTCCCAGAAACTTTCAGTGATCCAGTTAACTATTGAGTAACAGACAACAGCAATTTCTAAGCTCTGATTACTTTGCTTCAAGGCCAATTTAGTGCTTATTTGATAAATGCTAGATAAAAGTTGAGCTGATCACTTAAGCATCGAAAATGTCTCAGAGGAAACAAATTAAAATGTAAAGGCAGATTAGCAATTGTTATATGCCTTCTTGTGCGTGGGATGTTTGGAGCAGTATTGATATGGACATGTGCAGTTTTAGTTTGGAAGTAGATGAGTCAGTCTGTCACTGTGTGGGCTGTTAGCTAGACCTTTGTCCTTACCCGTATGATTTGAAATTCATTATTGGCTTTGACAATGCTTGCAAGTTCTAGGAGCCGTTAAAAGGTTTCTGTCAGATCTGAAAGCATTTTTTTAAAACTTTTTTTTAAACGAAAAATTATTTCCCCTTCCATCATTTGCTTATTGTTTGTCGGGGGTTTTGAGCCTTCAGTGATGCTTCACACCCTCAGTATTTCTCCCTCTCTGTATTTTCAGGTCTTTTGTCTCAGCTGCTGAGAGAGCCTGTTTCCAGACTCCTGCCAATTCCTTCTTTGGCCTCTATTAGAGAGGGCTGCACAACATTTGCCATGGTGATGACAGCCCCTCGTGCCTGCAGGGAATAATTGAAATCTTTGTCTGGCATCTTCTACCTTGGCGTGGCACAGATGAGAAATTGAGCATGGTTGGAGTCTAATTGGTGACTGGTTGACTTGCCTCTTGATTTTCCTTCCTTCCGTCCTATGAAAAAACACTGAGGCTGCGATTTCGCCGACCTGGGTGGCTTCAAGGCGGGAGAGGTCGGTGGCGGGGGGGGTGGGGGGGGGCGGGGGGGGGGCGACCCCGCTGCTGCGTGGATCCCGTCGATAAATATGATCTTGCTCTAATGGGCCTTGTTAGTCCCGCCCTGTGTGTTTCCCGGCCCTATTAAAGGGTGCGGGTCTAGTGACGTCACCAGATGACGCGATTATTGCCGGTTTATTTAAAGGGGCCATGGCCCCAGTTAGTGTCAGTTGCAATTTGATAGCATTCAGTGCTGTCAGTGTTTGAGTCTCTGCACTATGAGCTTGCAGCGCCAAAGATCAGCACCTCGCTTCTCAGATCAGTCCCTCCATCATCTTGTGGAGGGAGTGAGAGCACGTAGGGAGGTTCTCTTCCCTGTGGATGGCAGGAAGAGGCCTCCCCAGCAGACGAAGGCAGCGTGGCTGCAGATATCGCAGGAGGTTACGAGGCTGTCAGTGGTGGTTCGCACCTGGGTGCAGTGCCGCAAGAGGTTCAATGATCTAGTAAGATCAGGGAAAGTGAGTATAAACCACAATTACCCTGATGCTGCTGTGCGTGTCATCACATTCCCACCACTCTACATTGCCACCCCTACTCCTGCACAACATTACACACCCCAACATCCCTTGGACCTTCGTCCATCCCTCTAACTCTATCTACATTATCAGGTCCCCATCTTAATATGCAGCCCTCACACTCAGCCTCATCATTATGCCATAACAGCAACTAACAACGCAAAAGGAGGCAATTTGGCATTGCCAACCCACTCCATCAAATTCGCTGTGTAAAGCTCTATGCCATTCCATTCCTTACACTCATACCGTCACTCTCACTGAACCTTCTCTTCTTTCCCTCCTTGCAGGAAAAGATAGCCCACAATAAGAGGGAGAGGGAGAGAACGGGAGGAGGGCCTCAACAAACTATGTCATATCTGAGCACTGCAGAGCAGGCAGCACTGGAGATTGCTGGAGTGGTGGACCTGCCGGAAGTGGGGGACAGAGAGAGGGGCTCATTAGAAGAAGCTGGTGACAGAATGAATTTCCATACAATTGCCTTTCATCAGTCCTTCATATGGGGTGTTAAGGCAAGACAAAATGAATGCTCATCATGAGAAATAATGGTATGTGTCTGCAGTAGACATCCTGTATATCTAACTGATGCCTTTACTCTCCCACAGGTCCATCAAGAGCCCCCCCAATGTCCAGGAGCAACAGCAAGAAGACTCCTCAGAGGAGCCTCTTGCCTCTGAGGGTGCAGCGTCACCTCAGACAACGCAACCCAGCACCAGCGCAGAGTCGCACACCTCGGTGGGTATGTCGCGAGACAGAGTAGTGTTGTCACCTGGTGTCTCACAAATCACAACTGAGCAGCATCAGATGGTGGAGACACTGACAGCAGTCGAGACTCCTCATCGGAGGGTGCAGGAGTCTCCTAGCTGTGCTCAGCTGCATGCAGACACTGAGCCTCGGGGGCCATCCAGGAAGAGGGCGATCCTGGAGCTGCAGGAACAAGTGCAGGAGGCTCTGACTGGTTTTGCGACCGCGGTGACTGCGAGTGTGCAGAGAATGGAGGAATCCATCCCCAGCATGAGCAACACTGTGGCGCACTCACTGGCAACTATAGCTTCCTCCATGAATAGGATGGCCACCTGCATGGAGGAGACATGGCGCCAGTCGCATCAGAACATGGTTTCTCTTCAAAATAGATGCTCATCTATGGAGGAGAGATAGGCATCTATGGAGGAGAGAAACCAGAGGCTCATAGACATCTTTTGTAGGAGGGATGTCAGTATAGAGACGGTCCCTCATGGCTCCATTGAAGTGCAGCAAGGTGCTCGCCAGCTATTTGCTAGCAGAGAAGTGCGGGTGGCCTATGAGAGGGATGGTGGTGGGAGGGGACATGGAAGTGGGGGCTCTTCTCCAAGCGCTCTGACTTCCAACCCCTTGGTCAGAGCCCCAGATACCTCCCCGGACAGTGATGGCCAAGTCTGCGCATGCACAGTCGCAGGAAGAGCAGACTTTGGCTGAGCCATCAGTGTCTCCAAAATCCAGAGGACGCCCACCAAAGGCATCTAAGCAGGCGCAGCACGGAGATGAGGAGGCTGCCTCTACCTCTGCTAAAGCCACAGGGGTAGCACGATTTAGAAGCACCCGGAAAAGAAAGATCCCACACAAATAGTAGCATGGATAGTCACTCGGGTGTCTTTTTCATTATCAATGTCATTTTAATATTCTATGAACTCTTTTTAATAAATCATCTAATTGTCACACTTTGAGGTCATTGCCAAATGTGTGTGATCAAATGGAAGTGGCAGAGTGAAGGGTCAGGGCTCATTTCACATCCAGCAATGGCGGTGAGAGTCAAAACAAGGGATGAATCATTGTTTGACTGCTCTATGGTGTTGGTGTCGGGTGATGCCAACCTGCGCACGCGTGTGGCAGCCACATGTATGAGCTGCCTGAAGTTATTGAAATCTGCCATTGATTAGGGTATCCCTGGCGTGATGGGCAGCAACGTGCTCGCGTACTGGTCGCAATGGGACCGCCAGCTCGTCCAGGTGTTTCTCATCCTCGTCACCAACCTCATGGTGCTCCTCCTCATCCTCATCCTCCTCGTCCTCCAATGAGGCTGTGCGCTCAGCGCCGTCTTCCTCATCCAGTACTAATCCTCGCTGCTGCGCTCTGTTGTGCAGGGCGCAGCACACCACGACTATTCGGGAGACCCTGGATGGTGCGTACTGAAGGGCTCCTCCAGATCTGTCCAGGCATCTGAAGCGCATTTTGAGCAAGCCTATTGTCTGCTCGATGACACTTCTCGTGGAGATATGGTTTTGATTATAACATCCCTCAGGCTCGTTTGTTGGCCTCCTCAAAGGTGTCATGAGCCACGTCTTCAGGGGATAGCCCTTGTCTCCAAGCAGCCAGCCGGCAAGACTGTTTGGCGGTGCGAAGAGCTGAGGGATGGTGGAATGGTGCAGGATGTACGAGTCATGACAGTTGCCAGGGAACTTGGCGCACACATGAATGATGATCTTCCTATGGTTGCAGACCAGCTGAACATTGAGGGAGTGGAAGCCCTTGCGGTTAACAAATGCAATGATGTGATGAGGTGCCCTGATGGCCACATGTGTGCAGTCGATGACTCCCTGCACCCGTGGGAAGCCAGCTAGAGCGGCAAAGTTCATTGACAGTGGCTTCATCAGTGGCAAAATGGATATAATTTGCGGACTTGTTAAAGAGGGCATCGGTTATCTGTGCGATGCATCTGTGTGCGGCTGACTGCGAGATGCCACAAAGGTCTGCTGCAGATGCCTGGAAGGAGCCTGAGGTGAAGAAGTTGAGGGCAAGGGTGAGTTTGACAGCCACTGGTAAGGAGTGTCCACCCCTTCCTTTGGGCTGCAGGTCTTGCTCCAGTAAAGCGCTAATGTCGGTGACAACCTGGCGCGATAGCCTGAGCCTCCTTTGGCACTGTTGCTCCGTCATGTTGAGGAAGCTCAGTCCTCTGCCTGTATACCCTGTTTTGGGGGTATCGCCTCCGGCACGGTGCCACCCTGCGCTGATGCCCTCTGTCCTGTGCTGCATCAGGTGGTTGAGGAGAAGGTTGGCGCTCTTGTTGTTGCTGCTGCTGCTGCGGCTGATCATCATCAGATTTGGAGGACCAAGGTGGCAGAGCATAAATCGCCCATATTCTGATGATTCATATGGCAGGTGAAGTTCAGATGACAGAAGCAATCTATCAAGCGTGAGATATGATGTTGGAAGGAGGTGACAGTGATTAGAGAGTTTACTGCAGACACTTCCCAACTGCATAAAACTTAAAAATCTGTTCCAAATACTGACGGCTGAAGCTTCTGAGATTGGAAAGTGACCAGCTGTAAAATGGCAGGTTTTAAACCACTTTTGCAGCTGTCACCTATTGAAAGAAATGGAGAGTTGTTCAGAGCCCAACATACTTACCTTGCGTGATCCCCGAGCGATGGGAAAACTCATGGAAAACTTGGGAAAATGCTTTGTAACTGGTAAAATGGGGATTAAATTGCTTTAAACACCCTCTTAATGAGCACAATTGCCTGACCCGCCGCTTAGTGCCGTGTCTGCAAAGCGCAGGCAGAACCGTCACTGGGGAAACTCACAAGGAGGCGGGTTTACAGCGGGATACCGCCCCGCTCTCAATCTTTTTGATTTTGACAGCGGACCCGCCTCCAAACCCGCCCTCTGAGCGCCGGCAAAATTCAGCCCTGAGTCTCCATTCAACACCTCTCCTTAGTTTTATAGTTAAGATTTGGACTTCTCAATTTTGATGGGTTGATGACATAGAACATAGAACATAGAACAGTACAGCACAGTACAGGCCCTTCGGCCCTCGATGTTGTGCCGAGCATTGTCCGAAACCAAGATCAAGCTATCCCACTCCCTATCATTCTGGTGTGCTCCATGTGCTTATCCAATAACCACTTGAAAGTTCCTAAAGTGTCCGACTCCACTATCACAGCAGGCAGTCCATTCCACACCCCAACCACTCTCTGAGTAAAGAATCTACCTCGGACATCCCTTCTATATCTCCCCCCATGCACCTTATAGTTATGCCCCCTTGTAACAGCTACATCCACCCGAGGAAATAGTCTGAACATCCACTCTATCTATCCCCCTCATCATCTTATAAACCTCTATTAAGTCGCCTCTCATCCTCCTCCGCTCTAAAGAGAAAAGCCCTAGCTCCCTCAATCTTTCCTCATAAGACCTCCCCCCCAAATCAGGCAGCATCCTGGTAAATCTCCTTTGCACTCTTTCCAATGCTTCCACGTCCTTCCTATAGTGAGGTGACCAGAACTGCACACAATATTCCAAATGTGGTCTCACCAAGGTCCTGTACAGTTGCAGCATAACCTCACGGTTCTTAAACTCAAACCCCTTGTTAATAAACGCTAACACACTATAGGCCTTCTTTACTGCTCTATCCACTTGAGTGGCAACCTTCAGAGATCTGTGGATATGAACCCCCAGATCCCTCTGTTCCTCCACGTTCCTCAGAACCCTGCCGTTGACCCTGTAATCCTTATTCAAATTTGCCCTACCAAAATGAATCACCTCGCACTTATCAGGGTTAAATTCCATCTGCCATTTTTCGGCCCAGCTCTGCATCCTATCAATGTCTCTTTGCAGCCTACAACAGCCCTCCACCTCATCCACTACTCCACCAATCTTGGTGTCATCAGCAAATTTACTGATCCACCCTTCAGTCCCCTCCTCCAAGTCATTGATAAAAATCACAAACAGCAGAGGACCCAGCACCGACCCCTGTGGCACACCACTGGTAACTGGTCTCCAGTCCGAAAATTTTCCATCCACCACCACCCTCTGCCTTCTATGAGATAGCCAGTTACTTATCCAATCGGCCAAATTTCCCTCTATCCCACAACTCCTTACTTTCTTCATGAGCCGACCATGGGGAACCTTATCAAACGCCTTACTAAAATCCATGTATACGACATCAACTGCTCTACCTTCATCTACACACTTAGTTACCTCTCAAAGAATTCAATCAAATTTGTTAGGCAAGACTTACCCTTCACGAATCCGTGTTGACTATCCCAGATTAAGTTGCATCTTTCCAAATGGTCATAAATCCTATCCCTCAGGACTTTTTCCATTATCTTACCAACCACCGAAGACCTTATGCCTTCCAACACTAGGCACAGCATGTTGCAGCATCAGTACATTAGATTCAATGTTACGGTGGAAAGACAGCTACCGGAGACACTCATGTTTACACCGATAGATAAACAGATAGCACAATATATATTGGGCCAGATATTCCGATCCCTACGGGTGGGTACGCGCTGTGTACTCACCCGTAGGGACATCGGAAATGCCGGTTTCAGGCATGCACAGCGCATGCGCTGAAAACCAGCATTTCCGATCTGTCAAGAATGCTCTTGACAGATCGGACGCCTGCCCTAGAGAAGGGCCTCTGTGGGCGGATAGTTCCGCTTTCTGGAGACCCTCCGCCCGCAGAAAACCCTTAGAAATCTTACGCCTGGTAAAAGCATAAGGACTGCTTTTACCAGCATAAGATTTGAAAAAAGTAAAAAAAAACATTTTTTCACTCATTTATCATTTAAAAATACTTTTAAAAAAAGGTAAGTTTATTTTTAGCCCGGTAAAAAACTTTAATTATTTTTTTCAAAAAATTAAATTTTTGTTTAAAATATTTAATTTATTGTAATTTCAACTAATTTTAAAAATGTGTTTTTTAAAAATTTATTTAATGTTTTAAAGTGTTTTTGAGGTGATCTCCATTCATGTATTTGACAGGTCTATCCGTCAAGTGTATGAAGGGAGATTCCCTTCTTTGATTGGCTCCCCATGGCCCACGTGATCCCAGGGACGCTGGCGAACCACCTGCGCCCCTGGGATACGTGGGCCCTGCGCACTTGGAGTTGGAGAGGCCCAGCATCGGAACTATACGCACCTCGGGAGCCCTCAGGTAAGTACGTAGATTTTTTCCAGATCGGAGGCCTCCGCACGCGGGAAGCCTCCGATCAGAAAATACGGCCCATGGTTTTTTTAAATTCATTTATGGGATGTGGGCATCGCTGGCAAGGGAGCACTACACATCCTGTTGGGAGTTTAAGGGACCCATGTTTTGTTTCTGAAAAATGCAAAAGAAATTGCAGAGGCCAAAAATATATGAGCCCAAAAATTCCTGTAACCGGACAATGAGTGGCGCCTGTTGTTAGTTAGACTTGCCCTTTCCCGTTTAATCTCCATGGTATTTTGCTTGGCAAGTTGCTGGAAACATGAGATGAAAATGGCGCAGCGCCCTCGACAGGGCATCTGGGATCTGAGTGAACAGGGCAAGCAACTTTGTATCTTCTTGACCAATCAGATTGAAGGATTGTGAAATAAACAGCGCAAGATCTGAACAATTAATTTTAAATTTTACATTTAAAAAATCTCCAACAACAATTAAAACCTGAAGGAATGAGACTCCACACTTGTAATATGTAATTTTCAGTGCCAGTGAGGTTGACTGGCAGTAATTAACAGTTATCACGTCGTTACAATGGTACTTAGACTTGAAATGACTTGACTTAATTTATCGTGCAAATACAGGAACTTCACGGCGTTCAATGCATTTGAATGGGAAGCCAGACACAGAGAGGCCGTTTTTGCAAAGCTAAAAGTGGAGCGACGCATCTTTGACAGCAACTTCCCGATCTCTGCATTTAATCACGCATCTGCCCTCGCCTGAAGTTGCCTTGGCATTTGTACATAAATAATGGTGAGTGCTATTAGCCTTGCTGTTATTTCAACAGCAATTTTTGGGCCATGATGGAATGAAATACTTTTAAAACTATAACGTTGCTTATGTAACACAAGCATATAGCTAATAAAAAGAGGGGAAGGACAGTGTTTGGAATGTGATAAAAACAGGTAAAAAGGTTCCTGGAGATGAAGATAGCAAAGATGTTAAAAGCATTTTTCTGGTATTATAGCACTAAAAGAATAGCTAGAGAGGAAATTAGAATTCTGAAAGATAGACATTCATATGAGTTTAAAGATAAAATAGTTTGAAATATTAAATTAATATTTTCTAAAGAGGATAATACTAACTTGCTGTTCAATGTCTATAGGACATCTAATATCCTACAAGATTTTGCGATTGATACAGAGAAGTCCTTAATAGCTTGCCTAACAAATATCCTGGGCCAGATAGCATATTTCCTGGGGCACTGAAAGCGATTATAGAGCTCTTCTTTGAATAGTGCCATGGGATCTTTTACATCCATCTGAGCAGACAGATGGGGCCTCATTTCAATGTCTCATTTGAAAGATACCACCTCCAACAATGCAACACTCTCTCAGTACTACACTAAAGTGCTAACCTAGATTCAAAACTCATGTTCTGAAGTGGGGGCACGGTACTGTAGTGGCAATGTTGCTGGGCTAGTAATCTAGATGTTTGGACTAATAATTCAGAGAATGCAAGTTCAAATCCTACCATAGCAGTTTTATGAGAATTTGAATTCAGTTTAAATAAATCTAGAAATAAAAAGCTGGCATCAGTAAAAGTGACAATGAAGCTGTTGGATTGTCGGAAAAGATAAACCTGTTCACTACTGCCCTTTAGGGGAGGAAGCCTGCTGTCCTTACCCAGTCTGGCCTATATGTGACTCCAATACCAAACCAATGCGATTGACTCTTCACTACCCTCAGTCCCTTGCATCCATCAGCCTGCCCAAACTATTAGGGAGAGGGTAGCAAGCCACTCAGTGTATCAAACCGCTATCACCACCTGATGGCAACTATGGATGGGCAATAAATGTTATACTTCCCAGCAACGCCCACATCCCGAGAATGAATATTTAAAAAATCCATAACCTTCTGACTCAGAGGCAAGTGCACTGGCGACTGAGTCAAGCTGCCTACACCATAAAGAGACATAACTGCTTTGCTCCACTCACTTCATCACGATGTCACCAGAAAAATGAATATATAGGGCTGGATTTTGAATGACCCATGGAGTCGGGTTTGGAGGCGTCTGGGGGGTTAAATTTGCGGGGTCGGGGTTTCCGACCCCATCCCGACTCCATCCCGCCTCCACACAATTTTAACAAAATCAGTCGCAGGGTTCCCGACTCTCTCCCGCCTCCAAGAGGCGGGAGAGGCCATTAAAGCCCTAAATTGGGTCTGTAATGCTATTTTGAAATGTTGTAGCTAGTTTAACCCTTTTCTGACGTGAAGCACGCCTGGTGTGAAACACTCCAGTGAAACCTGGCGGGAGCACAAATGGATAGCTGACTATCGGCTGCAAGTGCACTATTACAACGGAGAGGTGATGAAGGTAGTATTCGTATTAGGTGTGAAAGTCGCCTCTGATGCTGCTACATTCAATGTAATGGCATTTGGTGTAAGAGAACTTGGATGCAAAAATCTTCTCTCTCTTCTCTCTCTCTCCTCTCTCTCTCTCTCTCTCTCTCTCTCCTCTCTCTCTCTCTCTCTCCACTCACATCAGAGGCAATGCAGACAGGTCCTCTCTTACCAGTAGCCAGACAATCGCTGAGAGCAGGCAGTCAGCAATGATGACATCATCAGAGGCGACTTTCAGACTGAAACCACTAATTAGTTCATGGGTTCCCACATGCTGCAACTCAATTGCCCAATTAAGTGAAAATTGCATCAGTCATCCACATTAATCTGGAGTCGGGGGGGAAACACGAAATGCGGATTACACGACCCCAACCTGACCCCAAGACAAAATCCAGCCCATACTCACTTTTGTCCCTCAAGGAATTGGAAGGAAACACACTCCCCTCAGTCCTTTTCATCCATCAGTCTGCCCAAACTACCAGGGAGAGTGGACAGAGGATCATAGCCATTAGACTGGCAGACTCTGAAGCTCCCCAATCCCCCAACATACCTGTCAAGTGCTACATACTTCTTGGAAAGCTCCACATTCCCAGTGGGAATCTTCCTCTGCAACCCCCACCCCCCTCCCCCACCCCACTACACACTGAAGCTGAATTTTTCACATTGTCTCCAAAAGCCAATTTTTTAAAAAATCCCCAAATCCAAAATACTGATTTCAGATTACCATGGTTAATATAACATTTTCCATTGGGGGTTCTTTGAATTCTGAATTTAGTCCAGGTCTCACTCACAATACAAATGAAATACTGGAGGAATGGATTGCTGTAATAAGCAAGCTATGCAATCGGCCAGGCAGGGATGGCAACTGAAAAAATGAATGAATAATGTCCAAAGACCAAAATTACAAGTTTATTTGTGTGGCACTCTGAGGTCAGAAAATAAAAATTACAGGGGTAATTTTACAAATTCATGATCCTGTGGAAAAGCTTTGTCCGCCTGTAATATCCTGCAGTCAGTGGCCTTCTGTGTCTGAATTCCTGATATGCACACTCAGTGGTCCAGAATGGAGTGTAACATCATAAAATGTACTTTTGCAAGTTTATTTTCTTTCCAAAATGACAATAATATTTAGTGCACTGGCACCGTATATAGATAATCAAGGGATGCCAGAGATAGATTACAGGCATGTTTTGTGGTCCTGAATTTGACTGGAGCCAGTATCTGCAACGGTTCTACAGACATGAGAGCAAGAACAGCTCCAGCATAGTGAATGATCCAAAACAGCCCTGCATTTCATTCCTTGCTCCAACGTTAGAAATCTACCACCTACATGTAGCACATGCACCTCAGGAAGGATTAGCGTTCCAAAAATGGGAAGTGACATTTCCGGGACAAAGTTTCAGTTCTAAAATATCAAGGAGAAATTTAAAAAGGTTACTGAAGTTCATAATTTTGCGTCAGCCTTTGAGAAATTATCCACTACAAAATTGGCTGCTGTTTTTTAAATGTATTTTGGATATGGCCACTTTCTTCCCAGTCTTCTGGCTCATGTTGCTTGCTAGAAATCATGATGCCAAAGTTAAATGGGGATCATTGTTCCACATATTTCACCTACATGGCGACCTAGAAAACCAGGACAAACTTGAAAGCAGTTTCAAAAAAAAGTTGATGTAACCCCAAAAAAACGACAGCTAAAAAGCAGAATCTGAATAGGGGCCTTATGACACATGAAGACAAGGGCCGGGAAATTCCTCGGAGCTGCTCCCGTTCCTCCAGCGTTACTTCGCCGGAAGAGCGGCGGAAACCCTGTTTGCTCCGAGGAATTTCCCAGCCAAAGAGTTCCACTGGAAGTACAGTGGTAGAATGGGTTCGTCATAACTCAGGCTACAATTATCTCTGACATTAGGATCACTTGTATTGCAGCGGAAATCATTCTAAATGACACAAAGCACAGTTTGCAGAAGTGGCGCATTTCGAAATTATGCGAAGAGAGATGTGAGTGCTGCAGGCTTGGGCTTTATCTTCTAGAGCGACCTGGGATCTGCTTCCCCCAGAAGATTTTGATGTTGAAACTTTATTTGCTCTGGTATTTTGGGAGCCTACTGTAATATTGCTTTACAAGCCGATAAATAATTAATCCTGGAAGGATTTTTGAAATGCATCTTTACAGGGTCCAGTTCCCGGAGGTGGCATTAAGATCGGGCAACACGTGTAATTGCGTGGGGCCCTGAGCCAGTCAGGTTCCAGTGACAGGGTACCTACACAATGGTCATTTTGTCAGCCATTTTTATATTACCTATTGCAAACCTGCCTGTTCACGATAGTACATGTGCAGATTTGACACCAAATTGAGTCGATAGTCTTTAGAATCATATGTCTGGTAAAGAGGTAGGGGCCCCCCAAACTGAACCTTTGCACAGGGTCCCTGCAAGACAAACACTGCCCCGGCCAGTTCCTTTAATTGAAAATCTAACTCCAGATACATCAAATTATTTGTTAACTGAAACCTACAGAACATAACCCTACAATAATCCCAACCAGCAGTGCATTCGATATTCACAAGATAAAACTGACTCACTATTGCATCTGCTCCTGCCCCACATCCCAGGGCAGCCCAGATTCAGGGGGAGGATTACGTGGATTGCGGGCATACTGAGTTAACTACTTTAAGCAACTTTTATTTTTAAATAGCTCCAAGGGAAAAAAGATGAGTCAAAATCATCGAAAGGCAACTTTAGAATGGAGTTCTGATAAAGTGTCTCACCCACACATTAACCTGTCATTTCCTCTTTTAAATATAGACCAAGCTGTATGTTAAACATTTTCTGTTTTTAAGATCTTAATACGCACGAGGATAGAAATGAATGTTGGCGATAATAGCAAAGCTTGTCGGGGGTGGATTTCCACGGAGGTTCTCCCGCTTGTCCACCTTAACTTCAACAGAAGAGCCACCAAAACCCCAGAAAAAGGTGGCTCATCTATGGAAGTTACCGTGAACAAGCAGGAGAATCCCTATGGAAATTCACCTTCACTGTGTTAGTAGAGTATCACTCCGTCCGCTATTTTCAATGTTAAAGGAGTGTGACACGCAATAGCTGCCACCCCCACCAGCCACTATTTTCCTCACACTCAGCAGGCCAGAGACACTCACTCAAGGTGGTATAGATAGTGTAGATGAGAAATCTGGCCACCAGATTCCCATAGATCGCTCAAAATGCTATATGGAAATGTTTTACCACTGCAATTTTTTTCTCAATTACTGAATACATAGGATTACATGGATATACGGCACAGAAACAGGCCAATCGGCCCAACCAGTCCGTGCCGGCGATTATGTTCCACTCGAGCCTCCTCCCGTCTTTCCTCATCTAACTCGATCAGTATAACCCTCTATTCCCTTCTCCCTCATATGCTTATCTAAGCGCCCCTTAAATGCATCTATACTGTTTACTTCAACCACTCCCTGTGGTAGCGAGTTCCACATTCTCACCACTCTCTGGGTAAAGAAGTTTCTTCTGAATTCCCTATTGGATTTCTTGGTGACTATCTTATATTGATGGCCTCTAGTTTTGCTCTTCCCCACAAGTGGAAACATTCTCTCTGTATCTACTCTATCAAAACCTCTCATAATTTTAAAGACCTCTATTAGGTCACCCCTCAGCCTTCTCTTTTCAAGAGAAAAGAGACCCAGCCTGTTCATCCTTTCCTGATATGTATACCCTCGCATTTCTGGTATCATCCTTGTAAATCTTCTCAGCACCCTCTCCAGTGCCTCTATATCCTTTTTTATAATATGGTGACTAGAATTGTACGCAGTACTCCAAGTGTGGTCTAACCAAGGTTCGATACCTTGCACCATCATCCCTTTTGTCATTTAATCACTCCTGCCCTCCACCCAATGAAATTTCTAATATCCAAAATAAGGATGCAAACAAAATAAAAAAGTTAAAAATTACACATTGCATAATAATATAATTACATTTATTCATCAAATTGTCTTTTGTGTCTTTTAATGCCTTTATTAAAGTTTTTACTTGAAGGCCTCAGCTTTTGGCAAGAGCTTGGGCTTGGACTTGATATTTTTATGCAGAATTGTAACTGAGTGTGCTGAATTGGGATTGTGCAGCTGAGTGTGTGCAGTGTACCTAATTTCTCAAGATGCCTCAAGTACCATTCAATTACCTGTATGGGTGGAATTTTTTCCCTCACCCCCCAGCACTTTCCGGCCAATTAGTTACAAATAACTCTGAAAAAGTTTAACTGAGGTAAATTCATATTGGCCCTGAAATTCTGCCAGAGTTCTCGTGGTCTCCTGCCATAAGTTTGGCAGGAAACTGGCAGAACATCCGGAGAAACAGCATAAACTGCTGAAAACAGCTATTTACACCATTTCTTTAGGGGTTTAATTTTTCAAATCAACATCCTTTTATTTGTATGAAATAGTCTCTGTAATAAAACTAAGTTACAATTTTCCCCATATAATAGCTATGTTTGAGCTGTTGACATAACCCTTCCACTAGATTTGTCTTAATTTAGTGGAAGAAAAATTTCAGGCCACGCCGATCTATAACTTTTTAAATCAGATCTTACTAAACTGACTAAAGTACAGTATAGGCCATTGTATCCTGTGGTGTCAATTGTAGAGAAAAAAATATGAGGATTTGACACAACATGGAAGATGTCCCAGAGTTGAATGTAAATAACACAGGGCTTGGTGAAATATGAGGTTACAAAATGAAATGCTTTTGATTGGACAGCTGACCTATTTCATTCAGATGAATTGGATTAAATCCCAGAAGAGCAGGATGCTTCAGCTCTGGGTCACCAATGAGGAAATTACCAATTTGCCTCTGTCCTTCTCACTCCCTGACCCAGTAACGGTCAGTGACAGACATGTCTTTATGCTTGGTCTTAAGTGGATTTGGTGTCCCTAATTTTAGATTTCGGAAACTAAATTAGTAGAGACTGAACCATTTCAGCTGAAATACGTAATTGTGAACTACAATGTCTTCAGGCACACAGACACTGACAGTTTAAACACAGAATATTAACTCTGAAAAAATTGGCATTGTTTTGAAACTGGCAGCCTGCCTGTACTCTTCCATTTGTGTCCTGTCAGAGATCACTCAACAATACAGCTGTATTCAGTCCAGCCTTTCACATACACACATGCCCTACATGAAACACATTTTCCACTATGCCTCACTCTAGACATGTTCCTTCTAAAGTACTTAAAATATATCATTCTGCACAGTCATGCATCAGCTCTTGGACAGTTATTCATCATATTCAGACAACAGTATTAGGTTAAAGTCATTTCTATTTATACTGTATAGCACCTGACAGAAAGTGATACAGTTCTAAGTTGATGATAGATGGTTGTACTGAAAACTCATACATATCCAGTTTGAGACATGACTGCAGCTATTTCTCACCAGTCAACATAGTATAGTCCCTGTTAATGTATACAAGTTTTTTTTTCTCTTGTTACCTCCGACCACAAGAGAGCACTAATGTCTTGCTGGCTTGTAGAATCATTAGGGGAGAAATTCGGTATGTTAGTGCCTCCCGTTCGCACCTGGCGGGGGCGGTAATGGGGCACTAAGGGGTTAGCGCCCGGGTGCGGTGAATGCAGCGACGCCTGTGAACTTCAGTGCCGGTTTAGCGCTGGCGTTAACTCTTAGCACCTGGGCTTCTAGCGCCTCGCAGATCGTGACATCATAAAGTGCGCGGCGCCCCGTTATTGTCTGGATGGAAAATTGACTCTCGCCCCCTGCTGTATCGCCTCGCGTCAACAACGCCAGCAAGAGGAGACGTTGTGAACTCGGCTGGCCGCTTCGGGAGCGGTAATTAAAGGGAATGCTTTTCAGCTAGCGCAACCTTTATTATTTGCACCAATCTGGTGCCTGCGCAAAGTTTTTAATGTTTCATTGGTGCAAGATGTCCAAGCCCTCCACTTTGTGAGAGTGTTTGGGGCTGTAATGGCAGTCGCCCAGGTCACCTCGCAAAACAGAACTGACGACAACTAGCTTGTGCAGCATCACTGGCCCTTCGCTTTAAGCGAGGGAAGCAGCCTCTGTGATGAAAGATCGCCGTTCACAATGCGCTCGAAATTGTTTAGCACTCTGCCACTACCACCCCGCTCTCAGAATTGAGCGCCCTAAGAGAAGTGGTTAGTGCTTGATTTGGCGCTCCACTTCCCTCTTGGAGCTCTAACACTGAATTTCGTGGGAGGCGAGAATGATTAGTGCCTGGCGCTAATTTTTCAATTTTTAAAGTTTTAGTGCCCCAAACGGGGCTACACCGAATTTTAGAATCATAGAATGGTTACAGCACAGAAGGAGGCTATTCGGCCTATCGAGCCCGTGCTGGCTCTCTGCAAGAGCACTTTAGCTAGTCCCGCTCCCCCGCCCTTTCCCCGTAGCCCTGCAAATCTTTTTCCTTCAGGTACTTATCCAATTCCCTTTTGAAAGCCACAATTGAGTCTGCCTCCACCACCCTTTCAGGCAGTGCATTCCAGATCCTAACCACTCGCTGCATAAAAAAGTTTTTCCTTATGTCACCTTTGGTTCTTTAGCCAGTCACCTTGAATCTGTGTCCTCTGGTTCTCGACCCTTCTGCCAATGGGAACAGTTTCTCTCTATCTACTCTGTCTAGACCCCATATGATTTTGAATACTTCTATCAAATCTTCTCTCAATCTTCTCTGCTCCAAGGAGAACAACCCCAGCTTCTCCAGTCTATCCATGTAACTGAAGTCCCTCATCTATGGAATCATTCTCGTAAATCTTTTCTGCCTTCACATTCTTCCTAAAGTGTGGTGCCCAGAATTGGACAAAATACTCCAGTTGAGGCTGAACCAGTGTTTTATAAAGGTTCATCATAACTTCCTTGCTTTTGTACTCTATGCCTCTATTTATGAAGCCCAGTATCCCATATGCTTTTTTAACCGTTTTCCCAACCTGCTCCTAACCTTCAACGATTTGTGCAAATATAGCCCCAAGTCTCTCTGTTCATGCACCCACTTTAGGATTGTACCCTTTAGTTTATATTGCCTTTCCTCATTCTTCCTACCAAAATGTATCATGTTGCACTTTTCTGCGTTAAATTTCATCTGCCACGTGTCCGCCCATTTCACCAGCCTATTTATGTCTTCTTGAAGCCTATCACTATCCTCCTCACTGTTCACTATACTTCCAAGTTTTGCATCGTCTGCAAATTTTGAAATTGTGCCCCGTACACCCAAATCCAAGTCATTAATATATATCAAGAAAAGCAGTGGCCCTAGTACCGATCCTGGGGAACCCCACTGTATACATTCCTTTAGTCCGAAATACAACCATTCACCACTACTCTCTGTTTCCTGTCACTTAGCCAATTTCGTATCCATGCTGCCACTGTCCCTTTTATTCCATGGGCTTCAACTTTTCTGGCAAGCCTATTATGTGGCACTTTATCAAACACCTTTTGGAAATCCATATACACCACGTCAACCACATTGCCCTCATCAACCCTCTCTGTTACCTCATCAAAAAACTCAATCAAGTTAGTTAAACACGATTTGCCTTTAACAAATCCGTGCTGGTTTTCCTTAATTAATCCACACTTGTCCAAGTGACTGTTAACTTTGTCCCTGATTATCATTTCTAAAAGCTTCTCCACTACCGAGGTTAAACTGACTGGCCTGTAGTTGCTGGGTTTATCCTTACACCCTTTTTTGAACAAGGGGGTAACATTTGCAATTCTCCAGTCCTCTGGCACCACCCCCGTATCTAAGGAAGATTGGAAGATTATGACCAGTAGCTCTGTGATTTCCTCTTTAACCTCCCTCAGCATCCTAGGATGCATCCCATCTGGTCCTGGTGACTTATCAGCTTAAAGTACAGCCAGCCTTTCTAGTACCTCCTCTTTATCAATTTTTATCTCATCCGGTATCTCCACTACCTTCTCATTCACTATGACTTTGGCAGCATCTTCTTCCTTGGTAAAGACAGATGCAAAATACTCCTTTAGTACCTTAGCCATACCCTCTGCCTCCATGCGTAGGTCTTCTTTTTGGTCCCTAATTGGCCCCACCCCTCCTCTTACTACCCGTTTATTATTTATATGCCTATAGAAGACTTTTGAATTCCCTTTTATGTTAGCTGCCAATCTATTCTCATACTCTCTCTTTGTCCCTCTTATTTTCATTTTCACTTTCTCTCTGAACTTTCTACATTCAGTCTGATTCTCACTTGTATTCTCAACCTGACATCTGTCATATGCACCCTTTTTCTGCTTCATCTTACTCTCTATCTCTTTCGTAATCCAAGGAGCTCTGGCTTTAGTTACCCTACCTTTTCCCCTCGTGGGAATTTACCTCGACAGTACCCAAATCATCTCCTCTTTAAAGGCAGCCCATTGTTCAATTACAGGTTTGCCTGCCAATCTTTGATTCCAATTTACCCGGGCCAGATCCATTCTCAACCCACTGAAATTTGCCTTCCTCCAATTAAGTATTTTTACTCTAGATTGCTCCCTGTCCTTTTCCATAGCTAATCTAAAACTTATGATACTATGATCACTGTTCCCTAAATGTTCCCCTACTGACACTTGCTTCACTTGACCTACCTCAATCCCCAGAACCAGATCCAGCAATGCCTCCTTCCTCGTTGGGCCGGAAACGTACTGATCAAGAAAGTTCTCCTGAACACACTTCAGAAATTCTTCCCCTTCTCTGCCATTTACACCATTACTATCCCAGTCTATATTAGGATAATTGAAGTCCCCCATTATTACTACTCTATTACCTCTCTGTAATTTCCCTGCAAATTTGCTCCTCTATATCTTTCCCACTAGTTGGTGGCCTATAGAATACACATAGTAGTGTAATGGCACCTCTATTATTTCTTAACTCTAACTAAATAGATTCTGTCCTTGACCCCTCCAGGACATCCTCTCTCTCCAGCACTGTAACATTCTCCTTAGCCAATACTGCCACCCCACCTCCTTTCTTTTGTGTTAACTTTGTCACTGGCAGGTCGTTCTTGATCTTCTGTATATTAAAAATCAATACATGATCAGATGACATGGGACATATATTACATAGTCAGAGCCCCAGATGCCTCTTCGGATCACGATAGCCAAGTCTGCCCCTGCACAGTCGCAGGGGGAGCAGACTTTGGCGCGGCCATCACAGGCTCCAAAACCCAGAAGACGTCTGCTAAAAGTGTCAATGCAGTCGCAGCAGGGAAGTGAGCAGGCTGCCTCTACCTCTGCTGAAGCCACAGGGGTAGCACCTCGTAGAAGCATGTGTAAGAGAAAGATGAAACACACGTAGATTCACAAGGGTAGTCACTTGGGTGTTTTATTAAATGTTTCTGTAAAGTTTTCGTTACTGTGATGTCACAGATAAAAATCTTTATTTTCACCACTTTCCGGTCATGGACAAATTTGTCTGCAACTTTGGAAGTGGCTTAGTGAATTGGAGTGAATGGTGAGACATAACATTACCTCCAGCAATGGTGGTTA
Organism: Squalus acanthias; assembly: GCA_030390025.1. Lineage (NCBI taxonomy): Eukaryota > Metazoa > Chordata > Chondrichthyes > Squaliformes > Squalidae > Squalus > Squalus acanthias. The sequence continues at coordinate 105,723,465 of CM059433.1, forward strand.
GTGTGAAAGGAATGGCTTGGTCATTGTAGAGGTGCTTTATGGTGTTGCTGTGGGGTGGTGCATATGGCAGTCATATGGGTGTAATGCACAAAGTTAAGTAAATCTGGCCATGATGAGGCCATCTCTGGCCTCCTGAGCAGCAATGTGCTTGGGTGCTGGTGGGATCTGGACTGCAGGTTCCTCCCCCTCCTGTTCCTCCTCCTCTTCCAGCTGATGTTCCTCCTCCTCCTTCTCCTCCTCCTCTGAAGAGGCTGTGCCTTGCTCCTCATGCAGTGCTAATCCTCATTGCTGCGCTATGTTGTGCAGGGCGCAGCAGACCACAATGATTCTGGAGACCCTGGCTGGTGCATACTGAAGGGCTCCTCCAGATCTGTCAAGGCATCTGAAGTGCATTTTGAGCATGCCTATTGTCTGCTCTATGACACATCTGGTGGAAATGTGGCTTTCATTATATCTCTCCTCGGCCTCAGTACTTGGCCTCCTCAAGGGTGTCATGAGCCACGTCTTCAGTGGATAGCCCTTGTCTCCACCGGAAAGTCTGTTTGGAGGAGCGAAGAGCTGAGGGAGGGTGGACTGGCGCAGGACGAATGAGTCATGGCAGCTGCCAGGGAATTTTGCACACACATGCATGATGATCTTCCTATGGTTGCAGACGAGCTGCACATTGAGGGAGTGGAAGCCCTTGTGGTTCACAAACACTCCTGGGTGATGATAGGGTGCCCTGATGGCCACATGTGTGCAGTCGATGATGCCTTGCACCCATGGGAAGCCAGCCAGAGTGCTCGCTCAGTAACACTAGCTTCATCAGTGGCAAAGTTGATATAATTGGCTGGCTTGCCAAAGAGGGCATCGGTGACCTGTGTGATGCATCTGCGGGCGGCTGACTGCGAGATGCTGCAAATGTCTGCTGCAAATCCCTGGAAGAAGCCTGAGGCGAAGAAGTTGAGGGCGCTGAAGACAGTAAGGCGTGTCCACCCGCTCCTCTGGGCTGCAGGTCTTGCTCCAGCAATCTGCAAATATCTGCGACGACCTGAGCCTCTTTAGCACTGCTGCTCAGTCATGTTGAGGAAGCTCATCCTCTGCCTGTATACCCTGTGTTGGGGGAGTTGCCTCTGGCACGGTGCAGCCCTGCACTGATGCCCTCTGTCCTGTGGAGCATCAGGTGGTTGAGGAGAAGCTTGGTGGTGTTGTTGTTGGTGCTGCTGGTGTTGAGGCTCATTGGTTGGATTCTGAGGACCAAGGTGAGACAGTATAAATGGCACCCATGCTTATGGAATAGATGTCAAGTCAAGTAGAGGTCAGAGAAGCAATCTGTCAATGGTGTGATAGGTTCTACCAATGAGGTGACAGTGGATGCCAACTTTGCTGGAAACACTTGCAACCTATAGAAAGCTAAATCTGTGCTGACAATGCACTCAGCAACAGCATCTGCCTTAGGAAAGTGACAGGGTGTCAGGTGGGAGTATTTATTGTACTTTTCATGCTGTGCACTAAAGAGCTGGATCAATGGCCACTCAACTTCCGCCTCAGGTTCACAGACGTAGTTCCCGAGCTGCATGATTCCCGTACTCATCCAGGGCAATTTGAAAGGTAAGGTTAAAAAGGTGCTTAAGGGCCTGACAAGTACCTCATAATCATCTAAATTAGCTCACCCGCCTCTGCCGTTCGGGTCGCTGCCGCGCCGGCAAACGCGCCCGAGGAAAAGGCGCTTGGGGGCAGGATGATGGCAGGTTCCTGACCCGCTGCAAGATATTTCAAATTTCCCACCCAACCCGCCTCCAATCGTGCCCGCACAGACCCCAGAAAATTCCGGCCATAATTTCTAAATTTGCGGATGACACCAAATTGGGGGGGATAGTTAATACTGAGGAGGACCACAACAAATTACAAGAAGTCATTAATAAACTTGCAGAATGGGCATATAATTGGCAAATGAAATGCAACACAGATAAATGTGAGGTATTACATTTTGCTAAGAAAAATAGGGAGGTCACATATTACTTGGAAAATAAGAATCTAAAGAGCAAAGGGATCTCGGAGTACAAATACACAAATCACTGAAAGTAGAGACACAGGTTAACAAGGCCATAAACAAGCAAACCAAGCACTAGGGTTTATTTCGAGAGGGATTGAATTGAAAAGTAGAGAAGTTATACTAAACTTGTATCGAACCTTGGTTAGACTACACTTGGAGTACTGCGTACAATTCTGGTCGCCATATTATAAAAAGGATGTAGGGACACTGGAGAGCGTGCAAAAATGATGTACAAGGATGATACCAGAAATGCGAGGGTATACCTATCAGGAAAGGATGAACAGGCTGGGTCTCTTTTCTCTTGAAAAGAGAAGGCTGAGGGGTTACCTAAAAGCGGTCTTTAAAATTATGAAAGGTTTTGATAGAGTAGATACAGAGAGAATGTTTCCACTTGTGGGGAAGAGCAAAACTAGAGGCCATCAATATAAGAAATCAAATAGGGAATTCAGAAGGGATTTCTTTACCGAGAGAGTGGTGAGAATATGGAACTCGCTACCACAGGGAGTGGTTGACGCGAATAGTATAGATGCATTTAAGGGGAGGCCAAAAGAAGCATATGAGAAGGAAATAGAGGGATATGCTGATAGAGTTAGATGAGAAAAGACGGGAGGAGGCTCGAGTGGAGCATAAACACCGGCATGGACTGGTTGGGCTGAATGGCCTGTTTCTCAGCTGTATATCCTATGTAATCTGCTTCCACTGGGATTCTGTCCTGTTTCTTATGTCCTGCCTTTTTCCATCAGGTGGATCATCCATCCGCCCTCCCATGTCAAGGGGGTGTGTATGTGGAAGTTCTGCGAACAGCCCCAGGAACGCTGTTCATTCCACCCTTATAAGGCCACAGGGGAACCCTTGACAGCTGAGAGTCTCACTGTGAAAGGATTTTTACTAGTCCTAGCCCCTTTGGGGCTATCCCGGATCAGGTGTATTTCTCAGACGTTCGCTTTCAACTAAAGGTTGAGGTAGCCGAATCCTAAAGACGCTTAACTGGGTCTAAAGGTCCGGGCTATCTCTCCCTAAAGGAAAGGAACAACCCGAGAATGTTACCGTCCTCCAGATAGCACTTTTAATAAGTTTAGCCAGACAGTAAAGTCCCAGATATTATGAGGGTCCGGAGATTTCCTTCAGATATGTAACTCTCCACCAAAGAGTGTACAGAGACTGGGTTCGCGAGTTATTGATACAGAAGACTTATATGAGACAATTCTAAAAATATATAGAGATTTATTAAAAAAAACAACATGCAATGTACAGTTGGTGAATCAGTCAATCGCAATGTTTAACAGTTTTAAAAAGAGAAAAAATACGATCTTATTTTTAACAGAGAATCCTACTTATAAATCTTAACTTCGCTACAGTATTACAGTTCTTAAACTTTTCTATTAGGATATCCATCAATTATCAAGGTAGCAGTTACCTTCAATCCCCGAGGTACAAAAGAGTGAAGGACTACAGAGCCGCCCCTGTAGTTGAGAATCGCTTTTACCCGATTAAAGCGAGTCTGATTTTCTCATTCGAGACTCCAATATTTATACCCCTTTTTCAGTTGTTTTTCATAAGGTTTCTGTTAATCCAAGTTAATTATGACTAATCATCTTTTAGCTGACCTACTGAAATTCTTACTGCCACATCATCAATAGCTATTGGGAGTTTACCATATGTGGGCAAAGGGCAGATGTACCTTACATCATGTCATTCTCAAGAGGTTTTAATCAAGATCATTCATCCAGAGCTGACCATTGTCTTATTTTAATAAGGTTACCCATTCGGGGCCACCTATTCTTCTGTTTCAATAAGGTTACTTATTCAGGGTCAACAACTTGTCCTTTTTCAATCGCCAGAATTCTTTCATAGCTATTTCATAGTTAGGTTTCTAAATTTCCAAACCCAGTTTGTCATGTTTTAAAGAATTTATAAGGTAGAGTTCCTTATAAGGTATTCTTCAGGGTTAACCACTGTCTTATCTCAACAAGGCCAGAATTCTTTCAGAAGGTAGGATTTCCAAATCCAGCTTGCCATGCCTTCCTTTAAAAAAGTTATATAGTGTATTTTTCTAAAAAAGCTATAGTGTATTTATCTTATACAGTATATTTTTCTAAAAAGGTTATATAGTAGAATTCCTTCACAACTGGAGGCCTTACGAAGGCCCCGACACTTTACAAGTAAAGGTAGCCGATCCCAGAGGGGATCTAATTGCTTCCACACAAGACTAATTTGCTCCATTGGGAGCAGAAGATATAAAAATAATGTTTTGTTTTTGCCCTTCCAAGGCCTCCTCTCTGTCATCAGAGCAGCATGACACACCTCTGACATTGCTGCCGACGGTTTTGGGCGGGTGACACTAAGCACACTTTACTGGCACAATGCATCTGGGATAGGGTCTCGGCTCTCTACTCGAGTGAATTTACCCTTGCTGAATTTGCCCGTACAAATTTTGACAGAAAGTTCGATGACAGTTGTGGGACTAGTGTGAAAGACCTTTAGTTTAATACTCTTAAGCAGCAAGCTATAGTTAACCCTTGGCTTGGTAGGCCCAGATATGATTTTATACTTTGTTTTAAATTTATTTGTTCCCAAAATGTGGGCATGGCTCATTTAATGCCCATTACTAGCTGGCCTGGAAAGATGGTGAATCTTCTAGCAATTGTGCATGCAACTGAGTGGTTCACTAGATCACTCTAGAAGACATTAAGAGTCAACCACGTAGAGTGGGACTGGAGCCATGTTTCGGCTGTGTGGTGACAGGTTCCTTTCCCTGAATGACATTAATGAACCAGTTGGGCTTTTACAACAATCCAGCAGCTTTCATGGTTATTTTCTCCAGTGGTATCTGAATCTGATTGAATTCAGTTTCACAACTTGTCATGATGGGATTATGACTCCACAATCTCTGAGTTAGCTCGTCCTGTATCATAACTATGATAGCGTGGATAGTGTGGAGCTTAATACTTGAGCCCTGCTTGTGCGATTCTGGTGAATGGAGCTAAACAGTGTGGAATAGTCAGCGAGCAGCCCCATTCCTGACCTTATGATGGAGGGAAGGTCATGATGGGGCCGAGGACAATTCCCTGAAGAACTCCTGTCGTGATATCCTGTGATTGCAGTGACTGACCTTCAACAACCACAACCATCTTCCTCTGTGTCAGCCATGACTCCAGCCACTGGAGGGTTTTCCCATTGATACCCGTTCATCTCAGTTTTGCTAGGACGCGTAAATGTTACACTGGACACGCAGGGCACAGAACTTGGGCTGCGATTCAGCATAACTGGATCCTCATCCTGTTTTCTCACATCAAATTTTCCTCAGCATTTGGGAGCGGGTGTATTGAAATGTCGGAATCACATCCTAAAATTGCATCATAAGATCATCAGCGTTTTTGGATTAGTTGGTGCAAAACTTATACCAATCAACATAATTTGTGTACTTCAGGCAAATCAAATATGTTTGATGCTTTGCCAAATTTTTGATTAACTAAGAGATAGATAGATAGATAGATTAGATAGATGGAGAGGTAGATAGCTAGAGATATAGATAGACAAGCAGATAGATAACTAAAACAGAAAATGTTTTTAAGTAGCTAGAACATCATACATTAATAGTGCACTACTGACGTATAATGCATACTGCTGATGGCACATTACTAATATTCCTTCATTATCATTACTCACAGCTCTCTGCATAATTTGTGCTTTCTGTACCATTATTAAATATGCATGACTACTGCACTGGTAAATTTCAGCCACCAGAGTGGCAAATTAGTTAAATTGTTGATGCTAAACGTAATTGGTTGGCCAGTGTCCTAGGCCTAACCATCTTCAGCTGCTTCATCAATGACCTTCCCTCCAACATAAGGTCAGAAATGGGGATGTTCGCTGATGACTGCACAGTGTTCAGCGCCATTCACAACCCCTCTGATGATGAAGCAGTCCATGCCTGCATGCAACAAGACCTGGACTTGGGCTGATAAGTGGCAGGTAACATTGGCGCCACAAAAGTGCCAGGCAATGATTATCTCCAACAAGCGAGAGTCTAACCACCTCCCCTTGACATTGAACGGCATTACCATCGCCGAATCCCCCATCATCAACATCCTGGAGGTCACCATTGACCAGAACTTTAACTGGACCAGCCACATAAATACTGTGGCAACAAGAGCAGCTCAGAGGCTGGGTATTTTGTTACAAGTGTCTCACCTCCTGACTCCCCAAAGCCTTTCCACCATCTACAAGGCACAAGTCAGGAGTGTGATGGAATACTCTCCACTTGCCTAGATGAGTGCAACTCCAACAACACTCAAGAAGCTCGACACCATCCAGGACAAAGCAGCCTGCTTGATTGGCACCCCATCCACCACCTTAAACATTCACTCCCTCCACCACCAGCGTACCGTGGCTGCAGTGTGTACCATCTACAAGATGCACTGCAGCAACTCACCAAGGCTTCTTCGGCAGCACCTCCCAAACCCGCGACCTCTTCCACCTAGAAGGACAAGGGCAGTTGGCGCATGGGAACACCACCACCTCCAAGTTCCCCTCCAAGTCACACACCATCCTGACTTGGAAATACATCACCGTTCCTTCATCGTCACTGGGTCAAAATCCTGGAACTCCCTCCCTAACAGCACTGTGAGAGTACCTTCACCACACGGACTGCAGCGGTTCAAGAAGGTGGCTCACCACCACCTTCTCAAGGGCAATTAGGGATGGGCAATAAATGCTGGCCTTGCCAGCGACGCCCACATCCCATGAATGAATTAAAAAAAAGTCAACTACATTATCACCGTATGTAGATTGTAACTGTGCCCACAAACTAACACAAACCAAATTAAAATAAAGGTGGGGAAGTTCCTATGAGCTGCTCCCACTCAGTCGGCCTTACTTTACCAGAAGTGCAGCGGAAAGTCTGTGTACGTCCATAGACTGGCGAAGTAAGGCTGATGGAGCGGGAGCAGCACCGAAGAATTTCCTGACCAAAAACAGTGCATAATCTCTGAGTGTTTATGTATTGTACAGAAAGTAAATCAACCATGGTGCTGCTTATGTAATTAACCCATACTTGCATGTTCAGCAGTTCAAAAGCTATTGCCATTTGCTGGTTTATTTTACGTAAGCTACTGGCCCCGGCATCCTCTATTTCTGACTCATGAAAGAGTTTTTGTAATGCACTGTTTCAGGTTTAATACAGTAGGAGCCTGTTTGTGGGCGCCCTGTCCATGAGAGCATCATTGTGAGAGGAACATGCACTAAGGCACCTTTCATTCTGGGGTGTTTGTTTAAGAGCAAGGACTGGACAAATTAAACATTTTGTATGCTATTTGGGAGATTGTGAATGTTTTAGAGCAGGAAAGGGCAATGGATGTAACATTAAATACGCTGAACAAATGAGAAAGCAGAGTACTGAAATTCTGGTCAATATTTCTCAGAAAGATTTATGTTGAACATCTGCACAGCTTCACTAATGAAAGCTCTCTCCAAAGCTGCTATACTGTGATAGCAACAGCTAAATGCCTAGGTCATATTTCAAACGAGCATTGTAATTTATTGAAAGCTAGGAATCTACATATAAAAACAGTAGGGTTATAAAGGATGCAGCAGACGTAGAAGTCCATTGCAATGTTGACCTTTATGATTATTTGCCAGCTCTGTGGGGGGTTGGGGGTGTTGCGGGTGCACAGCGCAGCCTATGTTGGAGTTGTTATTGACAGACTGACCGCATGTGCCTGCGCATGCACAAAATCCCCAAGTTGCGGTCAGTTTCAAAGGCGAAATGACGGCGAATGCTGCCAGTTCGCTGTCATCCCAACTGCAAATTCCTATCACTTGTGCGTTAGCAATACTGGGCACTAGAAACGCTGACGTACTCCGAATGTTCAGCATTGCTATGGGCCTCGGACAGAAGAGGACGTTTAAATTTGAAATGGTCGCTTTGACTGAAGCAATTGATAACAGAGCAAAGTGATTGTAGTAGTCAAAGCAGAAATTTGAAAAATGTAAAGTTTGAAGCAATTATATTGGTGGTTTACCATACCTGTCAGAAACCCAGGTAATCAAAAAAAAAAAAATTCTCCCGTATACAAACCTGCTAATATCTTCATTATCCATTCCTCTCAACATCTTTAGATACTTGGGTGTTCCCCAAGGGTCAGTGCTGGGGCCACTGCTTTTTTTGATATAAATATATGACCTGGATATTGGAATACAGTGTAGAATTTCTAAATTTGCCGATGACACCAAACTTGGGGGTGTGGCAAACAGTGAGGATGATACCAATCGACTGCAACAGGACATAGAAAGGCTAGCAGAATGGGCAGACAAGTGGCAGATGGAATTTAATACGGAGAAGTGTGAGGTGATGCATTTTGGCAGAAGGAACAGGGAGAGGCAATATACACTTAATGGCACAGTTTTAAAGAGTGTGCAGGAACAGAGGGACCTGGGAGTTAATGTGCATAGGTTCCTGGAGGTGGTGGGACATATTGAGAGAGTGGTTAGCAAAGCATATGGGATCTTGGGCTTCATAAATAGAGGTCATGATGTGGAGATGCCGGCGTTGGACTGGGGTGGACAAAAATGAGAAGTCGCACAACACCAGGTTATAGTCCAACAGATTTATTTAATTTTACAAGCTTTCGAAGCAGTTCGCTCCTTCGTCAGGTAAGTTAGCAATGAGAGAATCATTTTCTGTAAGGGTTTTTGTCTCTCAACCTGTGAGATTCGTGTGGCTCTGTGCAGCCCGGGTGCTAGTGCGGGTTTAGGCCTTGTTGCCTGTTCTGGTCTCCAGCCAGTCTGGGAGCACTAAACACACCTATGAGTGGTTCGACCCACTCGCCCTTACGGTTCTAGACACTGGACTTAGATGCGAGAGCAGTAATGGAGATGAAACTCAGGTAGACTCGGTTGAATGGTACGAAATGGAAAAATCTTTATTGCATATTATTTAAGATTACGAAATACATGTCATAAGCACAGATTAATGACAGTACAATCTTACACGCAGTTATGTGACTAATTTCAGGGAAACGAGGAACGAACGACACATCGTAAATGGGGGCACACATTACAATTATCCTTAATACTTAAAACCCTCCCCTATCAATATCTGTCCTAAGCTAGATTCGTAGGATTCGAGACTCATGCTCACCACTCGTGATAACTCGGAGAATTCCGAAAACTCTGATCGGATGTTTTTCACCGCAGCACCCACGTGTCGATCAGGGGGTCTCCGGGCCCCACTTGTTTACTCGTTTCTGCTCCGGCTAGCAGGCTGGAACGTCTGCTGTCATGAAGATCTGTGTTGTCCTAGGAGTTCCGACACTACTCAAAAAAGAGTCTTCCTGTGCCCTCACACCGGTTCGATAAAACTCAAAGAAGAGTCTTCCTGGGCAAGGGAAGTGTCTATTCGACCTACAGGCGCGGTCGGAGCTTACTGACCGTGGCGATAAGTATGGTCTTCTTCTCATCTCATCTCATCTCATCTCATCTCGGGCCTTCGGTTCCAACACCGTTTACCGACTTATCGGGATGGTGCGCCCGCTTCAAGGCTTCAGAGCCCAGTTCGTCAAACAGGAACAAGACGGCGAGTCAAGAGCAGCCACGAGGATAAACACCAGCAGGATCAGAGGATAAGAGCAATAAGAGCAGCCACGAGGATAAGAGAAAGATGGACGGTTGGAGCTTGCAATTATAGTGCAAAATCTTCCGTTTCCCGCCCAACCTTAATGTCTTTTCTTTTGTTAGGGTTTGGCGCTCAAATGTCTTGTATAGGGTGATCTTCGTTTTAATGGGTTTCGGGGATACTCGTAATTGTCTGAGTACCTGTTAATATTTCTCCCATTGTTTGATCGGTCGGTGTTCTCCCTGGAGGGGTTTTGGGGCTTCCAAGTGTTTTCTGTAACTACCCGCTAACGGCTCTCTCATCGTAGAGTCGTTGGGATTTTACATATTAATGTCTTTGGATGGGTTCTTTGTTGTAGGGAATAATGTGAATAGATTTTGTCTGGGTTTAAATTGTGAATTCTGGGAGATTCTCTCATTGCTAACTTACCTGACGAAGGAGCGAACTGCTTCGAAAGCTTGTAAAATTAAATAAATCTGTTGGACTATAACCTGGTGTTGTGCGACTTCTCATTCATAAATAGAGGTATTGAGTACAAAAGTAGCGAAGTTATGCTGAACCTTTATAAAGCGCTGGTTAGGCCACAACTGGAGTATTGCATCCAGTGCTGGTCACCACACTTTAGGAAGGATGTTAAGACCCTTGAGAGGGTGCAGAGGAGATTTACCAGAATGGTTCCAGGGATGGGGGATCTTAGCTACAAGGACAGGTTGGAGAAGCTGGATTTGTTTCCATTAGAGCAAAGGAGGTTGAGTGGTGATTTGATAGAGGTGTACAAGATTATGACGGGTTTGGATAGGCTAGACGGGGAAAAGGCTGGTCCCACTAGTTGATGGTACATGGACTAGGGGACACAGATTTAAGGTTTTGGGCAAGAGATACAGGGGGGATGTGAGGAAAAACTTTTTTACGCAACGTGTGGTGAGGACCTGGAACTCGCTGCCGATGGAAGTGGTGGAAGCGGAGACACTCAATGTTTTCAAGGGGAGACTGGATAGGCACTTGAGGGAAATAAACTTGCAGGGACACGGGGATAGAGCAAGGTAATGGGACTGACTGGATTGCTCTACAGAGTGCTGGCATGGACTCGTTGGGCCGAATGGCCTCCTTCTGTGCCGTTATGACTCTGACTCTATGGGGGAAAAATTCAGTTGCTTTGCGCCTCCCGTTAGCGCCCTAAGAGGTTCTACAGCATTGAAGTGCTGCAAACACTGACAATGACTGCACAGAGGTGCAGGACTTCACCCAGGTTCTCCCATGACTCCCTCCATATGCCACACTCACCTTCATCCTGCTGTGCCTTTCATCACATCTCCATCACTCTGCCTTCCCTACCCTACCCCTACACATCCTTACCCACACTAACTTATCTTGCACCTCCACCCATCCCTCTCTCTCTATCGACATTATCACATCTCAATCTCACTAGCCACCCCTCACACTCACCCTCATCCTAGTGCAATCATACCAACTAACAACACACAAGGGTAAGTATTTGGGTGTTTTATCCAATGTTCATGTAAATTTCCTGTTAATGTGCTGTCAAACACTGAAACCTTTATTTTTAACACTTTGCGTTTTTGGGCAGATTTGTGCGCACCTTTGGAAGTGGCCCCGTAATGGTAGTGAGTGTGAAAGGAATGGCTTGGATATTGTAGGGATGCTTTATGGTGTTGGTGTGGGCTGGTGCCAACTTGGCGCATCATGTGGCAGCCAGGCTGTACAGCGTCAAGTGAAGTAAATCTGGCTATGGTGAGGCCATCCCTGGCCTCCTGGGCAGCAATGTAGTCGGGTGCTGAAATAACAACAGAAAACGCTGGAAAAACTCAGCAGGCCAGGCAACATCCGTGGAGAGAGAAAGAGAGTTAACGTTTCAGGTCGAAACCCTTTGTCGGAACTGAGAGAGCAAGAAATAAACAGATAAAAATGCAAGGGGGAGGCTGGGGGGAGGAATAAAAGAACAAAAGGGATGGTCTTTAGTGAGTAGAGACATTGAGAGATGCTCAAGGCAAGACGAGATGGTAATGGGACAGGTTGAGAAACAAAAGGTAAGGTGTGCTGATGTCCTCTGTCCTGTGCAGCATCAGGTGATTGCGGAGAAGGTTGGTGTTGTTGTTGATGCTGCTGGTGTGCCTGGTGCTGCTGGTGTTGGGGTTGATTGTGGTCGGATTCTGAGGACCAAGGTGAGACAGTATAAATGGCACCCATGTTGATGGAATACATGGCAGGTGAAGTAGAGATGACAGAAGCATTCTGTCAATGGTGAGAGAGTTCTTCCAATGATACTAGATGGAGAGTGGAAAGTAGAAAGCCTGCAGAATTTGTGCTGGAAATGGACTGAGAAACAACTTGTGGCTGAGGAAAGTGAAGATCTGTCAGGTGGGAGCTTTTACTGTACATTTGAAGCTGTCAAGTAATCAGCTGGAGCAATGGCCACTGAACTCCCGCCTCAGGTTGACAGCCATGGTCCCCGAACAGCGTGGTTCCCTTGGCCATGAAGTTAAAGTGAAAAGGTAAGTTAAAAAAGCCTGTTAATGATCTGTCAACTAGATGGTAATCAGTTTAATTGGGTTACCATTGGGAAAGGTGTGTTGCGGCGGGTTGACAGCGGGGTCCTGACCCGCTGTCATAAAAATCAAATTTCCCACCCGACCTGCCACCAATCCTGCTCACTGACCCCCCCAGAAAATTCCAGCTGCAGTGTTTAATTTCCTTTTGCACTGATAACATAATGCATTTTAATAAAATTCCCTTGTGCACTACTTTAGCAGATATTAACCCAATTATGGTCAATGTTAAAATACACTTGACACCATCCAGGACAAAGCAGCCCGTTTGATTGGCACCCCATCCACCACCTTAAACATTCACTCCCTCCACCACCAGCGCAACGTGGCTACAAGATGCACTGGAGCAACTCGCCAAGGCTTCTTTGGCCTCACCTCCCAAACCCACGACCTCTACCACCTAGAAGGACAAGGGCAGCAGGCGCATCACCACCACCTGCAAGTTCCCCTCCAAGTCACACGCTATCCTGACTTGGAAATATATCGCCGTTCCTTCATCGTCGCTGGGTCAAAATTCTGGAACTCCTTCCCTAACAGGACTTTGGGAGTATCTTCACCTCACGGACTACAGCGGTTCAAAAAGGCGGCTCACCGCCACCTTCTCAAGGGCAATTAGGGATGGGCAATAAATGCTGGCCTTGCCAGCGATGCCCACATCCCGTGAATTAATTTAAAAAACTGCGTGGAATTTAGAGGGTACCTTAGAGGCGGGATCTGCACGTGGTGAGCCACCGGGCATGAGTGGGCTGCAGGCAGGGCAGGGGGGAAAGGGTAAGGCTGCACACGAGCTCTGCTGCAGAGGACTCAGATAAGGGGTTCGATGGGCTGGCCTACAGAAGAACGCTGATGGGTATGCACAAGAAAATGCTTGGTGCATTGGCGGACCTGCCAGAAAGCCTGAGTGCAATGTCAAGGAGCATGGAGGAGTCCTGCACCAACCTTGCACAGGGCATTGTGCAGAGCTTGGAGCCTATGATTTCCAGCATGGAAGGGGTGCCTAGATCTATTAGCACACTTGCAGACCCAACCATGGTGCAGCATCTGATGGCCAATGTCTCAGCTTCCATTGGAGCACAAGCGGAAGCCATCCAACGCCTGAGTGCTGCAGCGGAAGCAGTTGACGATGAGCAGTACCCGTTACCTACATCGCAAGATTTGTATGCAGCACTCTCTGGGTCAAAGGTTTTCTCCAAGCTTGACCTGTCACATGCTTACACTCAGCTGAATGTTGACAGAGAGTCAACAGTATCTCACTATCAACACACACAAGGGACTGTACTCATACACCAAGTTGCCGTATGGTGTAAAGTCCTCCCCCAAAATCAAGGAAATCCAAATTGCTCCTAGCAATATTGGTGCCCAAATCTGCCATCCCTGCAATGGTTGCATCAAAAATGCAACGTTGGGCAGTGTTGTTGTCACAATATGACTACACGATTGAATATCGCACTTCAAAGCAAAACGCAATCGCAGATGCCTTGTCCAGGTTGCCACATGAGGACTCGTGTTAGGATTGAAGGTGAGATTTTCACGCTAGGTGCAGTTGACAAAGACTTTCCCGTGAATGCAACTGAGATTGCAGATGAGACTTTGCGACTCTGGGAGGAGCTCTTCAGCCTCTGGGAGAAGACGATTGAGGAGGATTCTTGCGATGACTTTCCCTGTGGCAGACAGCAGGGAAACTCTTCTGTAATTACCGCAATCAGACCTGTCACCTTTCTTGAAGATGGTCACAGTTACGGCATCTCTGAGATCCCCTGGCATGCTCTCCTCCTTCCAGACAAGAGAAATGAGTTCATGAATTCGCACCAGTAGAGCTTCTCCGCCATGCTTTAGTGCCTCGGCAGGGATTCCATCTGCTCCTGAGGCCTTTTTGTTCTTCAGTTGTCGGATGGCCTTTTCAACCTCATGCCGGGCTGGGGTTGTGCTGAGGTGGTGGCGGGTAGCATTATGCGGGATGGAGTTGAGGACACTCTGTCGAAGACAAAGTCGCGGTTAAGGAAATCTTCAAAGTGCTCCTTCAGCGGGCACTGACTGCCTCCCTGTCCTTGATGAGTACCTCTCCGTTCTTGGCCCGCAGTGGGGTAGGACCTTGGGTGCTTGGGCCGTAGGTAGTCTTGACTGCGCTAAAGAATCCACGCACATCGTGGTTGTCAGCTAGCTGCTGGATCTCCTGCGCTTTCTCCACCCACCATCTGTTCTTTAGGTCGCGAGTTTTTTGTTGGACCTCAGCCTTCAGGTGTCTGTAGAGCTGCTTTCTTGCTCTCGAGTTCACCGTGCGTCAATTACAAGAGAAATGCAGGGAACAGCACCAATCGCTGTACATGGCCTTCTTTGACCTCACAAAGCCCTTCGACACTGTCAACTGTGAGGGATTATGGAGTGTCCTCCTCAAATTCGGCTGCCCTCAAAACTTTGTCACCATCCTCCGCCTGCTTCACGACAACATGCAAGCCGTGATCCTGACCAACGGTTCCACCACAGACCCAATTCACGTACGGACCGGGGTCAAGCAAGGCTGTGTCATCGCACCAACGCTCTTTTCGATCTTCCTTGCTGCAATGCTCCATCTCGCCCTCAGTAAGCTCCCCGCTGGAGTGGAGCTAATTTACAGAACAAACGGGAAACTGTTCAACCTCCGTTGCCTCCAGTCCAGATCCAAGGTCGTCCCATCCTCTGTGTTTATCATTACCCCTATCACTACCCTGCACTTTTGCCTTCTCATTTTTCTTTGACTTTTTAAATTTCCGCTCAGCGGATCCCTCCCCTCCACTATTTAGTTTAAAGCCCTATCTACAGCCCTAGTTATTTGATTTGCCAGGACACTGGTCCCAGCCTTCCACTTTCCATACCTCGGGAGCCTACTGTCAACAAGGGCAGACGTCGATGACGAAGTCCAACACCGCCTTCAGTGTGCCAGTGCAGCCTTGGGTCGCCTGAGGAAGAGAGTGTTTGAAGACCAGGACCTCAAACCCGGCATCAAGCTCATGGTCTACAGAGCAGCAGTGATACCCGCCCTCCTGTATGCCTCAGAGACATGGACCATGTATAGCAGGCACCTCAAAGCACTGGAGAGGCACCACCAATGCTGCCTCCGCAAGATCCTGCAAATCCATTGGCAGGAAAGGCACACCAACGTCAGTGTTCTCACTCAGGTCAACATCCCCAGCATCGAAGCTTTGACCACGCTCGATCAGCTCCGATGGATGGGTCACATCGTCCGCCTGCCCGATACGAGACTCCCAAAACAAGCGCTCTACTCGGAGCCCCGACACGGCAAGAGAGCCCAGGTGGGCAGAGGAAACACTTCAAGGACACCCTCAAAGCCTCCTTGAAAATGTGCAACATCCCCACCAACACCTGGGAATCCCTGGCCCAAGACCGCACAAAGTGGAGGAGAAGCATCCAGGAAGGTGCCGAACACCTCGAGTCTCTTCACTGGGAGCAAGCGGAAGCCAAGCGCAAGCAGCGCACGTCAACCCAAGCACCCCACCCACCCACCCCTTCAATCACCGTCTGCCCCACCTGTGACAGAGACTGTAGGTCCTGCATTGGACTCATCAGTCACCTGAGAACTCATTTTTAATGTGGAAGCAATTCATCCTCGGTTCCGAGGGACTGTCTAAGAAGAAGGAGATGAAGGAGATGAAACTCAAAAGGACTCAGTACTGAAAAGAGTGTATGAATGGATGGACTGATCAGTGTCTGGACACAGAGTTGAAACCATTCCATAACTGAACTGAATTGTCTTGTGAGCAAGGTTGTATCAAGTGGGGAAACAGAGTGGTGGTACCGACTTCTTTGAGTTCGGAACCAGAACAAAACAGCCTGAAAATTGGTTCAACACCAAAACCTTCTGTAAGGAGATCAGGAAGGCTCCGCAAACCTGTTATTAAACTGGATTTGTAGTTCATTTAAAAGAAAAAAAGCCAGGAGTTTTTGTTATGTGGTACATGGAATGCTGGGAAAGTTGGGACCATGATTTTGTTGTATTTGAGAGGGGAATATGTCATTTTTTGTAAAGAGGGAAGCAGTGTAATGTATTGTCACATGGTTTATCACATGGTTTAGTATGAGGATGCTCAGTTCGATCTGGCCTAGTAAAGCAAGCACATGGACTAGCAACTCATCCTGTCTCTGTCCTTCATTTGTTCTACCCACATATATTACAATATTTTAATCGAAAAAGATCTGCACTTATCCTTTATCATAGCACCTTTTTGATGATTATTGTTAAAAAATAGCTTTACAGTGCTCAACTGGGAGTTCAGTTACTAATAATTAGTTAGTCAAAAGATGAAATTCAGTAACATTTGTAAATCACTGCCAGTGTTTAAATTTAAGGGAAGTTTGGAAGTGAACTCTCTTTTTTATGTTTGAAGTCTTATAATGAAATTCTGTTTCAGACTACTATGTCTATAACTTTTGTGCTGTGAGTAATTTCCAATGAGATATATTTTGAGAACCAGACATTTCTTGAGACCCATGACTCAAATCTTCCAAGTTATAAACAATGTGTGTTATGTGCGAGGTGGTGGTGTTGCCCATAAGCAGTAGACCACTTTTATTAATGTGTCACTGTAATCCAACCTCGGCTGTCTGAAAGCATATCTATACACTCCGCTCCACTGTTCAAAGCTTTTACACTGTTACTTTTCCAATTACATTGATCAAAGTGCATCATGCCTTTATAAAAACAAACATATTGCAATGTACTTCAACATTCTTTTGATGCTGGAAATGAGGGCGCAATGTGTTTCTTTTCAAAACATGAGCCTCCAAAAATGAAATTTATAGCCTTATTTAAAGACGTTAAAAACAGCTTCAGGTCATTAAAATTAAATTATCAGTCATTTTCTTTTTCAGAGTCTTCAACAGATCTATCGGTTTTTTAATGAGCTCAGCGAAGTCTCGGGCCAATAGAGGGATCATTTTTTGTCTGGTCAGAAGTGGACAGAAAGACGTATGAAAGGGAGAATTTATTTTAATTCATTTGTTCTGGAAGAAGTACTATGTGAACTAAGCATAAAAGTATGCAGGATCCTTTCTCTGCTTGAACATAAAAATGATCAACATAAACACCCTTAAATGTATTACAGATAAAAAAAAATTGAGAACCACTCCCCTGATATCAGCCCCCTAACTTTCTCCACTCCCTTTGCTCACTCGAATCTGTCTCCCTCTGAGCTTGTAGCTCTCCATTCAGTCAATTCACTGATATCATCATTAAACCTGTGACTATTCTCGTATGACAGAAGGACCTCTACTTTGTTGAGCCCGAATATCTGACTCTTTTTCTTATCTCCCTCTGGACCATAACAACACTACCAATTTCCCAAGAGGTCATCAATCTCCTCTCTACAAAAGTGTGAAGTCGCACAACACCAGGTTATAGTCCAACAGTTTTATTTGAAATCACAAGCTTTCGGAGCTGCTGCCCCTTCGTCAGGTGAAGGGGCAGCAGCTCCGAAAGCTCGTGATTTCAAATAAAACTGTTGGGGGTAAAAATTCACTTGGTTGCGCCTCCCGTTAGCGCCTTAAGAGGGCGCTAATGGGGCGCAAAGCCGCTAACGCCCGGGCGCAGCGATGTTTGCGCCGCTCGAGAACTTAACTTGAGATTGTGCGGCGGCGCTAAAACTTACCGCTGCGACCACCTGCGCGCGCAGATTGTGACGTCATTCCATGGTGCAACGTCCTTGTGGCGCCCCGTAGCGGAAATTGAGTGGCGCCCCCTGCCTTACCGCCTGGTGCTTCCAACGACCAGAAGACTGGAACGCTATCAATCGCTGTGGGGCTGGGGGGGGCGCTATTTAAAGGGGGCCTCTTCCTGTCTTTTATTGTTGGTGGCATTTTTGAACTACGCATTCTGAGAGAGAGAGGGAGAGACTTCTGGAGACATTCAACGTTGTGTGAAGGAGTTTTGGGTACTGAGCAGCACTTTGCAGGTTCATTTTGATTTGCCATTCCTTGTATCGATTTAGCAGAGACTGTGGGAGCTGCACTCTGAGCTCTTTGCCTGGTACTCTCCATTGTTCTTTCCAGCACATTTGATGTGCAAGTCTCTCCAGGCCGAGATTCAAGGCAGCAATGAACAGGATGTGGATGGAAAGCAAGATTAACCATCCCCTTTAAGAACTGGCCCGTGCCATTGTGTGTGTGTTCCATTGCTGACTGACATTACATGAGCTTCGCCAGCGCTCCGAGTTAGCGCCTCACTGCTCGGCCTTTGTGCCTTAAGAGAGGTGTGCAGCGCCTGCTTTAGCGCTCCACTCACCTCCCGGGGCGGTAAAAGTGAAGTTTCCTGTCAGTGCCGATAATTAGCGCCAGGCGCTAATATTTGCATCCGGACGATATTTGCGCCCCAAATGGGGCGCGACCTAATTTCTACCCCTTGGACTATAACCTGGTGTTGTGCGACTTCTCACTTTTGTCCACCCCAGTCCAACACCGGCATCTCCGCATCATGTCCTCTCTACAAGGTTTACAATCCCCAAACTCACGCAGCCCATTTCTAAATCTTCCCCCAGGTTCATAAACAGGACTGTCCTGGCCTACCCATTGGTTCAGCTTCTCCTCTTCCACTCTACTCTTTACTTCCTGGTCTTGTCTCTAGCTATCTACTTCTTTGACTTTTCTGATGCTGTACACTGCTTTGACAATTTCAGATTTTCTTGCCCCATGTCATTTTTTCATCCCTTTTACACATCCATCCTTCAACACGATAGCCCTTGTTTCTTCCTTGAACAGCGGCCTGACTAGTCCCCACCTACCACCACTCTCCTCCATTCCTGCTCCGCCAGGCTCCACAAAAATAAAAAATGAGAATGATTTTAGGACATTTTTTGAATCCATCTGAAGGTCCCTACCAAGATGGCGACAGCCAGATTGCCAGTGTAAACGGGGCAATTAGCGGACCAATGTCTGTGTTAATAATGTCATCAGGTTTAGAATAGTTATGAAAAAGGATAAGGAACAATCAAGCGAAAAAATACTTGACTGAAGGAGGGATAATTTCAGTGAGTTAAGATGGAATCTGGGTGGATTGGAATCAAAAATTGGTAGGCAACACAGTAATTGAACAATTACTGTTTTGAAAGAGGAGAGAGTTCGGGTACAGAGTAGACACTTTCCACGAGGGAGAAAGGAAGGGCATCTAAAGCTAGAGACCCCTGGATGACTAAAGATAGAGAGTAAAATGAAACAGAAAAAGGCTTATGACAAATGCAAGGTTCATAATACAGTAGAGAACCAAGCTGAATACAGTAAGTACAGAGGAGATCTAAAAAAAGCAAATAAGAGTGGCAAAGAGAGAGTATGAGAATAGATCAGCAGCTAACATAAAAGGGAACCCAAAAGTCTTTTATAAACCCATAAATAGTTGGCCAAAAATTCGACCCTTCCCGGGTGAGTACACAGTCCGTACTCACCCGTAAGACGTCCCGAAGTGCCGGTTTCCTGCATGCACTGCGCATGCGCGGGAAACCGGAACTTCCGGTCTGGTGAAGGGGGCGGTTCCTAGGTGAACCGTGTGCGCGGTAGAGGCTGCGCGTACGCAGCAAACTTAGATTTTTTTTCAGGTTTCTACGCTAGGATAAGTAGTGAAGAAACTACGCTTATGAAAAGGAGGTGCAAGACCCGTTTTCAATAAGGTAAGTGGTTAATTAAGTATAATTTAAAAAAAATTTCAACAGGTTTATCTTTTTTAGATACTTTAAAGAAAGGTAAGTTTATTTCTATCACTTTTAAAAAGTATTTTAATTTTTTCAAAAATGTAAATTTTTGTTTGAAGTGGTTAATTTATTTAACTATAGTTATTTTATAAATGTGATGGCTTTTTAAAAAAAAATATTTTAAGTTTAGCTGTTTTTTTGGGGCCGATTTCAATTCACAGATTTGACAGGTCTCCTGTCAAATCTATGAATGAAAGATGGTCTGCTGCCATTGGCTCTCCATGGCCCACGTGATCCCAGGGGCCGCATCGCACTAACTGCGCCCCTGGAACACGCACGCACTGCGCGCCGGCTCTTGGGAGAGGCCCAGGAGCTGAAGTTCCCGTGGGCCCAAAACACAACAGCAGGCGCGGTAGGTAAGTGCGTGCGCGATCCTTACCCCCACGGCAAGCCGGAGAGGCGAATTTCTGGGCCAGTAAAAGGGTAGTCAAAGGAAGGGTGGGGCCGCTTAGGGACCAAAAGGGGTAGTGGAAGCAAATTCAATAGTAACTTTCAAAAGGGAATTGGGTCAATATTTGAAGGGGAAAAAAATATAGGGTTTTGGGGAAAGAGCAGGGGAGTGGGACTAATTGGACAACTCTTTCAAAGAGCCGACACAAGCATGAATGGCCTCCTTTTGTGCTGTATCATTCTATGATTCTATGATCAGTTGAATTTTGAAAGCAAACCTCTAATTATCACTTGATTATCAACTGTTTTACCAATAGTTAGAAAATGTAAGCATTCACATTGCTGAACATTGTGAACAGAGGGAGAGAAGAGACAGGGAGAGATACTAGATAGGTACAGATATGAGCAGTATGTTCTAGTCCAGAGTGTAGGGAGGCCTCTGGCTTCACTCTCCCTTATTCCCTCCATGCTGTCATACATAATGAGGTCCAGAATGGATTCCTCAAAGCCTTGTAAGATCAAGGGTTTGTTGCTTTTGAGCTCTAATCCTATTTGGCTCTGTTCCCTTTTATTATGAGTCATCTTCTCCTGCAAGCACAAAAAATAGTCTTGAGATGTTGCAAGTTTCTGGAGCACATACAGTGACACACATCAGCCGAACCTTTGTTTCAGTAACTGAACATGCATCCTGCGGCTCGGTGTATTAGAAGGACTTAATCTGGGACGCTCTGTCAGGGTTTCAGTTCCAAATTGTAGCTGGTATTTGGACCCTGCTGTAACATGGCTATGCATGGCAAGCATTACATACATAGAATTACATAGAATTTACAGCACACAAACAGGCCATTCGGCCCAACTGTTCTATGCAACACGAGTCTCCTCCCACCTTACTTCATCTAATCCTATCAGCATATCCTTCTATTCCTTTCTCCCTAATGTGTTTATCTAGCTTCCCTTTAAAGGCATCTATACTATTCGCCTCATCCACTCTGTGACAGCAAGTTCCACATTCTACCCACTATCAGTGGGTAATGAGTGAAGAATTCAATGGGCTGTCTGTCTCCTGGAAGAAATGCACAGGATAAGATTGTATGAATACATTGAACGAGCAGCACATTAGTAACATGTTATGAGGGAATATTTTGTGGCATGCTTGGGGCAGCTACTCAGCCGAGAAAGACATTCTACAGCCATAACTTGGTAACTTTCTTCTGTCTGCCATCTTCTGTATTTGGATCCAGGACCTCTGGGTTGTGCATTGACTCTGTCTGCTATCTCCCGCCAGGCTTGCTGTACAAGTTGTTTTTGTGGTGGGGTGGCCCTTCTGTCCCTCATTTACTGGATCATGAGCTCCAACATCACATCATCGAATCCACCGGTGTTTGGGTGAAAAGAATGTTGCCATTTTGCAATGCAAGCCCATTCCCTGATGTCCAAGGCTTTCAAACAAGCCTAGGTTGGGACAGAAATGAAGTATTTTAATCTAAGATTGGCTTCCCTAATTCTATTATGGCACATAAAGGGTCAAAACGCAGGTTGACTTACAGATACCATGCTCCAGCTTAAAATATCAAGGTCCTACAAACAGCTGTGTACCAAGCTCCCAAGGTAGTTGAAATTGTAAACTATCTCTTTGGGTTTGTTATTCACTGTGGTGGAAACTGGAGGAAGTGCTTCACTTTAGTTTTCTGCCAGTTGAGCTCAAGGCCTAATGGTTCAGCCTCATCTTTCAGGATACTCAGGGCCAGATTGACCATCTCCAGCATTACCGCAAGAAGGGCAGTGTCGTCCGCTTAGTCGAAGTCGGTGAATGCTTCCAAGCACAGTTCAGCTTTGACCAACGGTGCAATCCATGATCCAGTCCATGGGTTGCAGAGAAAGATCTGCTGGTATAATTTCATCAGGAACGTGGAGATCAGAAGGTGCATAGCACAACCCACTGCTTCCGAAGGTATCAGTCTGCGACGATTGCACCTATTCGGGCATGTTGTCCGGTGAGATGAGAGATTCGCCGAGACCTCGAGGCCACCTAAAAACCACTTGGGCCCATGCAGTCATGAAGGACCTAAAAAAAAGCTCACCTTAGGCTTCCACACTGCATGCAGCTACACGCATTGCCATGCTCCCTTTGATGGAGTAGGTGATCATAGTAGCAGCCTTAATAGTGATTGTGGGAGTGTTTAAGCTTTAAACCAATCTATATAGGTAAGGAAAGTGACAATTATTGACAAATTGGGGTGAATTTCCATGTGTCTGACTCCATCGGGAAGGAGACAGGCACTGAGCCCACCACCCACCCAATGGAATCGGTGTGAGCCATTCTAATGGTGGGGGAGGAAATCCAGCAGCTCCTCCGATGAGGCTGAACCATTAGGCCTTGAGCTCAACTGGCAGAAGCCAAGCCAGAAGTGGAGCCTTATAGGGAGAGGCAATCCCGGGGGACACAGAGGGACTGGCAACGGGTGAGAAGGGTTTTGTGGAGCCAGGAGGAACATTAATGCTCTTCCGACAAAAATTATTTTAATAAACTTTTACATAGCGTTTTTTGGTGCTGCCAGCAGTGTTTCCTTTAAGGACCGCTGGTTAGGCCACTCACTGTCAAGTGCCAATGGGCGGAGCTTGCATGGCGCACACTCCAGCCATTGATACCTGAGAATTGCATCGGAGCACTATGCTTGTACTCGGACCTCGATTTGCAAACCTTAATAAGGCGCTCCCTTGAAATAGGCTGCCACTCTGACCAACCATTTCCTGGACAGGATGGAAATGGCAGTGGGCAAATCGGAAGTAGGAATGGGGCCGTTAATAGAGCACTGCCATTTTACCCATGCTACCGCCCAAAAACAGGGCCAATAATCGGCCCCATTACATCTGAATTTATTTTCTATCATAAGTGCTTTGTAAAGGATTATATTGATGCTTGTATAAGTGTATCATGGTAAGATGTGAAAGTGTATTTATGGGCTGGTATGCAGTCTAGATTTGATGTTTGTTTTATGAACTCTGTAATGAGGACTAAATATTCAGTCAAACCTTCTTATAACAAGCCTGATGCTAGTTTTGGCTAAAGCCACAATAATCAGGAGAAGACTGAAAATCCTGGCAAGTGGAAGCAACGTCAACTATATTCCCAGTCCGCTTAACAGTGTAACTTTGACCTTAATTTTATTAATTTGTATTTTTAATCATTTTTGTTTTTAAAAATAATAAATCAATGTCTTGGCTTATTTACATATTTTTATTTTGTCACTGCCATTTACTTTCATTCTGAAGGGCGTTAAACCAGGATTTCAGAATTCTTCTTTTGGTTTTACTATTGTTAAAAAATAAACATTTCATAAGCCCTGCTGCCTGTCAGTAAAACAGAGATGAAAATATAAGTTGAGCAGCAAGACCACCCTGGGTGTGACTTAAAGTGCTTAGTTAGGTCATGAGAAATGGATTACATATCTCTCAAGGAGAGAAGGTTTGGAATAATAATTGGCTGGCACAAATAGCAAAAGTGTGGAGGTGGGGGGAAAAGTGTTTTGTAAAATGTATGATCTTAGCTTTGCATTTTGCTTTCAGATATATTTTAATGACACGATGACACGTGACATCCTCCATCTTAATAGGCATAACATTTCATGAAGACAGCTTTTTATCATTTGTTTTTATCCCAATTTCATCCCATGACAAAGTCTCTTATTTTTTTTATTCGTTCCTGGGAGGTGGGCGTCGCTGGCAAGGCCAGCATTTATTGCCCATCCCTAATTGCCCTTGAGAAGGTGGTGGTGAGCCGCCTTCTTGAACTGCCGCAGTCCTTGTGGTGAAGGTACTCCCACAGTGTTGTTAGGGAGGGAGTTCCAGGATTTTGACCCAGTGACGATGAAGGAACGGCAATATATTTCCAAGTCAGGATGGTGTGTGACTTGGAGGGGAACTTGGAGATGGTGGTGTTCCCATGTGCCTGCTGCCCTTGTCCTTCTAGGTGGTAGAGGTCGCAGGTTTGGGAGGTGCTGTCGAAGAAGCCTTGGTGAGTTGCTGCAGTGCATCTTGTAGATGGTACACACTGCAGCCACGGTACGCCGGTGGTGGAGGGAGTGAATGTTTAAGGTGGTGGATGGGGTGCTGATCAAGCGGGCTGCTTTGTCCTGGATGGTGTCGAGCTTCTTGAATGTTGTTGGAGCTGCACTCATCCAGGCAAGTGGAGAGTATTCCATCACACTCCTTACTTGTGCCTTGTAGATGGTGGAAAGGCTTTGGGGAGTCAGGAGGTGAGGCACTTGCTGCAGAATATCCATCCTCTGACCTGCTCTAGTAGCCATAGTATTTATGTGGCTGGTCCAGTTAAATTTCTGGTCAATGGTGACCCCCAGGATGTTGATGGTGGGAGATTTGGCGATTGTAATCCCGTTGAATGTCAAGGGGAGGTGGCTAGACTCTCTTGTTGGAGATGTTCAGTGCCTGGCATTTGTGTGACATGAATGATACTTGCCACTTATCAGCCCAAGCCTGAATGTTGTCCAGGTCTTACTGCATGCAGGCACAGACTGCTTCATTTTCTGAGAAGTTGTGAATGGAACTGAACACTGTGCAACCATCAGCTAACATCCCCACTTCTGACCTTATGATGGAGGGAAGGTCGTTGATGAAGCAGCTGAAGATGGTTGGGCCTAGGCCACTGCCCTGAGGAACTCCTGCAGTGATGTCCTGGGGCTGAGATGATTGGCCTCCAACAACCACAACCATTTTCCTTTGTGCTAGGTATGACACCAGCCAGTGGAGCGTTTTCCCCCTGATTCCCATTGACATCAATTTTACTAGGGATCCTTGATGCCACACTCGGTCAAATGCTGCTTTGATATCAAGGGCAGTCACTCTCACCTCACCTCTGAATTCAGCTCTGTTGTCCATGTTTGGACCAAGGCTGCAATGAGGTCTGGAGCCGAGTGGTCCTGGTAGAACACAAACTGAGCATTGGTGAGCAGGTTATTGGTAAGTAACTATCACTTAATAGCACTGCCAACGACATCTTCCAATCATATGCATGTAGATTATTTTACTATTTTGTTTTATGTTCCTTGTTAATTTAATTTCAGAGTTCCTCTTTGCCTTCCTAATTGTTTTTTTTTTACTTCCCTCCTAGTCTCTTCATATTCTCCCTTGTCATGTTCTCCTCTGCTGTCCATGTGCTTAGTGCATGTCCCTTTCCTTACCCTCAATTTTTCCCTTATGTCTTTATTCAGCCATGGTGTCGCATTAGATTTGCTGTGATCAAAATGGCTGCTGTTTTTACCGACATAACAAAGTCGTCATTTTATTGCAGGTGAAGTGCTTTGAAACATCTCTGAGAGATATGATAGGGCGTAATATATATGTAAGTCTTTTTAATTCAGTCAGGCAGAGTTGATTGATTTGATTTGCTGCCATATTATTTAAAGGGATAAGGCTAGAACTTCTGTTCTTTTTTAGTTGGAAACCTGGTCCTCTGGGAGCAGAAAGGGTGGAAATTGGGGCAGATCCCATTCCAACAGCTTTCTGCCCATGACTGGCTTCCGCATGAACTGCTGATGAAAGTGGGTGCAGACCCTTCTTCCACCTACTCTTCTCCAACCCAACACAAAGGGTCATTGACCTGAAACGTGAACTCTGTTTCTCTCTCCACTGATGCTGCCTGACCTGCTGAGTATTTCCAACATTTTCTGTTTTTATTTCAGATTTCCAGCATCTGCAGTATTTTGCTTTTGTATTAGTGTTTAATTCACTGCCACTTCTCTTCTAAGAATGCCCACCTTGAAGAAGTCCTGCTCTTCTCTCCGACGGGATTTAAAAACCTGTTCGATCTCCAGCTTTTTCCAGTTCTGACGAAGGGTCATCGACCTGAAACGTTAACTCTGTTTCTCTCTCCGCAGATGCTGCCTGACCTGCTGAGTATTTCCAGCATTTTTTGTTTTTATACCACTTTTGGGGGGCCTGTCTGGCAGGATCCTGGGCTGCCCGGGAAATCCCAGCCCCTACACCTACTGTATGGCCAGCAGTAAGTACATCTGTAGGAAGCAGCCGTATTTGCTCCATAATACGGATTCAAACAAGCAATCAATCCGTGGGGCGGGGTTGGGGAGAGTACTAGTGAGGGAGCATCTTTAAAGAAGATTTCAGTTTTTCAGTTCTTCCGATCGCTGGTAAAATGGCGCCATGGTGAAGTCCGACTGGGCAGATGTCCCAGTGGTGCCAGTACTAGCTCGCGCACCGCTCGAAGTAGTTAAATGACCCCGGTCCCCAAGATTTGTCATGGGGTCACAGTGAGGCCAGACCAGCAGGTGAATGTTCCGATGTACTGCTGGAATTTATGGGCTATATTGTTGATTCATCATGAAAGAAAAAATAGGTTTGCTGATATTGTAAGATGGAAGACCTGTTTCAAAGCTGTAAAAAGAACTCAGATCTTAAAGGGTTACTTGCACAATGAAAATATGAATTGTATGGTTTCTTCAATAGCAACATTCTGGGCCCATCAGAAGGTTTAGGAGGCGTACTTGTTATAGTAAGGAGTATATTAGAAAATGGTGTTTTATAGAGTTTTTCTGTTCGAGAGGATGTATACAATATCAGAGTTAAAAAGAAAAACATTAAGTGTTGGAAATCTATAATAAAACAGAAAATTCTGGAAAAATACAGCAGGTCAGTTGCTTCAGAAAGAGAGAGACGGGTAAACACTTAGGCTTGAAAAAAGCTTTGTGAAAGAAGAAGGTCGAATACAAATTTGAATTAACTCTGGAAAAAAACCTGAATATTAATTCCCAACTGTCCAGGGATAACCTTGTTATTTTTGATCCTTCAATTGCTTTAATTGTTCATTATTGCATTCTGGTTATGTGATTAATGGGATATATATATATATATATATATATATATATGAGAATTGAATGGCACTTGTGTAAGAGACACCAGTGTCATGAATTCTGTATCCTTTATCACCAAAACGACACATTCTTCTTTCAAATATTAGCTCCTTCATCACATTCTCATATATTAGACCCCTGCAGTGCAAAGCTTACGGTTTGCTCAGTGTAAAGACATCCATGAAGATGATGTTGAAACATGAGTAAAGAAACCTTTAGTAATGACAGAGGTGACTGTGCAATGATGGGTTGTAAGCTCCAGTCTGAGATAACCTGCTGTGAGGATCAGCCTGAAGCTATTTCTATTACTTACCACCTGCTGGAGACAGAATGAGGCCACACGTAGCTTACTACCATGGATACTTGTCTAGTAACTTCAATAGCTCAACAGCAGGTTCATGATATGACAATTAGTCTCATCCTACAGTGAATACGAGTGCTTTGCTGAAAAGCTGCCTGTACAGGAGACGGGGAGAATGGGAAAGAAGGCACGGAGACACCTCTCTCATTGTTTGGATGACAATGGAACTACTGCAGTTAACAAAGGGTCCACACCCAAAACGTCAATTTGTCTGTTTTCTCCACAGATGGGCAGAAGAGACCTCCCCAGGAGACCAACACAGCCTGGTTGCAGATTGCAGAGGAGGTCACAAGCAGGGATGTGGTCAGGAGAACCTGGTTGCAGTGCCGCAAACCTTTCAATGATCTTATTAGAGCAGGAAACGTTAGTACAAAGCCACACTCAACCTCATCCTGCTGTGCCTCTCATCACATCCCCTTCACTCTGCCTTCCTTATCCTACTCCTGCACATCCTTACTCACACCAACTTACCTTGTGTGTCCACTCATCCCTCTCGATCTACATTATCACATCCCCATCTCACTAGCCACCCCTCACACACACCCTCATCCTAGTGCAATCATACCAACTAACACCACACAAGGGTAGGCACTTGGGTGTTTTATGCAATGTTTATGTAAAGTTTCTGTTAATGTGGTGTCAAACATAAAAATCTTTATTTTCAACACTTTGCGTTCTTGGACAGATTTGTGTTCACCTTTGGAAGTGGCTTAGTGAGTTGCAGTGAATGGTGTGACATGATGGTACCCCCCGCAATGCTGATGAGTGTGAAAGGAATGGCTTGGGCATTGTAGGGATGCTTTATGGTGTTGGTGTGGGGTGGTGCCAACCTGGCACATCATGTGGCAGCCAGGGTGTACAGCGTAAAGTTAGCTAAATCTGGCCATGATGAGGCCATCCCTGGCGTCCCGGACAGCAATGTGCTCGGGTGCTGATGCCCTGTGTCCTGTGCAGCATCATGTGATTGCAGAAAAGGTTGGTGTTATTGTTAGTGCTGCTGGTGAGCCTAGTGCTGCTGGTGTTGGGGCTCATCGTGTTGGGATTCTGAGGACCAAGGTGAGACAGTATAAACAGCACCTATGCTGATGGAATAGATGGCAAGCGAAGTACAGATGACAGAAGCATTCTGTCAATGGTGAGAGAGTTCTTCCAATGAGGTGACACTGGATGGAGACTTTGCTGGAAATGAACTGAGCAACAGCTTCTGCCTGAGGAAAGTGATGATCTATCAGGTGGGAACTTTTACTGTACATTTGATGCTGTCAAGTAATCAGCTGGAGCAATGACCATGGAACTCCCGCCTTAGGTTGACAGACGTGGTTCCCGAGCTGCGTGAATCCCGTGGCCATGCAGAGAAATTTTAAAAGTAAGTGAAAAAAGGCTCTTAAGTGTCTGTAAACTACCTGATAATCATTTGAATTGGGTCGCCCGCCACTGCCGGTTGGGTCGGCTCCGTGATGACAGCCGCGCCTGGGGGAAAGGCGTGTGGGAGCGACATGACAGTGGCTTCCCGACCCGCTGTCAAAAATAACAACTTTCCCACCCGACCCGCCACTGAGCACGCCCGCTACCACCATGGAAAATTCCGGCCTATGAGACTGGTCTGGTCTTAACCACTTTTCGTGTTACTGCTGCTGATTGCCCTCTTTCAAAAATAACGTCTCCATATCGTTCCTAAATTTTCCCTTTACATCCCCAAACCTGTGCCGTCTTTTGGTCCTATTGATATAATAGACATGAGCACACAAAGGGGGTATTTTTCAACTTCACTGCCTGGGCGGTAACTTGGCAGAGTGGATCATTGTAAAAACTGCCCAACTTTCATCCCATTGAAGTTACGTGGGCAATCTGCTCTGCCAGGTGACCACCCAGGCGTGAAGTTGAAAATTACCTTAAATGAGACATCGGGGGAGAAATTCGTGTTAGCCAGTAAAGTTGCCGGTGTCACTGGCAACTGGAGTTAACGGCCGCTGAAAATGGCCGCAATGTTAACGGAGTAAAATTCACCTGGGGGGATGGAGATTGTTGGCGCAGCACTTACCTGCCGTGCATCCTAGTGATGTTACTGGAGGCATCCGACCCGAAGTTTGTGTGCAGGAAGCGAGGCTGTGGAGCTCGCAAGGAATTGTGGGCAATGAAGAGGCCTGGGAATTAAAGGGGCCATGCACACTGAAGCAATACAAATTAAAATAAAGTAAAACAATGCAGTTTTCAGTCTTTTCTGCCTTTAAAAAAAAATATTTAATGTGAATAGTCTGCTCTTAAAGCTGAATTCCCTTCCTAACCTCAAAAAGTGGGAAAAATGCCTCAGCACTAACACAAATGGCTCAGCAAGCCAGGGAAGGGGCACCCAGGGTCTCGCACGCAGCACTCCAGCTTTGTGCAGGGGGTCAACACTGCAAGAGCGGCCCTCTACCCACAGGGGCCAGGAGGCCCTCCAGAAAGTACGATGTGGAACCACATCACCGAGGCCGTCAATGCCAGCAGTGTCGCCCCCACCACCTGGCTCCAGTGCCCAAAGAAGCTTCATGGCCTCAGATCACTGCTCAAGGTCAGTGAATGCATCTTCAAAAGCCGTCTCCTACCAACTGCACCACTAGCCTCACACACTGCTCAATGCACAATGCACGACCCCTACTTCCAATCACTCACCTACAAATAATCTGCAGCAAACATGAGGCACATGTCCCATTCCTAGCCTCACCTCACCCCCTTGGAGGAGACGGTGCAGGCCATTCTTGGCAGGAGCATGGCTGAGCCATTGGCCAGCGGCAGGGCTGAAAGGATACAAGATGCTGGTATCCTCATATGTTATCCTCCTTCTGGCATGCACCTCCTGTTTTTCGGCCCTCCCCTCACCACAACTCCACCCTTGTGCCTTCCTCATTTCACACACCCAAGGAATGCAACCTGCCCAGCCAGTGGGTGACCAAGAAGATGGAGAGGAGAATGAAGAAGAACAAGAAGAAGAAGATTTATTTGACATTCCCAGCCACCAGCTCCTCAAGGTCAACCAGCAAGGACATTTGCAGTGTCCCCCACTGAAAGTCAGCAGCCTTCCACCTGCCATGCTGCAGCCACTGGGGTAGCACTGCGTGACATCAGTAGGATAGGCAAAGGCACACGCAAGACAGTCACTAAGAGAATGTATAAGGGTGATGAGTTGATTTCTTGATGTCACATTGGATGGATAGAATATATAGGTGGATTGGAAAGTTTGCTTTGTGGTGGCTTTTATTTCAGCATCGTGGTCAAGAGGGTGCTGTGATGGTCAGTAACAGATGGAAAGTAAAGTGAGGGACAAATGTTGAAAGGGGAATTGGGGTTGTGGTCACTGGTACTGCAAACAGATAATTCCATCCTAGACATCCTGGCCACAATGGGGCTATCTGGGATGTATCCTTCTGTCTGATTCCTCCTCTTCTGATTCCTCCTCTTTGGCTTCCTCCTCTTCAGCTTCCTCCTCTTCTGTGTCTTTCTCTTCCCTCTGCAAGCGGATGCTGTCAATGTGAAATGACAGCATAAAATGCTAGAAATACTCAGTTGGTCAGGCAGCATCTCGACCTGAGACGTGAACTTTGTTTTTCTCTCCACGGATGTTGCCTGACCTGCTGAGTATCTGCAGCATGTTCTGTCTTCTCAAAGGCCCTCATTTACCATCCGAGCCCTTGCAAGCATCCAGAAGCACTCCCTACACACTTATAAAACTTTTCACATCTGTTGCAGCAAGCCACCACTTCAATAAACTCAAAAAAAAACAGTCCAAAACCTTAACTCCAAACTTACCTGAACGATGTGGGTGTCCCTTTAAGAAATGCAGACATTGCCACTGTCAGCCTGCTTGCACAGCAGGTTAACCTGGCATGTTTAGGACCCAGCGCTGAATTCAGCGCTAGGATTGAAGTTCGTGCTTGTGAATAAAGCCGGTGTTGCACACCGATTTATGTCACAACACTGCCATTTTGTTGGAGATGGCGTTGCCAGTTACCGGCAGCGCAAAAGTAGGGACCAAAATGGCGGCAGCTGTGGGACCCGCCAGCAGCTGGCGAAAGAGCTGCGGCCGCCATTTTAGCGCCATTCAGTGGCGCTACAGAGTGGCGCTAAGGCCACAAATTTCTCGCCCATCGACTTATAAACTTTATTGCCTAGTGTCCAAATTTTGGGCACAAAACAGGCTAGTGGTCCAATATGGTATGTGGCGCACACGTGCTCGATCATCCAGGATACCCACCAGAAATATGCGCCGAGGTCATTGTAATATATAAATAAGGCTCCTACGCTGCTTAAAGGACCCTTCTGCGAAATTGGTATGCCCCAGTACTGGAATCAACATGACCTCAACTCGCCCAGCAAATCGTGTTGGGGAGGACCCTGCAGGAGCACTATTTAAAGGGATCATCACCTTCATTCAGGTCAGTCACTGGCCTGTCCTGTTAGGCTGCTGGTGGACTTCTGGGACTCTTTTTGCCGACATTCGTCGTAGGAAATAGTATTCTGAGATCTGGCAGCAACTTTTTGGAAGTGCAGGAGTGGTTGTTTGCCTTGCGACCATATTACTTGCCTCATGGGAGCTCTGCTGGGTCTGCCTTTAGCTCTTGAGGAGGTGGGAGAGCAGCAGAAGCAAAGAAGACTGGAGAGAGCAGGAGCAGCTGGGAGAAGAGGGAGGTGGAAGAGAGGGGCACTGCGCAGGAGGCCATATCTACAGTGGATCTTCAGGGAGCACTTCTCCTACCTAAACTTCGCTGAGGAGCAATGTGCTAGGCACCTTAACTCGACCAAGGAAGCTGTCACAGAGCTCTGTAACCTGCTGCAGCCACAACTGGAGTCCCAAACCAGGCCGTGGACAGCACTGCCTGTGGCTGTCAAGGTCACTGCGGTTCTTAACTTTTATGCCACAGGCTGCTTTCAGGCTGCAACAGGTGACATTAGCAGCATTTCCCAGTTCGCTGTCCACTGCATCAGGGAGGTGACTGATGCTCTCTATTCCAGGAAGGCCAACTACACCTCCTTCCCTATGAATCAGGTGGAACACGATGAGAGAGCAACCGTCTTTGTGTGCTTGCAAGCTTCCCAAGGGTGCAAGGGGCATAGACTGCATGCACATTGCCCTGCCTGCTCCACATGAGGAACTTGGCATCGATATCAACAGAAAGGGATACCACGCCCTCAAAGTTCAGCTCGTATGTAATGACAGGCAATGGATAATGTAGGTCTGCATCTGGCTTGCTGGCAGCAGCCATGATGTCCTAATCTTGAGCCAGTCCTCTATCCCAGCTCGATTCCACCCAGATCATCAGGTTAGAGGCTAGCTACTTGGATACACGGGATATCTCCTCAACACATGGCTCATGACTGAATCACTGAAAGTTAACATGCAGGTACAGCAAGCAATTAGGAAAGCAAATGGTATGTTGGCCTTTATTACAACAGGATTTGAGTATAAGAGTAAAGACATCTTACTGCAATTATATAGGGCCCTGGTGAGACCACACCTGGAGAATTGTGTACAGTTTTGGTCTCCTTACCTAAGGAAGGATATACTTGCCATAGAGGGAGTGCAACAAAGGTTCACCAGACTGGTTCCTGGGATGGGAGGATTGTCGTATGAGGAGAGATTGAGTAGACTAGGCCTATATTCTCTAGAGTTTAGAAGAATGAGAGGTGATCTCATTGAAACATACAAAATTCTTACAGGGCTTGACAGGGTAGATACAGGGAGGATGTTTCCCCTGGCTGAGGCGTCTAGAACTAGGGGTCACAGTCTCAGAATAAGGGGTCGGCCATTTAGAACTGAGATGAGGAGAAATTTCTTCACTCAGAGGGTGGTGAATCTTTGGAATTCTCTACCCCAGAGGGCTGTGGAGGCTCAGTTGTTGAGTATATTCAAGGCAGAGATCGATAGATTTTTTTAAATTAAGGGAATCAAGGGATATGGGGATAGTTCAGGAAAGTGGAGATGAGGTAGAAGATCAGCCATGACCTTATTGAATGGCGGAGCAGGGTCGAAGGGCCAAATGGCCGACTCCTGCTCCTATTTCTTATGTTCTTATGATTGCTACCAGGAACCTGGACACAGACAGCGAGATGGCCTACAATGAAAGCCATGCTGCCAGAAGAAATCTCATAAAGCAAACCATCGGTGTACTCGCACAATGGCCCTGCTGCCTGGACCATTCTGTAGGAGCTCTGCAGTACACCTCTGACTGTGCATTCAAATTCGTAATGGTGTGTTGCATGCTGCATAATTTTGCCCTTCAGAGGGGCAGGAAGAAGTGCAAGAGGCAGGAAGAGCAGCAGGGAGAAGAGTAAGCACAGGAATAGCATCTCGCACCATTTCTGCCAGCTGCAAGAAACCTCAAACAAATGCGAGATGAGTAATTCAGTTAAACCATCCTTCCCCTCTCCAATACATCAACAGTCCCACCATCTATATAACAACAGATCTTACAACCACCATCTGAATGCCGTCGTACCATCCAACTTTACAGCTATTGGCCTTACACGACTAAGATACTGAGACTAACTCCAATTCCACAAGAAAAAGGTTTACTGCGCCAACATAATTAATCATTCTTCATTCAAGATTTGAGAATATTGAACATAAATAACTAAAAATCATTCTCGTGCAAACCCTTTGTGCCTGTCTTTCGTGCTCGTTTACCTATTCTAGTGCTCCTACAAAGTGTTTCCCCAGTGGCTACTGCTTGGGAGGTGGAAGGCTGCTGAACTTCCACTGAGGACACTTTAGATGGATGTGGTGGGTGACCTCGAGCCGCTGGGGCCCTTAAGACTGCAGCATCTTGGCGTTGGGGTAGTCTGGCTCAGCTGGCTGTGTGACACTGGTGGAGAGGGTGGTGGGGGCTCAGGTATGCTGTCCGGCTGAGAGAGGACAGCAGATAACTCTCCCATGGAGCCAATGTCAATCTCCTGGTGCTGTACCGCAGCAATCTAACCGCTCTGCGCGACAGCAGAGTGCATAGTCATAGAGTCATAGGGGAAAAATTCAGTTGGTTTGCGCCTCCCATTAGCGCCTTAAGAGGGCGTTAATGGGGCACAAAGCAACTAGCTCCCGGGCGTGGCGATATCTGCGCCGCTCGCGAAATTGACCAGACATTTTGCGGCGGCGCTAAACACTACCACCACGATCTCCTGCGCCGGCAGATCGTGACGTCAGTCGAGTGCGCAACCCCCCGGTAGCGCCCCGGAGCGGATATTGAGTGGCACCCCCTGCCTTACCACCTGCCGCTAGCAATGACAGGTTGAGGGGAGCGTTTTGCAGTCAGGAAGGGACTGGGGGAGCGCTATTTAAAGGCGAACACTTCCTGCCTTTTTTTGTTGGTGACATTTTTGCACCACGCATTCTGAGAGAGAGAGAGGGAGACTTCTGGAGAGATTCAACGCTGTGTGAAGGAGTTTTGGGTACTTAGCAGCGCTTTGCAGGTTCATTTTGATTTGCCCTTCCTTGCATCTATTTAGAAGAGACTGTGGGGGCTGCACTCTGAGCTCTTTCCCAGGTTCTCTCCATTGTTCTTTCCAGCAGATTTGATGTACAGGTCTCGCCAGGCCGAGATTCAAGGCTGCAATGAGCAGGATGTGGATGGAGAGCAAGATCAACCCTCCCCTTTAAGAACTGGCCGGCGCCAGTGTGTCTGTGTTCCATTGCTGACTGACATCACATGAGCTTCGCCAGCGCTCTGAGGTAGTGCCTAGCTCCTCGGCCTTTGCGCCTTAAGACAGGTGTGTAGCGCCTGATTTAGCGCTCCAATCACCTCCAGGTGCGATAAAAGCCAAGTTTGCAGTCGGAGGCGATAGTTAGCGCCAGGCGCTAAACTTTGCGCCCAGCCGATAATTGCGCCCCAAACGGGGCGATACTGAATTTTTCCCCCATAAAGTCATAGCGGCACAGAAGGAGGCCATTCAGCCCATCGAGTCCGTGCCGGCTCTCTGTAGAGCAATCCAGTCAGTCCCATTCCCCCGCTCTATCCCCGTAGCCCTGCAAGTTTATTTCCCTCAAGTGCCTATCCAGTCTCCCCTTGAAAACATTGTGTGTCTCCGCTTCCACCACTTCCGTCGGCAACGAGTTTCAGGTCATCAGCACTCGCTGCGTAAAAAAAGTTTTTCCTCACAACCCCCCTGTATCTCTTGCCCAAAACCTTAAATCTGTGTCCCCTAGTCCTTGTACCATCAACTAGCGGGAACAGCCTTTCCTTGTCTAACCTATCCAAACCCATCATAATCTTGAACACCTCTATCAAATCACCACTCAACCTCCTTTGCTCGAATGAAAACAAATCCAGCTTCTCCAACCTGTCCTTGTAGCTAAGATCCCCCATCCCCGGAACCATTCTGGTAAATCTCCTCTGCACCCTCTCAAAGGCCTTCACATACTTCCTAAAGTGTGGTGACCAGAACTGGACGCAATACTCCAGTTGTGGCCTAACCAGCGCTTTATAAAGGTTCAGCATAATTTCTCTACTTTTGTACTCAATACCTCTATTTATGAAGCCCAAGATCCCATATGCTTTGTTAACCACTCTCGCAATATGTCCTGCCACCTTCAGGGACCTATGCACATTAACTCCCAGGTCCCTCTGTCCCTGCACACTCTTTAAAACTGTGCCATTAAGTGTATATTGCCTCTCCCTGTTCCTTCTGCCAAAATGCATCACCTCACACTTCTCTGTATTAAATTCCATCTGCCACTTGTCTGCCCATTCTGCTAGCCTTTCTATGTCCTGTTGCAGTCGATTGGTATCATCCTCACTGTTTGCCACAACCCCAAGTTTGGTGTCATCAGCAAATTTAGAAATTCTACTTTGTATTCCAATATCCAGGCCTTCCAAAAATCCATGTAGACAACATTCATTGCATTGTAGTAACGTTCTGGAAGCCCCTGTCCACGTTGGACTCCAGAGCTAAGATGGCAGTGGTCTGAGCTGCCATGGAAGATGTCAAAGCTGCTACCAGAGGCTCCATCATTGTGGGCACTGCCGTGTTCATGGAGCTGACCACTCACTCCATGGTTGCCTGTATGGTCTTGTTCTCTTCACGAAGCCCTGACACAAGTTGGAGCTGCACTCACCCATGCTCTGAAACATTGGGCTGGATTTTAAGGACGAAGGCGGGTTGGGGGCGGGGGAGGCTCCGAGGCCGTCGGGAAACCTGGGAGGCCGGGTTTCCCACAGGCCCTGCCGACTTTAATGGCCATACCTGATTTACATGTGAGGTTTCGGTTTCTCACCCACAGCCAGCCAGATGGAGAGGCTGGCTGGCTGCAAAGCGGGTAGACCTCTGGCACTAGGCCGCAGAGAGGAGGGAGGGAGGGTTTGGGTGGGGGCCGGTACTGGCCTCTAGAGGATTGGGGGGCGGAGGGGGGGTGGTCATGAATGATTGCCGAAATCATGGGACTGGAGGCGGGGAGAGAAGATTGCCAACATCGAGGGACTGGGGGTGGGGAGAAGATCGGGGACATTGAGGGACCTGGGGGGGAGGGGGTTTGGGCGGGGCAGATCACTTCAAGCCCGGCCAGCAGAGGATCGTGGCCGGCCTGATGCTGATGGGGGAGGAGGGAGGAAGATCAGGGACAGCCACCAGAGGCTTGTGGCCAGTCTCAGGATGATCCATGGGAGTTGGGGGGGTGTCCGGTGTAGAATTCGCAAATTATCGCGATTTCAAAATAATGAGAAAGAGACATACAGTTTCGTAAAAACAGCTTTATTTCAGCAAAATGCTGTCATGTTTCAAAACGGACACAAGCAGCCTGTAAAATGGCCGCCGCGCCTCGTGGCAGAAGGTTCCAGATTTTTCAGTAGGCAGACAAGATGGCGTTTCAATAAACATTTCAGCAAGATCGGACAGTACTCAGCATAATGAAATAAGACAAGACGCGATCGTTTTGCATTTTGTACACCTAAGAGAACATAAGTGCTGGAATCGGTTTTCCATACACAAACGGGGGCTATTGTACTGGGCAATCAAGGGCCCATCCAAAGACATTGATACGCAAATTCCCCACGGCTCTACGATGAGAGAGCCGTTCGCGGGTACTCACAGCAAGAATTCGGAGGGCCCCAAAACCCCTCCAGGGAGACTCCTAGCCGGTTCCACAATGGGAGAAACATTAACGGGTACTTAGACAGTTACAAGTATCACCGAAACCCATTAACGACAAGAACCACCCCATACAAGAAGTTTGAGCGCCAAAACATGACAAAAGATGAACATTAAGATTGGGCGGGAGATAAAGAATTACAGTACTATAACTGTAGTAAACAAACGTCCATTTTTCTCTTGATTCGACCCCTGGCTCTCGTTTGCGGCCCACCGAGCTCTTGGTCCGCTGATCTTCCGGGAGTCAACCTCGTGGCTTGCCGCGAAGATCTGTGAAGAGCTGGGCTGCGAAGGCCGGTAAGCGGGTACACCATCCCGAGGGTCGGTAGACGGTGTAGGGACCCGAAGGCCCGACGAGATGAAACAAGACAAGAAGAAGAAGAAGACGACTACACGTGCCGCCGCGGTCAGTAAACCCCGACCGCGCCCGAACTATAAAGACCATTTACAGGTTACCGCACGAATTCTACCGCCAACCGGTGTTGGGCACAGGAAGACTCTTCTTTGAGTTTTATCAGAAATCCGAGGTCAACACAGATCTTCATGACAGCAGACGGTCCAGCCTGCTAGCCGGAGCAGAGCGAGTAAACAAGTGGGGCACAGAGACCCCTGATCAACACGTGAATAGTCAGGTACTGTGGCGAAAACATCCGAGCATCGTTTTAGAATTCTCCGAGTTATCACGAGTGGTGAGCATGGTTCTCGATCCTACAGATCTAGATTAGGACAGATATTAATAGGGGAGGGTTTTGTTTTAAGGATAATTATAACGTGTGTCCCCTTTTACGATGTGTCGTGCGCTCCTCGTTTCCCTAAACCTAGTTGCATAAATGTATGTAAGCTTGTACTGTCATTAATCTGTGCTTATGACATGTATTTCGTAATCTTGAACAATATGCAATAAAGATTTTCCATTTTGTACTATTCAACCGGGTCTACCTGAGTTTTTCTCTGCATTACTGCTCTCGCACCTAAGTCCAGTGTCAGAACCGTAAGGGCGAGTGGGTCGAACCACTCACAGGTGTCTAGTGCTACCAGGCTGGCTGGAGACCAGAACAGGCAACAAGGCCTAACCCCGCACTAGCACCCAGGCTAAGCACAGAGCCACGCGAACGCCTTACACCGAGAAGGAGATCGGAGACCTCGTGAGTGGGTCTTCAATCGCGGCAGGTGGGCTAGGTATGGACCCTGAATCCAGGAGGTAGATATAAGGACTTACCTCCTGGCTGCAGCAGTCCCCGTCTTGCTGTAACTGCCGGGTTTTACGAAGTGTGTAAAACTCGTCCACA
This sequence comes from Squalus acanthias, assembly GCA_030390025.1. Classification (NCBI taxonomy): domain Eukaryota; kingdom Metazoa; phylum Chordata; class Chondrichthyes; order Squaliformes; family Squalidae; genus Squalus; species Squalus acanthias. The sequence goes on from CM059433.1 coordinate 105,762,446, forward strand.
TGCAGTTAAAAACAAAATGGAGGTTTAAAAAGAAGCTTCCAGTCTCATTTTAATATTTAAATTGATATCCTGCCTCCTGGCAGCGGGTTGGCTGCCCGCCCCCCGTCCTGCTTCCTGTCCCGCCTCCGTTAAAACCGGAAGTGGGCAGGTTGGTGGCAGGTTCAGGTGGGGAATCCGATTTTTAACAATTTAACTAACCCCACGCTCCAAACCCACCCGTCTTTTAATGTTAAAATTCCCCCCATTGTGTGCAAGTTCGCTGGCAAGCTGCCCAGTGCACCTAGTGTTTTCTGGTGTATGAACATCTGAATGAACATCAGCCTTCTTTGGTAGCCTGGGCCCTCGAAGTCTGCAGCTGAGTCCTCTGCAGCAGAACTCGTATATAATCTCACCCTCCAGTGAGCTGGCACCTGTGGCATCCTATCCCTGCACACTTGTGGCCGGTGATGCCCCCTCCTCTAGCCTACCCTCTAAACTACGCTTGGGCCCAGTCTCTGAGCTGGTGCCTGGTGTGGCCAGACCTAGTGATGCTGCACCTTCAGGAAGGCTGCTCTCCTCTTCCTGAAATGAAAGAGAGGGACAAGGGTTACCTTTCAGTGTGATGGGAGAGCAGAGGCAGATGGAAGGCTGCTGAAAGCAACAACGCTTCGTTACGCAGGGCGTGTCGGATGAGATAAAAGTGAGAAGGGTAAAAGAGGATAAGATGTGAAGAAACCCTGTGAGGCATCTCCTGCAGCCTGTCCAGTCGCCATGGCTCCGACTCGCCCCCTGCCCACAATGACCAGCACCTGCTCTTCCAGTGGGGCCAGGACGTAGATGTCGCCTTGGCCTCCTCCAGTCGCCACCTGCTGCTGCGTATTGTTTGTCAGCATTTCCTGCAAGAAGGAAGGGAGTGTGTTAGTGGTATTGGCGGAAGGGTCGAGAACCAGAGGACACAGATTTAAGGTGATTGGCAAAAGAACCAAAGGTGACAAGAGGAAAATCTTTTTTACGCAGCGAGTAGTTAGGGTCTGGAATGCACTGCCTGAAAAGGTGGTGGAGGCAGACTCCATGGTGGCTTTCAAAAGGGAATTGGATCAGTACCTGAAGGAAAAAAAATTGTAGAGTGCCGGCACGGGCTCGAGGGGCCGAATGGCCTCTTTCTGTGCTGTAAGCATGCTATGATTCTATGGTAGCATTGTGAGGTGTTTTGAGAATATGCATGTCATGGTGGAATAGTGTGGATGTTGTGTGAGAGATGACAGAGGTTCGGGGAAGTGAGATAGTGAGGAGAGTAGGAGCTGCAGAGTGTGGCATTAGAAGATGGAGTGAAATGTTTTACAATGATTGTAGGAGAGTAAAGGGAAGCAGGATAGGGAAGGGCTGTGAGTAGTGAGGCTACCGGTGGCACAGGTCTATGCAGAGAGTAACAGAGCTGACAGTTAGCAATCTTACTTTGATAAGCCTGGTGAGGTTATTAAAATTCTTGCGACATTGCATCCACGTCCTTGGAGCAATGCTCCTCGCACTACTTTCTTCAGTCACCTCTCCCTACTGTCTCCGCAGATCTTGCTTGGAGGGTCTTCTGCCCTTGAAGGGGGGTGGGGGGAAGCAGTGTCTCCATCCTCCTGCCGACCTCCTCGACAAGAGCCTCCAATGCTGCATCTGAAAATCTGGGGGGTCCTTGGTTCTGCAGCTCCCTCAGTTGTTTCTTGCCCTTTTCAGCATTTCCTGCTGCCTGTAGCCACACTGATTCTCCCTTTTAAGAGGTACAGGCTGCCTTTAAATTGCGTCAGGCCTTTAAATTGTGTCAGAGACATCTGATTTCCCAACATCCAAACAGGTGCACAGCCAATAAGCAGCGCTGGTAGCATTGGCACACGGCTGTTTAATAATAATAAGGTAGGTGCACCAATAGCACGGGGTCCCTGGGGCCACATGAACGTGTGCGTGCCGTCTGCGCAGTGCCCGTCTTCGGGCACGATTGAATGTTTAGGCCATTATATTCCTGTTAGACCTGTGTGGTACAGGATGACAGGAAAGGAGGACATCTTTCATCAGGTGAAATTCTGATACAATTTGAACTAAGAATCAGGGTGTTGATAAAGGACTGTTATATCCTCTTATCAGATGAAGTAAGGAGCCTCTCATTACTATCACCTGCTCTCCAGGCTGAAATCAGAGTTGGGAGTGTGTTTGCTTTCTGTTATAGAAATTGAAATTTATTATAGGCGTAGGCATAGCATCAATTTAGGGTGTGTTCGGCTTAGGTCACAGAATGGAACAAAAGACCTGTCAAAGAATTTGATGTGCCAAAAGCTTTATAAACCAGGATATCAAGGGACGTGCTCCTAAGGCGTTCCCTCCACCAGTCGATGGAAGGAAGATATGGTTGCTGCCCAGAGGGACTCATTTTAAGTTCTCTATCCAAGTGCTTCTGGAGCTAGTGACTTGAATCCTGTCACAAGTAGAAAATCAAAACTCCAATCTTGGCACCGGGAAATACATTTTTACATTGATATATTTTTGCCAACACTTTTTTTTTCCAATTTTATATCATTTTTAATATAAATGAAACAGGGACTATAAAAATATACCACAGGTCAAAGAGACAAGAAAAGGCCTATCCCACCCATAGCGGGATGCTTGAGGCCTATCAACTAACAAATACCCAAGTCATAGGCCCCATTTTCAAGGTCTTTGAGCTGCACAAGTAGTATTACATATATTTCTTTCATTAAACTATGGCAGGGCTAGTCTTACTGTACAAGAATGTATCAACAAATAGCCACAGTAGATGTATATGGCTAGCATGCAGGCAGCTTGGATGCTCCGGACGATTTGTGAGCTTAATGCTTGAGATCAAAATCTGTGTTGACCGCGAAGTTGGCTAGAGCTGCGTGCCAGAGCTCTCTGGGCTGAGACAGGAGGCTTGCTTTGTCTAGAAGAGGAAAGAGATATGTCTCCAGAGGGCCGAGAAATTTGCATGTCTTCCTGCTTGTCGTGTAGTCTGTTGACTCAGCCTAGGGCTAACGCTTCCAAAATTGTAATCCCAGCCAAATCAGACATATCTGTCACCAATCTGAGGCCCCCTGACCACCTCTCCCCCCCGCCCCCCCACCCCGCACCATCCCTAAATGGAAGCTTGTTAATGAAATTCAGAGATAAGGGAGCTGCATTTGAACACCAGCCAAACCATATTCCGTGATGTCCCACCACTGGGAGGCTGCTGCTGAAACTGTTTAATTTACACCAATCAGCATACAGCCAAATTTTTCCACAACAACAACAACAACTTGTATTTATATAGCACCTTTAATGTAGTAAATCATCTCAAGGAGCTTCACAGGAGTGTTCTAAAACAAAATTTAACACCGAGCCACATAAGGAGATATTAGGACAGGTGACCAAAAGCTTGGTTAAAGAGGTAGGTTTTAAGGAGCGTCTTAAAGAAAGAGAGAGAGGTAGAGAGACGGAGAGGTTTAGGGAGGGAATTCCAGAGCTTAGGGTCTAGGCAGCTGAAGGCATGGCCACCAATGGTGGAGCAATTAAAATCACAGATGTTCAAGAGGCCAGAATTAGAGGAGCGCAGCTATCTTGGAGGGTTGTGGGGCTGGAGGAGATTGCAGAGAAAGGGAGGGGAGAGGCCATGGGGGGATTTGAAAACAAGGATGAGAGTTTTAAAATCGAGGCGTTGGTTAACCGGGAGCCAATGTAGGTCGGTGAGCACAGGGGTGATGGGTGAACGGGACTTGGTGCGAATAGTCAAGTCTAGAGGTAACAAAGGCATGGATGAGGGTTTCAGCAGATGAACTGAGGCGGGGCAGAGTTGGGCAGTGTTCCAGAGGTGGAAGTAAGTGGTCTTAGTGATGGCGTGGATATGTAGTCGGAAGCTCATTTCGGGATCAAATATGACACCAAGGTTGCGAACAGTCTGGTTCAGCCTCAGACAAATGTTAGGGAGAGGGAAGGAGTCAGTGGCTAGGGAACGGAGTTTGTGGCGGGGAGCGAAGACAATGGCTTCGGTCTTCCCAATATTTAGTTGGAGGAAATTTCTGCTCATCCAGTAATGGATGTCGGACAAGCAGTCTGACAATTTAGAGACAGCGGAGGGATTGAGAGAGGTGGTGGTGAGGTAGAGCTGGGTGTCGTCAGTGTACATGTGGAAACTGACGCCGTGTTTTCAGATGATGTCACCGAGGGGCAGCATGTAGATGAGAAATAGGAGGGGGCCAAGGATAGATCCTTGGAGGATACCAGAGAGAACGGTGCGGGAGCGGGAAGAGAATCCATTGCAGGTGATTCTCTGGCTACGATTAGATAGATAAGAATGGAACCAGGCGAGTGCAGTCCCATCCAGCTAGACGATGGTGGAGAGGCGATGGAGGAGGATGGTGTGGTCAAATGTGTCAAAGGCTGCAGACAGGTTGAGAGAGGCGAGGAGTGATCATTTACCTTTGTCACAGTCACATAGGATGTCATTTGTGACTTTGATAAGAGCCGTTTTGGTACTGTGGCAGGGGCAGAAACCTGATTGGAGGGTTCAAACATGGAGTTCTGGAAAAGACGGGCACAGAATTGGGAGGCGACAACACACTCAAGGAATTTGGAGAGGAAAGGTAGGTTGGAGATGGGGTGGTGATTTGCAAGGACGTAGGGGTCAAGGGTTAGTTTTTGAGGAGAGGGGTGATGAGGGCAGATTTGAAGGAGAGGGGGACAGTACCTGAGGAGAGAAAACTATTAACAATATCAGCTAACATGGTAGCCAGGAATGGAATTTGGGTGGTCAGCAGTTTAGTTGGAGTAGCGTCGAGGGAGCAGGAAGTGGGTCTCATGGACAAGATGAGCTCGGAGAGGGCATGGGGGAGATCGAAGAGAAACTGGAGAACGATGCGAGTTCAGGACTAGGGCAGGGGGACCTTAGAGGAAGTTTGGGCTAGGGGAAGGGAGGGAAATGGCAGAGGCAGCTGATCGGATGGTCTCAATCTTAGTGACAAAGAGGTCCATGAGCTCCTCGCACTTGTTGTTGGAGGTGAGGGTGGAGAAGACAGGGGTGTTGGGTTTAAGAAGACGATTTGCAGTAGAGAAAAGAAGCCGGGGGTTATCTTTGCATTCCAGAATGATTCTGGAATAGTGAGCAATTTTGGCATATGACAGTAGGACCCGATAGTGCTTTATGTGGTCCAGCCAGATCTGGCGGTGAATGGCGAAACCAGTTGTTCACCATGTCCGTTCAAGTCTGCGTCCCTTGGACTTAAGGGAGTGGAGATGATGGCCATACCAGGGGGAATGGCCAGGGTGAGAGAGAGTAATGGCTTTAATGGGGACTAGGGCATCAAAAGTGGAGGTGAGGGTGTGATTGAGCAGATCAGTAGCTGCAGAAATGTTGTGGTGAATGGAGGGCCAAAGGATAGACAGTTGTTATTTTGAAAGTGCAGTTGTAAGTGAAATGTGAGAGAGTTTTTTTCCAGGGGTGGAGAGCGATACAAGGAAGTGATCAGAGAAGGCCTTACCTGTGATTGACACGATGGGAGTAGCGAGGCCACGAGAGATGGTAAGGTCAAGGGGGTGGCTGTGAATATGGGTTGGGGAGTTTACATTGAGGGAGAAATTAAGGGAGGTTAGGAGGCTAGTGAACTCAGAGGAGAGAGAGCATGATGAATTGAGATGGAGGTTGAAATCACCGAGGATGAGAAGTCGCTCGGTGCAGAAGCTGAGGGAGGAAAGCAATGAAAATATCTCGGTGAGAAACTTGGCATGGTACCTGGGTGGGCGGTAGAGAACAAGGATTTTAAATGAAAGGTGAGAGGGGTTGAACAAGGTGAGATGCTCAAAGGAGGAGAAAGGCCAGAGGAGTAGGGGGACAGACCAAGGTGTGATTTGGTGATAAGAGCCACACCGCCACTGCGATGATCTGGGCCAGGCAAGTGGTGGAAGGTATAGCCAGGTGGGGAGGCTTCATTTAGGGGGAAGGTGTCATCACTCCTCAGCCAGGTTTCCGTCAAGGCCACGATGTTGATGCAATCATCCAGCTCATGGATGGCAAGGGCCTTGTTGACAAGTGAAAAGACATTCTGGAGGGAGATGCGGAGAGGGGCGGTGATAGCTGATCCACTGGCAGAGTCCACAGCATCAGCACTGGAGGGATGTTTTGGACGGGGAGGGGAGTGGCAAGATTCGCCCCCAGTGGGCACACTGGGCGGGAAAGTTGGCGAGATTTGGATGGTCAGATTCTTGTGCCAGAAAGTTTAGTTTTAGGAGTTGCATGAACAGCCTAGCAGAGAAAATTACAAAGGAGACCACTGCTAATAGTCCGAAAACTCAAAGTTATACTATGGAGGAGACTGTGTAGGTCAATTTGAAGATCTGTCAGTGTCGATGGTCGCTGAGGTGCTAGAATCTTAGCTCTGGAAAGAAGAATTTCCTGATACCATGTGGAGCCTTACATGGTATATAGGAATGCCCTTGGAATATTATGGCTGGGACTTCTCCCATTTTATAGTCCCAGGAGAGTGAAAAGATTAACTGTTAATACACCATAACATAAGCAACTCCTGTGTATGGCTTCAAATGAGCTGGTTCTAAAGGGATCTATATAATACTTTAGCTATGCAGCTACCACTGCAAAACACTAGTTGCAAGAATAAGACTATATCACAATTAAGGTAGCATAAGAACATAAGAACATAAGAAATAGGAGCAGGAGTAGGCCATTTGGCCCTTCGAGCCTGCTCCGCCATTCAATAAGATCATGGCTGATCTTCTACCTCATCTCCACTTTCCTGCACTATTCCCATATCCATTGATTCCCTTAATATCCAAAAATCTATCGATCTCTGTCTTGAATATACTCAACGACTGAGCCTCCACAGCCCTCTGGGGTAGAGAATTCCAAAGATTCACCACCCTCTGAGTGAAGAAATTTCTCCTCATCTCAGTCCTAAATGGCCGACCCCTTATTCTGAGACTGTGACCCCTGGTTCTAGACTCCCCAGCCAGGGGAAACATCCTCCCTGCATCTACCCTATCAAGCCCTGTAAGAATTCTGTATGTTTCAATGCGATCACCTCTCATTCTTCTAAACTCTAGAGAATATAGGCCTAGTCTACTCAATCTCTCCTCATAGGACAATCCCCCCATCCCAGGAACCAGTCTGGTGAACCTTCGTTGCACTCCCTCTATGGCAAGTATATCCTTCCTTAGGTAAAGAGACCAAAACTGTACACAATACTCCAGGTGAGGTCTCACCAAGGCCCTATATAATTGCATTTGTCTACAGTGAGAAGAACAGTACAGTTACTGTGACAATCCTTGGTAGCACAATGTCAGTATATATCCTTGAGGTTGACAGCTATATGCCAATTCCCAGAATGCATTCCTTAATATTAAGAATGTTGAGGTGACCATCAAGAACATTTCAGTGCCTATTTTGGACTATTGGGCATAAAGACATTTTAGACATTTTGGCAGCAGTAGTCAGGCATAGTTATCACCAAGCCTTGCCCAGCTACTTTGTGATGCTATGCATTGGTGGTCTAATGCATCACAACTTTGGACTACCCTTGGATGCATTAATTCTATTACCATATTCAAGCCACTTTATTTAATTGAATGAAACAACTCTTCGTTTATTGGCTTCAAGCACTAATCTTGTTAGCACTGTCATCAACACCTACAATTAAATCTTTTCTCGTCCTACGTAAACACGTTAGAGAGGCAATATGTTAATCTCCACTTAATTAAATCTGACAGACAAGGCTTACCGAAGTGCTTGTTTGGTTAGTTGAGGTGATAGCTCAGACTGTTAGTTTGTGGGTTTCATGGAAAATTGTACAGAATTGTAGCAGAATTTGACTTCCTCAGTCACTGGCATTAATTATAAATGGACAGCCTAATGAATGAAATGCCCAAAGTATTGGTATAAATGGTAAGTATAAGTGTCAGCCGTGGCTCAGTCGGTAGCACACTTGCCTCTGAGTCAGAGACTTGAGCACATAACCTAGGATGCCACTCTACTGCAGTAAGATGGAGTGCTGCAGTGTTGGAGGTTCATCTTTTGGATTCTCGGAACATGAACATCGCTGGCAAGGCCAGCATTTATTGCCCACCCCGAGTTGCCCCTAAGAAGGTAGTGCTGGGCCTTCTTCTTGTGCACAGGGCTAGTAACCCTGCCAGGTAAAACTCTGCATGCTACACAAACAAGAATTAGAAACATAACACAAGTGTTCCATAAACAATTTAATTTGTAAATTGGAACTGGGTAGGAAAAAGCATATGGGAACGGGAGAAGCAAGCAGGACGGCAGAAAAGATTTTATGAGGCAACACGGAGGACTGCTAATGTTGTACCGTTGTTTAAAAAGGGAGAAAGGGAAAGACCGAGTATTTACAGGACAGTCAGCCTAACCTCGGTGGTGGGCAAATTATTGGAAAAAATTCTGAGGGACAGTATTAATCATCATTTAGCAAGGCACGGATTAATCAAGGACAGCCAGCATGGATTTGTTAAGGGAAGGTCGTGTCTGACAAACTTGATTGAATTTTTTGAGGAGGTAACAAGGAAGGTTGATGAGGGTAGTGCATTTGATGTAGTCTACATGGATCTTAGTAAGGCTTTTGACAAAGTCCCACATGGCAGACTGGTCAGAAAAGTAAAAGCCCATGGGATCCAAGTTGGATCAAAAATTGGCTTATTGGCAGGAGGCAGAGGGTAATGGTCGACGGGTGTTTTTGTGACTGGAAGGCTGTTTCCAGTGGGGTTCCACAGGGCTCAGTACTAGGCCCCTTGCTTTTTGTGGTATATATTAATGATTTACACTTTAATGTAGAGGGCATGATTAAGAAGTTTGCAGATAATACAAAAATTGGCCGTGTGGTTGATAGTGAGGAAGAAGCAGTAGACTGCAGGAAGATATCAATGGACTGGTCAGGTGGGCAGAAAAGTGGCAAATGGAATTCAATCCAGAGAAGTGTGAGGTAATGCATTTGGGGAGGGCTAACAAGGCAAGGGAATGCACAAGGAGCAAAGATTGGACAGGCTGGGGTTGTTTTCTTTGGAACAAAGAAGGCTGAGGGGAGACTTGATTGAAGTGTATAAAATTATGAGGGGCCTAGATAGAATGGATAGGAAGGACCTATTTCCCCTAGCAGAGATGTCAATAACCAGGGGGCATAGATTTAAAGTAATTGGTCGAAGGATTAGAGGGGAGTTGAGGAGAACTTTTTTCACCCAGAGGGTGGTGGGGGTCTGGAACTCACTGCCTGAAAGGGTGGTAGAGGCAGAAACACTCATCACATTTAAAATGTACTTGGATATGCACTTGAAGTGCCGTAACCTACAAGGCTACGGACCAAGAGCTAGAAAGTGGGATTAGGCGGGATCGCTCTGTTTCGGCCGGCACGGACACAATGGGTCGAATGGCCTCCTTCTGTGCCGTAAATTTCTATGATTCTATGATTCTACAGCATACTTAAAGGAGCACTATGTTGACACTATTCATAAACAATATGGAGGAAAGTAACGTGATCAGTCCTTTGTGTAAGGAAAATTGATAGCATGTAAAAGGCTCTAGGGCAATTAAACAGCTGGGCCAGGAAGGAGCAGATGGAATTGTATGTGGTTCAATAAGGTAATTCACATGAGAGCACAAAACATGAATCAAATGTACACAATGAAGGAATGTGCATTGGCAAAGGGGACAAGTAAAATTATTTTATCATCGAATGAAAGTATTCAGTCATTGGAAGGGCGTGATCAACAAAGGCAATCGAATGTTAGGGATCATCTCAAAGACATTTGATTATATGTCATATAGGCTAATTTGATTCTGTCAGGCATGAGCTGCTCTGGTTGCTATGTGAACCAGTGACACAAATGCACCCATAAAGACGCGTTTAGTATTTTCTTACGAATACTGACTAGAGCACATCGACATAAAAGCATTTACGACATTGTCACATAAAGCAAGCAGAATAACTCTTTACCTGGTATAGACTATCGGTAAAACGATATGTAGAACATCATGCAACTGTAGGTACCCTACCTTCAGAAAGCACTCATTTATTGGTGTCGAGCTCCGAGAAGGAGAACAAAGAGGATTCTGGGACTTTGGTCTAAGTTGCAAAGAAAGAATTGCAGAGCCGAACAGGAAGATTGAAAGAACGCATGATTCACATCTTCAAGCTTTACAGCCCACAGAGGAGTAGTGGTCACTGTCAGGCACCAGTGGCTGGATTTGAGTGTACTCGTTTGGCAGACCCTATTACTGTTACGCTATGTTTTTATTGACCGAAGATTAACCTGTTTATATCTAAAGGTGGTTTTCAGGCACTGGGGGTGAAATTGGACTCTGGCAGGGACGTAAAACGGGCGGGATGGTATCTGCCACCTGCTATACAACTGCCCACTGTTCAGTTCCGTTGAAGTCCACTGGCGGCAGGTGCGATCCCGCTCATTTTACATCCCCGACCAAGTCCACTTTCACCCCCACTGAAAACTCATGTTTTGGAAGTTGTTCCCACATCCAAAATTATGGTACGGGCCAAGAAGAAGAAAACAGACAAGTGATAGTTGTCAAAGATAGAGAAGATTTGAAATAGATATATTAGGTTCAATTACATTGAAAATGTTTTAATTAAGTTAAGAATAATAAAAATAGGAGAATGAAAATATAGGGAATAGCCAGACAGGCAAGCAGAATGAAAATGTTTAAAACATTTACTTTTATTTAACATTGTGTTTTAGTTTTTTGGGGGTTTATGGTTAAAGAAAGAAAGATTTGCATTGATATAGTGCCTTTCATGTCCCAAAGCGCTATGAAGTACTTTTGAAGTGTAGTCACTGTTGTAATGTAGGAGGTGCAGCAGCCAATTTGTGCACAGCAAGGTCCCACAAACAGCAATGTGATAATGACCAGATAATCTGTTTTAGTGATGTTGATTGAGAGAGAAATATTGCCCAGGACACCGGGAAGATCTCACCTGCTCAGCTTTGAATAGTGCTATGGGATCTTTTACATTTACCTGAAAGGACAGACGGGGCCTTGGTTTAATGTCTCATCCAAAAGATGGCACTTCCAACAGTGCAGCACTCCCTCAGTTTGCACTGGAGTGTCAGCCTAGATTTTGTGCTCAAGACCCTGGAGTGAGACATAAACACACAACCTTCTGACTCAGAGGTGAGAGAGTTACCACTGAGTCACAGCTGACACTTTAGAATTAGTCAAAGCTTAGTTTTTGTAATGTTGGCATTCATTTTGGCGTCACAGTTCATGAACTGAGGAACTAAAAATATAATCTTGTCCAAGGATATTGGCTCCGAAATTCCATGGACCGCAATCCTAACATATTAGTTACATTTACAGACAATGCCAAACTGGGGAGGGGGAAGAGAGCAGTAGAATTAGATAAAGCAACTCAGAAATTACAGAGTGAGCTGGATAAAATATTGTGAGGATAATGGCAGACGATATTTAATTCAGGCAAGAGCTAGGCACTACACATATGATGGAAAAACAAGCAACACACGTGAATGGAATTGAAATCATTGAATCATAGAATGATACAGCACAGGAGGCCATTCGACCCATGGTGCTCTTTGGTTGAACTATTCAATTAATCCCACTCCCCTGCTCTTTCCCCATAGCCCTGCAAATGTTTTCCCTTCAAGTATTTATCCAATTCCCTTTTGAAGGTTACTATTGAATCTGCTTCCACCACCCTTTTAGGCAGTACATTCCTGATCACAACAACTCACTGTAAAAAAATGTTTCCTCATGTCACCTCTGGTTCTTTTGCCAATCACCTTAAATCTGTGTCCTCTGTTCACCGACCCTGCTGCCACGGGAAACATTTTCTCCTTATAGCTAAGGATGAAAGGAAAGAGACCTCGGAGTCTTAGTAAACTTGACACTAAATAGGGCCCATCAATGCAAAGCAGCAATTTACAAAGTCAGCAGAACGTGTTGAGCTAAATAGCCAAACAGTAGAATACAAGTCAAGGGAAGCTCTGATCAAACTACAGTACTCTGGTGAAACCACACCTTAGTACTGTGTCCAGTTCTGATTCTTGAGAATAAAGGGAGATATTCAAATGCAGAGAAGAGCCACAAGGCTGATTCCTAGTGTGCGGGACCTGAGTTATGGGGAAAGACTGGAGAAACTTGGGCTATTTAGCCATGAAAGGAGGCATCTGAGAGGTGATCTTATAGAGGTACATAAATTAATGTAGCAAAGGTACATCAATAAATATATTGTATGATTGGGTCAAGGGGGCACAGGTTCAAACTAGTAAAAGGTTACTTTAGAACTGCTAAGGAAGTTCAACAACAACACAACTTGCATTTATACAGCGCCTGTAACATAGAATAACATCCCAAGGCGCTTCACAGAAGTGTAATCAGACACAAATTAATGGATAGCCAATGAAGGAGGTATTAGGAGGGGTAACTAAAAGCTTGGCCAAAGAAGTGGGATTTAAGGAGGGTCTTAAAGAGGGTTTTAAGTAGAAGAGAGAGGTGGAGAGGCAGAGATGTCTAGGGAGTAAATTCCACAGCATAGAGCCTAGACAGTCAAAGGCACGGTCGCCAATGGTGGGGCAAAGGGAGCGAGGGCTGAACAAGAGGCCGCAGTTGGAGGAATGCAGAATTTCTATCTTAACTCTCTGCTGGCAGAAATTCCTTCCCAACATGTTTGCTGAAGCAGTTTACCAATGTCAAAGTGCTGGATCACTTCATCATAGAACTAGGATTTGAATAATCCTCATCTCCTTGCTAAAAATTGTGTACGTGTTTGCCTTTCTGTTTAAGTATATTTTCAGCAACCTTTGGTGAAATATATCTTAGCTTGTTGCTCTTAAAATAAAGAGCTGCACAGTCCCAGGAATATTACAGGAAGGATATGGTCATACAAAAAACTGAAGAGAGGGAAAAAGGAGGAAAGGAATTCTGACACTTAATTCTGAAATGAGTCGGAAAATACAAGGCAGAGTAACCTGTAAAATTCAAATTCATTCAGATTTATACAATGAGGAGTCTCGTCAACACGCATGAATTAAGCCAAAATCTGACTGACAAGAGGTCCTGTAGCTGCCAGTACGTATAGTATTAGGAATTTCATTTGAAGGGTGGACAGAACGCCTCACCCATAGATAGTGCCATTTCTCTTTAGCTCTGAAGTTCTTTGTTGGTGACATTGCTGATGACATTGCAGGAAATTCCTTCACTTTTATCTTTGTAAAAGAATAGTTTTGTAGCATAAGTTGTTTTTAATTAAGGAAGGGCATTTAGACGAATCCAGCCTTGATGTGAACAGGCTGGAGGGGTTTCTTAGGCCACCAAGCAAGCTGATCAGATGTATTCCTCCACTCGACCACCAGAGAAGCACTTTTGACAGATCCTGTGCTAGATAGTTAAGGAACTCAGAAATGGTCCTCCCACAACAAGCAAACAAGGGATTCGCAAACAGTCCTTCACTAGATCACTGGGGGACTTCAGAAAACCTTCCCCATCTGATTGCTGCAGAGGTCAAACACAGCCTCTTCTTCCATCACTGTTATGAGTGGAACATAGACATGTCTTCAGGCCTCCGAACGAACCTTTACCACAACACAGAAAAAAGTATCATATCATAGAATCCAACAACACAGAAGGAGGTCATTCAGCCCATCATGCCTGTGCTGGCTCTTTGAAAGAGCCTTCTAATTAGTCCCACTCCCCTGCTCTTTCCCATAACCCTGCAATTTTTTACCTTCAAGTATATATCCAATTTGTGTCAGCTGTGGCTCAATTGGCAGCACTCTCGCCTCTGAGTCAGAAGGTTGTGGGTTCAAGTCCCACTCCAGAGACTTGAGCAGAAAAATCTAGGCTGACACTCCAGTGCAGTGCTGAGGCAGTGCCGCACTGTCGGAGGTGCTGTCTTTCGGATGAGACGTTAAACCAAGGCCCCGTCTGCTCATGGATGTAAAAGATTCCATGGCACTATTTCGAAGAAGAGCAGGGGCGTTATCCCCAGTGTCCTGGCCAATATTCATCCCTCAATCAACATAACAAAAACAGATCATCTGGTCATTATCACATTACTGTTTGTGGGAGCTTGCTGTGCGCAACTTAGCTGCCACGTTTCCTACATTACAAGAGCGACTACACTTCAAAAGTGCTTCATTGGCTGTCAGTAAGTCCGGTAGTCATTAAAGGCGCTATAGAAATGCAAGTCTTTCTTTTTCTTTTCAATTCCTGTTTGAAAGTTTCTATTGAATCTGCTTCCACCACCCTTGCAGGCGGTACATCCCAGATCATAACAACTAGCTGTGTGAAAAAAATTCTCCTCATGGTACCTCTGGTTCTTTTGCCAATTATCCTAAATCTGCGTCCTCTGGTTACCGACCCTCCTGCCAGTAAAAACAGTTTCTCCCTATGTATTCTATCAAAACCCCTTATAATTTTGAACACCTCTATTAATTCTCACCTTAACCTTCTCTCCACTCGAAGGAGAACAATCCCAGCTTCTCCGGTCTCTCCACATAACTGAAGTTGCTCATCCCTGCTACCATTCTGGTAAATCTCCTCTGCACTGTCGCTGTCGGGGCGATGTGCTAAGGCAGGGGGGCGACAATGAATTTTGCAGATCGGGTGCCCAGTGAGCATTGCACGCTCACTGACATCACGATCTGCCTGGCGTTCAAGTCCCCGGCAGTAACTGTTACCGGCGGCTCTACGGGGGGGGGGGGGGGGGGGGGCCGGATTTGCCGTGCGGCGCTGGATTCACCTTACCCTGGCGCTACTGCATCAGCGCCCTGTTAGCACCCCCGCCAGGTGCTAACGGGAGGCGCTATCCAACTGAATTTTCCCCCTATAGGTTATAAGGGACAGAGTTCATTTATGGGAACTGTCGTCAAACTGTTTGATGGGGAAATTGACATTTTCAGGCCCTGAATTTCAACACAAATATCACCATATAGCTTGCTGAAGATTGCTAGACTAGGAGATCAGACAAATGCTGTCCAAAGGCAAGCATAAAGAGAACATTGTCTTGAGGGATGTCTGAACATTTCACTGAGGAATTAAATTGACCATAGCAATCAATACAGATTGATCTTGACAAGGAAAGAGTCATAGGATTTGATTTAAATACTAACTCATTACAGAGAATGAGATTATTAAAACTATGGATATATTTAAAAATGATAACTGACACGCCATCACAGGTGTTTAAGTCTTTAGTTCTCATAACTTATTAACAGAATTTGGGACGGAGATAAGCTAAGGTTGGTACAGAAGAGTCATTGTAAAGCTGCAAAGAGAATGATTAAAAATGTGGCAACTGAGGGATAGGGAGAATGTCGCTCAGCATGAATTGCTGAAAGGAATTATGACAGTAATTATTTTTAATCTCAGAAAATTAGCTTGAGAAAAAAACATCAAAGTCGATTAAGATTCAGATCTTTTTACTTCCTTGGTTTGTCAGTTGAATTCCAGAGACATGTGTGAATTGCACATTACACACCAGTATTTTGAGGATTGCATTCTGTGATTGTGTCCATTTCCTGATTATACATTGAGAAAATCTTCAAGCATTTAAAAAAAATCTGACAATAGGTTATGAAAATCATCCTTTTTAAAGTTACAAGTCCTGAATTATACCTCAAATTTTACTGCCAAATTTATGTTCCTTTCTAGCTTGTTGTCAATGAACTGTGAGACTCGACCTATGATAGAATTATAGAATCATACAGCACAGAAGGAGGCCATTCGGCCCATTGTGCCTGTGCTGGCTCTTTGAAAGAGCTGTCAAATTACTCCCACTCCCTGCTCTTTCCCTATAACCTTGCAAATTTCTCCTTTTCAAGTATATATCCAATTCCCTTTTGAAAATTACTATTGAATCTGCTTTCACCACCCTTTCAGGAAATGCATTCATAACAACACGCTACGTAAAAAAATGTCTCCTCATCTCCCTCCTATTTCTTTTGCCAATTATCCTAAATCTGTGTCCTCAAGTTACAGACCCAGTGAAAACGGTTTCTCCCTATCTACTCTATCAAAGCCCTTCATAATTTTGAACACGTCTATTAAATCTCCCCTAACTTTCTCTGCTCTAAGGAGAATAATCCCAGCTTCTCTAGTCTCATCACATAACTGAAGCCCCTCATCCCTGGTACCATTCTGGTAAATCTCCTCTGCACCTTTTACAAGGCCTTGACATCCTTCCTAAAGTGTGGAGCCCAGAATTGGACACAATACGCCAGGTGAGGCCTAACCAGTGATTTATATAACATTAAATAAAAACAGAAAATGCTGGAAATACTCAGCAGGTCAGGTGGAGAGAGAAATAGAGTTAACGTTTCAGGTCGATGACCCTTCGTCAGAACTCAGAATTTATATAACATTGTTGCTTTTGTACTCTATGCCTCTATTTATAAAATTGAGAGGTCGCACAACACCAGGTTATAGTCCAACAGTTTTATTTGAAATCACAAGCTTTCGGAGCTATCGATTGCCCCTTCCTCAGGTGAAGTAAATTAGATACAGAATCGCCAAAGCATATATAGATAGAGAACAAAGCATGTGTACCTTACAATTGCAGACCACTAAATTAAATCATCCTGACTATCTGCCGAGGTGTGATAAAGTTAATCAAGTCAGCCAGGAAGGTACCACATCAAAGACATAGCAAGATACAACTGAGACAATGAGGTGTAGTCGCAGGGGTTCTAACGTGTCAAAAGCTGCCGTCTGTATGTAAAACGAAAAGCTTTAAAATTTTTACTTTTTTACTGGGAATCACATCTGTGAACAAGCCAACGACGACTCGAGTCCGGATCACGTCATGTATCGTGACATAAACCCAAGATCCCGGTTGAGACCGTCTTCATGAGTGCGGAACTTGGCTATCAGTTTCTGCTCGATGATTTTGCGTTGTCGTGTGTTTCTAAGGTTGCCTTGGAGAACGCTTACCCGCAGATCCGAGGCTGAATGTCCTTGACTGCTTAAGTGTTCCCCGACTGGGAGGTAACAATCCTGCCTGGCGATTGTTGCGCGGTGCTCGTTCATACGTTGTCTCAGTGTCTGCATGGTCTCGCCGATGTACCATGCCGCGGTGCATTCTTTCCTGCAACGTATGAGGTAGACAACGTTGGCCGAGTCACATGAGTATGTACCATGTACCTGGTGGTTAGTGTCCTCACGTGTGATGATATCTGTATTGATGATCTGGCATGTCTTGCAGAGTTTGCCTTGGCAGGGTTGTGTGGTGTCGTGGTCGCTGTTATCCTGAAAGCTGGGTAATTTGCTGCGAACGATGGTACTTCTGAGGTTAGGCGGCTGTTTGAAGGCAAGTAGTGGAGGCATGGGGATGGCCTTAGCGAGGTGTTTGTCGTCATCGATGACATGTTGAAGGCTGCGAAGAACATGGCGTAGTTTCTCCGCTCTGGGGAAGTACTGGACGACGTAGGGTACCCTGTTGGTTGTGTCCCGTGTTTGCCTTCTGAGGAGGTCTATGCGATTTTTCGCTGTGGCCCGTCGGAACTGTCGATCGATGAGTCGAGCGTCATATCCCGTTCTTACGAGGGCGTTTTTCAGCGTCCGTAGGTGTCCATCGCGTTCCTCCTCGTCTGAGCAGATCCTGTGTATTCGCAGGGCTTGTCCATAGGGGATGGCTTCTTTAACATGGTTAGGGTGGAAGCTGGAGAAGTGGAGCATCGTGAGGTTGTCCGTGGGCTTGCGGTAGAGTGAAGTGCTGAGGTGTCCGTCTTTGATGGAGATTCGTGTGTCCAGGAATGAAACCGATTCTGAGGAGTAGTCCATGGTGAGTTTGATGGTGGGATGGAACTTGTTTATGTTATCGTGTAGTCTTTTCAGTGATCCTTCGCCATGGGTCCAAAGGAAGAAAATGTCGTCGATGTATCTGGTGTACAGCGTTGGCTGGAGGTCCTGTGCAGTGAAGAAGTCTTGCTCGAACTTGTGCATGAAGATGTTGGCGTATTGGGGTGCGAATTTGGTCCCCATGGCTGTTCCGTGTGTTTGGGTAAAAAAATGGTTGTCGAAGGTGAAGACATTGTGGTCAAGGATGAAGCGGATGAGTTGTAGGATGGCGTCTGGAGATTGGCTGTTGTTGATGTTGAGTACTGAGGCTGTTGCAGCGATGCCGTCATCGTGGGGGATACTGGTGTAGAGTGCCGATACGTCCATCGTGGCAAGGAGTGTTCCTGGTTCAACTGGTCCGTGGGTGCTGAGTTTCTGTAAGAAGTCTGTAGTGTCGCGACAGAAGCTGGGGGTTCCCTGTACGATGGGTTTCAGAATGCCCTCGACGTATCCAGAGAGGTTCTCACACAGGGTTCCATTGCCTGATACGATAGGACGTCCGGGTGTGTTGGCTTTGTGTATCTTTGGGAGGCAGCAGAAGTCTCCCACGCGGGGAGTACGTGGGATGAGAGCGCGTAGGATGTTTTGAAGGTCTGGATCGAAGGTCTTGATCAGTCTATTGAGTTGGCGGGTGTGTTCTTTGGTCGGATCTGCGGGTAGCTGTCTGTAGTGTTCCTGGTTGTCCAGTTGTCGGTATGCTTCTTTACAATAGTCCGTTCTGTTCTGTATGACGATGGCTCCTCCTTTGTCCGCTGGTTTGATGACAATGTTGCGGTTGGTCTTGAGAGCGTGGATGGCGTTGCGTTGTGCTCGGGTGACATTCTGGACTGTCTTGTGAGTGCGGCTGATGAATCTGGCGTTGATGCATCTCCTGACAGCTTGAGCATACATGTCAAGCTTGGGGCAGCGACCCTCCGGAGGGGTCCAGTTTGACTCTTTTTTCTTCGGTTGCTGCACTGCGAGTCCCTCTGTCTGCTGTTCTGGATCATTGATTGTCTCATTGGGTTTGTTGCTGACATCTTGGGATTTGTGGAAGTATTCCCGGAGCCTCATTCTCCTGATGAATTCCTCCGTGTCTGCCGCGAGACCGATGGGGTCCATTTTGGTGGTTGGGCAGAACTTGAGCCCTAGGGCGAGAACTTCGATTTCGTCTGGTTGAAGGGTATGGTCGGACAAGTTGACGATGGACTTCCCTGTGGTTGCAGCCATGGTACCGGGGGAGGCTTGGTTGCTGCTGGTGGTGATGCCGAGTTTCTCAAGCTTCCTGTTCTTGATGCGCATGTAGGCAGCATAGTTCCGTTGCCTCGTCTGTTTGGTGGTGTCTCGTAACTGGTCTGCTGTGTCCTGAGCACAGGCTGAGAGCATGGACTCTATCTTGGTTTTGAGGTTGTGGCGTTTGCTGTAGAGCTGGTGTACGAGATGGTTGAGGAGTGTGCGAGAGGTACGACGGCAGAGTCTCTCAGCGTAGTCTGTGTTGTATGTCGACTTGAGTGGGTTCGTGATCTGTAGTCCTTTCGGGATCTTGTCTGCTTTCTTGCATCTCTGTAGATACTTGATGTCGGTGTCGATATGCGCGATCTTCTTGGCGATTCTCTCCACTTTGAGCCGGCAGTTTGTGGTGTCGATAGTGGTCATGATGCGGAGATGCCGGTGTTGGACTGGGGTGGACAAAATTGAGAGGTCGCACAACACCAGGTTATAGTCCAACAGTTTTATTTGAAATCACAAGCTTTCGGAGCTATCGATTGCCCCTTCCTCAGGTGAAGTAAATTAGATACAGAATCGCCAAAGCATATATAGATAGAGAACAAAGCATGTGTACCTTACAATTGCAGACCACTAAATTAAATCATCCTGACTATCTGCCGAGGTGTGATAAAGTTAATCAAGTCAGCCAGGAAGGTACCACATCAAAGACATAGCAAGATACAACTGAGACAATGAGGTGTAGTCGCAGGGGTTCTAACGTGTCAAAAGCTGCCGTCTGTATATTTATAAAGCCAAGGGTCCTGTATGTTTTTTTAACAGCCTTCTCAACTTGTCCTGCCACCTTCAAAGATTTCTGTACGTACACCCCCAGGTCTCTCTGTTCCTGCACCCCCTGTAAAATTCTATAATTTAGTTTATATTGCCTCTCCTCATTCTTCTTACCAAAATGCATCATTGTAAAGTGAAGAGGTTGACATTAATAGTGCACAGACGTAGGAAGAACACTAATATTACACAGGATCATTATGTAATAAACCCCCTCTAGTATTTCCCCTCTTTTGAAGTTTAAAATATAGATTTGGTGCGTTTTTGTAGTGTTAATGTAAGAGCTGAAATATCAGAAACAGCTGGATGATGCAAGTAAACCACATAATGTTTATGATTGAGTATATAGATCATATAATCTACAATAATTTTGTAGACCAGTACATGAAATCGTTCAACTCAGTCTACAGTCTGACAGTCTGTGGGAAAAGCTGAAGTCATACAGAACAGCGGGGAAGTGGGTGAGTTTGATAAAAGACCTTTATAAATCAGCATAGTCAGCACTACTGATGGATAGACTGCTTTGAGTTTGAGATTAATTACAGCTGGGAATCTTTGCTGTCACCATATTTGCTCAGTCTGTTCCTGGAAAAAATAAAAAGGTAAAAGAATGGAATGAGAAAAGATGGTTTGCCCTTATGGGTCTGCTATTTCCAAGAAAAAAGTACGATTTGCAATATCTTTAATTTTTCCCAACATGTTTAATCCTTTGAGAGAGGTGATTAATCACAGATAAAACGTTCAAAAAAATACAAGGGAAAACACATGGAAAAGGCATTCGACAAAGTGCCACACAGGAGGCTTATTAAGAAGACGGAAGCTCATGGAAATAAGGGGAAAGTGGCAGTATGGATACAAAATTGGCTCAGTGACAGGAAGCAAAAGGTGGTGGTGGATGGATGTTTTTCAGACTAGGACGTGGTTTGCAGTGGTGTTCCCCAAGGGTCAGTTTTGGGTCCATTACTCTTTTCAATTTTTATAAACGGCCTAGACTCGGGTGCAGCATTATAAAGTTTGTAGATGATACGAAACTTGGCAAAGTAGTAGATCATGTTGAGGATAGTTATAGGCTTCAGGATGACATAGACTGGATGGTGAAATGGGCTGAAGCTCGGCAGATGGAGTTCATGTGGAGAGTGTGAAGTGATGCACTTTGGGAGGGCTAATATGGAAAGACAGTATACTATAAATGGCACGATTTTAAAAAGTGTAGATGAGCAGAGAGACTTTGGTGTCCATATATACAAATCCTTAAAGGTGGCAAGGCAAGTTGATAAGGTGGTTAAAGAAAATATGGGTTACTTGGGTTTATAAATAAAGGAATAGAATATAAAAGCAAAGAGATCATGCTATAACTTAATAAATCTCTAGTTAGGCTTCATCTGGAGTATTGTGGACAATTCTGGGCATCACACTTCAGGAAAGATGTAAAGGCCTTAGAAAGGGTACAGAGGAGGTTTACCAGGATGTTACCGGGGATGAGGGACTTCAGTTATGAGGCGAGGTTGGAAAAGTTAGGATTGTTCTCCTTGGAACAGAGAAGATTAAGAGGTGACATAATAGAGATTTTCAAGATGATGAGAGATTTTGATAGAGTAGATGGAGAAAAATTATTCCCTCTGGTGAGTGGGTCAATAAGTAGAGGTCATAGGTTCAAAATCTTTGGCAAAAGATCTAGAGGGGAGATGAGAAATTTTTCACTTAGAGAGTTGATGGGATCTGGAACGCTCTACCAAAAAGGTGGTGGAAGCTGATTCCTTAAATAATTTTAAAAGGGAGTTGGACAGGGACTTGAGGATGAGGAACTTACAGGGTTACGGACAAAAAGCGGGGATGTGGGACTAAGCACGACTGCTCTTTCTAAGAGCCAGCACAGGCAGGATGGGCTGAATGGCTTCCATCTGTGCTGTAAGTTTCTATGATTCTATGAAAAACAAAAACCTAGAATTGTGAATATCATCGATCTGTTAGAATGAAATCGCCTGATAAGATCTTACCATCGGCGTGAATAAACCAAGCAAGAGTTTTGGTATGGTTGCACGCAATGACAAATCTCAGATGACGGTTTTCTGCACACAGGCGGAAGCTGACCCAGTTAGTATAGTCTTACTGCATCAAAATTTCATGAGTACTGATGAGTTCAAATTGTCTACCCAAAACATTCAGGGGGTCATTTTAACGTAACTCACCTGGCGGGAAACTGACGAGCTTGAACTGGCCGCTTGTTTTACACCTTGCCCGTTTTACTTTCCATTGCAGTCAATACGTTTGGTTAAAATTACTCCCTCGGTGTTTTCTTGTTCAGAATATTTCCATTTAACAAACAAGAAAATGTTGAAAGATGACTGCTTACCATCTTGCTCATTTGTGGTGAGACATGGATATTAAAGATAGGGTGGCATAAAAAGGCTGAGCATGCTGGTGTTTCTGATGAAAAATTACCACATGAAGTTAAATGTTAAATAGAATCATACCTATCCCACGACATGTCTGACATTATGGGGTAAATATTTTATTTCTAAAGCAAATATTGTAAAATCACTCAACCACAGCCCATGAATCATGGGCCAGTGATGTGCAGTTACACAATCTGCTCTTCCAGCAGGCATGGGAACTCAGAAGTAGAATTTATACCCCATAGTTATAGACAAGTCAAAATTTCTTCCAACTGAACAGTGGGAAGACAAAAGCCATCAGTTTTGACTCTCTTCAGAAACTCAATTCCTTTTCATTGACTCCATTCCCCTTTGACCACTCACTCAGGCTGAGTCAGGCCATGTGAAACCTTGGCATTGTATCATTAAAAAAAAGGGTGTAAGGATAAACCCAGCAACTACAGGCCTGTCAGTTTAACCTCGGTAGTGGGGAAGCTTTTAGAAATGATAATCAGGGACAAAGTTAACAGTCACTTGGCCAAGTGTGGATTAATTAAGGAAAGCCAGCACGGATTTGTTAAAGGCAAATCGTGTTTAACTAACTTGATCGAGTTTTTTGATGAGGTAACAGAAAGGGATGACGTGGTGTACATGGACTTCCAAAAGGCGTTTGGTAAAGTGCCACATAATAGGCTTGCCAGCAAAGTTGAAGCTCATGGAATAAAGGGGACAGTGGCAGCATGGATATGAAATTGGCTAAGTGACAGGAAACAGAGAGTAATGGTGAACGGTTGTTTTTTGGGCTAGAGGAAGGTATACAGTGGTGTTCCCCAGGGGTCGGTACTAGGACTATTGCTTTTCTTGATATATATTAATGACTTGGACTTGGGTGTACAGGGCACAATTTCAAAATTTGCAGTTGACACAAAACTTGTAAGTATAGTGAACAGTGAGGAGGATAGTGATAGACTTCAAGAAGACATAGACAGGCTGGTGAAATGGGCAGACATGTGGCAGATGAAATTTAACGCAGAAAAGTGATACATTTTGGTAGGAAGAATGAGGGGAGGCAATATAAACTAAAGGGTACAATCCTAAAGAAACCTGGGGTATATGTGCATAAATCGTTGAAGGTGGCAGGACAGTTTGAGAAAGCGGTTACAAAAGCATATGGGATACTGGGCTTCATAAATAGAGACCATGGGCTCGATTTTTCCAGGCCCGAGGAGGCGGGATTGGAGGCGTGTGAGGTGGTAAAATCGCAAAAAATGGCGGGCGGGTCCGATCCCGCCTCCATCCTGCATCCGACCAATTTTCCCAAATGCGTGTTTTCTGATCCCGTTTTCATCCCGCCTCCAAGAGGCGGGATAGGCCCTTAAGGCCCTTAACAACCAGTTAAGTTCCTCTATAATCCCATTGAGAAGTCGCACAACACCAGGTTATAGTCCAACAGATTTATTTAAAATTACAAGCTTTCGGAGCTATCGATCGCCCCTTCTTCAGGTAAAGTTACTATGAGTGAATCTACAAAAGTTCACAGAATTTAAACACAGAAAAAGCAGAGATACAATCTTTCCTTACATCAAAGACACACCAAGAGCACAGCCAAGACAATGAGATGTGTCCCAGGGGGTCCAACGTGTCAAATCCTGCTGTCTGCATATCCTCTCCATATCCCTTCCTCTCTCTCCGTCCTTTTTGGGTTTGTATTTTGTGTTTGTTTTTTTGTGTTTGTCGGATCTGCGGGTAGCTGTCTGTAGTGTTCCTGGTTGTCCAGTTGTCAGTATGCTTCTTTGCAATAGTCCATTCTGTTCTGCATGACGATGGCTCCTCCTTTGTCCGCTGGTTTGATGACGATGTAAGGAAAGATTGTATCTCTGCTTTTTCTGTGTTTAAATTCTGTGAACTTTTGTAGATTCACTCATAGTAACTTTACCTGAAGAAGGGGCGATCGATAGCTCCGAAAGCTTGTAATTTTAAATAAATCTGTTGGACTATAACCTGGTGTTGTGCGACTTCTCATTTTTGTCCACCCCAGTCCAACGCCGGCATCTCCGCATTATAATCCCATTGTTAGAGGCCTTTCTGATTTTACCACTTTTCCCACGTCCTGCACGTCTCCTCTGGAACACGCAAGTGAATCCTGGCGGCCTCACAAGTGGACTGCTTACTAACAGCTGCAGCTCCACCATTAAAAAGGAGTTTTCACCAATCATCATTTGCAGGTGGCAAAACTTTGTTGTCTCAGGTCTGGGGGAACTTTTATATGGCATAACCACAGCTGTGGAAGTTTTGGAGCCTGACACCCATCTCCAGTGTGACCTCCTGGGAAACCCCTCTCGCCACCTTGACTGAGCGCTTCCTCAACTGAGGCATATACCAGAAGCATGGGAACCATTTATTTCCTTTCCTCCTGGACATCAGATTCGGACGGAGACCAGCCGTGGCAGAACCATGAACAACAGCACCACCAACAGCAGCAGCATCAACAGGAGTGCCAAGCTGCTGCTCAACCACCTGAAGCTGCACAGGCCAGAAGGTGCCAGCGCGCGACCACATTGCTGCCCGGGATGCAAGGGACGCACTCATCTTGGCCAGATTTGCTTAGCCTGCACAATCAAACACTTTTGCCTCGCACCTTCTTATCAGACCATCGACAATGGCCAAGAACCTACGGATTCCTATCTCTCTGACCACCATACTGACAATTGCAAGTCGCCCTAAGCCCTCAATGTGGAAGTCCCATTAGCGAAATGACACATGCCACAACTGCAACAGTTTGCCATCTTAATTTTTTATGACAATAAGCAACTGATGGCTTTTGAAAATTAAACATAACATTACACCCAAGTGACTACCCTTGTGACTACTCGTGCATTATCTTCCTCTTACACGTACTCCTACGTGGTGCTTCCCCTGTGGCTTCAGCAGAAGTGGAGGCCCCTTGCTCACTTTCTTGCTGCTCCTGTCCCGACACCTTTGGCGGGCATCCTCTGGGGTTGCGAGCCTGCGAGGGCTCGGCAACAGTCTGCTACTCCTGCGGCTGTGCAGGGGTTGAGACGCCGATCTCAGTTGGGTGGGGACTCTAGTGGGGCTCTGACTGAGGGCTCTGCAGTGGCATGGTCGTGTGAGCGCTTGGAGAGGAGCCCCCACTTCCTTGTCTGCCACCAACATCCCTCTCATGGGTCAGCCCCACTTCAGACCTAGCAAGTGGCTGGACAGCCCCTTTCTGCACTTCAGAGGGGCCATGAGGGCCCGTTTCTCCTCTGGAAGTCCTACTCCAGAGGACTTCCATGAAGGTCTGGTTTCTTTGCTCAATAGCTGGCCATCGCTCCTCAAGAGATGTCAGTCTATTCTGAACAATGACCATGTTTTCACGACCCTGGCGACTAAGCTCCTCCATGGCCGTAGTCATCCTCTCCTCTACGGTAGCCATCCTTTCCACGGAGGTTGCCATCTTTTCCGTGGTGATGCGTTCATGCGCCAACGCCTCCACAAAGGCTCTGCTCATGCTGGCGATGGACTCCTCCATTCGCTCCACACTCGCAGCGACCCTGGAGACTAAACCTGCCAGAGACTCCTGCACCTGTTCCTGGAGTTCCAGTACCGCTCTTCTTCTGGATGGACCCGGAGGCACAGGGTCAACATACAGCCAAGCTGAGCTGGCAGAGTCCTGCGCCCTCCGACGAGGACTCTCCACTGCTGTTCCTGTCTCCACCATCTGCTGATGCTCACTTGTGAGCTGTGATACACCAGGTGACAACACTACACTATCTCGCGCAGTTCCCACCAAGGTATGAGTGTCTGCGCTGGTGCTGGGTGCGCTGAATCCTGCTGACGCTATGCCTGCAAAGGTTGAAGCTTCCTCTGAGGAGTCTGGAAGCTCAGGCTCTTCCTCTTGGACAGTGGGGACGGGGGCTGTCGATGGTCCTGTGGGGGAGTAAAGGAAAGAGTTGGAGATGTGAGGTAAAGTTTGCATGCACATTGAATTGTGCAGATGATCATAAGTCAATCTGTTAGACCTTCAGAATCATATCAGTTACTCATGCAATGTCAATGAGAGAGATGCAAAGCTATTCTGTCACCAGCTTGCTGTGATGCACCCGTCTGTCCGTCCCCCACTTGCGCATCCTCCTCCATTCCCACAATTTCTAGGGCCGCCTCCTCCGCAGTGGTGAGCTGGGCTACTGAGGGTGGCCCTCCTCCTGTCCTTGCCGTCTCCCTCTTATTGTGGGCTCTCTTTTCCTGTAATGAGGGACGCAAGTGGAATTTGAGTGAAAATGAAGGAGTGAGTGTAGAGATTCCATAGCATAGATGCTTAGAAGGAGGCAAAGATGGAGTGAGGTGCCAAGACCAAGTGTTAAGTTGTTGTCATAGCATCACAGCGATAGGGAGTGTGAGGGCTGCATAGTCGAATAGTTAATTGAATGTGACCATACAGAGAGAGGGAATGGGTAAGGGTGCAGGGATGTCAGTGTCAAGTGGGATGTGGAGGAAGAGGTTGGCAAAGCTGAGTGCTGGTGAGGAGAGGCGATGGGGATCAGATTGAGGGTGATGGGAAAGTCATACTCACTTTTCCTGTGCGGAGAAGGTCATGAAACCTCTTCCTGCACTGCAGCCAGGTTCTGCGGCTCATCGATATGGAGTTGACCTCCTGGGCCACTTGCATCCACACAGCTTTAGTCTGCTGGGGAGGCTTTTTCCTCCCTGAGGAAGGGAAGAGCACCTCCTTATTTGATCTTGCTCCCTCCACCAGAGCTTGCAGGGCGGCGTCATCAAACCTTGGAGCACACTTTGGCCTGCTGCTGGACATATTTGCTGAATGAAGTGATCACAACAATGGCCATAAAGTTTGCAGTCTCCAGAAGAAGCAAGGCTGCTTGCAGGCCTTAAATCCAGCAGCACTGATGACGTCATCAGAGGCGACTTTCAGGATGGAAAGACTAAATGGGCCAGGGGCTCCCACACGCTGGAAATGAAGTGTCCAATTAGGGGAAAATCGCACTTTTTTCCCACTTCACATCAGAGTCGGGTTCCTGACACGAAAACCACCTGACACGCCCCAGCCCGACCCCAATGGCAAAATCGAGCCCATAGAGTACAAAAGCAAGGAAGTTATGATGAACCTTTATAAAACACTGGTTCGGCCTCAACTGGAGAATTGTGTCCAATTCTGGGCACCGCACTTCCGGAAGGATGTGAAGGCCTTAGAGAGGGTGCAGAAAATATTTCCGAGAATGATTCCAAGGATGAGGGACTTCAGTTATGTGGATAGACTAGAGAAGCTGGGGTTGTTCTCCTTGGAGCAAAATCATGAGGGGTCTGGACAGAGTAGATAGAGAGAAACTGTTCCCATTGGCGGAAGGGTCGAGGACCAGAGGACACAAATTGAAGGTGGTTGGCAAAATACCAAAGGCCACATGAGGAAAAACTTTTTTATGCAGCGAGTGGTAAGGATCTAGAAGGCACTGCCTGAAAGGATGGTGGAGGCAGACTCAAATGTGGCTTTCAAAAGGGAATTGGATAAGTACCGGAAGGAAAAATATTTGCAGGGCTACGGGGAAATGGCAGGGGAGTGGGACTAGCTGAAGTGCTCTTGCAGAGAGCCGGCATGGGCTCGACAGGCCAAATGGCCTCCTTCTGTGCTGTAACCATACTATGATTCTATGATTTAATCTAAAGCTCTGCTTCAAATCCTGCACCCTATTCATCACCAAAACGCCCTACTTCCATCTCCATATTATCATCTGCTTCTACCTCAGTCTCACCCCCATCACCACAGAATCCCTATTCATGTCTCCCTCACCTCTAGATTCGACTTCTCCAACATTCGCCTTGCCAACCTTCTACCTGCCACTTTCCATAAACTTCAGCTTGTCCAAAACTAAACCACCCTTATCCTGTCCCACATTAGTTCCTCTTACCCATCAGTTCCATCCACGCTGACCTGTCTGCCTGTGCATTCAATTTAAAATGGCCTTCATCCGCCTTTGCCTCACTCTCTGGAGCTCCGTCCATAAATCGCTTCACCTCTCTACTTCTATTCTCACCTTTAAAATCTTCCCAAATCCATCTTTGCAACCAAGGCTGCAGTCACCTCTCCTACTCTCCCACCATGGCTTGGTGTCTGTCCTTTTTACATATTTACATTTCCTCCTTCCCCTGTAAAATGCCTTGGGATGTTTTCTATGTTAAATGTGCTATATAAATGCAAGTTATTATTAAATAGCAACATTGGGGGGGATTTTTCGGTGGTGGGTCAGGTGGGAAAAAATGTTTTTTGACTGCGGGTTGGGACCCCCGCTGTCAACCCGCCACCACGCGCCTTTCCCAGATGTCGGGTCTGTCAGCACTGAACAGACCCAACTCGCAGCAGCGGGGGAGGCAATTGAGGTCATTATGACCTTGTTAACAGCCCATTAAGAAGTATTTTGAGCTCACCTTCAGTGTTTACCAGGTCGCCCATGGCATCTATGCTGCTCGGGGATCACTTCAGGTAAGCAGGTTGAGAGTTGTATGACCATGGAATCATCTCATTACTTGACAGCTGCAAATGTGCTATAAAAGCTCCCATCTCACAGCTGTTCACTTTCCAAGCTCTGAAGCTGTTGCTTACTGCATTTGGAAGACAGATTGAGCTTTATGCAGGTTGCAAGTGTTTGGAGTAAACTCTCTATCCAGCATCACCTCATTGGGTTATGCTACAGTTATACAAAGCCCTGATTAGACCACACCTGGAGTACTGTGTTCAGTTCTGGGCACCACATCTTAGGAAGGTTATATTGGCCTTGGAGGAGTGCAGCGTAGGTTTATCAGAATGATACCCGGTTTCAAGCGTTAAGTTACGAGGAGAGATTAAACAAATTAGGGTTGTATTCCCTAGAATTTAGAAGGTTAAGGGGTGATCTGATCGAAGTTTTTAAGATATTAAGGGGAACAGATAGGGTAGATAGAGAGAAACTATTTCCGCTGGTTGGGGATTCAAGGACTAGGGGGCATAGTCTAAAAATTAGAGCCAGACCTTTCAGGAGTAAAATTAAGAAACACTTCTACACACTAAGTTTGGAACTCTCTTCCACAAACGGCAACTGATGCTAGATCAATTGTTAATTTTAAATCGGAGATTGATAGCTTTTTGTTAACTAAAGGTATTAATGGATATGGGCCAAAGGCGGGTATATGGAGTTAGATTACAGATCAGCCATGATCTCATTGAATGGCGGAACAGGCTCGAGGGGCTCAATGACCTACTCCTGTACCTATGTTCCTAGAATGACAATAGGATGAATTGGCTTGATTGTGCATGTAAAATATTAATTGTTTGTGAAGGAGGATCCAGTGAAAGAAGATCGGATGTGCATGAAAGAAAGATCATCAAAATGGACAGATGTCATCTGTAAAGTGGACTGGTCAGCATTTGTCACCGTGACTGGCCTGTGACGGAGTGGGGTGGAAATGATTGCTTCAGTGGTGTAGTAGGTAAGAGATGAGTAAGTGTGTGTTAGCTTGGCTCCATTGGTAATACTCTCACCTCTGGGTCTGAAGGTTGTGGCTTTGACCTCTAGGCTGACACTCTAGTACTAAAGGAGTGCAGAATTGTTAGTTGTGCCACTCTCGTATGAGTTGTTAAAAACTAAAACCTTTTCCCCTTGTGCTGGTGGATCAGTTGAAGTAAAAGTAGGGAGCTCTAATGTCCAAGGCACCATTCCTCACTATATCAATCCTGTTACTACGACGACGATGATAACTATAGGGACAACAGCAGCTTTCATAATGTCCTCAACATAAAAACATCCCAAGGTGCTTCATAGAAAGTGTATAGGAAGAAAGTTATTCTGAGCACTTGCTTTATTATGTTTTGCAAATGTTATTTTTTTCATGAATAGGAAATGTAACTACATAATCTTTCAGGGAGATTATTGGGGATCTACCTAAATCCAGGGATGTCCTGTGGACCTCATTACATCATCCATGCACCCCTTGTCATTCTGGTGACTGACAAAGCTGTTAGTATTGGATGAATGCCAGTTGTGAGATCTACAGTGAGAAGCTCTATACCTGAAGCATCTACTAACGCCAAAAACTAACATGGCTACAAATGGCAAATTGCACTTGTCACGTGAACTGCAACTGCAGGGGGCAGCCAAGTAGCATTCATGTATTTTTCTTCTCATCCCTTGTTTTATCATCTCTTCCTTGCCTGCCTTTTTCTCCCTCTGTTCTTTTCTCTGTCTCATATTTTCTTATATGCGTATATATCATTCTCTTCTCAGTGTGCCAGGCTGAGAGATTTTTTCAATGTTGACAGCTCTGATTAAGCTGGCCTACTTGCAAAACACAAATCCACTCTTGATCAAATCACACCAATGGAATTCCAGCATGAATGATATAATACACCTATGCATTTAGATCCCAACAATCCCATATGTATTCTGATTATATAGTTATGTTTCTCTTTTATTATCAAAAAAACGCATTATCGCCATATGCAAGCTATAATAAAGCAAGTAGGTCAAATAATCTGCAAAAAAACACAAACTTCTCTTCAAACAGGCTTCACAAAATTGCATTTCTGCGTGAATTTAATCAAATGCAGTGGTAACAGAGGGTCCTTCCCCTCGATTGCATTGTTGGTTGGTCTGCTCCCAGCCCATGGTCCTCTTTCGGACCTGTCACTTACCGACCATGGGGGTGGAATTTCCTGTGTATTTGCTCTGAGAGATATGAGTAAATCAGGGCATAAAGCAAATACCTGCTGTAAAGATATAGGAAAACTGGGCACAAGTGAGTTACGCATGTAATTGCGCTACACCTGAATTTCCTCGTTCTTTATCGTCTATCAATCCCTGTGCCCGAATGCCTCTCAGCTTATTATAACGGCCCAGAAATTGGATTTCGATGGTTGCCGCGGGGGTAAGGATCCCCCGCGATATCGCACTCCGCGCCTACCTTTATGGTTTTGGCCCACATGAACTTCAGTTCCTGCGCCTCTCCCTGGTGCCGGCGCGCAGTGTGTGCGTGTCCTAGAGGCGCAGTTAGTTCGACGCTACCTCTGGGATCACGTGGGCCAGTTAGAGCCAATGGCAGCACACCATCTT
This sequence comes from Squalus acanthias, assembly GCA_030390025.1. Taxonomy (NCBI): domain Eukaryota; kingdom Metazoa; phylum Chordata; class Chondrichthyes; order Squaliformes; family Squalidae; genus Squalus; species Squalus acanthias. The sequence continues at coordinate 105,793,789 of CM059433.1, forward strand.
TCATTCATAGTTTTGACAGGAAGAGCTGTCAAAATTATAAATACAACAAGCCCCCAAAAGAACAGCTAAACCTCAATTAAATTTTAAAAAAGCCATCACATTAATAAAATAACTATAGTTAAATAAATTAACCACTTTAAACAAAAATTTAAATTTTTGAAAAAAATTAAATTCTTTTTAAAAGTTATAAAAATAAACTTACCTTTCTTTAAAGTCTCTAAAAAAGATAAACCTGTTGAAAAAAATTTAAAATAATACTTAATTAACTACTTACCTTGTTAAAAGGGGGTCTTACGCCTGCTTTCTTCATGTGTAAAATCTTCAACACTTACCTGCGCGTTCAAACCTGAAAAAAAAACTAAGTGTGCTGCGTGCGCACAGCCTGTAGCGCGCACGCGGTTCACTTAGGAACCGCCCCCTTTGCCATACCCGAAGTGCCGGTTTCCCGCGCATGCGCAGTGCATGCAGGAAACCGGCACTTCGGGACCTAATACGCGAGAGTACACAGTGCGTAATCTCCCATATTAGGTCTAATTTTCGGGCCAATAGCTCCACCCCAGGCTAAAGAGCTGTACATGTGACTTTCCTGGTTCAGAGCGGGTTAAAAATTACCCCCAGAGTTTATATTTCTGGTGTTTCACGACAGTTTGTGAAATGTTTGTCTCTATTTATCCTCACTAAGACCTACACTATAATTTCTGTTTCTTTGAATTTTTTTTATGGCATCAGTATCAGTGATATTAAAAATAGGACAGCTTCCATTATTGCATGTTCTTAAACATGCTGGCCTGGAGTTTCCTGTGTATTTGTGGCCAGAGACATGCAACTATCAGGGCACAAAGGTGGTCTAAAAGATCACCGAAATTTGCACGTGTAAGTACAATACGCCAAACGCTCCTCGATCTTTTATGTTTGTCTATAAGGGGTCGGCCATTTAGGACTGAGATGAGGAGAAATTTCTTCACTCAGAGGGTGGTGAATCTTTGGAATTCTCTACCCCAGAGGGCTGTGGAGGCTCAGTCGTTGAGTCTATTCAAGACAGAGATCGATAGATTTTTGAATATTAAGGGAATCAAGGGATATGGGGATAGTGCAGGAAAGTGGAGATGAGGTAGAAGATCAGCCATGATCTTATTGAATGGTGGAGCAGGCTCGAAGGGCCAAATGGCCTACTCCTGCTCCTATTTCTTATGTTCTTCTTCCTCTGCCCGAATGCACCTCTGCCCATAATAATTACAGAGCCTTATACGTGATTTCCTGCAACTGCGCTTGCTCAGAGGCTCTCTTCAAATTACAACCAGATTTTCAGGCGCAGCAAGAACTTTTCTGGTATTTTACTGTGATTTGTTGTGCGTTTTTTTATTTATCCTCACTGAGACCTGCACTGTATTTTCTATTTCTTTGAATGCATTTTTATGACCGTATAAATTACATTAAAAATTTGAAAAGCTTCCCCGATTGCAGGTTCTGAAACATGTCATGCCTAATGTGTATGGATGATGGTTAGATGAGTTGAAACTTTAATTTTCACACTTAAGGAAGAAATATATGGTGTGAGTTCAGCGCTTTCCTTGGAACCCGATTGTTTTTAACTGATTTCTGCTGAATTACGCCCATTTACACCATTTATATGTGTGGGCGTATTCTAATGAGATTGGCAGGAATTTTGAGCATAATTTGACATCAGTAGAATGGACGTTGCAATGGCCGCATATTCGGGTCTAACATCCTGGTTGTGCCCACGGAGGAACTTCCAGGCCATGAATGATGGTTAGACGGCTACAAACTTTTATTTTCATACTTGAGGGACACATGGTGTATCCTCGGGCCCCGATCGTTTACACTAAATTCCGCCTGTTAACATGGTTTTTTAACGTTCCGGCGAGTGCTAATGATATTGGCAGGAAATCTAGGGCGTAAATCAACATCAGCGAAATGGGGGCACGAATGGACGTAATTTGAGGCGTAACTTCCCGATTATGCCCCCAAAGGAAATTCGACCCCATGGTGGCCAACGTTCCCTCTAAGCTGTGCGGCTGCGCGGCTGTCTGCTGGGACCGCGCAGCCCGTTAAAGAGACCGCGCACCCAAAAAACAATTAGGGGGCACATTGATGGTGGCTATTTTGAGGATCGCTTGTGCTGAGCGAAGGGGAAGTCATTGTCAGCACTGACAAAGAGGCCAAAGGATTACACACTGACCATTCCTCTCCACCAGCTGCAGGGGAAGCGCTGACCTTACCCATTCAGTTAGCAAATCTTCCAAACCAGTGCTCTTGATGAAAGCACCAGGGCTCATCGTTTAAAATAGATCTGGCATCGGATTAGTCTAATTAACTAATAGCAGATTATCCCCTGCATCTGGTTCCAAAGGTTGTTAAATGGCTGTAGCAGCAACCGTCATATAGGTATCAACTTTATAGAGACTGCCTCCATTTGGAAATGAGTGCCATGATATTTTTAATGCATTATCATAAAATCATTCTGAAAAAAAATCACATATATTATTAACAATATTATTAGAATGCAAAAATATTGCTGTTAATTAAAAGATAACATCATTTTTACAGTCGTCAACCTTTTCTAGTGATTTATCGTGGAAACTTTGGTTTATGTTCAGAGGGAAGACAATCTTTTAATGAATATTGTATGTTTTATACATAACAAGATATCAGTATATGACAATTTGGTGAGATATATATTCAGGATCCAAATCAGTAACTAAATCTGTAGTTTTGCTTTTATGCTTCTAGCCTTTCAGCCTATTATTTGTTTTATGTACACAAGCAGATATGCAGCATTAATGTAAACACGCACACAGGCAGAGTTGTTACATTTTATTAACAGTTTCAAGTTACCTTTTGTAATTTTCTGGAAAGCATGAAAAATTTGCAAAAAGGCCAGTTGCTTCCTGGTTTTGTACTTGTCGGCCGAGAAATTCAGGCAAAAAAATGGGCCCGTGCACTGCTATGCGAGATATGCCTGCGCCTGTTCAAAAAGCACAGGCAGCACATCAACTGCTAATTATAATGATTGCAGCACACATCCTAGAGCTGAATGCGCTGTTGACAGGCTGTGCGCTCAGTAGGGTGCCAAAGTTTGTGTTGTTCGAGTGAGGCTAGCTTTACTTAAAGCTAGCCTGCTCCTTTTAAAGGCAGTCTGCACCTCTTAAAGGTGAGCTGCCTTCTGATGAACAAAAATGGTAAAATTGCATCAGCACTAACACAAATGGCTCAACAGGCCAGGGAAATGGCATCCAGGGTCTTGGATACAGCACTTGGGGGGAGAAATTCAGTATCGCCCCATTTGGGGCGCAATTATCGGCCGGGCGCAAAGATTAGCGCCTGGCGCTAATTATCGCCACCGACTGCAAACTTGACTTTTATCGCCCCTGGAGGTGATTGCAGCGCTAAATCAGGCGCTTCACACCTGTCTTAAGGCACAAAGGCCGAGGAGCGAGGTGCTACCTCAGAGCGCTGGCGAAGCTCATGTAATGTCAGTCAGCAATGGAACACACACACAATGGCACGGGCCAGTTCTTAAAGGGGATGGTTAATCTTGCTTTCCATCCACATCTTGCTCATTGCAGCCTTGAATCTCGGCCTGGAGAGACCTGCACATCAAATGTGCCGGAAAGAACAATGGTGAGTACCAGGCAAAGAGCTCAGAGTGCAGCCCCCACAGTCTCTGCTAAATCGATACAAGGAATAGCAAATCAAAATGAACCTGCAAAGTGCTGCTCAGTACCCAAAACTCCTTCACACAACGTTGAATCTCTCCAGAAGTCTCTCCCTCTCTCTCTCAGAATACGTAGTTCAAAAATGGCACCAACAATAAAAGGCAGGAAGCGGTCACCTTTAAATAACGCTCCCCCTTTCCCTTCATAACTGCAGAACGCTCCCCTCAACCTGTCATTGCTAGCGTCAGGCGGTAAGGCAGGGGGCGCCACTCAATATCCGCTCCGGGGCGATACCGGGGCGTTGCGCTCTCGAGTGACATCATGATCTGCCGGCGCAGGAGATCGTGGCGGTAGTGTTTAGCGCCGCCGCAAAATGTCTAGTTAATTTCGCGAGCGGCGCAAACTTCGCCGCGCCTGGGCGCTAGATGCTTTGCGCCCCATTAGCGCCCTCTTAAGGGGCTAACGGGAGGCGCAACCAACTGAATTTTTCCCCCTTGGAGCTTTATGCAGGTGGTGAACACTGGAAGAGAGGTCCTCTACCCATAGGGAGCCAGGAGGCCCTCCAGAAAAAAAGGATGTGGGACCAGATCGCCTAGGTGGTCAATGTCAGCAGTGTCGCCCCCAGGACCTGTTTCCAGTGCCCAAAGAAATTTCATGACCTCAGATGAGTGGTCAAGGTCAGTGAATGCATCTTCAAAAGCCATGTCCTACCAACTGTACCACTAGATTCACACACTGCTCAATGCACGACCCTAGCCCCATCACTCATCTACCAAACAGGAGGCACACCTCACATTCCTAGCTTCACCTCACCCCCCTTGGAGAAGACGGTGCTGGCCATTTTTTGACAGTGGCAGGGCTGAGCCCTTGGCCAGCGGCAGGGTTGAAAGAATACAAGATGATGGTATCCTCATACGTTATCCTCCTTCTCACATCCCACTTCCCGCTCATCCCACAATGTCTTCTGATTTACAAGCTGCACATGGTGTAAACATGCACCTCTTGCTTTACCCCACTCCCCTCACCACCACCCTACCCTTGTACCTTCCTCATTTAAATCGCCCAAGAAATCCAGCCTGCCCAGCCAATGGTTGACCATTGACCTTATTGAATGCCTTTTGGAAATCCAAATATACTATATCACTGGTTCCCTTTTATCTACCCTGCTAGTTACATCCTCAAAAAACTCTATTAAATTTGTCAAACATGATTTCCCTTTCATAAAACCATGTTGACTCAGCCTAATCATGTTATGATTTTCTAAGTGCCCTGATACCACTTCCTTAACAATGAACTCCAACATTTTCCCGACGACTGATGTCAGGCTAACTGGCCTGTAGTTCCCTGTTTTCTCTCTCCCTCCTTTCTTGAATAGCGGTGTTACATTTGCAACCTTCCAATCCGTTGGGTCCGTTCTAGAATCTAGGGAATTTTGGAAGATCAAAACCAATGCATCCACTATCTCTTCAGCCACCTCTTTTAGAACCCTAGGATGTAGGCCGTCAGGTTCAGGAGATTTGTTGGCTTTTAGTCCCATTAGTTTCTCTAGTACTTTTTCTCTACTTATATTAATTACGTTAAGTTCCTCACCCTCATTAGACCCTTGGTTCCCCACTATTTTTGGTATGCTTTTTGTGTCTTCTACTGTGAAGACAGATACAACATATTTGTTTAACGTTTCTGCCATTTCTTTATTCCCCATAATAATTTCTCCTGTCTCAGCCTCTAAGGGATCAACGTTTACTTCTGCTACTCTCTTCCTTTTTACATACTCGTAGAAGCTATTACAATCTGCTTTTATATTTCTTGCTAGTTTTCTCGCATATTCTATTTTTTTCCCTTTTTATCAATTTTTTGGTCAGCCTTTGCTGGTTTCTGAAACTCTCCCAATCCTCAGGCTTACTATTATTCTTCCCAACATTATAAGCTTCTTTTTTCAATCTAATGCTATCCTTAACTTCTTTAGTTAGATCACTTTTCCCATGGAGTTTTTGTTTCTCAATGGAATTAATTTTTGTTGAGAATTATGAAATATTTCTTTAAATGCTAGCCACTGCTTATCTACTGCCATAACTTTTAATCTATTTTTCCAATCTATCTTAGCCAACTCGCCCCTCATACCTATGTAATTGGCTTTATTTATATTTAAGACTCTAGTTTCAGACTTAGGCAAGTCACTTTCAAACTTAATAGGAAATGTTATCATATTGGCCCAGAAATTGATCTCGCTCTCCGCTTGTGCTTTTTCAGATCCAGCTCGCACGAACTTGATGTTCCAGACATCAGCTGGGCAGTGCTTGCGTATCCCACCGGCGTAGTGAATTCGTGCGAGCTGTGGGATCACGTGACTCAGTTAGAGCCAATGGCAGCACACCATCTTCCATTCATAAGTTTCACATACGTGCTGTGAAATCTATGAATCTTACACCCCCCCAAAATAACAGCTAAACCTCAATTAAATTAAAAAAAACCATCACATTAATAAAATAAGTATAGTTAAATAAATTAACCATTTTAAATAAAAAATTAAATTTTTGAAAAAATTTAAAATCTTTTAAAAAGTTATAAAAATAAACTTACCTGTCTTTAAAGTCTCTAAAAAAGATATACCTGTTAAAAAAAATTCAAAAAAATACTTAATTCACTACTTACCTTGTTAAAAGTGGGTCTTACTCCTCCTTTTTCCATTTCTAAAATCTTCCGTACTTACCTGCGCGTCCAAAGCATGAAGTGCACAGCCTGTAGCGCGCACGCGATGCACCGAGGAACCGCCCCCTTTTCAAAAGACCAATTGCCGGTTTTCAGCGCATGCGCAGGGCATGCAGAAAACCGGCAATTGGAGAGAGAATACGCGAGAGTACGCACTTCGCGTCGCGGGATGAATTTTTGGCCCATTATAATCATTCTGCTCCAGAGGATCCTTTACTAGGAGATTGCTAATTAACCCTGTCTCATTACACAATACAAGATCTAAAATAGCCTGTTCCCTGGTTGGTTCCATGACGTTTTGTTCTAGGAAACTGTCCCAATGCATTCCATGAACTCGTCCTCCAGACTACCTTTGCCAATTTGATTTGTCCAGTCTATATGAAGATTAAAGTCCCCCATGATTATTGCATTACCTTTGCTACAAGCTCCTACTATTTCTTGATTAATATTCTGTGCAACGGCATAGCTACTGTTAGGGGGCCTATTTACTACTCCCACCAGTGTTTGCTGTCCCTTGGTATTCCTTATCTCCACCCATACTGATTCTACTTCCTGATCTTCTGAGCCAAGATCCTTTCTCTCTACTGTCCTTATGTCATCCTTTATTATCAGGACTACTCCCCCTCCTTTTCCATTCTGCTTGTCTTTTCGAAATGTCAAGTACCCTGGAACATTTAGTTCCCAACCTTGGTCACCTTGCAATCACATCTCTGTAATGGCTATTAGATCAAACCCATTTATCTCTATTTGTGCCACGAGTTTGTCTATCTTGTTACGAATGCTTCGTGCATTCAGATAAAGAGCCTTTAATTTAAGTTTTTTACCATTATTCCCTGCTTTGACCTTATTCTCTGCTGCACTGCTACCATTAAACTTTCTGTCCCTTCCTGTCACACTCTGCTTATTTTTACCCGAATTGCTACACTGCTCTATTACCTTGGCCTTTCTCTTTAGATTTCTAAATTTCACCTCACCTGACCCCGCCCCCCCCCCCTTTTTTTAGTTTAAAGCCATATCTTAAGCCCTAGTTATTCGATTCACCAGGACACTGGTCCCAGCCCGGTTTAAGTGGAGCCCGTCCCGACGGAACAGCTCCCTCTTTCCCCAGTACTGGTGCCAATGCCCCATGAATTGAAACCCCTTCTTCCCACACCACTCTTTGAGCCACGCCAATTGGTGCGTGGCTCAGGTAGTAATCCAGAGATTATTACCCTTGAGGTTCTGCTTATTAATTTAGACCCTAGCTCCTCAAACTCCCTCAGCAGAACCTCATTCTTAGTTCTACCTATGTCGTTGGTTCCGACATGGACTACGACAACTGGATCCTCCCCTCCCACTCAAATGTTCTTCTCCAGCCGCGAGGAGATATACTTAACCCTGGCAGACAACACAGCGTTCAGGACTCTCTTGCGTGGCTGCAGAGAACAGTATCTATCCCCCTGACTATACTGTCCCCTACTACTACCACATTCCTTCCTTCTCCCCCAACTTGCGTGGCCGCCTGTACCACGGTACCGTGGTCAGTTTACCCATCCTCCCTGCAGTTTTTTTCCTCATCCATACAGGTAGAAAGTACCTCGTACCTGTTGGACAAGGTCCAGGGCTGAGGCTCCTCCATCACTACATCCTGAGTTCCCATACCTTCCTGTCTCGCGGTCACACTCTCCTGTCCTTGACCACTGACGAATTCTAAAGTACTACTTAACCTAAGGGTGTAACTGCCTCCTGGAACAAGGTGTCCAGGTAACTCTCCCCCTCACTGATGCATCGTAATGTCTGCAGCTCATACTCCAGCTCAACAATTCTGAGCCAAAGTTCCTCGAGTTGCAAACACTTACTGCAGCTGTGGTTGCTCGGGATCGCGATGCTCACCACAAACTCGCACATGCTGCAGTTACAACACACCACCTGCCTTGCCATCACAAACCTTGATTTACTTATTAATTAATTAGTTAAAGCTTTTATTCAATCGACATTTTAGTTTTATTGTTTGATTATTTTATCTACTTTAAGTTATTAATTTAATAAGTACCAGCAAGTTATAGTTTCTCAGCTCTTAATTTAACCCCCTTCCCTAACTTAGACAGCAAAAAAAGCTGTAATACTCACCAACAAATCACCTACCTGCTCTCCTGTGACATCACTCTGCTTTGTTTGTTGTTTAGGATCGGAGCCTCGCCGCTGCCGCTGCTTTAATTCAGGTCCGCTCTCGGGCCGCTCTTTATCCTCTCGCCGCTGAGACCTCATGGGGTCTGGAGTCAATGTTGAGGACTCCCAGGACCACTCCCTCCCGACTGTATACCACTGATCCGCCACCTCTGGTGGGTCTGTCCTGCTGGTGGGACAGGATGTACCCAGGGATGGTGATGGAGGAGTCTGGAACATTGGCTGGAAGGTATGATTCTGTGAGTATGACTATGTCAGGCTATTGCTTGACTAGTCTGTGGAACAGCTCTCCCAATTTTGGCACAAGTTCCCAGATGTTAGTGAGGAGGACTTTGCAGGGTTGACTGGGCTGGGTGTGCCGTTGTCGTGTTTGAAGCCGGTGCCGAGGTCGATGCCGGGTGGTCCGTCCGGTTTTATTCTTATTATTGTTTTTCGTAGGGGTTGTGTACAACTGAGTGGCTTGCTCGGCCTTTTCAGTGGGCAGTTAAGCGTCAACCACATTGCTATGGGTCTGGAGTCACATATAGGCCAGACCAGGTAAGGACGGCAGATTTTCTTCCCTAAAGGACATTAGTGAACCAGATGGGTTTTTACGACAATCTGATAGTTTCATGGTCACCATTACTAATACTAGCTTTTTATTTAATTGCTGGGTTTTTTACTCATTAATAACGATGGGCGCCATGAACTCGCTGGAGTTTTTCAAAGGTTTTTTCAACAAACTGTCCGTTGAACAATCCAACAAGGGTCATTAGGCTAGGTAACTTGGTTTAAATTAACAATTCCCATTCTAAATTAGTGGAATTGTAACTCCATGCTTCCAATCAGGTTTCCGCTCCTGACACAGACTGAAACAACCCTTATCAAAGACACAAATTACATCCTGTGTGACTGTGACCGTGGTAAGCTATCCCTCCTCATCCTTCTTGACCTGTCTGCAGCCTTTGACATGATCACTGCTCAATCCTTCTGCAATTCCTCTCCTCGTAGCCAGAGAATCACCTGCAATGGCTTCTTTTCCTGCTCCCGCTCCGTTACCTCTAGAGTCCCCCAATGAACTGGGCTGAAGGTATACAAGATGATGGTATCCTCATACGTTATCCTCCTTCTCACATCCCACTTCCCCCTCGTCCCACAATGTCTTCTGATTTACAAGCTGCACATGGTGTAAGCATGCACCTCTTGCTTTACCCCACTCCCCTCACCACAACCCTACCCCTGTGCCTTCCTCATTTCAGACGTCCAGGAAATCCAGCCTGCCCAGCCAATGGTTGACCATCTGGAGGGAAAGCAGAGTGAAGAAGAAGAAGAAACACCTTCACTCGATTTCACACTCCCAGCTGCCTACTCCTTGAGGTCGTCCTGCAAGGCCATCTGCAGTCTCCCCCACTGATAGTCAGCAGACTTCCACCAGCCATGCTGCAGCCATTGGGATAACACTGCATAACAGCACTAGGATAGGCAAAGGCACACGCTAGACAATCACTGAGGGTGATTAGTTGATTTTTTAATGAAATATTGGATGGAAAAATGGATATAGTTGCATTGGAATGTTTGCTTTGTGGTGGCATTTATTTCAGCATTGCAGCGAAGAGGACGCTGTGATGGTCAGTAACAGAAGGAAGGTAAGGTGTGGGACAAATGTTAAAAGGGGAATTGGGGTTGTATTCACTGGTACCACAGGTGGATGATTCAATCCCAGACATCCCGGCCAGAAAGGGTTCTGCTGTGTGCGATTTGGAGAGGGCATTAATAAGAGTGGCGATGTCCAAATACCAGATCGTGCGTCAATTCAGCGTTGCACAGCGCGTGATGTCATGATCTGCCTCATCTCGATACCTGAAGCGAGCACAGGCAACAGCAGCGCTGCCGACCTGCCCAAAATGGCGGCCACCGCGCTCCTCGCCGGAAGTCGGGCGACCGGCCGGCATTTTTTTCTTTCAAACCGGCCTTAACGGCTGGTGCAAACGGATCCAGTTTCCCACCTGACATTTTTAATTAATAATCAGAGATGGGAAGGAAGGGACAAACACACTTCAACTTCACTTAAATGTTAATTAAAAATGTGCAATGTTCATTTCCAGTAAAATTAGCATAAAAAAATCAAAGTGATTAATTAAACTATTTCAGCAGCAAAATATCTAGACTAGTTTTCAACTCATATTGCAACAGTTTACCCTCCATGACAATCTTGTCTAAAGCGTTTGAGGATGAAAATTCACGCCCATCTGGCACACTTGCACCATATCTCTTCCTTGCCACAATTTGTTTTTTATTTATTCGTTCCTGGGATGTGGGTGTCGCTGGCAAGGCCAGCATTTATTGCCCATCCCTAATTGCCCTAGAGAAGGTGTGGTGAGCCATCTTCTTGAACCGCTGCAGTCCGTGTGGTGAAGGTACTCCCACAGTGCTGTTAGGGAGGGCATTCCAGGATTTTGAACCAGCAACGATGAAGGAACGGCGATAATTTCCAAGTCAGGATGATGTTGACTTGGAGGGGAACTTGGAGGTGGTGGTGTTCCCATGCGCCTGCTGCCCTTGTCCTTCTAGGTGGTAGAGTTTGCGGATTTGGGAGGTACGACTGAAGAAGCCTTGGCGAGTTGCTGCAGTGCATCTTGTAGATGGTACACACTGCAGCCACGGTACGCTGGTGATGGAGGGAGTGAATGTTTAAGGTGGTAGATGGGGTGCCAATCAAGCGCGTTGTTTTGTCCTGGATGGTGACGAGCTTCTTGAGTGTTGTTGGAGCCGCACTCATCCAGGCAAGTGGAGAGTATTCCATCACACACCTGACTTGTGCCTTGTAAATGGTGGAAAGGCTTTGGGGAGTCAGCAGGTGAGATACTCACCACAGAATACCTAGCGGCTGACCTGCTCTTGTAGTCACAGTATTTATGTGGCTGGTCCAATTAAGTTTCTGGTCAATGGCGACCTCCAGACTATAACTTGCCCCTGTATTTCTTTATATATATATTTTTTCTCTTGTTTCCTCACATGGTAGCTGTTAATGTTGCTGCCATCATCATTCACACCTCATCCAGAGCCATCTTTTGTTTCTTAACTTGTCCCATTTCCTCTCCTTTTGCCTTGCACTATCATCCCTTTTGTCAGTCAATCTCTCCTGCCTTCCATCCTATCACAGACCTTCCCTTTGTTCTTTCCTCCCGTCCTCCCTGGCCCTGCTTAAAAATCTCTCTTTCCTAACCTTTTCCAGTTCTGACGAAGGGTTCGACCCAAAATGTTGACCCTGCTTCTCTCTCCTCGATGCTGCCTGACCTGCTGAGTGTTTCCAGCATTTTCTGTTGTTATTCCCGGATGTTGATGTTGGTGATTTGTCGATGGTAATGCCATTGAATGTCAAGGGGCGGATTGCATGAGTGACTGATATGGCATCTGATGTTCATACAGATTGAGTTCTGATCATCTGCACAATGGGATGTGTCTGCTACGTAAATATCACATCTCTAACTCATGCCTTTACTCCCCCACAGGACCATCGAGAGCCCCCCTCCCCACTGTCCAGGAGGAAGAACTAGAAGACTCCTCAGAGGAAGCTGCAACATCTGAGGGTGCTGCGTCAGCAGAATTGAGTACACCCAGCACCAGCGCAGAGACGCGCTCCTCGGCGGATCATTCACGAGATAGATTAGTGTTGTCACCTGGTGTATCACAGCTGGCACGTGAGCATCAGCAGATGGTGGAGACAGAGACAGCAGTGGAGCGTCCTCATTGGAGGGTGTGGAATGCTCCTAACTCTGCTCAGCTGCATGTGGACCCTGTGCCTCTGAGGCCATCCAGAAAGAGAGCGGTGCTGAAATTTCAGGAACAAGTGCAGGAGTCTCTGGCAAGGTTTGCAACCACTGTAACTGCGAGTGTGCAGGAATTGGAGGAGTCCATCTCAAACATGAGCAATGCCATGGTGCACACAATGGCGAATGTAGGTGCCGCCATGGAAAGGATGGCAACCTCCATGGAGGACATAAATTGCCAGATGCAAATGAACATGGTGACTTCTTCTAAATAGCTGGTCTGCTATGGAGGATAGATGGGCATCTATTGAGGAGAGGAACCAGAGGTACATGGACGTCTCCGTTATGAGGACTGTCAGTACAGAGACAGGTCCTCATGGCCCCACTGATGTGCAGCAAGGTGCTCTCCAGCTACTTGCCAGCAGTGAAGTGCGGGCAACCCATGAGAGGGATGTTGGTGGTCGACAACAAGGAAGTGGGGGCTCCTCTCCAAGTGCTCACACTCCCATGTCACTGCGGAACCCTCGGTCAGAGCCCCAGATTTCCCATCCAACTGAGATGACCATCTCAGCTCCTGCACAGCCATAGGAGGAGCAGACTGTTGCCGAGCCCTGCCAGGCTCCCAAACCCAGAGGACGCCCGCCAAAGGCGTCGAAGCAGGCGCAGCATGGAAGTGTGCAAGGTGCCTCAACATCTGCTGAAGCCACAGGGGAAGCACCACGTAGAAGCACGCATAAGAGAAAGTTAACACACAAATAGTCACAAGGGTAGTCACTTGGGTGTTTTGATATAAAACAAAGTGATGATTTTCATCGTTATTTCAATTGTAATAAAGAGGTGCGATGGCAAAGCTTCAAAGAGTTGGCCTATGTGTGCTCAGAAATGGAAGTGTCACAGTGAGGGGTCAGGGCGCCTTTCATCTGTAAGGCTGGTGCTGAGAGTGATAGGAAGCCACATTTTTTTGTACAGATGCTGTATCGTATGTTAAGAAGATTCGGCCAGACACTCATTTCCACGTGCCGGCCACATGTGTTGGCTGCGTAAACTTATGCGAATCTGGCATGGATTAATGCATCCCCTGCCTGACGGCCAGCAATGTGCTCGCGTGCGGGTGCAACTGGCACATGCGCCTCTGCAAGGTCTTCCTTATCTGCATCCTCCTCCTCCTCTGAGGCAGTGCACTGAGCTACTTGTTCCTCAGGCAGCGGTAAGTCACGCTGCTGTGCGATGTTGTGCAGGGCACAGCAGACCACAATGATTCTGGAGACCCTGGCTGGTGAGTACTGTAGGGTTCCACCAGATCTGTTGAGGCATCTGAATCGTATTTTGAGCAAGCCGATGCATTGCTCTATGATGCTTCTGGTGGAAATGTGGCTGGCATTGTAGCACTCCTCAGCTTCGTTTGATGGCCTCCTCCTTGGTGTCATTAGCCACATCTTCAGGGGATAGCCCTTGTCTCCAAGTAGCCATCCAGAAAGTTGGATTGGCGGATTGAAGAGCTGAGGCACAGTAGACTGCCGCAGGATGAACGAGTCATGGCAACTGCCAGGGAACTTGGCGCAAATATGCATAATGTTCTTCCTGTGGTTACACACCAGCTGGACGTAAAGGGAGTGGAAGCCCTTGCGGTTGACAAATACAGCTGGGTTCTGATGGGGTGCCCTAATGGCCACATGGGTGCAGTCTACGACGCCCTGCACCCTTGGGAAGCCTGCCATATTTGCAAAGCCAACCACATGCACGGTCACACTTGCCTCATCCGTTGAGAAGTGGATGTAATTGTGCGACTTTGCAAAGAGGGCATCGGTAACCTGCGTGATGCAAGTATGTGCGGATGACTGGGAGATGCCGCTGATGTCTGCTGCTGATCCCTGGAAGGACCTTGAAGCAAAGAAGTTGAATGTGGTGGTGACTTTGACAGCCACTGGTAAGGGGTGTCCACCCGCTCCTCTGGGCTCCAGGTGTTGGTGCAGCATTGTGCAGATGTCAGCGACTACCTCTCGCGGAAGTCTCAGCCTCCTTTGGCACTGCTGCTCATGTTGAGGAAGCTCATCCTCGGCCTGTAAACTCTGTGTTGGGGGTATCTCCTGCGGCGCGGTGCAGCCCTGCGCTGACGCCCTCTGCCCTGTGCAGCATCAGGTGGCTGAGTAGAAGGTTGGCGCTCCTGTTGTTGCTGCTGCTCTTGTGCCTGGTTCTGCTGCAGCCGTGGCTGGTCTTCCTCTGATTCTGAGGACCAGGATGAGAAAGTATAGATGGTTCCCATTCCACTGGTATATATCTCAGTTGAGGAAGAGATGTTATAAGCGCTCAGTCAATGTGGGGGGAGGGTTTTCCAAGGAAGCCACAGTGCATATGGATCTCAGCTTAAACACTTACAAGCTCAATAGACCTGCAAAATGTGTTCCAAAACCTCAAAACACAAAGTTCTGGCATCTGAAAGTCAGCCATGTTACAGGTCCGCTTTTATGCTGCAGGAGCAGCTGTCAACAATTCAGCGAGTTGCTGAACCCGGCACAATCATCTGGCATCTTTGTTACACAACATGCTGAATGCTGAAAATGTACTAAAATGGGAAGAGCCTGTAAAATGGGATTATGTAGGCAGTTAACAAACTGTTAACTGCCTTAAGTGCCTCTCCCGCCGCTTGGTGTTGGGTCTGATAGGGACTCGCAGACCCAACACTTTGCAAAGTAGCGTGGAAGTGGGATGGCGGCTGGTTCACAACCTGCTGTCAATCATTCAGATTTTCACGACTGACCCACCTCCAAACCCGCCCTCTGAGCGCCGGCAAAATCGTGGCCAATGTGTCCAGGTAACTCTCCCCCTCACTGATGCATCGCAATGTCTGCAGCTCATACTCCAGCTCAACAATTGTGAGCCAAAGTTCCTCGAGTTGCAAACACTTACTACAGCTGTGGTTGCTCGGGATCGCGATGCTCACCACAAACTCCCACATGCTGCAGTTACGACACACCACCTGCCTTGCCATCACAAACCTTGTTTTACTTATTAATTAATTAGTTAAAGCTTTTATTCAATCGACATTTTAGTTTTATTGTTTGATTATTTTATCTACTTTAAGTTATTAATTTAATAAGTACCAGCAAGTTACATTTTCTCAGCTCTTAATTTAACCCCCTTCCCTAACTTAGCAAAAAAAGCTGTAATACTCACTAACCAATCACCTACCTGCTCTCCTGTGACATCACTCTGCTTTGTTTGTTGTTTAGGATCGGAGCCTCGCCGCTGCCGCTGCTTTAATTCAGGTCCGCTCTCGGGCCGCTCTTTATCCTCTCGCCGCTGAGACTTCATGGGGTCTGGAGTCAATGTTGAGGACTCCCAGGACCACTCCCTCCCGACTGTATACCACTGTGCCGCCACCTCTGGTGGGTCTGTCCTGCCGGTGGGACAGGATATACCCAGGGATGGTGATGGAGGAATCTGGAACATTGGCTGAAAGGTATGATTCTGTGAGTATGACTATGTCAGGCTGTTGCTTGACTAGTCTGTGGGACAGCTCTCCCAATTTTGGCACAAGTCCCCATATGTTAGTGAGGAGGACTTTGCAGGGTTGACTGGGCTAGGTGTGCCGTTGTCGTGTTCGAAGCCGGTGCCGAGGTCGATGCCGGGTGGTCCGTCTGGTTTTATTCTCAGTATCGTTTTTCGTAGGGGTTGTGTACAACTGAGTGGCTTGCTCGGCCTTTTCAGAAGGCAGTTAAGCTTCAACCTGTGGGTCTGGAGTCACATATAGGCCAGACCAGGTAAGGACGGCAGATTTCCTTCCCTAAAGGACATTAGTGAACCAGATGGGTTTTTACGTCAATCCGATAGTTTCATGGTCACCATTACTGATACTAGCTTTTTATTTAATTGCTGGGTTTTTTACTCATTAATAACAATGTGCACCATGAACTCGCTGGAGTTTTTGCACCAAATTCTGGGCCAATATATAAGGCACAATGACGCCTATGTTTAATTTTGTTCCCTATACGTTTTGAAAGGGGTCTATTTAAATGACATCCTAATGGAAAGGATTATAGAGGTTATTAATTCCTGGAGTTTTTCAAAGGTTTTTTCAACAAACTGTCCGTTGAACAATCCAACAAGGGTCATCAGGCTAGGTAACTTGGTTTAAATGAACAATTCCCATTCTAAATGAGTGGAATTGTAACTCCATGGTTCCAATCAGGTTTCCACTCCTGCCACAGACTGAAACAACCCTTATCAAAGACACAAATTACATCCTGTGTGACTGTGACCGTGGTAAGCAATCCCTCCTCATCCTTCTTGACCTGTCTGCAGCCTTTGACATGATCACTACTCAATCCTTCTGCAATTCCTCTCCTCGTAGCCAGAGAATCACCGGCAATGGCTTCTTTTCCTGCTCCCGCTCCGTTACCTCTAGAGTCCCCCAATGAACTGGGCTGAAGGTATACAAGATGATGGTATCCTCATACGTTATCCTCCTTCTCACATCCCACTTCCCCCTCGTCCCACAATGTCTTCTGATTTACAAGCTGCACATGGTGTAAGCATGCACCTCTTGCTTTACCCCACTCCCCTCACCACAACCCTACCCCTGTGCCTTCCTCATTTCAGACGTCCAGGAAAGCCAGCCTGCCCATCCAATGGTTGACCATCTGGAGGGAAAGGAGAGTGAAGAAGAAGAAGAAACACCTTCACTCGATTTCACACTCCCAGCCACCTACTCCTTGAGGTCGTCCTGCAAGGCCATCTGCAGTCTCCCCCACTGATAGTCAGCAGACTTCCACCAGCCATGCTGCAGCCATTGGGGTAACACTGCATAACAGCGCTAGGATAGGCAAAGGCACACGCTAGACAATCACTAAGGGTGATTAGTTTATTTTTTGATGTAATATTGGATGGAAAAATGGATATAGTTGCATTGGAATGTTTGCTTTGTGGTGGCATTTATTTCAGCATTGCAGCGAAGAGGACGCTGTGATGGTCAGTAACAGAAGGAAGGTAAGGTGTGGGACAAATGTTAAAAGGGGAATTGGGGTTGTATTCACTGGTACCACAGGTGGATGATTCAATCCCAGACATCCCGGCCAGAAAGGGTTCTGCTGTGTGCGATTTGGAGAGGGCATTAATGAAAGTGGCGATGTCCAAATACCAGATCGTGCGTCAATTCAGCGTTGCACAGCGCGTGATGTCATGATCTGCCTTATCTCAATACCTGAAGCGAGCACAGGCAACAGCAGCGCTGCCGACCTGACCAAAATGGCGGCCACCGCGCTCCGCGCCAGAAGTCGGGCAACCGGCCGCCATTTTTTTCTTTCAAACCGGCCTTAACGGCTGGTGCAAACGGATCCAGTTTCCCACCTGACATTTTTAATTAATAATCAGAGATGGGAAGAAAGGTACAAACACACTTCAACTTCACTTAAATGTTAATTAAAAATGTGCAATGTTCATTTCCAGTAAAATTAGCGTAAAAAAATCAAAGTGATTAATTAAACTATTTCAGCAGCAAAATATCTAGACTAGTTTTCAACTCATATTGCAACAGTTTACCCTCCATAACAATCTTGTCTAAAGCGTTTGAGGATGAAAATTCACGCCCATCTGGCACACTTGCACCATATCTCTTCCTTGCCACAATTTGTTTTTTATTTATTCGTTCCTGGGATGTGGGCGTCGCTGGCAAGGCCAGCATTTATTGCCCATCCCTAATTGCCCTAGAGAAGGTGTGGTGAGCCATCTTCTTGAAGCGCTGCAGTCCGTGTGGTGAAGGTACTCCCACAGTGCAGTTAGGGAGGGCATTCCAGGATTTTGAACCAGCAACGATGAAGGATCGGCGATAATTTCCAAGTCAGGATGATGTTGACTTGGAGGGGAACTTGGAGGTGGTGGTGTTCCCATGCGCCTGCTGCCCTTGTCCTTCTAGGTGATAGAGTTCGCGGATTTGGGAGGTGCGACTGAAGAAGCCTTGGCGAGCTGCTGCAGTGCATCTTGTAGATGGCACACACTGCAGCCATGGTACGCCAGTGGTGGAGGGAGTGAATGTTTAAGGTGGTAGATGGGGTGCCAATCAAGCGCGTTGTTTTGTCCTGGAATGTGTTGAGCTTCTTGAGTGTTGTTGGAGCTGCACTCATCCAGGCAAGTGGAGAGTATTCCATCACACACCTGACTTGTGCCTTGTAAATGGTGGAAAGGCTTTGGGGAGTCAGCAGGTGAGATACTCACTGCAAAATACCTAGCGGCTGACCTGCTCTTGTAGTCACAGTATTTATGTGGCTGGTCCAATTAAGTTTCTGGTCAATGGCGACCTCCAGACTATAAATTGCCCCTGTATTTCTTTATATATATATTTTTTTCTCTTGTTTCCTCACATGGTAGCTGTTAATGTTGCTGCTATCATCATTCACACATCATCTCGAGCCATCCTTTGTTTCTTAACTTGTCCCATTACCTCTCCTTTTGCCTCGCACTATCATCCCTTTTGTCAGTCAGTCTCTCATGCCTTCCATCCTATCACAGACCTTCCCTTTGTTCTTTCCTCCCCTCCTCCCTGCCCCTGCTTAAAAATCTCTCTTCCCTAACCTTTTCCAGTTCTGACGAAGGGTTCGACCCAAAATGTTGACCCTGCTTCTCTCTCCTCGATGCTGCCTGACTTGCTGAGTGTTTCCAGCATTTTCTGTTGTTATTCCCGGATGTTGATGTTGGTGATTTGTCGATGGTAATGCCATTGAATGTCAAGGGGCGGATTGCATGAGTGACTGATATGGCATCTGATGTTCATACAGATGGAGTTCTGATCATCTGCACAATGGGATGTGTCTGCTACGTAAATATCACATGTCTAACTCATGCCTTTACTCCCCCACAGGACCATCGAGAGCCCCCCTCCCCACTGTCCAGGAGGAAGAACTAGAAGACTCCTCAGAGGAAGCTGCAACATCTGAGGGTGCTGCGTCAGCAGAATTGAGTACACCCAGCACCAGCGCAGAGACGCGCTCCTCGGCGGATCATTCACGAGATAGATTAGTGTTGTCACCTGGTGTATCACAGCTGGCACGTGAGCATCAGCAGATGGTGGAGACAGAGACAGCAGTGGAGCATCCTCATTGGAGGGTGTGGAATGCTCCTAACTCTGCTCAGCCGCATGTGGACCCTGTGCCTCTGAGGCCATCCAGAAAGAGAGCGGTGCTGAAATTTCAGGAACAAGTGCAGGAGTCTCTGGCAAGGTTTGCAACCACTGTAACTGCGAGTGTGCAGGAATTGGAGGAGTCCATCTCAAACATGAGCAATGCCATGGTGCACACAATGGCGAATGTAGGTGCCGCCATGGAAAGGATGGCAACCTCCATGGAGGACATAAATTGCCAGATGCAAATGAACATGGTGACTTCTTCTAAATAGCTGGTCTGCTATGGAGGATAGATGGGCATCTATTGAGGAGAGGAACCAGAGGTACATGGACGTCTCCGTTATGAGGACTGGCAGTACAGAGACGGGTCCTCATGGCCCCACTGATGTGCAGCAAGGTGCTCTCCAGCTACTTGCCAGCAGTGAAGTGCGGGCAACCCATGAGAGGGATGTTGGTGGTCGACAACAAGGAAGTGGGGGCTCCTCTCCAAGTGCTCACACTCCCATGTCACTGCGGAACCCTCGGTCAGAGCCCCAGATTTCCCATCCAACTGAGATGACCATCTCAGCTCCTGCACAGCCATAGGAGGAGCAGACTGTTGCCGAGCCCTGCCAGGCTCCCAAACCCAGAGGACGCCCGCCAAAGGCGTCGAAGCAGGCGCAGCATGGAAGTGTGCAAGGTGCCTCAACATCTGCTGAAGCCACAGGGGAAGCACCACGTAGAAGCACGCATAAGAGAAAGTTAACACACAAATAGTCACAAGGGTAGTCACTTGGGTGTTTTGATATAAAACAAAGTGATGATTTTCATCGTTATTTCAATTGTAATAAAGAGGTGCGATGGCAAAGCTTCAAAGAGTTGGCCTATGTGTGCTCAGAAATGGAAGTGTCACAGTGAGGGGTCAGGGCGCCTTTCATCTGTAAGGCTGGTGCTGAGAGTGATAGGAAGCCACATTTTTTTGTACAGATGCTGTATCGTATGTTAAGAAGATTCGGCCAGACACTCATTTCCACGTGCCAGCCACATGTGTTGGCTGCGTAAACTTATGCGAATCTGGCATGGATTAATGCATCCCCTGCCTGACGGCCAGCAATGTGCTCGCGTGCGGGTGCAACTGGCACATGCGCCTCTGCAAGGTCTTCCTTATCTGCATCCTCCTCCTCCTCTGAGGCAGTGCACTGAGCTACTTGTTCCTCAGGCAGCGGTAAGTCACGCTGCTGTGCGATGTTGTGCAGGGCACAGCAGACCACAATGATTCTGGAGACCCTGGCTGGTGAGTACTGTAGGGTTCCACCAGATCTGTTGAGGCATCTGAATCGTATTTTGAGCAAGCCGATGCATTGCTCTATGATGCTTCTGGTGGAAATGTGGCTCACATTTTAGTGCTCCTCAGCTTCGTTTGATGGCCTCCTCCTTGGTGTCATTAGCCACATCTTCAGGGGATAGCCCTTGTCTCCAAGTAGCCATCCGGAAAGTTGGATTGGCGGATTGAACAGCTGAGGCACAGTAGACTGCCGCAGGATGAACGAGTCATGGCAACTGCCAGGGAACTTGGCGCAAATATGCATAATGTTCTTCCTGTGGTTACACACCAGCTGGACGTAAAGGGAGTGGAAGCCCTTGCGGTTGACAAATACAGCTGGGTTCTGATGGGGTGCCCTAATGGCCACATGGGTGCAGTCTACGACGCTCTGCACCCTTGGAAAGCCTGCCATATTTGCAAAGCCAACCACATGCACGGTTACACTTGCCTCATCCGTTGAGAAGTGGATGTAATTGTGTGACTTCGCAAAGAGGGCATCGGTAACCTGCGTGATGCAAGTATGTGCGGACGACTGGGAGATGCCGCTGATGTCTGCTGCTGGTCCCTGGAAGGACCTTGAAGCAAAGAAGTTGAATGTGGTGGTGACTTTGACAGCCACTGGTAAGGGGTGTCCACCCGCTCCTCTGGGATCCAGGTGTTGGTGCAGCATTGTGCAGATGTCAGCGACTACCTCTCGCGGAAGTCTCAGCCTCCTTTGGCACTGCTGCTCATGTTGAGGAAGCTCATCCTCGGCCTGTAAACTCTGTGTTGGGGGTATCTCCTGCGGCGCGGTGCAGCCCTGCGCTGACGCCCTCTGCCCTGTGCAGCATCAGGTGGCTGAGTAGAAGGTTGGCGCTCCTATTGTTGCTGCTGCTCTTGTGCCTGGTTCTGCTGCAGCCGTGGTTGGTCTTCCTCTGATTCTGAGGACCAGGTTGAGAAAGTATAGATGGTTCCCATTCCACTGGTATATATCTCAGTTGAGGAAGAGATGTTATAAGCGCTCAGTCAATGTGGGGGGAGGGTTTTCCAAGGAAGCCACAGTGCATATGGATCTCAGCTTAAACACTTACAAGCTCAATAGACCTGCAAAATGTGTTCCAAAACCTCAAAACACAAAGTTCTGGCATCTGAAAGTCAGCCATGTTACAGGTCCGCTTTTATGCTGCAGGAGCAGCTGTCAACAATTCAGCGAGTTGCTGAACCCGGCACAATCATCTGGCATCTTTGTTACACAACATGCAACAGGCTGAAAATGTACTAAAATGGGAAGAGCCTGTAAAATGGGATTATGTAGGCAGTTAACAAACTGTTAACTGCCTTAAGTGCCTCTCCCGCCGCTTGGTGTTGGGTCTGATAGGGACTCGCAGACCCAACACTTTGCAAAGTAGCGTGGAAGTGGGATGGCGGCTGGTTCACAACCCGCTGTCAATCATTCAGATTTTCACGACTGACCCACCTCCAAACCCGCCCTCTGAGCGCCGGCAAAATCGTGGCCAATGTGTCCAGGTAACTCTCCCCCTCCCTGATGCATCGTAATGTCTGCAGCTCATACTCCAGCTAAACAATTCTGAGCCTAAGTTCCTCGAGTTGCAAACACTTACTGCAGCTGTGGTTGCTCGGGATCGCGATGCTCACCACAAACTCCCACATGCTGCAGTTACGACACACCACCTGCCTTGCCATCACAAACCTTGTTTTACTTATTAATTAATTAGTTAAAGCTTTTATTCAATCGACATTTTAGTTTTATTGTTTGATTATTTTATCTACTTTAAGTTATTAATTTAATAAGTACCAGCAAGTTACATTTTCTCAGCTCTTAATTTAACCCCCTTCCCTAACTTAGCAAAAAAAGCTGTAATACTCACTAACCAATCACCTACCTGCTCTCCTGTGACATCACTCTGCTTTGTTTGTTGTTTAGGATCGGAGCCTCGCCGCTGCCGCTGCTTTAATTCAGGTCCGCTCTCGGGCCGCTCTTTATCCTCTCGCCGCTGAGACTTCATGGGGTCTGGAGTCAATGTTGAGGACTCCCAGGACCACTCCCTCCCGACTGTAGACCACTGTGCCGCCACCTCTGGTGGGTCTGTCCTGCCGGTGGGACAGGATGTACCCAGGGATGGTGATGGAGGAATCTGGAACATTGGCTGAAAGGTATGATTCTGTGAGTATGACTATGTCAGGCTATTGCTTGACTAGTCTGTGGGACAGCTCTCCCAATTTTGGCACAAGTCCCCATATGTTAGTGAGGAGGACTTTGCAGGGTTGACTGGGCTGGGTGAGCCGTTGTCGTGTTCGAAGCCAGTGCTGAGGTCGATGCTGGGTGGTCCGTCTGGTTTTATTCTCAGTATCGTTTTTCGTAGGTGTTGTGTACAACTGAGTGGCTTGCTCGACCTTTTCAGAAGGCAGTTAAGCTTCAACCTGTGGGTCTGGACTCACATATAGGCCAGACCAGCTAAGGACGGCAGATTTCCTTTCCTAAAGGACATTAGTGAACCAGATGGGTTTTTACGTCAATCCGATAGTTTCATGGTCACCATTACTGATACTAGCTTTTTATTTAATTGCTGGGTTTTTTACTCATTAATAACAATGTGCGCCATGAACTCGCTGTTACTTTTGCACCAAATTCTGGGCCAATATATAAGGCACAATGACGCCTATGTTAATTTTGTTCCCTATACATTTTGAAAGGGGTCTATTTAAATGACATCCTAATGGAAAGGATTATAAAGGTTATTAATTCCTGGAGTTTTTCATAATTTTTTTCAACAAACTGTCCGTTGAACAATCCAACAAGGGTCATTAGGCTAAGCAACTTGGTTTAAATTAACAATTCCCATTCTAAATTAGTGGAATTGTAACTCCATGCTTCCAATCAGGTTTCCGCTCCTGACACAGACTGAAACGGCCCTTATCAAAGACACAAATTACATCCTGTGTGACTGTGACCGTGGTAAGCTATCCCTCCTCATCCTTCTTGACCTGTCTGCAGCCTTTGACATGATCACTACTCAATCCTTCTGCAATTCCTCTCCTCGTAGCCAGAGAATCACCGGCAATGGCTTCTTTTCCTGCTCCCGCTCCGTTACCTCTAGAGTCCCCCAATGAACTGGGCTGAAGGTATACAAGATGATGGTATCCTCATACGTTATCCTCCTTCTCACATCCCACTTCCCCCTCGTCCCACAATGTCTTCTGATTTACAAGCTGCACATGGTGTAAGCATGCACCTCTTGCTTTACCCCACTCCCCTCACCACAACCCTACCCCTGTGCCTTCCTCATTTCAGACGTCCAGGAAATCCAGCCTGCCCAGCCAATGGTTGACCATCTGGAGGGAAAGGAGAGTGAAGAAGAAGAAGAAACACCTACACTCGATTTCACACTCCCAGCCGCCTACTCCTTGAGGTCGTCCTGCAAGGCTATCTACAGTCTCCCCCACTGATAGTCAGCAGCCTTCCACCAGCCATGCTGTAGCCATTGGGGTAACTCTGCATAACAGCACTAGGATAGGCAAAGGCACATGCTAGACAATCACTAAGGGTGATTAGTTTATTTTCTGATGTAATATTGGATGGATATATTGATATAGTTGCATTGGAAAGTTTGTCTAATGCTTTTGAGGATGAAAATTCACGCCCATCTGGCACACTTGCACCATATCTCTTCCTTGCCACAATTTGTTTTTTATTTATTCGTTCCTGGGATGTGGGCATCACTGCAAGGCCAGCATTTATTGTCCATCCCTAATTGACCTTGAGAAGGTGGTGGTGAGTCGCCTTCTTGAACCGCTGCAGTCCGTGTGGTGAAGGTACTCCCACAGTGCTGTTAGGTAGGGAATTCCAGGATTTTGACCCAGTGATGATGAAGGATCGGTGATATACTTCTAAGTCAGGATGGTGTGTGACCTGGAGGGGAACTTGGAGGTGGTGGTGTTCCATGCGCCTGCTGCCCTTGTCCTTCTAGGTGGTAGAGGTCGTGAGTTTGGGAGATGCTGCCGAAGAAGCCTTGGCGAGTTGCTGCAGTGCATCTTGTAGATGGTACAGACTGCAGCCACAGGTGCGCCGGTGGTGGAGGATGTGAATGTTTAAGGTGGTGGTTGGGTTGCCAATCAAGCAGGTTGCTTTGTCCTGAATGGTATCGAGCTTCTTGAGTGTTGTTGGAGCTGCACTCATCCAGGCAAGTGGAGAGTATTCCATCACACACCTGACTTGTGCCTTGTAGATGGAGGAAAGGCTTTGGGGAGTCAGCAGATGAGACACTCGCTGCAAAATACCCAGCCTCTGACCTGCTCTTGTAGTCACAGTATTTATGTGGCTGGTCCAGTTAAGTTTAAGGTCAATGGCGACCACCAGGATGTTGATGTTGGGGATTTGTCGATGGTAATGCCGTTGAATGTCAAGGGGCGGTGGTCAGATTCTCACTTGTTGGAGATCGTCATTGCCTGGCAGTTGTGTGGCGCGAATGTTACTTAGCACTTATGAGCCTAAGTCTGAATGTCATCCAGGTCTTGCTGCATTCGGGCATGGACTGCTTCATTATCTGAGGAGTTGTGAATGGAACTGAACACTGTGCAACCATCAGCGAACATCCCCACTTCTGACCTTATGATGGAGGAAGTTCATTGATGAAGCAGCTGAAGATGGTTGGGCCTAGGACACTGCCCTGAGGAACTCCTGCAGCGATGTCCTGGGGCTGAGATGATTGAACTTCCACCACCACAACCATCTTCCTTTGTGCTAGGTATGACTCCAGCCAGTGGAGGGTTTTCCTCCCGATTCCCATTGACTTCAGTTTAACTAGGGCTCCTTGATGCCACACTCGGTCAAATGCTGCCTTGATATCAAGGCAGTCACTCTCACCTCACCTTTAGAATTCAGCTCCTTTGTCCATGTTTGGACCAAGGCTGTAATGAGGTCGGGAGCCGAGTGGTCTTGGCGGAACCCAAACTGGGCATAAGCGAGCATATTATTGGTGAGTAAGTGCCGCTTCATAGCACTGTCGATGACACCTTCCATCACTTTGCTGTTGATTGAGAGTAGACTGACGGGGCGCTAATTGGCCGGATTGGATTTGTCCTGCTTTTTGTGGACAGGACATACCTGGGCAGTTTTCACATTGCCGGATAGATGCCAGTGTTGTAGCTGTACTGGAACAGCTTGGCTAGAGGTGTGGCTAGTTCTGGAGCACAAGTCTTCAGCACGACAGCTGGGATGTTGTCGGGGCCCTACAGCCTTTGCTGTATCCAGTGCACTCAGCCGTTTCTTGATATCACGTGGAGTGAATCGAATTGGCTGAAGACTGGCTTCTGTGATGGTGGGGACCTCAGGAGGAGTTCGATATGGATCATCCACTTGGCACTTCTGGCTGAAGATGGTTGCAAACGTTTCAGCCTTGTCTTTTGCACTCACGTACTGGGCTCCACCATCATTGAGGATGGGGATATTCATGGAGCCTCCTCCTCCCATTAGTTGTTTAATGGTCCACCACCATTCATGACTGGATGTGGGAGGACTGCAGAGTTTTGATCTGATCGGTTGATTGTGGGATAGCCCTGTCTATAGCATGCTGCTTCCGCTTTATAGCATGCATGTAGTCTTGTGTTGCAGCTTCCCCAGGTTGGCACCTCATTTTTAGGTACACCTGATGCTCTCCTGGCATGCTCTTCTACACTCCTTATTGAACCAGGGTTGGTCCCCTGGCTTGATGGTAATGGTAGAGTGAGGGATATGCCGGGCCATGAGGTTACAGATTGTGGTGGAATACAATTCTGCTGCTGCTGATGGCCCACAGCGCCTCATGGATGCCCAGTTTTGAGCTGCTAGATCTGTTCTGAATCTATCCCATTTAGCATGGTGGTAGTGCCACACAACACGATGGAGGGTGTCCTCAGTGTGAAGACGAGATTTCATCTCCACAAGTACTGTGCAGTGTTTACTACTACCAGTGCTGTCATGGACAGATGCATTTGCGAGAGGTAGATTGGTGAGGACAATATCAAGTAGGTTTTTCCCTCGTGTTGGTTCTCTCACCACCTGCCACAGTCCTAGTCTAGCAGCTATGTCCTTCAGGACTCGGTCAGCTTGGTCAGTAGTGGTGCTACCGAGCCACTCTTGGTGATGGACATTGAAGTCCCCCACCCAGAGTACATTCTGTGCCCTTGCTACCCTCAGTGCTTCTTCCAAGTGGTGTTCAACATGGAGGAGTACTGATTCATCAGCTGAGGGAGGGCGGTAGGTGGTAATCTGCAGGAAGTTTCCTTGCTCATGCTTGACCTGAAGCCATGAGACTTCATGGGGTCCAGAGTCAATGTTGAGGACTCCCAGGACCACTCCCTCCTGACTGTATACCACTGTGCAACCAACTGGTGGGTATGTCCGATAGTTTCATGGTCACCATTACTGATACTAGCTTTTTATTCCAGATTTATTTAATTGCTGGGTTTTTTACACATTAATAACGATAAGCGTCATGAACTTGCTGTTTTGCACCAAATTCTGGGCCAATATATAAGGCACAATGACGTCTAGGTTTAATTTTGAAAGGTGAGTATTTAAATGACATCCTAATTGAAAAGATTATAAGGGTTATTAATTCCTGGAGTTTTTCAAAGTTTTTTTCAACAAACTGTCCGTTCAACAATCCAACAAGGGTCATTAGGCTAAGCAACTTGGTTTAAATTAACAATTCCCATTCTAAATTAGTGGAACTTGTAACTCCTTGGTTCTAATCAGGTTTCCGCTCCTGCCACAGCACTGAAACGGCCCTTATCAAAGTCACAAATTACATCCGATGTGACTGTGACTGTGGTAAACTATCCCTCCGCATCCTTCTTGACCTGTCTGCAGCCTTTGACATGGATCACCACACAATCCTCCTGCAATGCCTCTCCTCATAGCCAGAGAATCACCTGCAATGGCTTCTTTTCCTGCTCCCTCACCGTTACCCCTAGAGTCCCCCAAGGAATTGTTCTTGCTCCCCTCCTATTTCTCATCTGTATGCTGCCCCTCAGCGATATCATCTGAAAACACAGCATCAGTTTCCACATCTACCCTGAAGACACCCAGCTCTATCTCACCACCACCTCTCTCGAACCCTCTACTGCCTATGATTTGCCACGCTGCTTGTCCGACATCCAGTATTGGATGAGCAGAAATTTCCTCCAATTTAATATTGGGAAGACCGAAGCCATTGTCTTCTGTCATGCTCCCTAGCCATTGACTCCATCCCCCTCCCTGGCCACTGTCTGAGGCTGAACCAGACCATTTGCAACCTTGGTGTCATATTTGACGCTGAGCTGAGCTTCCGACCCCATATTCTCTACATCTCCAAGCCTGCCTACTTCCACCTCCATAATATCGCCCATCTCCGCCCCTGCCTCAGCTCATCTGCTGCTGAAACCCTCATCCATGCCTTTGATACCTGCAGACTTGACTATTCCAATGTTCTCCTGGCTGGCCAGCTGTATGTGGCTCGGTGTCAAATTTTTTCTGATAGCACTCATGTGAAGCGCTTTAGGGCGTTTTTACTATGTTAAAGGCGCTATATAAATGCAAGTTGTTGTTGTATGGAAAGCGCACACCTTCCAGATCATACATGATGAGGTCCACTTCCTAACAGAAAAAGTGGACATTTGTAAAATGTTAAGAGGGCCAACCTTCAATGATAAATTTCACTAATGCTGATGGTATTTAATCCAAGTTGTAGCACTACAAAAATTTACTTCAAGCACAGCCTCTACTATCTTTCAGAAATAGACTTATGGTCAGCAATAGTTTCAAAACAACAACAGTAACTGGATGAAAAGTTGGAAGCATCCCTACAGAATTTATCAGTTACAAACCAATTATTTAGTTTTTATTGAAAGGCATTGCTTGTGAGTAAAAACAGAAAATGCTGGAAACACTCAGCAGGTCAGGCAGCATCTGTGGAGAGAGAAACAGAGTTAACGTTTCAGGTCGATGACCCTTCGTCAGAACTGGAAAAAGCTGGAGATGGAACAGGTTTTTAAGCAAGTGCAGGGGCAGGGAAAGGGGGGAGGGGAGAAAAGAACAAAAGGGAAGGTCTGTGATAGGATGGAAGGCAGGAGTGATTAAGAAACATTAAGAGAGATTAAGAGATGGTGCAAGGCAAAAGGAGATGGTAATGGGACAAGTTAAGACACAAAAGATGGCTCTAGATGAAGTATAAATGGCAATGGCAGAATGATCGACAGCTGCCATGTGAGAGAGAGAAAAAAAAATGGATAAAAAAGATTGGGGCAGAGGTTATGGTCTGAAATTGTTGAACTCGATGTTGAGTCCAGAAGGTTGTAAAGTGCCAAATCGAAAGATGAGGTGCTGTTCCTCGAGCTTACGTTGAGCTTCATTGGAACAGTGTAAGAGGCCGAGGACGGTGAGGTCTGAGTGGGAGTGGAGCGGAGAATTAAAGTGACAGGCGACCAGAAGCTCGGGGTCACCCTTACGGATTGAACGGAGGTGTTCTGCAAAGCGGTCACCCAATCTGCGTTTGGTCTCCCCAATGTAGAGGAGACCACATTGTGAGCAGCGAATACAGTATACTAAATTGCAAGAAGTACAAGTATATCGCTGTTTCACCTGGAAGGAGTGTTTAGGGCCCTGGACAGTGGGAAGGAAGGAGGTAAAAGGGCATGTGTTGCATCTCCTGCGCTTGTAGAGTGGTAGGTCCATGGAATATGCTGCCCCAAAAAGCTGTAGAAGCTACATCATTACATAAATTTAAAACAGAAATAGACAGTTTCCTAGAAGTAAAGGGAATTAAGGGTTACGGGGAGCAGGCAGGAATTTGGACATGAGTCTAGGTTCGGATCGGTCATGGCCCTGTGGGTAACGTAGCAGGCCCAGGGGCCGTGTAGCCTGATCCTGCTCCTATTTCGTGTGTCCAATTCTGTTAGGTTCAGGAGATGGTTCTGTGATAGTAGATTGGCGGTTAGGATCAGATCAGCCATGATCTTATTGAATGTCGGAGCAGGCTCGAGGGGCCAATTGGCCTACTCCTGCTCCTATTTCTTATGTTCTTATGTTCTTAAGGTGCTGGGTGAAGGGGAAGGGGTGTTTGGGGTGATAGAGGAGTGGACCAGGGTGTCGCGGAGAGAGCGGTCCCTTCTGAATGCTGAAAGGGGAGGTGAGGGGAAGATGTGTTTGGTGGTGGGATCACGCTGGAGGTGGCGGAAATGGCGGAGGATGATCCGTTGAATGTGGAGGCTGATGGGGTGAAAGGTGAGGACAAGGTGGCATCATCCGCATCCGCTGAAAATTCACTTTTGCTGGCGCAGAGTTGGGCTATTTGCCCAACTACTGCCCAGCGACTACCCATCTTTTTTTTTTACCAGCGTAAGGGTTAAAATAAATTTTAAAATAAAATGTTTTAAATGATTTAAACATTCACTTACATTTAAAATTAGTTTAGATTATTTTTGTCCCGTTTAAAAATGTTTAAATTTATTTTTCAAAAAATTAAATTTTTATTTAAATGCTTAATTTAGGGGCATTTTAATTAATTTTGAACCAGTGAATATTTATTTTTATTTCAGTGTTGGGAAGTTTATTTATTAGGTGATTCCTATTCATGCTAATTGGGACTCCGTACGCAAATGACCTTTGTCATTGGTTGGCCTGGCCCACGTGATCCCAGGAATGCTTGCGAACCGCACGGGCCCCTGGGATCCGTGGACCTTTACGTAGGCGTACGCGTAGAGGCTCAGGAGCACAAGAGTCCGAAGCTCCGGCGACACAAGGTAAGTATGTAGTTTCCTTGTGGTTCGGAGGCGTACGCGGGCGGCAAGCCTCCGACCACAATTTCCAGGTCGTTATCATAAGCTGTAAATGTGACAGGAGGTATTAATGTGATAGGCTCTTTTCAGGTTCTTCAGTAACTATGTAGAAATCAGCCAGTCAGCCATGTCAAGTGGATAGCAATAACCTTACCAAGAGAGCATGCATATGGTTCCCTAGATCTAAGTTTTTTAAAATTCGTTTATGGGATGTGGGTATCGCTGGCAAGGCCAGCATTTATTGCCTATCCCTAGTAGTCCTTCAGAAGGTGGTGGTGAGCCGCCTTCTTGAACCGCTGCAATCCGTGTGGTGAAGGCACTCCCACAGTGCTGTTAGGGAGGGAGTTCCAGGATTTTGACCCAGTGACGATGAAGGATCGGCGATATATTTCTAAGTCAGGATGGTGTGTGACTTGGAGGGGAACTTGGAGGTGGTGGTGTTCCCATGCGTCTGCTGCCCTTGTCCTTGTCCCCTAAGTAAGTGTAAATTAATTACTGAGTTGCTATCAAGTACATACACTGAGATACCTGCATCTACATGCCTTGGCACACCGAAATTGAAAAGGATTTAAATCCAAAAATTTTGAAGTACTGCATAATGCCAAAAAACACAATTGAATAATTTCTATGCATATTATTTTGGCTCTGTTCATTTACCCTGTCTTATTCCCATTTGTGTCTCAAATGTTTGAGGTAGATAAAAGAGTTCTGAGTTGGCTGCTCATGGATATGGACAAGGCTCATGACTCCTCTAGTTAATCCTGGAAATCCTTCTAGGCACAGTTATAACCAGGTAGAAACATCTACTCATATGGGTAATGAATGGATCTTTGGCATGTTGAAGATACACTTCCAATGGCCCTCAAATACCTCTGGGGGAATTCTCCTGGGGAACAGCCTCTTCAGCTTTTTTCATGTGTTTACGCTGTTTCTCTGTGGGTTCTGCTTGTCTCCTGTTGGGAGTTACGGCAGGAGATTGAGAAGACACCGGCAAAATTTCAGGGCCAACTATTTTTACAGGTTGAACCTTCAGTTTGCTCTGAGAAAGTCTCAAATGATTTTGCATTCTGCTGTGTCTTACACAACGTGGGTAATTTTAACTTGACCCGGCCAGCGGGAAACTGACAGGATCAGATCAGCAGCCCATTTTACAGCCAGCCTGATTTTACTTTCCATTGTCTTACGGCCCACTCTGCCACACTTCTGCTGGCAGATCAGGTCGATAGGAATTTCGGGCCTCTTGTGTATGAAGGGATGTCTTACTACTATCATTTCAGCCTACGTTCTATTTCTGATGCAGTGAGTGCCTATGAGGAGGAGATCCCTGTCCCCAGCATATCACAACACCCTGTTTCAATCACTCCCACAACAGCAAGCACAAGCACGGGTACAGCCACTCCAAGGAGTTCAGTCAGTGAGCTGCAGGAGGGAGCACTGGGTGATTTACGATGCATCAGTGAAGAGGATCAAGTGGACTTGGCAGTGGAGTAGCAAAAACCTGCTGGATTGACAACCATCTTGCATCCTCATTCAGCGGCTGAACCCAGGGGTTGGGACCTGCCTAGGAAGAAAGTTTTATATCCGAGCATGAGTATTTCATGCAGTCATTTATATGGGGCAACCATGAGAAGTCCACGACCTGTACCTCCTCAGTGATGTTTGCCCATCTAAGCAAACTGCAGACCACCATGATGAGTGACCATTCCAGGGTCACCTGCAAAAGAGGCCCCAGTGGCAGCTTCCAAAGCCAAAGCAGTTTCTCTAATGAATGATTTAACTGGGGCTATAGAAACCTTGATCTCCAATAATAAGCAGTCTGCCTTGTCTGGCTTCAACATGTTGGGGATCAAAATAAAAGAAACATAATACAGCACATGAATCACCTTTATAAAGCTGTTATTGTTTATAGTTATTTCTTTATAGAGGTTTAGTTATAATCACAGAAGGAGGCCATTCGGCCCATTGTGTCTGTGCTGGAGCAATCCAAAAGTAATCCCACTCCCCTGCTCTTCCCATAGCTCTGTATATTCCTCTGCTCCAAATATTTATTCGATCTTTCCTTAACAGATGCAATGTCTTCTGCTTCATCTATTCCTTTGGCCAAGCAGTCCATGCTCCAACACATTTTTTCCCAGTCTCTCTCTATAGCAATGCATCTTAAAAAAAATTACCCTATTTTTCACGTGCAGCATTTTCTTCCTTGTGACACCAATACCATTCACTCACTGACTGAGAGGGCAAATGGCAACCTACTCTTAGATCCTGGCCATGCTGGTAAAGGATACATCCAACTGGTTTTTTCCCCTTTCTCTCTCTCTCTCTTACGCCCACTCCTAGCTTCTGTCCAAACAATTCTGGCTGAGATTAGGAATTCATTGTATGAAGCTGACGTCCATGCCCCAGAGCTCAATACAACTTTAAAGGACTTGTTGCCATGTTTTGACGTGAGGGGGAGGAAGCAACCTCGAAAAGCCATACATCACACTGACGTCATGCTCAACTGGCGCAATGACCTTTTACAATGTCAAGGATAGAATCACTTTCTCTATTTATAAAAAATAAGTTACTGCAACCACTTGGCAAAGCAACAATTACCCTTTAAAATAAAAACAACACCGTCCTGTAATTGAGAACTTTAATTCCCTTCTGTTGATGTTTATTTATTGAAGCAGCATAAAGTCTCTTCAAGAACTAACAGACTTTGAGTAAATAACTCACTGATGCTCCAGGGTTTAACACCCTGACTAACTTTGAAAGGGAAGGATATTCATATAGTAAAGCAATGCTAACTGATCAGTGCGGCCTTATGGATACTATCCATAATCTGGGAAAATTCCTGCACAGCAAAGGGTCAAAACTTAAAGAGTAGTAGGCTTTATTTTACACTTTTACCACCCTAAACTTACATTTGAACCATGGAATCAAATTGTATTTTAGATATGTCCATACATTAGTGCCGGGCGTTTGTGCACCAACTCGTCAGTATTTCAATTGTGAAATAAAGTGGCTTTTGGCAATTTGTAGTCTCAAAATGGATGTTTTATCATTCTTTTTTCACACCAAATAAAGTTGGCTGCAATTCTAAACAAAGGGGATGATTTGAACTCAACTCACCCGATGGGAACAGGACAGACACACCGTTAAATTGCTTCAGTGCACTTACCGCCTACAACTTTAAGATCACGTGTTGTCGCTAGGCCGCCCCAGTGGCATTTCCTTCCATTTGATTGTAGCTTTTTCCTGAAGAAGAAGAATCTTCCTTCAGTCACGTTACGGTGAGGCAAAGCAATGCTGCTGCCCAGTGCGTGACACTAAGCCCCAGCAGGATTGTGAGGTCAAAATTTGGAGCATTCAGGAGGTCTGATGGGAAAGATGTCAGCAGGATAACAATAGCCTACATGGGATGAAGGAAGCAGTGTGGGGCAAGGCAGTGGGCGGATGGTGCACAGATTAGATGACATTCTATAATGGGAAAATGGAGGATGTCACAAGAACCCAATGGGGACGAGGTGTTGTGACATGTCTCTCCTACTAGGTGCAGCTCATCAATGAGAGGCGTCTTTGCACCTGCTTATCTTGCACCTTGTGATAAGATCATTGGCATTCTTTTGGTTCAAGTCCTGTGCACTCTGCCACTCATGCCCATCTAGCTGTCACCTTTCAACTGTGGCATTCAAAAAGAGCTTCCTTCCTGTGACCTGCTTCCTACAGCAATATGTCAATGCTTTTATCCTCAAAATTGGCTGTCACATCCTCGCAGATGTTTTTGCAGACACTGGGTAACTAAGCAGAAAACTGCCGCAACAAAACAAATTCCTCTACTGTAAAACAAACTGGACCTGACCAATTCAAGATGCAAAATAGGTAACGTTCTACCCTCTAACCACCAGATCATTGATGACACAGATAATGAATGTGGGCCAGAAACAGGCAGTGAAGTCAGCACTGCTCCCTTAAGGTGACAAGAGCCTTTAAGGCCTGCACTACAGCTGCCATTTCCTGGGGCTCCTGAGCATGTACCCAATGGGCTGCAATTCCTGCGTGCATGGTGCAAGCCCATCTTTAAAATAATCACTCTAGGGATATGTGCGTCGTTGGAAAGGCTCGCATTTATTGCCCATCCCTAGTTGCCCTCGAGAAGGTGGCAGTGACCCTTCTTCTTAAACCGCTGCAGTCCACGTGGCGAAGGTTTGTGAAGCCATATAACCTATTCAGAAAAATACACTATCTTATGA
Organism: Squalus acanthias; assembly: GCA_030390025.1. Lineage (NCBI taxonomy): Eukaryota > Metazoa > Chordata > Chondrichthyes > Squaliformes > Squalidae > Squalus > Squalus acanthias. Next base: position 105,828,537 of record CM059433.1, read on the forward strand.
AAGAATTCTGGTCTTATTAAAACATGACAAACTGGGTTTGGAAATTTAGAAATCTAACTATGAAATAGCTATGAAAGCATTCTGGCTATTGAGATAAGATAGTTGTTGACCCTGAATAAATAACTTTATTGAAACAGAAGGTGAAGGGCTCCGACAGGCTGAACTTTTGGGAAAAAAACAATGGTTCACCCTGGATAAGGTGTTCTAATTTACAATTCATAAAGAAGCACTTAAGATAAGGAACATCTGCCCTCGTAAAGATGACAAAGTAAGGAACACCTGCCATCACACCGTTTTTAAATGGTAAACTTAGAACACCTAGAGATGAGACATGAGTCTGGCTGAGGTGGCAGTAAGAGTTGCAGAGGTTGGCAGAAAAATGACTAGAGATAATTAACTTGCATCAGCAGAAAACCTTAAAGGAAATACCACTGGAAAAAGGTATAAATATTGAACTCTCAATTGGGATAACAGACTCGCTTTAATCAGGCAAAGCGATTCTCAGCTTCAGAGGCGACTCTGTAGTCTCCAACTCTTTGTACCTCGGGGATCAAAGGTATTTGATATTGATGGATATCCTGTAGAACACTTTAAGAACTGTAATACTGTAGCGAAGTTAAGATTTGAATGTAAGATTCTATGTTAAAAAGATCGTAAGTTTTTTCTTTTTAGAATGGTTAATGTTGCGATTGATTCACCAACTGTAAATTGCATGTCGGTTCTTTAATAAATCTATATATTTTTAGAATTGTCTCACATAAGACTTCTGTATCAAAAACTCGCGAACTCAATCTCTGTACACTCTTTGGTGAAGAGTTACATTTCTGGGGGAGTTTTCCGGACCCTCATAATATCTGGAACATTACAGTCTAGCTAAACTTATTAAAAGTGCTATCTTGAGGACGGTAACATTCTCGGGTTGTTCCTTTCCTTTCCTTTTAAGCATCTTTAGGATTCGGCTACTTCAAACTTTACTTGAAAGTGAACGTCTTGAGAAATACGCCTGATCCGGGTAGCCGTAAAGGGGCTAGGACTAGTAAATATCCCTTCAGGTTCTCCTACTCTGCTGTTAGGTAGGCTTTCGTGCTCTTGTAATGTTTCTGGCGAGCAATGATGCAGCTGAGCTCAGTTGCGTCCATCCCAACAGAATAAGCCCTATGGATTTATATTTCTTTTTTAATGACATTCAACAAATTATTTTACATTTTCATAGAAAACGTTTCCACTCCTAACAAATGATACACCACAGGTTTGATGCTTTTCTGTATTGACAGGTTTTGATAAACGCAATTGATATACCGATGTAAGCTGGGACTGAACCAGGGTCCACAGGAGTGAATTTTGGTTCAGCTATTGCGGGAGTACACGTTTATTTAAGTAGGTTAACGCTGGAGATGTAATTCATTATACTGGACTTATCTGACTTTGAAGTAAAATACACTGAGCATCCACTTGATGCCAGGAGTAAGCCTATTCACACTTCATTGTTTGGAACTGCTCCTTCCCACTTTGTTACCTCTAAATCCCTATCAACCATTTTGCAATCAATTTGAGGCCGCCTGGATCTTTGATTTTCAGAGATGTCCAAGCAGCTTCAGCTGGTGCTCATGCTCAAACTGGCACAAATTGATCAGAAATTGTTCCCCATGCTGCTCTTTTCATTCCTTGCATTCAGTGCTGCATGCTACCCTCTCAAAACTTTCCATTTATTAAACCTTTGTTTCCTTGTAAATTCTTAATCCTCAGCTGTAGAAACAGAAAGGGAAGTAAGTCTATCCTATTTAAATGTGGATCGGTGATTTGTATATCCCAATTAAGTGCATGGATTTTTTTAAATCCCTCACTTACTATTTTCTGCATTTATTGGAGCTCTACTTGAAACTGAAAAAAGCCAGCCAGATTAACGTTTCGATAAGAAAAAAACAAAAATGTTTATGACATCTTTTACAGTCAATGTTTTTGGCTGGAGGACAGCATCCACGGCACGTTATTAATGCTGCATCCGCAGACGGCACAAAACGATTGTTTGGACCTGTGTGATATTGATCATTCTTGTATAGGTTGTGAGGGGTATCTGAGCGCGAGCTGGTGCCTGAGGAGGTGGATATGTAATAACTGAACTTAATCTGGGCGGGAGCAGTCTGGCTGGTACTGTTCTACATTCTCATTTAACTAGGATCAGCTGTCATCTCATTTTAAAGTTACTCTGGAAGTCTGTTTCGTTTTAATAAAAATACGTTTTCATTTAATAGAATGGTTTAAAGTTGTGCCATCTAATCCATAAGTAGCAACTCATGAGATTCTATAAATGCAAATCTGTTGCTTGTTTATTTAAAAGGATCCTTGAAGCACCCTGCTGTTCACTCACTGATGGTTTGTGGCCAATCTAGATGCCTTTAATGTCCTAATTTAAGTACCAACCAGCATAAAGTTTCCAAATAAAATTATTTTGTGTCACTAAATACATTAAATGCACTTTTCTTTTGTAAGTGCAGTTAGAAGCCTTAATGGTGAGGAATATCCTTTAAGCACAAAAGCTGAGTGAACTCACTGTTTCACTGTCAGCAAAGAGAAACACCAAATGATCAACAATACCATCCGTGTCAGTTTGGCTCAGTTGGTTGCATGCTTGCCTCTGAGTTTCAGCCCCACAAAAAACCTGAGCACATAATCTAGGCTGGAACATCAGTGCAGTACTGAGGGAGTGCTGCATTGTTGGAGGTGATGTTCTTCAGCTCAGATGTTAAATTGAAGCTCTATCTGGTTGCTCCCTGGATACAGAAGATCCATTGCCCTGTTTGAAGAGAAGCAGAGAGTGGCCTTGGCCAACATTTCTCCCTCAATTTAAATCAGATTAACTGATCATTTGCCATTTGTGGAACCTTTCCTGGGCCAGTTGGCTGATTTATCTCTTCTCAAGAGTAATAGATTAAAATGTTTTTATATAGGAAGATTATAATCCCGCCTACCTCCAATACATCATGAAAATTAGGCCTCGCTCTGATGCAGTTGATCATGATGCTAATTACACACACACACACGTAAAAGGTACTAAGGTCCCTTTAAAAGCTAAGCTGCTTTTTTTTTAATTCATTCACAGGATGTGGGCGTCGCTGGCAAACCCAGCATTTATTGCCCAATCCTATACAACTTAATGGCTGGCTAGGCCATTTCAGAGGTCAGTTAAGAGTCAACCACATTGCTGTGGGTCTGGAGTCACATATAGGCCAGACCAGTTAAGGACGGCAGATTTCCTTCCCTAAAGGACATTAGTGAACCAGATGAGTTTTTACTGGTAGTTTCATGGTCACCATTAACAGCTTTTTATTGAATTAATTGAATTTAAATTCCCCAGCTGCCATGGTGGGATTTGAACTCATGTCTCCAGAATCATTAGTCCAGGCCTCTGGATTACTCATGTACTCACGTACTTATCTAGCTGTGCATAGAGTCATCAGGTATAAATGCATAGGACTCCGAAACTGATGTATTCAATCAGAAATCAGTCACTGCTGTCTGTGAGCATGGCAAAGTTAGGACTCAAAAGGTTGAAAATACTGGAATACACAACAGGTCCATGAACCTCTGAAAAGTACATTAACGCTTTGGGTGAGGACTCTCTGTCAGAACAGTTCTGATGAACGTTAACCTATTTAGGCCCTGAGGCCCATGGGGTTCTACTGTTTTTTGCTGCCAGGGTTGCAGCAGGACATCGATAGCACCCCCTTGGGATTTCAGGGCCATTGCCTCTTTTCAGCTGTGTATTTCCAGCATTTACCGTTTCTATTTCATATAGTCATTATTTGTAGTTTTATGGTTTTGCTTTCATGGGATAGAATTTCCAGTTGGAGCAGGCATTTAGTTGCATGCATGCATGTAGGGACAAGTTGGCATCTATTTCGCCAAATCCCACATGATTCACCTTGTGCTTTGATTTACGCTTAGTTGTCCAGGCCAGCCTAAAGTGCTCCTGCCCACAATTTCCCAATATGTGCCCCTGACAGATGGCTCTGTGCTAGGAGCCGATTCAGCAACTTTGCCATTTAAAGTATCCTTCATGTAATTTCCCATCATTTACAATAGGATCACACTGTGCATCTAAATGACAGCCCTGTGCAGGTTAGCAATTTAAAATTCAGGATGGGGGGGGGTTGCTTTTAAAAAATGTTGGCCACTATGCTCATTAAGGGCCTCAAACATTTGGTATCGAGGCCATAGTCCTAGAATGCAATGAATGCCTGAACAATGCTCCAGATGCTGAGTGCTCATTTCAAACTGGCCGTGGATTGAAGGACAGTTACATAGGATTACATAGGATATACGGCACAGAAACAGGCCATTCGACCCAACCAGTCCATGCCGGCGTTTATGCTCCACTCGATCCACCTCCCGTCTTTCCTTATCTAAATCTATCAGTATAACCCTCTATTCCCTTCTCCCTCATATGCTTATCTAGCTTCCCTTAAATGCATCGATACTATTCGCTTCAACCACTCCCTGTGGTAGCGAGTTCCACACCTGGGTAAAGAAGTTACTTCTAAATTCCCTATTTGACTCCCTGGTGACCATCCCACACCCATGGCCTCCAGCCTTGCCCCTCCCCACAAGTGGAAACACTCCCTCCGTATCCACTCCATCAAAACTTCTCATAATTCCAAAGACCCCTATTAAGCCACCCCTCAGCCCTCTCCCCTCAGGAGAAAAGAGACCCAGCCTGTTCATCCTTTCCTGATAGGTATACCCTCGCATTTCTGGTATCATCCTTGTAAATCTTTTTTGCACCCTCTCCAGTGCCTCTATATCCTTTTATAATATGACGACCAGAAGTGTGGTCGAACCAAAGGTTCGATACAAGTTTAGCATAACTTCCCTACTTTTCAACTCAATCCCTCTAGAAATAAACCCTAGTGCTTGGTTTGCAAATTGCCATGTTGGCTCCTTTCTCTTAATGTGGATTCACATTTTTGCAATTTCTGCTAGTTTGCATCGATTTCAGTGTTTTGTTTTTTGCTGCATTTCCAAAATTGACCTTACTCAGAGAGTATTAAAGCTGTACCCCTTCTGTTATTTTTTCCCCAGGGAACTGTCATTGTGTGCTGCCTATACGAGAGCTGTGGGTTTCCTCTGAGTGCCCATCTCTAATTGCAGGTTCTGAAGAAGGAAGAGAATCAGAGGAGGCATACAAGGCAGGTGCATTTACAAGTTAGGACATCTAGTCAGACTCTCCCTCCTCTCCCCTATCACCACACCACCAATCCTGTAGAAAGCCCCGGCAATCATCCTGGATACATACTAGGAAACCTGCATTGGAGAATACTATTCCCCAAGGAAGCTATGACCGAATTTTGTAGCGTTCCACTGTAAGACCTAGAAACTACTTCCAGGACAGGGGCAGATCTGTCTGTACCTGTTATGGTAACCACTGTCTTCCATTTTATGTTTCTGGATCCTCCTATGGAACAGCAGCTTATATACGTGAAATCTTTCAACTGTACTGCAATGGCCCGTATTTTCCGATCGGAGGCTTCCTGCGTGCGGAGGCCTCCGATCTGGAAAAAATCTACGGACTTACCTGAGGGCTCCCGAGATCCGGACAATCCGCTCCAGGGCCTCTCCAAACTCAAAATGTGCAGGACCCACGTATCCCAGAGGCGCATGCGGTTCGCAAGCGTTCCTGGGATCATGTGGGCCATGGGGAGTCAATAGGAGAAGGGAATCTCCCTTCATACATTTGACAGATAGACCTGTCAAATATATGAATGGAGATCACACCAAAAACACAGTAAAAGATTAAATACATTTTTAAAAATCCATCACATTTTTAAAATGAGTTGAAATCACAATAAATTAAATATTTTAAACAAAAATTTAATTTTTTGAAAAAAATAATTAAAGTTTTTTACGAGGCTAAAAATAAACTTACATTTTTAAAAGTATTTTAAAATTATAAATGAGTGAAAAAAACATTTTAAAAAACTTTTTTCAACTCTTATGCTGGAAAAGCAGGCCTTACGCTTTTACCAGGCGTAAGATTTCTAAGGGTTTTCTGCGGGCAGAGGTTCTGCAGAAAGCGGAACTCTCCCCCCGTAGAGGCCCTTCTCTAGGGCAGGCGTCTGATCTCTCAAGAACATTCTTGACAGATCAGAAATGCTGGTTTTCAGCGCATGCGCTGTGCATGCCTGAAACCGGCGTTTCCGATGTCCCTACGGGTGTGTACACAGCGCGTACCCACCCGTAGGGATCGGAATATCCGGTCCAATGTTGCATCAGACGATTCAGAGGGCACCTGTTGTCAGTAAATCCATTAATTCCTGCATGGAAAACAGCATGAAAGAGGCCTGCACTTTTACCATCAGCCTGGATTCTCCAAACTGCAGGTATTGAGAGGACATGTGACCATATGTGTGACCATATGGACCTCTACCCAAACATCACTCCCTTCAGGAACAGAAAGGGGTTGAATGCCATGAATGTGGAAACTGGTTTGAGACCCTAAGCACAGAATCATGTACATTAATACTTAACACCCGGGCCCAATACCACCACTGGTCATAGTCTGACATCAGGACTCATGAATACCCTGGCATTCCTCCGCAGCTACCTTGTTGAATACATTGATCTCGCATTATAGAGTAAGGTCAGCTCACTGCAGTCTAGGCATGCAGATCACCAACATAACAGTGCTTCCAGTGCCTCCACCTGAACGATGCAGAGATTGGTTGCGACCGGTCTCAGAGGCCTGCCACAGCATGGTGTGGTTGGTGGCCTCTCGTGCTATCAGTATTGAATAAGATTTTTGGCCATTTAAATTTTAAAGGGCTCATCGATTGCCCGTAGCAACAGGGTACACCAGGGAGGAATAGGTATTCGTTGCATTTATCATCGCTATTGAGCAAATGATTCAAAATACATCAGATGATGCACTTCTGTCATTTTGCATGCTGTTAGCATTTGGGTGGATGTATTTCACACCACCTCTCATTTCCAGCAAAAAATCCTGGAAGTGGTGGGAACAAGTGGAGAGTTGACAGAGGGGCTCCCAAGGAAGTTTCCAATGCATTCTGATGGAGATACACAGGCTCCCTCCCTGGCATCAGCCCAGTGGAAAATCTCATCCAGAATTTCCTATGAATTGATACTGGACAGTTCTTAGGATCTGCCACAGGACCATCCATCCCTGGTATATGATACTGTTGGGTAGCCACCAGCGTGGCAGCTTTCTTAAGGTTTACCAGCCTCTTTGTTATCTGTTTCCAGGTCCTGCAGCTACTGTACACCTCCTGCCAGTCATGATGCATTACTGTCCTCTGGAGAGGGTGTCCAACAGGGCAACCCATCTCACACAGCAGCTCTTCCTCCTCCATGAAACAGGGACTTTGAGTGCAGCCTCATGACTTGCCTACAGACTCTGTTTCCCATCTTCGCAGTTTTGTTGCCATCACTGCTTTTAACAAAACATTTCTTTTTCCACTGCGAGACCATATGCAGCCTTCCATAATTTTTGCCTGCCACAGCCTCTTGGCAGCCTGAAGATACTTCAGTGAATCCTAATTGTATTTAAAAAAAAAAAAATAGCAGATAATTTAATGCATTTACTTGTGGTAAAGAATATTGAAATTACAACAAAGAAATGCCAACACAAGGAGAATGAATGTTTAAAGAGGCACTGTCGTCGTGAAGGAGTGTTTGACAAACCTTTGATCACTTGCTTACACACAGTCCGAGGATAATTATATCACATACAGCATCCTCTTACTTGCCAATGTGAGAAAAATGATGCACAACTGTTCCTGTTCTTCCACTTTCCAAACAAAAAAGGACACTTGCCAAATATGATTTAATGCTGACTCGTTACCCAGCAATCAAAACCATGCTGCAGTCAAATCAATTTAAGACTGCGTGGTGCACGCAGCAATAATAGCTTTCCCTACTGGCGGGTAACCAAAGATGTAGGTCTGGCTCTAATGGTTGGCTACCAAGTATTTGGGCAAAGGATCTATTTCAGTTGGGAGCTATTAGTACTGTTTGGAAAACGAACCTTAGAGCTTTGTCAACAGAACCCTACTCCTCAAACGATTGATTTGGCCGCCAGCTTGTGAAAGGATTTATGCTCATTGGGTTTCTCCAACAGTCAGCCTGGAACCATTAATACCATGGTTGCTTATTTCTTTATTTTATAGAGTTAAATTGCTCATATTTCCCATGACTGTTTGTGCACCATGCGTTTGTCTTCCATTAATTATGTTCTGAAACTTGTTTAGCAGATCCGTAACTGGTTAATTGATGTTTTTTCTGTCGGAGTGTAACACTCTTTAATGATCCTCTTCGCATTTTCCCATAAAAAACTCGGCCATGACAGTTCCCTCGTCTGTTTGCAGCTATTCTACTAGAGATTTTGTTGTCGCCGTCATAGTTTGGTCTGAGCCGTTCTGCTTTCTTTTCTCCCACACCAACGCTATGCTAGCAATATCTCTTCATCTTGCTCAGCAACTGAATAGACATTGCCGTTTGAAACTAGCATCAAAATTTGAATACATGTTTTGGTTTTCACATGAGATTGCCCGATAGGTTTTCTTTTGGCTTTCATCAGACGGTTTTACTGAGCTATTGTTAGCATTTTTAGTTGTGAGCGTTCCTTTCTGGGTTTGAGTGGCGTGGTTATATGCTTTTGTAGTTCAGTGAGTGAGTTGTTAGTTCTGAACCCTGCCTCGAAGCTCCTTCGGCCACTTTTCCGTAGTTTCCTCTTTAAACTGCAATAATGTTTTAAAGTAGCTGTAGGGGAGATAGTCCAATGAACTGACCTCATGTCATCATGTGAGGTCAACTGTAACGCACCAAACCACACCAATTAATGTCAAATGATAGACTCGTTTTACTGCAATTTTGTTTGATTGATTAATTAGTGCAGTGATGCTGGGTTTGTACATAAATTTACCAGCACAACCTTAATGCTAACATTTATATATTTTTTCTAGTATCTCTGGTCTGCAAAGAAATTAATTATCATCCTACATTTATCCTACAAGCTCTGCTTAATAGAATTCTACCTGACATACACCTAATAAATTGTAGTCTTTAGCTTATGAATAATCGGTTTCATAACTGTTACTTTTGAAAATCACACAGAGCAGAACTACCTTTTACATAAGAACATAAGCAATAGGAGCAGGAATCGGCCATTTGGCCCTTCGAGCCTGCTCCACCATTCAATAAGATCATGGCTGATCTTCTACCTCATCTCCACTTTCCTGCACTATCCCCATATCCCTTGATTCCCTTAATATTCAAAAATCTATCGATCTCTGTCTTGAATAAACTCAATGACTGAACCTCCACAGCCCTCTGGGGTGGAGAATTCCAAAGATTCACCACCCTCTGAGTGAAGAAATTTCTCCTCATCTCAGTCCTAAATGGCCGATCCCTTATTCTGAGACTGTGACACCTGGTTCTAGACTCTCCAGCCAGGGGAAACATCCTCCCTGCATCTACCCTGTCAAGCCCTGTAAGAATTCTGTATGTTTCAATGAGATCACCTCTCATTCTTCTACACTCCAGAGAATATAGGCCTAGTCTACTCAATCTCTCCTCATAGGACAATGCCCCCATCCCAGGAACCAGTCTAGTGAACCTTCGTTGCACTCCCTCTATGGCAAGTGTATCCTTCCTTAGGTAAGGAGACCAAAACTGTACACAATACTCCAGGTGTGGTCTCACCAGGGCCCTATATAATTGCAGTAAGATGTCTTTACTCTTATACTCAAATCCTCTTGTAATAAAGGCCAACATACCATTTGCTTTCCTAATTGCTTGCTGTACCTGCATGTTAACTTTCAGTGATTCATGTACAAGGACACCCAGGTCCCTCTGAACACCAACATTTCCCAATCTCTCACCATTTAAAAAATACTCTGCTTTTCTATTTTTCCTACCAAAGTGGATAACTTCACATTTCTCCATATTATATTCCATTTGCCATGTTCTTGCCCACTCACTTAGCTTGTCTATATCCCCTTGAAGCCTCCTTGCATCCTCCTCACAACTTACATTCCCACCCAGCTTTGTATCATCAGCAAACTTGGATATATTACATTTGATCCCCTCATCCAAATCATTCATATAGATTGTGATTAGCTGAGGCCCAAGCACTGATCCTTGCGGTACCCCACTAGTTACAGCCTGCCAACCCGAAAATGACCCATTTATTCCTACTTTCTGTTTTCTGTCCATTAACCAATCCTCAATCCATGCTAGTATATTACCCCCAATCCCATGAGTCCTAATTTTGTTTAATAACCTCTTGTGTGGCAACTTATCGAATGCCTTCCAAAAATCCAAATACACCACATCCACTGGTTCCCCCTTATCTATTCTGCTAGTTACAACCTCAAAAACTCTAACAGATTTGTCAAACATATTTTCCCTTTCATAAATCCATGTTGACTCTGCCCAATCCAGTATTATTTTCTAAGTGCCCTATTACCACATCCTTAGTAATAGATTCTAGCATTTTCCCTACTACTGATGCCAGGCTAACTGGTCTGTAGTTCCCCATTTCTCTCTCCCTCCTTTCTTAAATACTGGGGTTACATTTGCTACCTTCCAATCCGTGGGAACCATTCTAGAATCAATGGAATTTTGGAAAATGACAACCAATGCATCCACTATCTCTATAGCCACCTCTTTCAAAACCCTAGGATGTAGGCCATCAGGTCCAGGCTTTCAGTTCCATTAATTTCTCCAGTACTATTTTTTTACTAATACTAATTTCTTTCAGTTCCTCATTCTCGCTAGACCCTTGGTTCTCTACTATTTCCGGGAAGTTTTTTGCGTCTTCTTCCATGAAGACAGACAAAAAGAATTTGTTTAATTTCTCAGCCATTTCCTTATTCCCCATTATAATTTCTCCTGTCTCAGCCTGTAAGGGACCCACATTTACTTTTGTTAATCTTTTCCTTTTTACATGCTTTTACAGTCTGTTTTTATGTCTCTCGCTAGTTTACTCTCATATTCTATTTTCCCTTTCTTTATCAATTTCTTGGTCCTCCTTTGCTGAATTCTAAAATCCTCCCAATCCTCAGGCTTACTACTCTTTTTGGCAACATTATAAGCCTCTTTGATCTAATACTATCTTTAACTTCTCTTGTTAGCCACGGTTGGACCACTTTTCCTGTAGGGTTTTTGTGCCTTAAAGGAATGTATATTTGTTGTAAATTATGTATTAATTCTTTAAATGCTAGCCATTGCTTTTCTACCATCATACCTTTTAATGCAGTTTCCCAATCTATCTTCGGCAACTCATACCTACGTAGTTTGCTTTGTTTAGATTTACGACCTTAATTTCGGATTAAACCAACTCACTTTCAAACTCAATATAAAATTTTATCATATTATGGTCACTCTTCCCTAAAGGCCCCTTTACTACAATGTTATTAATTAACCCTTTCTCATTGCACAATACTAGATCTAAAATAGCCTGTTTTTAGTCGGTTCCTCAACATGCTGATCTAGAAAACTATCTTGCATACATTCCATTAATTTGTGCTCCACACTATTACTGCAAATTTGGTTTGCCCAGTCTATATGTAGATTAAAGTTCCCCATGATTACTGTATTACCCTTGTTAGATGAGCCTCTAATTTCCTGATTTATACTCTGCCCTACATTACAACTACTAGTTGGGGGCCTATAAACAACTCCCACCAATGTTTTCTGCCCCTTGCTGTTTCTAAGCTCCACCCAAACTGATTCTACTATTTAATTTTTGGAGCTAAGATCCTTTCTCTCTACTGTCTTTATCCCATCCTCTATTATCAGGGCTACCCCTCCTCCTTTTCCATTTTTCCTATCTCTTCTAAAAGCTTTGAATGAGCTGAAACTTATGGATGGTGGAGGATGGGAGGCTGGCCAGGCCAGTGTTGGAATAGTTGAGTCTGAAGGTGTCAAAGGCACGAATGAGGATTTTAGCGGCAGATGGACTGAGGTAGGATGGAAGTGAGAAATGTTATGGAGGTGGAAGTAGGTGGTCTTTGTGATGGAGAAGATATGGGGTCGGAAGCTCAGCTTATGGATGAATAGTCCAGTTCAGCCTGAGATAGTGGCTGGGGAAGAGCATGGAGTCAGTAGCAAGCATACAGTGTCTGTGGTGCAGGCTGATGATGATGGCTTCGGTCTTCCTAATGTCGAGCTGGAGGAAGTTGTAGCTCATCCAAGACTGGATGTTGGACAAGTGTCTAACAGCACAGATGTAGTGGAGGGGTCAAGAGAGATGATGAAGAGGTAGTGTTGGGTGTCATCAGCGTATATTGTTACCAAGTGCAGCCAAAAGAACTGTAATGCACAGAGTCTACACAGAATCTGTAGGTATCTCACTGGGTAGGGGCATAGGAGCAGGAGTAGGCCATTCAGCTCCTCGAGCCTGTTCCACCATTCAATTAGGTCATGGCTGATCTGTATCTTAACTCCAGGACAGATCAGGAGAATTAACACGTGGTTAAAGGGCTAGTGTGGGAAAAGGAGGTTCCTTTTCATGGGACACTGGCACCAGTTCTGGGACAGGAAGGAGCTTTACTGATGGGACGGGCTCCACCTGAACCGGGATGGGACCCGTGTCCTAGTGGAAAGGGTAAATAGGGAGGTGGCAAATGCTTTAAACTAGTAAGATGGGTGGAGGGATCTACAAGAAACGTAACCAGCCTAATTATAAACAAAACAGGAAAAGAGAGCATAGGAAAGAATAAAGTAAGGGAAGACATTGATGGCAAGGGAATAAATAGAGTTATAGAACAGGAGTCTAGAAAGATGGTTAAACATAAAGTGAGAGGAAATCCTATTAAAAATGAGTTAAACTGTCTGTACAGCAATGCACACAGTGTCCGTAATAAAACAGGGAAGCTGGTGGCAAACATGCATTGCGAGGAACCAGACAGAGTAGGGATTACTGAGACATGGCTACAGAAAATCAGGACTGGGAATTAAACATTGCAGGGTACAACATAATTAGAAAAGATAGAGATGGAAAAAGGGGAGGTGGAGTAGCTGTACTTATTAGGGATAACATAATGGCAATAGAAAAAAGTAACGCAGCTATCAGCAAGACAAAAATAGAATCCATATGGATCGAGATAAAAGGGGCACTAACGTTGCCGGGGCACTAAAAATTAGCACCCCTCCACCTGAAATTCAGTTGTAGTGCCCCAAGCAAGAGGTGGAGCGCTACTGGAAGCGCTCCACCTCCTTCCTGGGGCACTACAACTGAATATCGCGGCGCTACGTGCAACAGCGCCACGTGCGTTGGCATAGAGCGCCGCGGTATTGCAGGCCTCCCTCCCCTGATTAAAGGGGAGGGGCCTAGCGCTGCGTACATCGGGGCCCTGCTAGACCACCGGGGAGCGGGGTGCCGTGAAAACAGCCCAGTACTGAAGAGGAGTGCCGGGCTGAGCGATCGCGGCCGGCACATCGAAGAAAAAGGGGAAGGGGGCAGGTGCTGGCAGTCGGCCAAAATAAATGGCTGCCCGACACCTGCACTTTAAGTCGTGCCGCCACGGCTGCAAAAACGCCACCCTGACCCTGTCGGACATATCGTCCAGCGATAGGTCAGGGGGCGCAACCCAAGTTTGTAGCCGGGGTGTGAGCTGGGCGCTGCGCACAGCGTGACCTTATCGTCGGTGGGGCAGCACCGCGGGGCGCTACCGGGTATTGCCGCTGCTAACCTCCCGTTGAATTTTGCGGGAGGCGTTAGTTGCGCCAAGCCCGGATGCTAGGGGATTTGCGCCCCATTAATGCCCCCCAGGGGCGCTAATGAGAGGCGCAAATCAACCCAATTTTTCCCCCAATAAAAGATCAATCACGCTAATAGGTGTAGTCTACAGACCACCTAATAGTGGAAGGGAGGTAGAGAAAGAAATATGCAGAAAAATGAGTGAAATGAGTAAAAAACATAGAATAATAATCATGGGGGATTTCAACTACCCCGATATTAATTGGACAGAAGAGGTAGGTAAAGGGGATAAGTTCCTCCAATGTCTACAGGACTCCTTTCTAACCCAACATTGAATTTTTTGAAGAGGTAACAGAGAGAGTGGACAATGCTAATGCAGTAGATGTAATTTATCTAGATTTTCAAAAGGCCTTCGATAAGGTACCCCATAATAGACTGATGAACAAGGTCAGAGAATACGGAGTCAGGGGACAAGTAGCATAAGAACATAAGAACATAAGAAATAGGAGCAGGAGTAGGCCAATCGGCCCCTCGAGCCTGCTCCGCCATTCAATAAGATCATGGCTGATCTGATCCTAACCGCCAATCTACTATCTATCACAGAACCATCTCCTGCATCTAACAGAATTGCACACACGAAATAGGAGCAGAATCAGGCTACACAGTCCCTGGGCCCGCTCCACTACCCACAGGGCCATGACCGATCCGAACCTAGACTCATGTCCAAATTCCTGCCCGCTCCCCGTAACCCTTAATGCCCTTTACTTCTAGGAAACTGTCTATTTCTGTTTTAAATTTAATTAATGTTGTAGCTTCTACAGCTTTTTGTGGCAGCATATTCCATGGACCTACCACCCTCTGAGTGAAGTAGTTCCTCCTCATCTCAGTTTTGAAAGAGCAGCCCCTTATTCTAAGACTATGTCCCCTAGTTCTAGTCTCACCCGTCATCGGGAACATCCTCCCCGCATCCACCCGATCCAACCCCTTCACAATCTTATATGTTTCAATAAGATCGCCTCTCATTCTTCTGAACTCCAATGAGTAGAGTCCCAATCTACCCAACCTCTCCTCATATGACCACCCCCTCATCCCCGGGATTAACCGAGTGAACCTTTTTTGCACTGCCTCGAGAGCAAGGATGTCTTTCCTTAAGTAAGGACACCAAAACTGTATGCAGTATTCCAGGTGCGGTCTCACCAATACCTTGTACAACTGAAGCAATACCTCCCTATTTTTATATTCTATCCCCCTAGCAATGAAAGCCAACATTCCATTTGCCTTCTTAATCACTTGCTGCACCTGCATACTAACCTTTTGAGTTTCGTGCACCAGGACCCCCAGATCCCTTTGCACTTCAGTACTCTCCAGTTTCTTGCCATTAAGATAATAAATTGCTCTAGGATTTTTCCTGCCAAAGTGCATCACCTCACACTTTCCAGTGTTGTATTCCATCTGCCAAATCTCTGCCCACTTACTTAGCCTGTCTATGTCCCCTTGCAGGTTTTTTATGTCCTCCTCACTCACTACTTTCCCTCCCATCTTTGTATCATCTGCAAATTTTGATATGTTACACTTGGTCCCTTCCTCCAAATCGTTAATATAGATTGTGAAGAGTTGGGGACCCAGCACTGACCCCTGTGGAACACCACTAGTTACTGATTGCCAGTCTGAGAATGAACCATTTATCCCAACTCTTTGCTTTCTGTTAGATAGCCAATCCTCTATCCATGCCAGAATATTACCCCCAATTCCGTGATTTTTTACCTTAAGCAATAATCTTTTGTGTGGCACCTTGTCAAATGCCTTTTGGAAGTCTAAATACACTACGTCCACTGGTTCCCCTTTATCCACTCTATATGTTACTTCCTCAAAGAACTCCAGCAAATTTGTCAAACATGACTTCCCCTTCGTAAAACCATGCTGACTTTGTCCTATTAAATTATGATTATCCAAATGTCCTGTTACTGTTTCCTTAATAATGGACTCCAAAATTTTACCTACCACAGATGTTAGGCTAACCGGTCTATAGTTACCAGCAGAATGGATTGCTGGCTGGCTTCAAGACAGAAAGCAGAGAGTAGGAGTAAAGGGTAGCTATTCAGAGTGGCAGAAGGTGGGTAGTGGTGTTCCACAAGGATCAGTGCTGTGACCACTGTTATTCACAATTTATATTAACGACTTAGACATTGGAAACAAAAACACAATTTCTAAATTTGCGGATGACACCAAATTGGGGGGGATAGTCAATACTGAGGAGGACTGCAACAAATTACAGGAGGACATTAATAATCTTGCAGAATTGGCATATAATTGGAAAATGAAGTTCAACACAGATAAATGTGAAGTATTACATTTTGGTAGGAAGAATAGGGAGGTCACTTATCACTTGGAGGGTGCGAGTCTCGGTGGGAGAGAGGAAAAAAGGGATCTCGGTGTAAAAATACACAAATCACTAAAAGTTGCGACACAGGTTAGCAAGGCCATAAAAAAAGCAAACCAAGCACTAGGGTTTATTTCTAGGGGTATAGAATTGAAAAGTAGGGAAGTTATGCTAAACCTGTATCGAACCTTGTTTAGACCACACTTAGAGTACTGCGTACAATTCTGGTCGCCATGTTATAAAAAGGATATAGAGGCACTGGAGAGGGTGCAGAGAAGATTTACAAGGATGATACCAGAAATGCGAGGGTATACATATCAGGAAAGGATCAACAGGCTGGGTCTCTTGTGAGGCGGGACAATTGAGCGATTTTGCCCGAATTGGGCACTTGATTCCCAGCGTGTGCGAACCCCTGCCCCAATGATTCTTTTGGTCCTGAAACTCGCCTCTGATGACGTCATCTATGCAGCTGCATTTAAGGCCTGCAAGAAGCCTTGGTTCATTTTCTGCCTTACAACTTTTTGATTAGCCTTCTGAGGGATTAGGGCTCCAACCATGGCAAGCTCCAGATCAAAGTGTGCACCCTGTTTTGATGAGGACTCCCTCCAAGCTCTGGTGGAGGGAGCAAGAGCTAATAAGGAAGTGCTGTTTCCTTCTTGTAGGAGGAAAAAACCTCCCCAACAGACCAAAGCTGTGTGGCTGCAAGTGGCACAGGAGGTCAGTGCCATCTCAATGTGTAGCAGAACCTGGCTGCAGTGCAGAAAGAGGTTTAATGACCTTCTCCGCACAGGAAAAGTGAGTATTCCATCACCATGACCCTCAATCTGCTTCCCATCGCCTCTCATCACCAGCACTCTGCATTGTCAACCTCCTCCTCCACATCCCACTTCACCCTTACATCCCTGCACCCTTAACCATTCCCTCTCTCTGTATGTTCACATTCACTTAACTATTTGACTATGCAGCCCTCACACTCCCTATCACTGTGATGCTATGGCAACAACTTACAACACACAGGGAGGGCCCTTGGTCTTGGGACCTCACTCCATTTTTGTGTCCTTCTAAGCATCTATGCTATGGATTCTCTACATTCACTCCTTCATTCTCATTCAAACTCCACTTGTGTCCCTCATTTCAGGAAAAGAGAGCCCACAATAAGAGTGAAAGGGTGAGGACAGGAGGAGGGCCACCCTCAATAGCCCAGTTCACCAGTACAGAGGAGGCGGCCCTGGAGATCGTGGGAGTCGAGGAGGATGCGCAAGTGGGGGATGGACAGGCGCATCAGAGCAAGCTGGTGACAGAATAGTTTTTATCTCTCTCATTGACATTGCATGAGTGACTGATAGTGATTCTGATGCTGTAACAGATTGACTTATGATAATCTGCACACTTCAATGTGCATGCAACATTTATCTCACATATCTAACTCTTTCCTTTACTCCCCCACAGGACCATCGACAGCCCCCCTCCCCACTGTCCAGGAGGAACAGCCTGAGCCACCAGACTCCTCAGAGGAAGCTCCAACCTCTGAGGGCGCAGTATCAGCAGAATTAAGCGCACCCAGCACCAGCGCAGAGACTCACACCTCGGTGGGACCTTCGGGAGATAGAGTAGTGTTGTCACCTGGTGTATCACAGCTCACAATGAGCATCAGCAGGTGGTGGAGACAGGGACAGCAGTGGAGAGTCCTCATTGGAGGGTGCAGGAGTTTCCCAGCTCGGCTCAGCTGCATGTCGACCCTGTGCCTCCGGGTCCATCCAGAATGAGAGCGGTGTTGGAACTCCAGGAACAGGTGCAGAAGTCTCTGGCAGGTTTTGTCTCCAGGGTTGCTGCGAGTGTGGAGCGAATGGAGGAGCCCATCGCGAATATGAGCAGAGCCTTTGTGGAGGCATTGGCGCATGAACGCATCACCATGGAAAGGATGGCAACCTCCGTGGAAAGGATGGCAACCTCCGTGGAAAGGATGGCAACCTCCGTGGAAAGGATGGCTACCTCCGTGGTAAGGCTGGCTACCGTAGAGGAGAGGATGGCTACGGTAGAGGAGAGGATGGCTATGGCCATGGAGGAGCTAAGTCGCCAGGATCTTGAAAACATGGTCATTGCTCAGAATAGACTGACATCTCTTGAGGAGCGATGGTCAGCTATTGAGCAGAGAAACCAGACCTTCATGGAAATCCTCTGGAGTAGGACTTTCAGTGCAGAAACAGGTCCACATGGCCCCCCTGAGGTGCAGCAAGGTGCTGCCAAACCACTTCCTAGCTCTGAAGTGGGGCTGACCCATGAGAGGGATGTTGGTGGCAGAGAACAACGAAGTGAGGGCTCCTCTCCAAGCGCTCACACGACCAGTCATTGTGGAGACAAAATCCCTTCTTCACACTGAGGACGCCCTCCATCGTGTTGTGTGGCACTACCACCATGCTAAATGGGATAGATTCAGAACAGATCTAGCAGCTCTAAACTGGGCATCCATGAGGCGCTGCGGGCCATCAGTAGCAGCAGAATTGTATTCCACCACAATCTGAAACCTCATATCCCTCACTCTACCATTACCATCAAGCCAGGGGACCAACCCTGGTTCAATGAGGAGAGCAGAAGAGCATGCCAAGAGCAGCACCAGGTGTACCTAAAAATAAGGTGCCAACCTGGGTAAGCTGCAACACAGGACTACATGCAAGCTAAAAAGCGGAAGCAGCATGCTATAGACAGAGCTAAGCGATTCCACAATCAACAGATCAGATCAAAGCTCTGCAATCCTGTCACATCCAGTCGTAAATGGTGGTGGGCAATTAAACAAATAATGGGAGGAGGAGGCTCCATGAATATTCCCATCCTCAATGATAGCAGAGCCTAGCACGTGAGTGCAAAAGACAAGGTTGAAGCGTTTGCAACCATCTTCAGCCAGAAGTGCCAAGTGGATGGTCCATCTCAGCCACCCCCTTAGGTCCCCACCACACAGAAGCCAGTCTTCAGCCAATTCGATTCACTCCACATGATATCAAGAAACCACTGAGCGTACTGGATACAGCAAAGGCTGTGGGCCCCCGACAACATCCTGGTTGTCGTGCTGAAGACTTGTGCTCCAAAACTAGCTGCGCCTCTAGCCAAGCTGTTCCAGTACAGCTACAACTACCCGACAATGTGGAAAACTGCCCAGGTATGTCCTGTCCACAAAAAGCAGGACAAATCCAACCCGGCCAATTACCGTCCCATTAGTCTACTCTCAATCATCAGCAAAATGATGGAAGGTGTCGTCGACAATGCTATCAAGCAACACTCACTCACCAATAACCTGCTCACTGATGCTCAGTTTGGGTTTCGCCAAGACCACTCTGCTCCCGACCTCATTACAGCCTTGGTCCAAACATGGACAAAGGAGCTGAATTCCAGAGGTGAGATGAAAGTGACTGTCCTTGGCATCAAGGCAGCATTTGACCGAGTGTGGCATCAAGGAGACCTAATAAAACTGAAGTTAATGGGTATCAGGGGGAAAACTTTCCACTGGCTGGAGTCATACCTAGCACAAAGGAAGATGGTTGTGGTTGTTGGAGGTCAATCATCTTAGCCCCAGGACATTGCTGCAGGAGTTCCTCAGGGCAGTGTCCTAGGCTCAACCATCTTCAGCTGCTTCATCAATGACCTGCCCTCCATCATAAGGTCAGAAGTAGGGATGTTCGCTGATGACTGCACAGTGTTCAGTTCCATTCACAACTCCTCAGATAATGAAGCAGTCCATGAATACAGCAGGAACTTGATGACATTCAGACTTGGGCTGATAAGCGGCAAGTAACATTCACGCCACACAAATGCAAGGCAATGACTATCTTCAGCAAGCGAGAGTCTAACCACCGCTCCTTGACATTCAACAGCATTGTCATCACCAAATCCCCCACCATCAACATCCTGGGGGTCACCATTGACCAGAAAATTAACTGGACCAGCCACATAAATACTGTGGCTACAAGAACAGGTCAGAGGCTGGGTATTCTTCAGCAACTGTCTCACCTCCTGACTCCCCAAAGCCTTTCCTCCATCTACAAGGCACAAGTAAGGAGTGTGATGGAATACTCTCCACTTGCCAGGATGAGTGCCGCTCCAACAACACTGAAGAAGCTCAACACCATCCAGGACAAAGCAGCCGGCTTGATTGGCACCCTATCCACCACCTTAAATGTTCACTCCCTGCACCACCGGCACACCGTGGCTGCAGTGTGTACCATCTACAAGACTGCACTGCAGCAACTCACCAAGGATTCTTCGACAGCACCTCCCAAACCCGCGACCTCTTCCACCTAGAAGGACAAGGGCAGCAGGTGCTTGGAACACGATTACCTGCAAGTTCCCCTCCTAGTTACACACCATCCTGACTTGGAAATATATCGCAGATCCTTCATTGTCGCTGGGTCAAAATCCTGGAACTCCCTCCCTAACAGCACTGTGGGATTGTGAAGGAATAAGACATATAACCTATTCGGAAAAATACACTGGCCCGGATATTCTGCTCGGAGGCTTCCTGTGGGCGGAAGCCCCCGACCTGCAAAAAAGAACCGCACCGACCTTAATGCTCTGGGCTCACGTAAACTTCTGATGTAATCCTGAGGACTCCTGGGCAGCGTATGATGTCACGCCGCCCAGGAGCGCAGCATGCGTGGAGCCTAGGGCTTCGAGCGTAGGGGAGACCCGCCCTCAAAAGTTATATTTGCATAGGCCACGCCCCCAATTTTTAAAAACTCTTCAGAAGCATTGGCAACTGAAAGTAGCTGCAAAACTCAATGGTAAGTTGTTTCTTTATAGTTTTTTTGAATCTTTTGTAAACTTTTAGAAACTTTTAAAGACTTTTACATGGATTTGAAGAATCTTAAATAGTTTTAAAGAGATTTGAAGCAATTTAAAGAGTTTTAAAAGACCTGAAAACATTTTTTTCATTCATTTTAATGAATCAGCAAAGTGAAATGGAAGGACTGAGCACAATTCACATGATTAAGAGAGCTCAGAGTTTCAGTGACGATGACATCAGCACATTCCTCAATGAGGTTGAGGCGAAGCGCCCGCAGATCCTTGGGAATGAGAAGTCCAGGGCACCGTGCAAAGGATAGACGACAGTTTGGTCAGAAGTTGCCCAGGCTGTCAGCGCGAACTCCACCATTCCACGGGCAGCAGAACAATGCCATTACTTTGACTCCCGCAGAACCGCCCTTACCTGCTCCCAGCGCAGAAACAGTGCAGGCTCACGAGACAGCAGCTCCACCAGTCCTGATGCAAGTAAACGTTGCCTTTCAGCAACAGCGGCAGCAGCAGCAACCCTGTCACGAGGCAATTGCTGAAGGGCAAGAGATGGCACACAGGGGCCTTTCAATTGGCAGCAGAGGGCTCCGGTCACGGGGAAGGGGAAAGCACAGAAGACAGTAGGTTGTCACCTTTTGCACAATCCACCTCCTTTGGCCCACAGGCACAGATGCGAGGGGGCACATCGTTCAATTCTTTAATGCTTTGTTTTATTTAAATGTTAAATGTTGTCGTTGCTTTTTTTATTGAAATATGACTGAAAGTGTATGTAACCGTTTCGTTTAAAATGCACAGCCTCTAGTCACTTTGAAAAAACTTTCAACATTTTTATTTGCAAAAATATTTAAAATTACAACTGTTTGAAAATTAGAAAATAGCTAGTTTCCATCTTGAATGTTTTTATTGCACTAAGAATCCAAAAAAGTCACTTTAAACTGTTTACAAATTTTATTCAAAAAAATTATGTTTGCGAATGTTTGAAAAGTAGAAAACAGCTAGTTAACATTTAAAAGTTAAAAACTAAGAACATCAAAACTGAACCTCAAAAGTCTTTGATGCTGCAATAAAAGTTCACTGCTTCACTTTAAATTGTGTCTGTTCCTTTCTTTGCCTTGCTGGGGGAGGGGGAGGTACAAGGCAACACTATCATCACCTCGTGAAGGTGTTGGCTACTAGCAGTTCCCGAGCAGCCTTACTTTCAGCAGCACTTGGCTCCTCCCCATCAGGCCTGGCCACAGGCACATTGGCATCATCCATGTCCTCCATTTCAGCAGGGAGCTCCTCTGCAGGGTTAAGGGTCAGTCCTTCCCGCAGGGCAAAGTTATGCAAAGCACAACAGGCCACCACAATCCTTGCCACTTTCAGAGGAGAATACTGCAAGGTCCCCCCTGACCTGTCCAGGCACCGGAAGCGTGATTTCAGAACCCCGATTGTCCTCTCCACCACTTGCCGTGTGGACACGTGTGCCTGGTTGTATCTCTCCTGAGCCTCATTATTGGTCTTGCGGTAGGGAGTCATCAGCCATGGTCTTAGCGGGTAGCCCTTGTCGCCCAATATCCATGCGGATCCTGGAGGCAATGTGCTGAGGGTGCCATATAAGTCCGAGTTACGGAGGACGAAGGAGTCATGAGCACTTCCCCGGTAATCTGCATTCACGTTTAGGATCCTGAGGTGCGCATCACAGACTATCATGTCATTCAATGAATGAAACCCCTTCCTGTTCATGTATGTCACAGATGCATCCAGTGGTGCCTTCAATGCAACATGGGTTCCATCGATGGCCCCAATCACTTTGGGGAATCCAGCAATGCTATAAAATGCAAGGGCCATCTCCTTTTGATGGCGAGTGTCAAAGTCTATGAACTCTGAAGCCCTACAGAAAATGGCATCTGTGACCTGGTGAATGCAGGCCAACGCAGCACTCTGGGAGATGTTGGAAATGTCATCGGTGCCTGCCTGAAATGACTCACTTGCAAAGAAGTTCAATGCTGTGGTTACCTTTATGTTCACTGACAAGGCAGTGCGGGTCTTCGAGCGTGATTGAAGGTCTTCCTTTAACATGTCACATAGTCGGCCGATTGCCTCTATACTGAAGCGCAGCCTCCTTACACACAACTCCTCTGACAGCATCTCAAATGACAGCCTCTCCCTGTACACTCTCTGGGGTGGGTAGTAGTTCCTCCTGATCAGGAGACGCTGATGGTTCCTCAGTCTTCTTTGTTGTTCCCTGGCGTTTCCAATTCTCTGATGCACAATCGCACCGAGGATCAGGGCAACATCGTCAAAAAGCATGTTTCTCCCTCACAGGCTTCCTCTTTAAACAGATGAAGTGCTTGTAAGGAAAAAATGGAAAGAGTTGGAAAAGTAATTTTAATAAAGTGAGTGGCTAGAAAATCACGTCGGGCTCTGGTGGGAAACGTACGGTATCGGATTGGGAACACGTCACACCCGCCTGACGAATATCACGGCCCAAGATGATTTTCGAAGAACTTTAACATTTTCACAAAGTCATACATATAATTTTTAAAGGGCATGGAAAAGTTAACATATAACTAATTGATATTTTCTGGCATAATTTTTTAAAACTTCAGTAAATGTTAAATAATTCATTTTTAAACAGTCATTTTCACATTTAAGAAAATGAAATCTAATTCAATAGAATGATTACCTTGCACACAGCAAGAGTTGCTCTTTATAACTACACTACTCGAAACAAGATCCAAAACCGTTTTTAACAAATTAAAGTTGATAAAAACTTACCTCAGGCTTTCTACAAAGAACTTTGCTCACTTTCACAATTAAAAATGTTCCGTTTCCAAGCCCACTGCTGAAAGAGTTCTTCTTCCTGGAACTTCTTCCGGGAGAATGCAGGCTGTACGCCTGCTTTTACTAGGCGCAGCTGTTTCGGACGTACCTGGACTCAAGCATTTGAGAAAAAATCGGAACTTTGCGCCGGTAGCGCTGCCTATCCTGCGCATGCGTTTGATCTGTCAAGCCCTTTCTTGACAGATCGTAAATGCCGGTTTCCAGCGCATGCGCTGTGCATGCCTGAAACTGGCATTTCCGACGTCCCTACGGGTGATTACACAGCGCGTACCCACCCGTAGGGATTGGAATATCTGGGTCATTATCTTATGAAAGAATTCTGGCCTTATTAAAACATGACTTTGTACCTTGGGGATCAAAGGTATTTGATATTGATGGATATCCTGTATAGAAAACTTTAAGAA
The DNA here is from genome assembly GCA_030390025.1 of Squalus acanthias. Taxonomy (NCBI): domain Eukaryota; kingdom Metazoa; phylum Chordata; class Chondrichthyes; order Squaliformes; family Squalidae; genus Squalus; species Squalus acanthias. The sequence goes on from CM059433.1 coordinate 105,852,646, forward strand.
CTGTAATACTGTAGTGAAGTTAAGATTTAAAAGTAAGATTCTCTGTTAATAGTAAGATAGCATTTTTTCTCTTCTTAGAACTGTTAACGTTGTGATTGACTGATTCACCAACTGTAAATTGCATGTCGGTTCTTTTAATAAATCTCTATATATTTTTAGAATTGTCTCACTTAAGTCTTCTGTATCAATAACTCGCAAACTCAATCACTGTACACTCTTTGGTGAAGAGTTACAGAATTCTGAAGGAGTTCTCCGGACCCTCATAATATCTGGGACGTTACAGTCTAGCTAAACTTATTAAAAGTGCTATCTGGAGGATGGTAACATTCTCAGGTTGTTCCTTTCCTTTAGGGAGAGATAGCCCGGACCTTTAGACCCAATTAAGCATCTTTAGGATTCGGCTACCTCAAACTTTAGTTGAAAGTGAACGTCTGAGAAATACGCCTGACCCGGGATAGCCCCAAAGGGGCTAGGACTAGTAAAAATCCCTTCAGTTGGTGACCAACATGTGTGTTAACGAGTTGATACAGAACCCTATACTTACATTTATATCTATATCCATCTTGTAGATTGTTATGTATAGAAGGAGTGTTTTACTGACAGTGGCACTAAGACCCAGATTTAAGTCTCTAGCGACGACAAGTCCCTGATCAGGCCTTGTAGAACTTAATTCAGAACTCCCTCAATATACCATTGAGGTCTGGAAATTTCTTATAAAGTTCATATTAAATCCTAACCAAGGTTAGGACCTGACAAAATGGCAAACCCTGCCGGAAATGGCCAAGTCTTTTTATTAGGAAATTCAAACGATTGCTTTATTGGGAGAAATAATCCTATCCCTGTACCTCCACAAGACCAAGTAATAATTTTTGATGGATTGTCAATGACGATTAAAAAGGGACATCCCAACAATCCTCAGCTGGGATGGGGATAGTAGTAGGGACTTTTCGAGATTCCTATTCTTTTTATCCAAAAGAATTACTGTCCATACCCCTTGGCCATAAGACAGCACAATATGCTGAAGCCGCAGCACTATGGTATGCTTTAGAAAAGGCAAACCCTATTAAACCCACATTAATCTGTACAGATAGTGACTATTGTAAAAGAGCATATGACCAAGATCTAGTTTTCTGGGAACAAACAAACTTTACCAATCATAAGGGTAAACCCATAAAACATAAATCATTCGAGGATGGAGAAACAGAATTGTCAGGTGATTCATGTAAACGGGCATACCACTGGGACAGTACACTCAAAAGGCAACAGTCTTGCAGACGAACAAGCGAAATGAGGGGCCTGCCATTATTAGTGTTATCATTAGGGCAGAATGGGCAGCTAATCGGGATGAGGAACTGATTCAGCTATTAGACCCAACAAAAGAGAATCCACCAGGATATCCATTAAAGTACTTTTACTCGGAAACCCCTACTGGTATTGTACTAGTTAAGTTGCCCAAGGGAAACCGAGAGGTACCCCCGAGACACAAACGAGAATAGCTTGTAAATGAAGCTCACGAGGGCATAGGTCAAGCACATTGTGGTGCCAGAACAACATTCTGCAAATTGACGCCCTTATATTGGTGGCCAGGCATGCTTAAGGTCTGTAAAACATACGTGGCAAATTGTGAGCCATGCAATTTAACCAATAAGTCATCACTAATTAAGCCACCACCATTGGCTCCTATGAAAGCTGATGAACCAATGGGAAAATTCTTTACTGACTTCAGTGGACCACTTGCCCCGTCTTTGGGATACAGACATGTTCTTGTTTGTGTTGATGGATGCACTTCCTTCTGCTGGTTGGTCCCCACAAAAACTGTTTTGGAAAACGCATACGCCAATGCTATTACTGACATAATTACTGTAGCTGATGCACCCAAAATCTTACACTCCGATCAAGGCAGAGCCTTTGTCTCCAAGGTCTTTAAAGACTACTGCGAACAAAGGGGGATTGGGTTAGAGCACAGCACGCCACGTCATCTGCAATCAGCGGGGCTGGTCGAACGTAAAAACCAGTAAGTAAAAAAGCTATTGGTCAAACTGTTGAGAATCAGGGGAAATAAGTGGACCACCATCATACCGGAGGTGAAACTATCACTTAATAATGTGCCCACATCTGCATCAGGGACAGTGTCCCCTAAAACTCCATATTATTTAATGTATGGGGTTGAGATGCAGACACCGCTTACCCATGGTTCTTTTATTGCCTCTACACTCTCTGATTCCTTGACCCGACAGTGACAGTTAGATTTAAAAAAAGAAGTAACAGAGGAGATACATCAAATTGATCAGAGGATAAGGGAGACAAATAGGCAGAAGAAATTTACAAACAAAGCATGGCAACCCCTAGCAGGAGAATGGGTAAAGGAAAAGAAGTTCGAGCAAAAACCTGGTTTAAGACCTAAGTGGAAAAAACCTGTTCAAATACGTTCCGTTATTAACAAAAGAACTGTTGAAATACATATTAATCTGCCGAATGGCAAGCGCATTCTTAAAACTGCCTCCATAGATAATATAAAAAGATGTCCTGTGGGATACCGAAATGGAGGAACGATACAAGGTGCAGTCGTACACTGTCTTCCAAGACCCAGCTTGGAGCACGACACAGGAAATGGATGCGATCGAAGTACTGACGACGGTCAGCCAGACAGTGTCGCCGACTCCTCCACACGATGCTTGGCAACGTCTCAGAAATTGGATTCACAAAAAGCCACAACCAAAACAAGTAAAGACCAATAAGTTACTTTAACAAAGGAGGAAAACACTGCGGATGGAGAAGGAATCAACTGAGCTTCTGGCAAGGCCTTTAAGAAAACAAGAATCTGTCCTCACACTGGATCAATGGAACAGCGTGTCAAGTATCAGCCAGTTCCAAATGACGTCTCCTTGACTTGTATGAATAACTCACCTCTACGGAACGTACATCTGCCAATTGGACATTCTAATTACATGTTGTTTAGCTAATTGCATGACAATGTACCTAACATTCTTTTAATTTCTGTTCAATTTAAAATAAGGCAAAACATTGTCCTGGGATGACTTAAAGGAATTTTAATGTAGCACATGATTAGGCGCTTGTGAATCTTGTGAAATTAATGTACTATTGTAACCTTATATGAAGCATTGACTAAACCCTGCCCTTGATGCTCGAGCTCATTTTTTGGTCAAGAGGGGGGTGTGAAGGAATAAGCCCTATAACCTATTCAGAAAAATATACTATCTTATGAAATAATTCTGGCCTTATTAAAACATGACAAACTGGGTTTGGAAATTTAGAAACCTAACTATGAAATAGCTATGAAAGAATTCTGGCTATTGAGATAAGACAGTTGTTGACCCTGAATAAATAACCTTATTGAAACAGAAGGTGCATGGCTCCGACAGGCTGACCTTTGGCAATAAAAACAATGGTTCACCCTGGATAAGGTGTTCTAATTGAAACTTCATAAAGATGGCACATAAGATAAGAAACATCTGCCATCATAAAGATGACATAAAATAAGGAACACCTGCCCTTCACACCGTTCTATATGGTAAACTCAGAACACCTGGAGATGAGACAAGATTCTGGAATATTACAAGCTGATGTGGCAGTAAGAATTGCAGAGGTCGGCAGAAAGATGAATAGGGTTAATTAACTTGCATCAGCAGAAACTTTAAAGGAAATACCACTGAAAAAGGGTATAAATATTGAAGTCTCAAATGGGATATCAGACTCGCTTTAATCGGGCAAAGCGATTCTCAACCACAGAGGCAGCTCTGTGGTCTCCAACACTTTGTGCCTCGGGGATCAAAGGTATATGATATTGATAGATATCCTGTATAGAAAACTTTAAGAACTGTAATACTGCAGCGAAGTTAAGATTTAAAAGTAAGATTCTCTGTTAATAGTAAGATAGTATTTTTTCTCTTTTTAGAACTGTTAACATTGCGATTGACTGATTCACCAACTGTAAATTGCATGTCGGTTCTTTTAATAAATCTCTATATATTTTTAGAATTGTCTCACATAAGTCTTCTGTATCAATAACTCGCAAACTCAATCTCTGTACACTCTTTGGTGAAGAGTTACAGAATTCTGAAGGAGTTCTCCGGACCCTCATAACATCTGGGATGTTACAGTCTAGCTAAACTTATTAAAAGTGCTATCTGGAGGACGGTAACATTCTCGGGTTGTTCCTTTCCTTTAGGGAGAGATAGTCCAGACCTTTAGACCCAATTAAGCATCTTTAGGATTCAGCTACCTCAAACTTTAGTTGAAAGTGAATGTCTGAGAAATACTCCTGATCCGGGATAGCCCCAAAGGGGCTAGGACTAGTAAATATCCCTTCAGGATTACCTTCACCACAAGGACTGCAGCTGTTCAAGAAGGCAGCTCACCACCACTTTCTCAAGGGCAATTAGGGGTGGGTAATAAATGCTGGCCTTGCCAGCGACGCCCACATCCCAGGAACAAATTAAAAAAAAATACCCTTGCCTAACAAAAATCTATCAATCTCAGTTTTGACATTTTCAATTAATCTAGCCTCAACAGCTTTTTGGGAGAGAGAGTTCCAGATTCCCACTACCCTGTGTGTGAGGAAATGCTTCCTGACACCATCCCTGAATGTCTTAGCTCTAATTTTAAGGTTGTGCCCCCTCGTTCTGGACTCTCCCACCAAAATAAATAGTTTCTCTCTATCTACCATATGAAATCCTTTAACACCTCAATTCATTTTCTATACTCAAGGAAATACAAGCCTGGACTATGCAACCTGTCCTCATAATTTAACCCTTTTAGCCCCGGTATCATTCTGGTGAATCTGCGAATAGATGAGGAACAGGAGGGGGCCAGGGGCTGATCCTTGGCGGACACCAGAGGTCACAGTGAGGGGGTATGGAACCATTGCTAGGGATGCTCTGACTATGATTGGAGAGGTAAGAGTGGAACCAAGTGAGGGCAGACCCACTGAGCTGGACAATGGAAGAGAGGCATTAGAGGAGGATGGTGTGGTCGACTATGTCAAAAACTGCAGAGGACAAAAAGAATGTGATTGGATAATGCAACACTTTAATAGTCACATAGAATGTCGTTCATTTTTGGTTAGGATCAATTAGGTGCTGTGGGAGGGGATGAAAACCTAATTGGAGATTCAATCAGGGAGTTGCAAGAGGGATAGGCATGGATTTGGGAGGCAACAACATATTCTAGTTATTTGGAGAAGAAAGGGAGGTTGGAGATGGGGCGGTAGTTTGCAAGGACAGAGGGGCCGAGCGTGTTATTTTTGAGAACGCAGTTAATGACAGTAATTTTGAAAGGAAGGGGGACGAGGTCTTGTAGTCAAAGTGAGATCAATAAGTAACAGTACATATCTCATCATATCAGACATTTTCCCATGCTAACCTAACCTACCATGCGCACCCACTAGTTCTGACCTCATTCTGTCTTCCTGAACTCATGATTCCCATATTCTCCGAGGCATGCACCAGCTTGCTTTGCCCCTGCTTAATCGTCACTCACTCACATTAGAACAGCCATTCAAAGTGGAAGGAAATGGTATCTATTTACATGCCTGTGGAATCAACCTTTAAGTACTCAAAGAGTTTGTTCCCTATAAAAATAGTGTTTAACAATATTTTCTCCATTATTGCCTGATGCCTCCACATGCACCAATATATCATTGGTCATTAATTTTCAGTGTCATATTCTGCATGATAATAAAAATCAATGGTTATTCCATCGATGTTCCAACAACAGCAGAAAATTAAAACCTAGTCCGAGTATAGTATATAACTCCAGATGACTGCATGACATAAATACACAGAAAATGCACCCCTGATATTTGGCAAAAATTGACATAAAAACTTCACCACCCTGCTAAAGCTGTGTTGGAAAATGCACTTTTACACCTCAGATCTGCCCTCATGGGCTGCTTTTGTATTTCCCCCTGTAGGCTTGTCTCATTGCCTCTCACGATACCGATGCAGCATCAGCTTTGAGTCATACTGTAGCTGGTTGCTTCAATTAATTAATGTCATTTTAAATTCCAGTATTTATCAATTAAGGGGGAACATTTTCTCCATTCACTATTTGTAACAAACAGTAATCCCCAGACAGCGTTTATGATTTTGCTATAAATGAAGGCAATCTTGCCCCCCCCTCCATTCCCATATGACATGAAAAATGCTAAATCAATAGGTCACAAGGTCAAATATAATCGCAGTCAGCAATCAGTAGTTGTGGTATATAACATGCTAGCTGTGTAGTCATATTGGAAGGTCACTGTCATTCTGCGCCAAATATGATTGGCCTGGAATCCCTCCCTCACATAGTTACTAGAAGAACATTTGAATCAATTTTGAGCAAGCAGTTTTTGCAAAATGCACAATTTATTTGGTTATTGATAAAAATATAAAATATTTATGGGCTAGATTTTCCACCCATCTCTCTTCTGCATCAATACCGTAAAAAATAATCTCCATGTTTAACAGTTTCACATAAAACTAATTGTTTACTTCGAGATACATGACCATAAAATGTAATATTTTAAAAACCAAATCGTTTCTTTTCTTGTTTTACAGACAAAGTCATTTTGACCCTGGGTGTAATCTGTTTTGAAACATTTTGCATTGTAAATAAGGGTGTTAACTTGTTTTGACTTCAGCAGGTCAAATGCAGAGTTAACTTGCAAAACTAACGTTGCTGGATTGTGCATTAGCTGATGAAACAGTTGTTTTACATTGATACCCCAGTTCAGGGGTGTCCAACTGTGTTTCTACAGCTACATGCTATCCCCAAACCCTTACAATCCAGCCCTTGAAACCCTGGCAAATCAGTTGTATTTGTGCTTTTTTTTTTACTGATTTGTTGATTACTTTTTTTAATTTGTTCATGGAATGTGGGCGTCACTGGCAAGGCCAGCATTTATTGCCCATTCCTAATTGCCTTTGAGAAGGTGGTGGTGAGCTGCCTTCTTGAACCGCTGCAGTCCGTGTGGTGAAGGTACTCCCACAGTGCTGTTAGGGAGGGAGTTCCAGGATTTTGACCCAGCGACGACGATACATTTTGTGGCTCTGGAGGTTTGGAAAGGACTGTTTTAGTGTTGTTCCTTATTGGTAGATAAATTTTAAATCAGCAGTTTTTCCATGTCCCCAAACCACTAGATGATTAAAGGGGGATTTACCATGACTTGGTGAGCGAAGTAGCCCAGAACTGCTCCCCGTCATTAGGGTTGCCAACCCTCCAGTATTGCCCTGGAGTCTCCAGGAATTAAAAGCTAATCTCCAGGGCACTGCTGTGAGAAACTCAGGAGAAAAATCGTAAGAGTGTTAAAAAATTGTGGGTTTTTTAAAATTTTCTTTGAACACTTTTTTTTACTCGTTACAACAAAAAATTGAACATGGGGAAAAAAGGCTGCTTGACTAACAGTCAGGAATCATCCAATCAGGTAACGAAGAGTCTATTTGCTTTCCAATTGGTGTGGGAAGGCGGGGCACCACGAGGATGGACATGTCGGACGACCAATGGCGGGAGTGTGGGGGCGGGGAGGTTGGAGGCAGGAGGTCATGTGATGACACCTCCAGGAATATGTCCAACCAGAGTTGGCAACCCTACTCATCAGGTTCATCACAATGATCGTGTGCAAGCAATACAATGATGCTGTTGCAATGTGATGCCGTTTATTGATATAAAACACTTCACTGGTAACGCGGGTGATGCAATTGCATTGTGTTTTTACACAAAAGTGGGAAATATTCAGAGGGAATGCTGACTCTATTATCAAGCATCATTGAATTTTTATTAAAAGGTATATGGGGGAAAAGTTCGATCATGCTACTTTTAGTGCCCCGAAAAAGTTAGCACCCCTGCACCGTAAATTGAGTGCTAGTGTCCCAAGCAGGAGGCGGGGCGCTACTGGAAGCGCTCCCCCTCCTTCCTGGGGTGCTGCCATTCAATATCATGGCACTACGTGCAACAGCGCCACGTGCGTCGGCACGTAATGCCGCGGTATTGCAGGCCTCCCTCCCCTGTTTAAAGGGGAGGGGCTTAGTGCAGCATGCACCAGGGCCCTGCTGGACCACCGGGGAGCGGGGTGCCAGGAAAACAGCCCGGGGCACTAACGGGAGGCGCAAAGCAACCCAATTTTTCCCCCATAATAGGCAACTTCACAGTGATCTTTAAGCTTGTGTGTTGGATTGAAGGAGTATGCATAGTATAATGTAGAGTGGTAAGTATTAATAGAACTCTTTTTTAACATTAACTGGTATAACAACAGGTAAATTTACCCAGGAGCTGAGAATCCAGGAGGAATGGATAGCACCATCACTCTGATATTTCAGAAGGCTAACACCATCCACACATTGGAAAGCAAGACAACCAGTTTATCCACACCAGCTCGTAAGGACAAGGTCATATAAATTCCGAAAACATTGCTAACTACAAACAATAGACTTTAATCTATTCAATAAACTGGTGTTCTAATGCTGTTAACGCGTCAGCTATCTAAGGAGTCTAAACTTAAATTAATCTCACCAATTTATATCAATCTTGGACACTGCTCGCAATTGGAAATTTATAAGCGGCAAGCAGTTAATGCTGAATTACTGTGACATAACTGAACTGCCTTTGTGACCTTTTATTTAATCAATGAATCCTACCTACGAATTGTCTAACTGCTGCTAACCGGGGGTTGAAATTTGTGTTGCGCAGCAGTGCAAAACTACAATTGAAAAGAAAATCGGCGGAATTCAAAATGGGCTGCCGATTCGCTACCACCTGTTACTGCACCACGTCCAAAGATGAATTTATACCCCTATGATTCTAAGGTTAATAAACAATTGTTAGATTATTAATTTGTTGTCTGACTTCTTCTGTGGTAAGTGGTAAGAAAGGGTAAATTAATTAATTCAGCAGCTTGTACGGATCCAGATGAGAGATTGGCAGTGTGGCTGCAAATATAAGAACATAAGAATTAAGAGCAGGAGTAGGCCATACGGCTCCTCAAGCCTGCGCCACCATTCAATCAAATCATGACTGAACTTCTACATCAACTCCACTTTCCCGCCCGATCCCCATATCCTTTGATTCGCTTAATATCCAAAAATCTAGCGATCTCAGTCTTGAATATGCTCATTGACTGAGTATCCACAGCTCTCTGGGATAGAATTCCAAAGATTCACAACCCTCTAAGTGAATATAATCTGAACTAGTTGATATAAGACATTTTCGAGGAGGCAAATTTATGCATCATGAACTCCTAGGCATAGGCTGGGTGGTGAACCCCAGACAGTTCCTTAACAAGGAGTTAAGATGAAGGGATTAAGGACTCATTTGGCGCCCTTGATGAATATTCTTGTTAAGGTATCAGTACCAATGTAGACTGCCTATTTCCACCTCCGTAACATCGCCTGGCTCCGACCCTGCTGCAGCTCAACTGCTGGTGAAACCCTCATTGATGCCTTTGCTACCTCTAGACTTGACTATTCCAATGCTCTCCTGGCTGCCCTCCATAAAGTTGATCTCATCCAAAACTCTGCTGCCCTTATCCTAACTCGCACCAAGATCCGTTCACACATCACCCCTGTGCTCGCTGACCTACAATGGCTCCCGGATGAGCAACGCCTCAAATGTAAAATTCTCAACCTTTTGTTCAAATTCCTCCATGGCCTCACCCCTCCCTGTCTCTGTAAACTCCCCCAGACCTACAACCCTCTGAGAACTCTGCGTTATTCCAATTCTGGCCTCTTGTGCATCCCCGATTTCCATCGCCGCTCCATTGGCAGCCGTGTCTTCAGCTGGCTAGGCCCTAAATTCACAAATCCCCTCCCTAAACCTCTCTGTCTCTCTAGGCTGGATTTTCTCAGCCCCGAGGAGGTGGGTATGGAGGCGGGACTGCCGGTAAAGTTGCAGAAAGTGCGGGCGGATGGCAAGCCCGCCCCCATCCCGCCTCCGTGCCCTTATGCCAGGAGTCGGGAAGATGTGCTGCTTCGGGTCCCGTCTTCTTGGAGGCAGGAAAGGGATTAAATCCTTTTTAACAGGTATTTAACAGGCAGAAAAAGGATTAGTCCCATTTTACCTTTTCAGGTGAAGGCTTCCCGACCTCGGAGAACCCTGCCGGGTTGGAGGAGTCGAGTAGGAGGTCTGCGAGGGTCGGAGGGGTCTGAAAGTGCGATGTAGAGGTGAGTGATGGGTGCAAGTGTGGAGTGGTAAATATGTAAGGTGAGTGTTAAGTGTTAAAAAATGTCCACTTACCTTGGTTTCTGCCTACAGCCTTCATCCGCTCTGGATCGGGAGTCCTGACATCTTCCTTGTAGATTTCACAGACTGGCTGTTGGATCCTCCGAACCAATCTGAAATCTACAAAGTTGAAAGGTTTGATGAGTTCTGAACACAGGGGCTCATCAAACTACACAGAATGTCAGTGTTTGACAGCTTCACAGAGCTGTCAAACGCTGACATTTCTTCTTTCAAGAAGTCTTGACAGATAGCACGTCAGACGTTGACGTGCTCTGTCAGTGAACATAAGAACATAAGAACATAAGAACATAAGAAATAGGAGCAGGAGTAGGCCAATCGGCCCCTCGAGCCTGCTCCGCCATTCAATAAGATCATGGCTGATCTGATCCTAACCGCCAATCTACTATCTATCACAGAACCATCTCCTGCATCTAACAGAATTGCACACACGAAATAGGAGCAGAATCAGGCTACACAGTCCCTGGGCCCGCTCCACTACCCACAGGGCCATGACCGATCCGAACCTAGACTCATGTCCAAATTCCTGCCCGCTCCCCGTAACCCTTAATGCCCTTTACTTCTAGGAAACTGTCTATTTCTGTTTTAAATTTAATTAATGTTGTAGCTTCTACAGCTTTTTGTGGCAGCATATTCCATGGACCTACCACCCTCTGAGTGAAGTAGTTCCTCCTCATCTCAGTTTTGAAAGAGCAGCCCCTTATTCTAAGACTATGTCCCCTAGTTCTCGTCTCACCCGTCATCGGGAACATCCTCCCCGCATCCACCCGATCCAACCCCTTCACAATCTTATATGTTTCAATAAGATCGCCTCTCATTCTTCTGAACTCCAATGAGTAGAGTCCCAATCTACCCAACCTCTCCTCATATGACCACCCCCTCATCCCCCTAATTGGCCTGCTGAGCCCGCCGGGCGGGCTTGACAAGGTCAATCAGGGGAAAATCCCACTGGTTGGTCAGAACATGATGGAGGCGGGACATAGACCCGACAAGCAGCAGTCCCGCCTCCAACTCGTCTCCATTCACAAAATCCAGCCCTCTAGCTCTCTCTCCTCCTTTAAGACCTTCCTTGAAACCAACCTGTTTGACCAAGCTTTTGGTCACCTGCCCTAATAGCTCCTTATGTGGCTCGGCATCAGATTTTGTCTAATGTGAAGCGCCTTGGGATGTTTTACCACATTAAAGGTGCTATATAGAAACAAGTTGCTGTTTGAGTGTAGCTAATAGGTTTTTAATAAAGTTGAGAAACAGCGTTGGCCCAAGTTGCTTAGTTGTTACGTCAAGATGATGAACACCCATTCTGATTTAATTCAACAATCGCTCTGAAGCAGCTGCGATAAAAAGTTTGCCACTTGGTATTCTTCTGAGGGAACCCTGGTCTGATCTTTAAACACCCACGTTATATTAAATTTAGAATTGAGTTTAATTGAACTTTTCACATTACATTATCTTCAATAGACAGCCACTTCACTTCCCATTCAAACCTTGTACGAGAGAAATAAACCCACTCCAACACTGCATTGTTGAAAATGAGATATGAGTCATCCTAAAACAATCAACTATGTAGTACACAGATCCCTTCAGTGCACATACTTGAAGTCGTTGAGAAGTTGTATAACTGAATTAAAAAAAAACTATGGGAAATCAATGAATATGTTTCACTAATTCAGAACCCATGACAACAAATCTTTTTGTTTAAAATTGCAGTTCAAAAAACAAGAAAATAATGAGTAATGGTGGTCACTCAACAGAGCCAGAAACAATGGAAAGTATCATCAAAATTAATAGTGTTTGCTTTATGAATCTTTTGCAATTCAGATAGCACAGGGATAACAATAAATTTGTGCTCCTGATGTGAAACTTCGCTCACTGGGAATACACATCGGGAATTCAGGTTTCCGCTCCCCATGACTTTCTGGCCGTCACAGGGAGCACGCAGCCCAGTTCATTTAAGAGGGATCTTGAGTTCATTTAACGATAAATTGGCCTGTTTCAGATCTGTCCACGGGTGTATTTAGTTCCCTGTCTCGATTGTGCTCCGATTCTCTGCTCACACATATGCTCCTCTAGTTAACATTGAATAATTGAACTACAGGGTGTCAGAATCAACCAGGGGTGAGAGCGGGATCTAAGGAGCGACACCAGCGGGGATAAAAGGAGTAGCTCCCAAGGCCCAAGACCAGGGGTGAGAGCGGGATCTGAGGAGCGACACCAGTGGGGATAAAAGGAGCAGCTCCCAAGGCCCGAGACCAGGGGCGAGAGCGGGATCTGAGGAGCGACACCAGTGGGGATAAAAGGAGCAGCTCCCAAGGCCCGAGACCAGGGGCGAGAGCGGGATCTGAGGAGCGACACCAGTGGGGATAAAAGGAGCAGCTCCCAAGGCCCAAGACCAGGGGCGAGAGCGGGATCTGAGGAGCGACACCAGTGGGGATAAAAGAGTTAACCGGGAGCTGCACGGACCGACCTGAGAGGGGGTGGGGGGGGGGGGGGGGGGAAATCCAAGTGTGACATCACAGGAAAGCAGGTAATGATTGGTTGGTGATTATTTCTCTCTTTTTTCTAAACTTGGGCATTGGTTTAAATTAAGAGCTGGGATTAAAAACTAAACATAGATAACTGATATTTCAAAACTTGAAAACCTAATTAATTAAATAAAATACAACAGAGATGGCAGAGCAGGCGATGTGTTGCAGCTGTATCATGTGGGAGCTGGTGGACACCAGTATGATCACCAGCGACCACATCTGCAGTAAGTGTTGGCGGCTCGAGGAACTTCGGCTCAGAGTTGATGAGCTGGAGTCCGAGCTTCAGACACTGCGATACATCAGGGTGGGGAGAGCTACCTGGACACTTTGTTCCAGGAGGCAGTCACACCCCTTAGGTTAAATAATTCAAATTTGGTCAGTTGTCAGGGACAGGCGGTGTGACTACGAGTGAGGCAGATATGGGGATCCAGAAGGAAGCATTGGAGGAGCCTCAGCCCTTGCACTTGTCCAACAGGTACGAGGTACTTGCTCCCTGTGTGGACGAGAGCAGGGACTGCAGTGAGGATGAGCAAACTGACCACAGCACCGTGGTACAGGGGGCCATTCAAGTTGGGGGAGTAAAAAGAAATGTTGTAGTGGTAGGGGACAGTATAGTTAGGGGGATAGATACTGTTCTCTGCAGCTGAGAGCGTGAGTCCCGAAGGCTGTATTGCCTGCCTGGTGCCAGGGTTAAGGACATCTCCTCTGTGCTGGAGAGGAACTTGGAGTGGGAGGGGAAAGATCCAGTTGTCGTGGTCCATGTAGGTACCAACAACATAGGTAGAACAGAGAAAGAGGTTCTGCTGAGGGAGTATGAGCAGCTAGGGGCTAAATTAAAAAGCAGAACCACAAAGGTAATGATCTCTGGATTACTACCTGAGCCATGAGCAAATTTGCATAGGATAAATAAGATCAGAGAAATGAACGCGTGGCTCAAAGACTGGTGTGGGAGAAATGGATTTCGATTCATGGGGCACTGGCACCAGTATTGGGGTAAGAGGGAGCTGTTCCATTGGGACGGGCGTCACTTGAACCATGCTGGGACCAGTGTCCTGGCGAATTGAATAACTAGGGCTGTAGATAGGGCTTTAAACTAAATAGTGGGGGGGAGGGTTCAGGTGAGCGGGAATTTAAGAAGTCAAAGAGAAAGGAGAAGGCAATAGAGCAGGGTAGCGATGGGGGTAATGGTAACCAGAATGTGACAGGAAGGGACAGAACGTATAAAAATAAGAGTGCATCAGAAAGTGGGGTCAAAGCACGGAAAAATAGTAAAAAGACAAAATTAAAAGCTCTTTATCTGAATGCACGCAGCATTCGTAACAAGATAGATGAGTTGACGGCACAAATAGATATAAATGGGTATGATCTGATAGCCATTACAGGGACGTGGTTGCAAGGTGACCAAGGCTGGGAACTGAATATTCAGGGGTATTTGACATTTTGGAAGGATAGACAGAAAGAAAAAGGAGGTGGGGTAACTCTGTTAATAAAGGATGAGATCAGTGCAGTAGTGAGAAATGATATTGGCTCAGAAGAGCAAGATGTAGAATCAGTTTGGGTGGAGATAAGAAATAATAAGGGAAATAAGTCACTGGTGGGTGTAGTCTATAGGCCCCCTAACAGTAGCTACACTGTTGGACAGAGTATAAATCAAGAAATAATGGAGGCTTGTAAGAAAGGTACAGCAATAATCATGGGCGATTTTAATCTTCATATTGATTGGATAAATCAAATTGGCCAAGGTAGCCTCGAGGAAGAGTTCATAGAGTGTATCCGGGATGGTTTCCTAGAACAATACGCTGTGGAACCAACCAGGGAGCAGGCTATCTTAGATCTGGTAATGTGCAATGAGACAGGATTAATAAATGATCTCATAGAAAAGAATCCTCTTGGAAAGAATGATCATAGCATGGTTGAATTTCAAATTCAATTGGAGGGTCAGAAAGTTCAGTATCAAACCAGTGTCCTGATCTTAAATAAAGGCAATTACAAAGGTATGAAGGCAGAGTTGGCTAAAGTGGACTGGGAAAATAGATTAAAGGGTAAGAAGGTTGATAAGCAATGGCAGACATTTAAGGAGATATTTCATAACTCTCAACAAAAATATATTCCAGTGAGAAGGAAAGACTTTAAGAGAAGGGAGAACCATCCGTGGCTAACTAAGGAAGTAAAGGATGGTATCAAATTGAAAACAAAGGCATACAATGTTGCCAAGATTAGTGGGAGGCCAGAGGATTGGGAAATTTTTAAAACCAGTAAAGGACGACTAAAAAAATAATAGAGAGAAGATGGATTATGAGAGTAAACTAGCAAGAAAAATAAAAACAGATAGTAAGAGCTTCTACAGGTATATAAAAAGGAAGAGAGTAGCTAAAGTAAACGTTGGTCCCTTAGAGGATGACACTGGGGAATTAATAATGGGGAACAGGGATATGGCAGAAACGTTGAACAAATATTTTGTATCAGTCTTCATGGTAGAAGACACTAAAGCCATCCCAATAATACATAATCAAGGGGCTATAGGGAGGGGGGGGGAACTTAAAACTATCACTAAAGAAAAAGTACTCAGTGAAATAATGGGACTAAAGGTGAACATGTCCCCATGACCTGATGGCCTGCATCCTAGGGTCTTAAAAGAAATGGCTGCAGAGATAGTGGATGCATTGGTTGCAATCTACCAAAATTCCCTGGATTCTGGAGAGGTCCCAGCGGATTGGAAAACCGCAAATGTAATGCCCCTATTTAAGAAGGGAGGGAGACAGAAAGCAGGAAACTATAGGCCAGTTAGCCTAACATCTGTCATTGGGAAAATGCTGGAGTCCATTATTAAGGAAGCAGTAGCAGGACATTTAGAAAATCATAATACAGTCAAGCAGAGTCAGCATGGTTTTATGAAAGGGAAGTCATGTTTGACAAATTTGCTGGAGTTCTTTGAGGGTGTAACGAGCAGGGTGGATAAAGGGGAACCAGTGGATGTAGTGTATTTGGATTTCCAGAAGCCATTCAATAAGGTGCCACATAAAAGATTATTGCACAAGATAAGAGCTCACGGGGTTGGGGGTAATATATTAGCATGGATAGAGGATTGGCTAACTAACAGAAAACAGAGAGTCGGGATAAATGGGTCATTTTCCGGTTGGCAAACAGTAACTAGTGAGGTGCCACAGGGATCAGCGCTGGGGCCTCAACTATTTACAATCTATATTAATGACTTGGATGAAGGGACCGATGCAATGTAGCCAAATTTACTGATGATACAAAGATAGGTGGGAAAGCAAGTTGTGAAGAGGGCACAAAGAATCTGCAAAGGGATACAGACAGGCTAAGTGAGTGGGCAAACATTTGGCAGATGGAGTATAATGTGGGTAAGTGTGAGGTTATCCACTTTGGTAAGAAAATTAAAAAAAACAAATTATTATTTGAATGAAGAGAGATTACAAAATGTTGCAATACAGAGGGACCTGGGGGTCCTTGTGCATGAAACACAAAAAGTTAGCATGCAGTTACAGCAAGTAATCAGGAAGGCAAATGGAATGTTGGCCTTTATTGCAAGGGGGTTGGAGTATAAAAGCAGGAAAGTCCTGCTACAACTGTACAGGGTATTGGAGAGACCACACCTGGAGTACTGCGTACAGTTTTGGTCTCCTTATTTAAGGAGGGATATACTTGCATTGGAGGCAGTTCAGAGAAGGTTCACAAGGTTGATTCCTGAGATGAAGGGGTTGACTTATGAGGAAAGGTTGAGCAGGTTGGGCCGATACTCATTGGAGTTTAGAAGAATGAGAGGTGATCTTATTGAAACATATAAGATACTGAAGGGGCTCGACAAGGTAGATGCAGAGAGGATGCTTCCCCTCATGGGGGAATCTAGACTAGGGGGCATAGTTTCAGAATAAGGGGTCGCCCATTTAAAACTGAGATGAGGAGGAATTTCTTCTCTCAGAGGGTCGTAAATCTGTGGAATTCTCTGCTCCAGAGAGCTGTGGAGGCTGGGTCATTAAATACATTTATGGTGGAGATAGACAGATTTTTAAACAATAAGGGAGTGAAGGGTTATGGGGAGCAGGCCGGGAAATGGAGCTGAGCCCAAGATCAGATCAGCTATGATCTCATTAAATGGTGGAGCAGGCTCGAGGGGCCAAATGGCCTACTCCTGCTCCTATTTCTTATGTTCTTATGTTCCTGATATACACTCCTAGCAGGCAATGCTCTGTGCTGGGGGTGCGATTTGATGAAATGACCTTTTATATATGTAAGACATACATGTGGTCAAGGTGAGGAATACTAGTGGTGGGAAATGGAGCACGTTCCTCTTTTAGGCACTTAGGGCTAGAAATTCGGTACCTTAGCGCCTCCTGTTAGCGCCCAGGTGGGGCGCTAACGAGGCACTAAGGGCTTATCGCCCGGGCGCGGCGATTCCAATGCCGCCCGCGAAATTCAGTCGGCATTTAGCGCCGGCGCTAACACTTAGCGCCTGGCCCTCTAGCGCCGCTCTGACCGTGACGTCAATGAGTGTGCAACGCCCCGTTAGCGCCCCGGATGCGAAATTCAGTCGCTTCCCCTGAATTACTGCCTGACACTGAGAATGACAAAAATAGTAGGCGTCGATACCTGGGATTGCCGCTCCCGGGGCACTATTTAAAGGGATTAGGGATCACTTACCGGTTCATTGGGAGGTCAGATTTATTGCTGGCTGGTCAGATAGCATTTTGGCTGTGTTCACATTTTCTCCATTTTTGCTTTGTTGCTGGTCTAACAGTTTCTTCACTTGTATTACTCTGAACATTTCTGCGTCCTCTTTTCTCATTTATGGGGGTTGTACTGGCACTCCACCTTGCCCTCCGGCAACTACGTCGGAGGCAGCGGATGCAGAGACAGAGATTGCCACATGTGGCCAGAGGTAGGAGGAGGGCTGACAGACCTCGCAACAGGAGGCCTTCCCCTCCCAGGGTTTTTCGGGAGCACTTCACCTACATTCATCTCTGAGGGGCAGTGCCTTAGAAGGCTCCGCTTCAGCAAGGAGGTCACAGAGCTCTGCCACCTCCTGCAGCCAGACCTCCAGCCTCAGCTCAGGACCAGGACGTCTCTCTCAGTGGCAGTGAAGGTCACAGTCGCTCTCAATTTCTACGTCAGCGGCTCCTTCCAAGCTTCAACAGGGTATATTGCAAACATTTCGCAGTTCGCTGTCCATTGCTGCATTCGGGAGGTAACAGATGCTCTCTACAGAAGGAGAAGGGAGTACATCTCATTCCCCATCACCAGAGAGAAGCAGGATGAACGCTCATGTGGCTTTGCAAGGATAGCGGGGTTCCCCATGGCTCAGGGCGCCATTGACTGCACCCACATGGCATTGTGGGCACCTCATCACAATGCAGAGTGTTCCGTAACCGCAAAGGCTACCACTCTCTGAACGTTCATTTGGTGTGCGACCACAGACAGCTCATCCTTGCCGTCAATGCCCGCTATCCTGGCAACAGCCACGATGCATTCATCCTGCGACAGACTGGTGTCCCAGCACTGTTCCACCCACCACATGAAGCTCGCGGCTGGCTGCTCGGGGACCAGGGTTATCCACTCGCCGCCTGGCTGATGGCACCCCTCCGCAACCCCAACACGCCTGCTCAGCACGCATACAATGACATCCATAGCGCCACCAGGAAGCTGTCAAACTGACTATCGGAGTGCTAAAGCAATGGTTCCGCTGCCTTGACCGCTCTGGAGGAGCCCTGCAGTACTCCCCTGATCGAGTCTCCCTTTTCATTGTTGTGTGCTGCATGCTACACAACCTGGCCATTCTGAGGGCCCAGCCATTGCCACCAGGGATTGCAGGTCCACCTCAGGAGAAGGAGGAGGCAGAGGAGGAGGATGAAGACGAGGAGGAGCAGCAGCAACGGAGGAGGAGGCACTCAATCTTGCTTCTGCAAGGGCCGTGCGTGAGCACCTCATTAGACAGCGCTTCCAATCAATGATATATCACATGGCGTTTGCACAACACAACCACATCACTACATCCAGCTCGCAGCCCCTATCACCGGGCAAAGGTCAAATGAGAAACATCACAAAATGTGCAACGTCAAACTAACAATTTATTATCGAACTCAACTCTCTCTTATGAAACTCAACTATTCATAAACAAGCACAACCATTTATCAACAAACACAACTCTTTCTTATCAAACTGAACTATTTGTTACTAAATACAAATATTTATTTACAAGCATAACTACTTGTTCACAAACACAATATATTTACAAACATCAATTTATTAACACACACTACCCCCATTTGCTACTAAAGTATTCTTTACTCCCCCTTCTTCAATGATTTCCCTCCCCTTTTGAGTTCCCCTCTCCCAACCCTACTGCTCCTCCGTACTGTGGTCCCAGTGGCTGCAGCAAGGCTGGTGGAAGGCTGCTGAGTCTGGGAGCCAGAGATTGCAGATGGCCTTGCAGGGCGCTCTCGACCAGCTCTGGGCCTGGAGGACCTGGCTGCAGACTGCACCAACTCAGCATGGGTGGCAGCAGTCTGGGCTGGCTGTGTTACAGGCTGCGACAAGTGCAATGGCGGAGTGGCAGTGGTGGGAGCAGGAATGCTGTCATCCTGAGAGAGGACAGCACCTTCCTGCTTGACCAACACACTGCCGCTCCCCCAGGGCAGAACCTCAGCATCCGGAGCAATCTGCTCGAGCACAGATTGCCGGCCTGCTGCGGCACCATCAGATCCCCAGTGGACAGTGGGCGACCCAGTGATGATGTCAGCAGTCAGCACTTGTGTGACATCATGAGAGCATGAGAGCAGTCTGAGACTGGCTGCCAGCAACCACTGACTCCATTACAGCTCTAAGCCGTTGCGTTGCTTCGGCCTATGCTGCAATAGCTGCTGCCACCTCACCCATGACACGGGTCATGAGGTCTGGGTCCCCACGGTATCTCTGCGAGTCGACCATCCTTTGCAAACTGCCAAGGATGGGCTCGATGGTGTGAGCAGAGCTAAGTGCAACATTGGAGGTAGACTCCTCCACGCTCCTTGCCAGTGTAGCCATGCTTTCAGGCACCCTTGCCATTGCATCCATGAGCTCGGTGTGCATGCCCATCGCCCATCTGGTCAATGCCTCCACATCAACGTCCTCATCTGAGTCTTGTGCAGCAGAACTCGCGTGCGAACTCACCCTCCGGGGAGATGGCCCGTGAGCTTCCCATTCCCCGAGGCATTACTGCAGCCCGCTGGGTTCCGGAGCTTCACCCACATCAGACCCATCTACTAGGCTCCCCTCCAGCGACCGAGTCGCTCCATTATTGGACCTAGCACCTTTGGGAGACACAGGCAGTGAGGCTCTGGCTTGTTCTTCCTCCTCTTCTCCCACGTCGCTGCCACTGGGAGGCTGAGGGACAGGCTGGTCAGCTGGTGGCTGATTATCTGAAAGCATAAAGGCACAAGAGCGGGGTTAAGGTCAGGGGAGGGGGGCAGAAAGGGAGTAAGGAATGAAGACAGTATACTTAGATGGAAAGGCTTGTGGTGTGAGGGGGAAGTGGTATGAGAGAAGAGGGAGAGGTGATGAACGTACCATTGTTGTCCTCAAGGGGGTCGACGTCTCCGACGGCCACAGCGCGCAGGTCCTGGGACCCAATGATGTGGACCACTCGCTCCTCCAAGTCTGTAAGGGGGTGCAGGTCCGCCTCACCTCCTCCCGTTCATAGCTGCTCCCTCCTGCTGTGAGCAAGCTTGGCCTCCAAGAAAAAGGAAAGCGTGTGAGTGAGCGTGCAGCTATGTGTTTGGCAGATGTGCCTACCATAGTTGAATAGCTGTTAATGTATGCAAGGCGTGAGATGTGGATGTGACTTTTAGTAGGTGGGCATAGTTGGTGGGTGAGTGTTGGGGGTGTGGTGATTTATACAGTGTGTGCACAGAGTGAGGTTGAGATGGTGACTTGTAGAGGTTTTTGAAGCATGTACTCACCCTGACCACACGAGTGAGGTCGATGAATTTCTTCTGGCACTGGGTGAGAGTTCTGTGGACCACCTTCTGGCCGACAGCTCCTGGGCGATCTCCCTCCACATCCTCCTAAAGGCCTGTGGCAATGGCCTCCTGCCAGTGTCCGGGAAGAGCACTGCCCATCGGCGTTCCATGGCCACGACCAGAGCCTCCAAAGCATGGTCGCTGAACCGGCGAGCTCTCTCCCTGGGCCTCTGATCAAAATTGAGAGGTCGCACAACACCAGGTTATAGTCCAACAGTTTTATTTGAAATCACAATCTTTCGGAGCTATCGATTTGCTCCTTCCTCAGGTGAAGTAAATTAGATACAGAATCTCCAAAGCATATATAGATGGAAAACAAAGCATGTGTACTTTACAATTGCAGACCAATAAATGAAATCATCCTGACTATCTGCCGAGGTGTGATAAAGTTAATTAAGTCAGCCAGGAAGGTACCACATCAAAGACATAGCAAGATACAACTGAGACAATGAGGTGTAGTCGCAGGGGTTCTAACGTGTCAAAAGCTGCCGTCTGTATGTAAAACGAAAAGCTTTAACATTTTTTTACTTTTTTACTGGGAAAATTTTTACTTTTTTACTGGGAATCACATCTGTGAACAAGCTAACGACGACTCGAGTCCGGATCATGTCATGTATCGTGACATAAACCCAAGATCCCGATTGAGACCGTCTTCATGAGTGCGGAACTTGGCTATCAGTTTCTGCTCGATGATTTTGCGTTGTCGTGTGTTTCTAAGGTTGCCTTGGAGAACGCTTACCCGCAGATCCGAGGCTGAATGTTCTTGACTGCTGAAGTGTTCCCCGACTGGGAGGTAACAATCCTGCCTGGCGATTGTTGAGCGGTGCTCGTTCATACGTTGTCTCAGTGTCTGCATGGTCTCGCCGATGTACCATGCCGCGGTGCATTCTTTCCTGCAACGTATGAGGTAGACAACGTTGGCTGAGTCACATGAGTATGTACCATGTACCTGGTGGGTAGTGTCCTCACGTGTGATGGTGGTATCTGTGTTGATGATCTGGCATGTCTTGCAGAGTTTGCCATGGCAGGGTTGTGTGGTGTCGTGGTCGCTGTTATCCTGAAAGCTGGGTAATTTGCTGCGAACGATGGTACTTCTGAGGTTAGGCGGCTGTTTGAAGGCAAGTAGTGGAGGCGTGGGGATGGCCTTAGCGAGGTGTTTGTCGTCATCGATGACATGTTGAAGGCTGCGAAGAACATGGCGTAGTTTCTCCGCTCCGGGGAAGTACTGGACGACGTAGGGTACCCTGTTGGTTGTGTCCCGTGTTTGCCTTCTGAGGAGGTCTATGCGATTTTTCGCTGTGGCCCGTCGGAACTGTCGATCGATGAGTCGAGCGTCATATCCCGTTCTTACGAGGGCGTTTTTCAGCCTCTGATCAGCCATGACTTCTTTGAGTGAAGGCTTGCAGCTCCTTACAGGCCCAGTTCACAAGCAGCAATGATCAGAGTGAGACTGAGCAGCATGATTAAACCTCCCCTTTAAGAACTGGAAGGCGCCAGTCTGTCTGGAGACTTTCTAATTGACAGCACCGGAACTTGATTAGCGCTCTGAAGGTTGAGCCCCGCTCTCTGACGTTAGCGCCCTAAGAGAAGTGTGTAGCGCTTGATTTAGCACTCCACTTCCCTCTTGGGGCGCTAAAAATCAATTTCGCGGTCAACGGGGCTAATTAGCGCCCAGGCGATGTTAGCGCCCCAAAATGGTCGATACCGAAATTTTTCCCCCTTAATGTCAACATCAAACACTACCTGGTTCGGTATAGCAGGGGCTATGTGCAGTGCAACATCTTCTCTACTATGACCCAACCATATACCTTAGCCCCATTCTATGAAAACATTCCCTGCCATCCCCACCCTCACTGCACCAGTGTGACATTGTTCATTGTGCACATTTGCTAATTAAGCGCTGATTAATTTCTGATTCAGGGGCAGTTTTGTGCAGTGGGCCCAAACCCACTAGCAACTAAGTTGAGAATGTCTGAACTCGAGAAATACCACATTTGTCCATCCTGAGTTCATTTTATGTACGTGAAGATACAAAAACCAAGGACAGGAAAAGACTAGCTAGTCCATCGAGCTTGTCAAATAATGTCATAGTGTGACTTCGACACACCATCACACCCATTCGCTGCTCCCCTTCCACCCCACCCACCAGTCAACCTCCTGGGACAGGCCAAAGAAAACCCCACTTTGCTCATTTATGAACAAACTCTGGGAATTTCCTCTCTGACCCCTGAAGGCGATCAAACAAGTTCCAGGAGAATGCGGTGACTGGGAGACACATCCTCCGAATACCCCACCTATCTTCTATGGGCTATACAGCTCTTACAGCCAGCAGAGAGAAAGGAAACTATTATGCCATCAGTTGGGGTGGATTTGAAAGAAGAGAAATGAAAAGCCAGTTTGCCAACCTGTTGCTTCCTAGACTCAGTAGATTTACCGAGTCCTTGTACAGAGTGAGATACCTCACCCTGTGAGTGGGCATTGGAAGATCATAGGCCTTCTGCCCACAATGATACACAGTCCTGGCATATTTCAATACCTTGAGGTACCTCGCCATTTATGAGGACTCCAAAAATGTACCTTTTTGTGATTCCCTCCTTTACTCTCCCAACATCCCCACCTGAGAAAGTGGGCATACCTCTACCAATCTTCAATGGGCCACTTGTTGTGTGAGTGTTGCCCGATGGATGATGACTCTCTCCTCTAACACACTGCGGTACCGTTTTCACCACCATGGTCCCCTCCCACCCCACCCCACGCCCCCATCGAGTGATTTCAAGTAAAGGAATATCAATGGGACTTTATGGCAATTACCGGCTGATTTGGATGAGTAACTATATGTTTATGTGATGAGAGAACTCGGTCAGCTCTGGTCAGGTTAGGCTGACAGGGAAAGGATTTAAATCCATTCGTTCTGATGGCAGTGAACTATTTGATGGCCTCCAGATGACTGTCTACCAGTAAGTTGCCTGTTACACAATTCATTGTGATAATGCCAGTTGCAGCCAAGTTGAAGGGAGTAGCGTTACAAAGTGGTCAGGCCAAATAGATTTGGCCAGATATGCAGGTTGTTCAAGATGTTGCCTCTGAGACAGAGAAACTTAGCATGAAGAACCTTGTTTCTGGAGGAAATGTGCTCTCAAGATTATGGCATGTTGCTGTATAAATATTGGGATACTCTCCAAGACTTTGTTGTTGCTTATTGAGTCCTATATTAAGATCCGCATAATGCATTTGTGTTTTATTTTGTGGACGAATATTTCCAAATATTCTTCAAGTGTTTACATTCATAATTTATAGAGGCAATAAAACACAAGAAGGCCCATTTATTAACAACAAAAGATGTCTCTCTCTCTCACGCCAGCAGTACAACAACTTGCATTTCCATAATGCTCTTTGCGTGCAGGAAGACATCTCAGAGTGTTTTACATTAAGGAAAAAAATAAACAATCAATGCCAAGCTGAAGGGGAAAAGGAAAAAATTGAAATTGTTACAAGGTAGCTAAAGTCTTGGCTGACCAGAAGGGTTTTGAGTAGGTTCTAAAAGCAGGAAGGGAGTAGAGGGAGGGAATTGCAGAGGTCCGAGTGAGGGGAGTAGGGGTTCTTGACTGCTATCTGTAGCTATTGTGTTTAAATGCACATACCCTCAGTGGGAATATCTGATTCACAGGAACTTACTGCTGGATCGATGTGGCTTGCAGGGTATCCTTATTAATTCTTACTCCTTGCAGGATTGTGGAATAATGGCCCGGATTTTGCGGTAGGAATAATGGTGAGGCTAACAGCGCCCACCGTTATTAAGGAGTAAATCGGACAGCAACTTCCAGCGTCCGCACACGTGAAGCTAAACGTGGAAATCAGGAAGTTGCTGTCCGAGTTGCTCTCTCCTCCACAAGCTTCGCTACACCGGTATCTCGCTGTGAGACTCGACATTCAAATATATGGAAGGATGTGAAGTTGTAGTACTTATCCACTAGATACCCACTAAACACGGCAGAAAAAGTTAGGGCTTGTCCATTCAAGTGTAGGTGAATTTTTTAATGGCGTGATAAATCTTAATTACTGCCAAACAACCTCTCTGGCACTCAAAATTTACTTTTACAAATGTGGATTCTCATTCCTTCAGAATGTAATTATTGTTGGGAGATTTTAAAAATATTAAAATCTAAAATAATATTTTTGTACTTTTTCTTTGTCTTTTTATCTCTCTCTCTTAATCCCATTTTTCTTTCCCTCTCTTTATTTTGCTTTCTATACATGATTTTACATAGAATATTTCTAACTTACACTTCCTGGTGTAGATGCTGCAGCCCCGACATTTACGGGGAGGCGGTGAGGGAGTGGGGGGGGTTGGGATGCTGTTTTGTAGCCGGAAGAATTGGTTTCCCTCAGGTCCTGCCGAATTTAAGGCAGGACCTGTTTAACATTTTTTGTCTCTGTTTCCCGGCCACAGCCAGCCAGATTTAGAGGCTGGCTGGCTGTTGAGCAGGAAGGCCTTCCGCACTAGGCCGCAGCTGGGGAGTGGAGAGGAAGGAGGGAGTGATCGTGGGGCGGGGCCGTGGATCGCTCGGAGGGGCAGTGACATTGGGGGGCCGGAGACATCGAGTGGGGGGGCCGGAGACATCGACGGGGGGGGGGGGGGGTGGGGGCGCGCCGGAGACCCATCGGAGCGGCCAGAGACCCATTGGAAGGGCCAGAGGGAGGAAGGGATGGAGGGGCGATCGTGAAGGTCGGGTCAGTGGGAGATTGTAGCTCGGGGTGGGGGGGGGGGCAGGTGTTCGATCGTAACGGGGGCGGGGATTGGGCAGAAGCAGGTAATCTGCATCCAGCAGGTAGTTGAAAGGATCCAGCAGCCCTCACCTCTCTTGAGTTACCAGTTTTTCTGATGCTCGGGAAACCAGCCGGCCAGGGTCAAATTTAAAATGGTGTTTAAATCTGAGGCATGCAGCCTCATTAAAATATATAAATGACCAACCCGCCTCCTGGGGGAGAGTTGCTTGCCTGCCTCCATCCCGCCTTCGTAAAAACCAGAAGTGGGCGGGTTAGCGTCGGGTTTGAGATTTTTAACATTGTTACATCCCACCCGACCCAAGCCCACCCGTTTTTGGGGATTAAAAATTCCACCTGCGTCGCAGTGAGGATTCTTCAATCTGATTGGTTGAAGAAACATGCTGTTGCTTGCCATGTTCACGCAGGTCCCAGATCCCCTGTAAAGTGCGCTGCACTGGATTGGACTCCCGATAACCATAAGTTCCCGGCCAAAAGCCCACGAACAGTCTGTGGGCAGCTGTAAGCGTAATGAACGGTGAGCGCCTTCATCCGCCGCTAACCGCAAAATCCGGGCAGCGGCGGACAAACTGTGATAGTGTTAGTTCACTGTTCATTTTTATAATATATGTTAATGTTAATGGATTGTTCATTTTTTTTTAATTAATATGTGTTTGTATTGTGTACTGTTCATTTTATATGTGTTAATGATAATGCACTTTGTTTTTTTACAATGTTAATACTAGTGCACTGTTCATTTTATGTGTTAATGTTAGTGCACTGTTTGTTTTTAAAAATGTGTTAATGTTAGTGCGTCGTTCATTTTTACTGCGATGAACAATCTAAAATGTGCCTCTGTTCTTCTACATGTCGGCATACCCAGGCTATGTATTTACAAAATGTTAGATGCAGAAAGGACAATATTTAAAACAAAACAAATTACAGTTTATAAAAGATCATAACTGTCCAAAATGCTTGGACTATTAATCATCTGATTTAACTTTATCCATTGAGACCTAACCATACAGTACTGAAAAAAATTGCAAACTGTATAGAGCCAAGTAAAAACCAGATGTTGTGGTGAGAATAACACAAATCTTCACAAATCAGTTTGCAATAGATGGAGGCAAATAACAGATTTACTCTATCAGTCACATTGTTGGCATTTATTGAGGGGCAAATGGGGACAACAATGAAACTGCTGTAACACAGTACTATAAAAACACAGTAGCCCAGATTTTGCTGCCAAAAATAACAGCGACTTTAATGATGCTCGCCATTATTAATGTTTAAATTGTACAGCAACTTGTGGCGAGGAAGTGATACGGCGTGAATTGCGAATCACCACAAGTTGCTGGCCAATTTGCACCACTCCACCGTTAGCTTCGCGAAAACGGCAGTTTGCCCTCAACCTCTCCGTGAGTTTCAAGAAATTGCTGAATTTGCACATTAATTACCAATTAAACTCGCAGCAGAAAGTTAGGGCTGGTACTTAACAGCGTAAGTACCTTTTTAATGAGGAGATTTATGTTCCTGCAATGCCACTCAACCTCTCTGGCCCAGAAAGAGAACAATTTAAACTGTGGAGTCTCATTTGTTCAGGTAGTAAATTGTTGTTAGAGATAGATAAAATTTAAAATTTTACATTTAATTTTTACTTTTCCTGTCTGTTTCATTTCTCTCTCTCTCAATACAGTCTTCTTTCCCTCTCTTTATTTATTTTTCTGTACCTGATTTGACTCTAATTCATACTATTTCCTTCTCCATCATTCCTGTGTCTTTCTCAATGCTTAAATCCCATTGGCTAAAGAGATAGACTGTTGGTCCCATCGTTCACCAAGGTTCTAGATGCCCCATTGCCTCGCACTTCCAGGGCAAAAGTTTTTCGAGCTGAAGGGCGAGGGAAAAAGCCTAACTAATAGGGCACACTGCAAGATGCCCTGCTCCAGCAAAATTTGGACCAATGTGCTACATTTATTTTTTTTCTTACTAAATTTTCCCCCCTCTAAACGGGTTGACTCTTTGCTGAGGTACAACGCCATTGGCACCAATCACTGGCCTGGGCCTTGAAAGTGCTGTCATCAGGCTATTTGACAGTGGGTGGGGTACTCTGTCCTCATCCCATATCCGTACACATGCACCTTCCAGCAAGGAAGAGCAAGCGGGGGTGAGAAGCCTGATTGATTCTCCCCTTGGGACTTACCTTGTCTGGTTGGCTGAGCTACCTTCTGGATAAACTCACTAAGCTTTTGTGGGAGCCCATGTGTTGTAGTTATAACGTACTGCACTTCTTCTCATGTTATAGCTAATATGAGGGAGGGGAGAGGTTAAGTAAGAGTTCCATACGGTTCTTTTTTTAAATGTTCTTTTCCATCATTTGTTTTGGCAATAGTTATGTGCTGGTGAGATATATTGCATTGGGTGCTTTAAAGCTGTCTACTATAATGTATCACAGCTTTTTTTTCTGGCAAGTTTTAGACTTTTATTTGGGTTTTGCATCTAACACAGAGATAGGATCCAATTGAGAAACATATGATGTTATTCTATCCAACTTATTTTTGATGAATTACTTTGCACAAGGCAAACCAGTTTTTACATGTAAACACTAAGGACACTTATCCAATGGCTAAGTGCTGCCTCTCCATTTTGAAGGGACAATTGCTGATCCATGTGCCTGATATTTCCCACAAAATTTTTCAGACACAGTGGAGGTGACTTATTCCTTTTGTAGCAGCTTTCTTCCTGGAGGCAAACATAATTTTTTAAGATAGTACATGGCCCTTGTTACTTAGCCCCTTATTGCAGCCCATCTTCTGCCTTATCATTAGTTTTCAGTGCTGGGATACTGGATCTTGCTGATGAGAGTTTTATTATTTGGGCAATTTTTACTCAACTTCTTGACACCCAGTAGATTATGTGTGCCTGGCTTCATGATGCCATGATTGTGTCTTTCATTTTCCATAAACTGGGAGTTGAAATCCCATGAACAAGTTGTCTCACTCTGACTGTGAATACTTGCCCACTCTTTAATTCTCTCTCATTCTGTGTCTGTATCCTTCTCACATACTGAGGTAGATCTTGACTTTGTGCAATAGTATAAAGCGGGTGATAGCGAATCGGCAAATAAAAATGAGGAGAGATGTAAAACGGGCTGCCGATTCGCTATTGTTGTGGTTCTCGGCCTCACTGCTGTGTCACCATGCAGCAGCTGGGCTGTGTTCTTCTCATCATCGTCTCAACCCAGCTCAAATCGAGGTCTGGTATGGTTGGATGTGCAGATAGGAGCGGTTTTGAGGCTGGACCTTTATCGGGTCAGGAGAGAGCACAGAGTTGGAGCTGGGGCTGAGGATGGTAATTTGTGGGACTGGGCTGTGAGTGGGTAGCAAGTAGAATGTGACCACGAGTGAGAAAGGAACAATAGTAGGTGGCTTTGGCAGAACTGGTAATGTTCTCCATTTAAGGTGAGGTACAAATTTAAGGATGAAAATGATTTCTATCACTGTGCCTTTTATTAATTTATAACTATTAATGACATTATATCAAATAATGTTATAATCTAGATTTAACAGCAGCCAAGATGCAGGCAACCTGTCATGGTATGCCACAGCATTTTATTTAGGTAGAATGTGACTGGTTATTTTTGTGACTGAATCAATCAGCAGTGACATGATAGAGATGGTGATACTGGGATCTGATTGTCTGAAGGGACAGTGATCCCTGGTACTCCGATTATATATTCTTGCAACACAGTACTTTTAATAATATAGATAGACTGCTTCTATCAAAATATAAAGCTCGGGTTCCCAAAGAGATAGCCTCCACATGGTTAGCATTTTACATGTCATTTTCCTAATGTCACCACCAAGGGAAATAACATCTAATTTATTATCAAAGTGGTTCATTTCCTGTTTTTAAAATGACCAATTTGCATAATTACTTCAGTGTTCTGTTGGATGATTTAACTTACCACAATATGTCATGATTTGCTTCAGGTTTGTTTCTTTGCATTTGGTTAGTAATTGGGTGTTCTATAACCTCACTTATCACCTCATAACCTTAATGGAATGCAGCTAGAATGAGGCCGCCACAAAAGTTTAAACCAAGTCAGTTTTCTTTAACATTCTAATCGATGGGCTATCTATGGTAGAATATTCTGTGAAATAGAATTCAATTAGAAAAATAGAATCATGAGCAGCATACATACCACCTTAGCCCGATGTTAGTCTGAGATAAGTTGAAGGCTGGAAATTTCCATCGTTGCAAGATTTAAATATTTCTATTATAAGAGACCAAATAAACTGCCTCCTCGTATCAATTTTCCTCATATTATTAAATTAACTGCAGTGTGCAATAACACCAGGGCTAAGTATGAGATCTACTTGGCTGCATTAATCGAATAGCAGACTGTGTGTGAATACTTTCACTATATAACAGGAAACATTTATTATGTGCTTGCACAGTCAATAACTGGATCATTTTTTAAAAATAGAATAAAATATTTGCAACCAATGCTCACTTATCATGAAGCAAACCCAAACATATTAGGGGAAGATTTGCTCTCTACACAATTTGGAGCAAAATTAGAAACCTGTTTGTCATAAATGCATTGAAGTATTTTTTGTAAAAATGGTGTGCAAGTGATATCTTCCCTGACAATGCCGTGATCCTTAGTTTTCAAAAAATGGATTCAATACTTCTGTATATGTTAGCCGGTTGTGGTGCTTCACTGAGATTACCAGTCATCACACTATTGTTTATTGGATATTATTACACGTTTGCACCTTTCTAACTTTCTTACCCTAGATTATTTTGGCTCTTGTATCTGATGGGTGAGTCCCATCTCCCCCGTAAGTTTGAGAGTGCCTATCCTTGCCTGAGTTCGACGCATGTTTTCGGTAATGTGCCTGGGAAATGACCAGCAAACCCCGCCAGGTAATTACTTTTAGCTACTGGAGATGCACTACCATGAGGCTGTTTGAAGGATGTGTGCTCTTGCAGCAAGAACCTCGTGCTGGACCTGCAGCTTGCACTTACTCTCCCAGTTCTGAGTCGCCAACTCCCTCGATTATGAGACTGCCCAGCCGTAGAAGTGCATTCTCCTCATAGAGGATCAGAGGCCTGATGTTGGATGGCCCACCCCTTGTGACGTGACTCTCACTAGTATTACGGGCTGTCTCCTCCTTAAAGACAAATGCAGGCAGTGTAAACATAAAAGCAAGCAGAGCATGTAGGATGAGAACAGAAGTTGCCACCAAACTAGAAAGTGGCTTTCAAGAGGGAGCATGCAAGCAAGGTTGTGTGGGAAGGTCTAAAGCACTCTCGCCTCTACGTCAGAAAGTTGTGGGTCCCAACCAGAGACTTGAGCACATAATCTAGGCTGACACTTCAGTGCAGTACTGAGGGAGTCGCTGCACTGTCAGAAGTGCCGTCCTTCAGATGAGACACTAAACCGAGGACTGCCCTCTCAGGTGGATGTAAAAGATCCCATGGCACTATTTCAAAAAAGAGCAGGAGAGTTCTCCTCGGTGTCTTGGTCAATATTTATCCCTCAATCAACATCGCTAAAACAGATTACCTGGCCATTGTCACATTGCTATTTGTGGGACCTTGCTATGTGCAAATTGACTGCTGCGTTTCCTACATTACAACAGTGACTACATTTCAAAAGTATTTCATTGGCTGTGAAGCACTTTGGGATGTCCTGAGGTCATGAAAGGCGTGATATAAATGCATGTCTTTCTTTTTTTCTTTTATTTGCCGGTAGCGGATGACGTAAAGCTGGCTGCAGACGCTGATAAACACTATAGTCCTCTATGGGATCCCTGGCACACAGCGAGGGTATATGGTGAGGAAATGACACGTGTGGTAGTATAGGGCAATCTTGAAAGTTGTCCATACGGTGCACTACACAGCTGTCTCGGGGGTGGTAGAGGTGGCACTTGCTGCCAATGCCGCAACAGGGGTGCAGCCACTGTTCTGGATGCTCTCTTGGCCCAGGCCCCAAACAGCCAATGGCTCCTCCGCTGCATCTCTCGTAGGAGTACTTCCAGCTCACCATCGTTAAAATTTGAGGGACAGACAGTAAAAACTTTTGGGTTAAAATTCAGTTGGTTGCGCCTCCCGTTAGCGCCTTAAGAGGGCGCTAATGGGGCGCAAAGCCGCTAACGCCCGGGCGCAGCGATGTTTGCGCCGCTCGGGAACTTAACTAGAGATTGTGCGGCGGCGCTAAACTTTACCGCTGCGACCACCTGCGCGTGCAGATTGTGACGTCATTCCATGGTGCAACGCCCTTGTGGCGCCCCGGAGCGGAAATTGAGTGGCGCCCCTGCCTTACCGCCTGGCGCATCCAACGACCAGAAGACTGGAACGCTATCAATCACTGTGGGGCTGGGGGGGGCGCTATTTAAAGGGGGCCTCTTCCTGTCTTTTATTGTTGGTGGCATTTTTGAACTACGCATTCTGAGAGAGAGAGGGAGAGACTTCTGGAGAGATTCAACGTTGTGTGAAGGAGTTTTGGGTACTGAGCAGCACTTTGCAGGTTCATTTTGATTTGCCATTCCTTGTATCGATTTAGCAGAGACTGTGGGAGCTGCACTCTGAGCTCTTTGCCTGGTACTCTCCATTGTTCTTTCCAGCACATTTGATGTGCAAGTCTCTCCAGGCCGAGATTCAAGGCTGCAATGAACAGGATGTGGATGGAAAGCAAGATTAACCATCCCCTTTAAGAACTGGCCCGTGCCATTGTGTGTGTGTTCCATTGCTGACTGACATTACATGAGCTTCGCCAGCGCTCTGAGGTAGCGCCTCACTCCTTGGCCTTTGCGCCTTAAGACAGGTGTGCAGCGCCTGATTTAGCGCTCCACTCACCTCCCGGGGCGGTAAAAGTGAAGTTTCCAGTCAGTGCCGATAATTAGTGCCAGGCGCTAATATTTGCGTCCAGACGATATTTGCGCCCCAAATGGGGCGCGACCTAATTTTTCCCCCTTTGTGTTTAAAATCTTGGAATTTGTATCTGTATTCACAATTTGTGCATCTGTACAAATACTTTGATTCCCATGAGCTCCAAGCAAAAAAAAAAGGAGTGAGAATTAATATGGCTTTGCTGTGCATTACTACACCAGAGGAGCCTTTGTAGCCTGACTTGAGAAAGCTTGGTGCAGCGATTAACCAGAGGCACTTCCAGGCCTGTGACTATCCTGTTCTGCACAGGTGTTAGAATCTTAAATTCTCAGTACAACTTAATGTCTACTGATCAGAGCTCACTCTCCAAATCTCAAATGTCTTACCAAAATGTTGAAGCTTAAACTTTATACAGCCTGAGGGGATAGAAACCATTCCAGCAAACTCTGCTCCACATGTATTTAATCAGTAGGTAATTGATGGAAATAAAAGAGAAAGCAATTAGAGAAATTTTGCAGTTTTTGACTGCAGCACGATACATGGGGTTTAAAATCAACATGTTATGAGATGGAGTACCATCGCCAAGGAGTAAGGATTGTGGTGGGGGAGGAAGGAGATATCTTCTAGTTATTATGTGTTAGGGACATCGTAACCTTGATGGGAAGATTTTCTCTGATCATTTTACCAGCAAAATTATAAACACATTCTTTTAGAGTGTTTTGACAATCCCACTGGAGTAAATGGATGTTTACGGTCTTGTTAACACATAGCGACCTGAGGAACCTTTTCCTCAAAAGTCACTAAACTGTAGCTAAGTCAATCAAATTCATTCTGGTTTATTAAGTTCTAGTAAACAGGTGTGTCTCCTATTACCACCAGGGACTGTGCCCTTGAGGAACAGAGGCAGCTTCAGTTCAGTAGGAATCAAATGCCTCTGCAACAGACTCTTGGGAAATCCCCTTCCTCCTGAATTAGAGTAATTAGACTGGGTAATTCCTCCCCCACCAATATAAATCAGTTCAAAACAGATGTCTTTCATTGTTGTTAGGATTCAAGCCAAGACTGGAACAGAAATAACTTTGCAAAAGTAGCTTCTCACAGGTGTTATCTAGTGTGCTTCTGAAATTTATTGTTAGTTCAATTTATTGGCCCTTATTATGATTTAAGCCGCTTCGCAATATTTCCTCATACACAGCCAAATGTCCACCCTCATGGAACCAAAGTGTGACCTTATATACAATGTTCTTTTGGGATAGCATGTCATCAGGCAATCCTTTTTTTTCCGTTGAGGTTTACACAGTAACTCATAGAGACATAGAAGATAGGAGCAGGAGTAGGCCATTCGGCCCCTCGAGCCTGCTCCGCCATTTAATGAGATCATGGCTGATCATCCAAATTCAGTACCCTGTTCCTGCTTTCTCCCCATATCCCTTGATCCCTTTAGCCTTAAGAAATATATCTAATTCCTTCTTGAATATATTTAATGAATTGGCCTCAACTGCCTTCTGTGGTAGAGAATTCCACAGGTTCACCACTCTCTGGGTGAAGAAATTCCTCCTCATCTCAGTCCTAAATGGCTTACCCCTTATCCTTAGACTGTGACCCCTGGTTCTGGACTCCCCGGCCATCGGGAACATCCTTCCTGCATCTAGTCTGTCTAGCCCTGTTAGAATTTTATAAGTTTCAATGAGATCCCCTCTCATTCTTCTAAACTCTAGCGAATATAAGCCTAATCGACCCAATCTCTCTTCATACGTCATTCCTGCCATCCCAGGTATCAGTCTGGTGAATCTTCGCTGCACTCCCTCCATGGCAAGAACATCCTTCCTCAGATAAGGTGACCAAAACTGCACACAATACTCAAGGTGTGGTCTCACCAAGGCCCTGTACAACTGCAGCAAGACATCCTTGCTCCTGTACTCGATTCCTCTCGCTATGAAGGCCAGCATACCATTTGCCTTCTTAACCGCCTGCTGCACCTGCATGCTTACCTTCAGCGACTGGTGCACAAGGACTCCCAGGTCTCGTTGCACTTCCCCTTTTCCCAATCTATTGCCGTTCAGATAATAATCTGCCTTCCTGTTTTTGCCACCAAAGTGGATAACCTCGCATTTATCCACATTATACAGCATCTGCCATGCATCTGCCCAATCACCCAACTTGTCCAAATCATACTGGAGTTTCTCTGCATCCTCCTCACAGCACACACGCCCACCCAGCTTTGTGTCATCTGCAAACTTGGAGATATTACATTTAGTTCCCTCGTCTAGATCATTAATATATATTGTGAATAGCTGGGGTCCTAGCACCGATTCCTGCGGTACCCCACTAGTCACTGCCTGCCACTCGGAAAAAGGCTCATTTATTCCAACTCTTTGCTTCCTGTCTGCCAACCAGTTCTCTATCCAAGTCAGTACCTTACCCCCAATCCCATGTGCTTTAACTTTGCACACTAATCTCTTATGCGGGACCTTATCGAAAGCCTTCTGAAAGTCCAAATACACCACATCCACTGGTTCTCCCTTATCTATTCTATCAGTTACATCCTCAAAAAATTCCAGTAGATTAGTCAAGCATGATTTACCTCTTGTAAATCCATGTTGACTTTGTCTGATCCTGTCACTGTTTTCCAAGTGCTCTGCTATTGCATCTTTTATAATGGACTCTAGCATTTTGCCCACTACCGATGTCAGGCTTACCGGTCTATAATTCCCCATTTTCTCTCTCCCACCTTTTTTAAATAGTGGGGTTACATTAGCTACCCTCCAATCCATGGGAACTGTTCCAGAGTCTATAGAATTTTGGAAGATGACCAGCAATGCATCTACTATTTCTAGGGCCACTTCCTTAAGTACCCTAGGATGTAGATTATCTGGCCCTGGGGATTTATCGGCCTTCAATCCCATCAATTTCCCTAACACCATTTCCCTACAAGTACTGATTTCATTCAGTTCTTCCCTCTCATTAGACCCTATGTTCCCCGACATCTCTGGGAGGTTATTTGTGTCCTCCTTTGTGAAGACAGAACCAAAGTATGTATTTAATTGGTCTGCCATTTCTTTGTTCCCCATTATAAATTCCCCTGATTCTGACTGCAAGGGACCTATGCTTGACTTCACCAATCTTTTTCTGTTCACATATCTATAGAAGCTTTTACAGTTAGTTTTTATGTTCCCTACATGTTCGTGTAAACACTACCACTATGGGCTGCAACATGGCACTTGGCTGTCACTGTAGGCGCTTCAGATAATTGGAACTTCACATCTTATTCTCCGCTTGCAGGACAAGACCACATGTAGCAGAGGGGAATAGACCTGGACGGGTGGGGGCCCCAGAAACTTGCATTCACTACCAGATTTTGAAAAAGCTATTCTTGACACTGTTCACTATCAATGGCTTTGGCAGAGTGGGGGAGGGAAAAGCAGGAGGCCATACAGTTAATATTGTCTTTCACATGCTCCTTTCTTCTCAACAAGCAAATGTCCTTGCTCCCTCATTCACTCAATCACAGAATCAAAGTACACAGTGAAACTCAATACTATGTGACTGACGCATGTAGGCTCTAATTGATGGATTATAACAGTATTGCCAGAGGTGCAGTATTTTGGATAAGATGCTAGACCAAATGCCCATCTGCCTGTTCAGGTGGATGTAAAAGATCAAATGGCACTATTTCAAGAAGAGTCATCTGGGGTCATGGCCAACATTTATCCCTCAATCAACACGACCAAAAACAGATTAGCTGGTTATTTATCTCATTGCTGTCTGTGGGCCTTGCAGTACACAAGTTGGCTACTGTATTTGCCCACAAATAGTGACTGCAATTAAAAAGAATAAATTAGCTGGGAAGCGTTTTGGGATGTACTGAAGATGTAAAAAGTCTTCTAGAAATGCGAGTAAGAATGGATTTGCTGCACTGCAAACATTTTTGAAACTGTTAGTAACTGAATGGACATCTGCAAGTGAGCAGAGGTCCTAAGGCCAGTCTTAGCTTCTTCTCTCAATGCTCAGCTGCCACAGGTGATGTGAACAATCAGAAAATGAGAACTTTCAATGTATGTTTCGAAACAATAAAAGTCCTAATAATAATAATAATCATGATCTTGGACGACATAACTGTGCAGAAAAGTTCTTACGTGAGAAAGACAAGACAATCGACAGAGTCCTCTATTTGCCCATGAAAGAAAGGCAGAAAGACTTGCATTTACATTGCGCCTTTCACAACCACTGGACAGCCCAAAGCGCTTTACAGCCAATGAAGTGTAGTCACTGTTATAAGGTAGGAAACGTGGCAGCCAATTTGGTCACAGCAAGCTCCCACAAACAGCAATGTGATAATGACCAGTTAATCTGTTTTAGTGATGTTGATTGAGGGATAAATATTGGCCAGGACATCTGGGAGAACTCCTCTGCTCTTCTTCGAATAGTGCCATGGGATCTTTTACGTCCACCTGAGAGAGCAGACGGGGCCTCGGTTTAACGTCTCATCCAAAAGACGGCACCTCCGACAGTGCAGCACTCCCTCAGCACTGCACTGGAGAGTCAGCCTAGATTTTTTGTGCACAAGTCTCTGGAGTGCGACTTGAACCCACAACCTTCAGTGGTACAACAAGAAGCTAACTGGCAACATAAGGCACCGGCCCCAATTATACGATTCTCTTTGTTTTGACCCAAGTTGCTATAAAAGGAAGGCAGAGAGGCATCATTCTTAATTATTCAAAGCTGACTTACTGAAAAACGTTTCTAGCAGTGACAAACCCCTCAATCAATTTGGATTTCACGGGTATCAGGGTGACCTCTAGACATTTCCCTACATTACAACACTTCATTGACTGTGAAGCACTTTGGGATGTCCTGAAATTCCAAACGGCGCTATATAAATACAAGTTCTTTCTTTATCAAACTTAGGCAATTCACACACCTTCAGGACAAAACAGAACTGCAAGTCTGGTAAATAGGACCCACTGTTAAGACAGAAAAACACATTTAATGGCTCTAACTCTTTCTCTTAATCACGTTTTTAAACAATTGCACAGTTCTGGACAGAAAGAGCGTGAAGGCTGGGTGTTAGCCCTATATCCTTTAACTGATTAATTAACAGATCAACAAACTGGCCTGGTTGATGCAGAGCTCCTATCACCAGCCTCATATAAACAATAAGTCAGAAATCTTCCAGTGCACTGGCTGTTGAAAAATGTTGGCCCTGATGACGTGCATCCTAGAAGGTTGAGGGAGGGTTAGACAGAAAATAGCAGAGGCTGTGACCACAATATATCAAATATCCTTGGATATGGAAGTTGTGCCAGAGAACCAAAGTGTTGCTAATGTAATATTCACAAAGGGAGAAACAGGATCAATGGGTAACTGTAGACTAATCAACCTAAAATCCATAGTGGATAAACTTCTAGAAGCCACAATATGGGAAAAAAATTAATACTCACTTAGCAAGGATCATAGAATCATAGAATCATACAGCACAGAAGGAGGCCATTCGGCCCATCAAGCCTGTGCCAGCTCTTTGGTAGAGTTATCCAATTAATCCCACTCCCCTGCTCTTTCCCCGCAGCCATTTATTTTTTTATCCCTTCAATTCCCTTTTGAATCTTACTATTGAATCTGTTTCCACCACCCTTTCAGGCAGTGCATTCCAGATCACAACAATTCGCTGTGTAAAAAAATGTTTCCCAATGTCACCTTTGGTTCTTTTGCCAATCACCTTAAATCTGTGTCCCCTGGTTACCGACCCTTCTGCCACTGGAAACAGTTTCTTTTTAATTACTCTATCAAAACCCGTCATGATTTTGAACACTTCTATCAAATCTCCTTTTAACCTTCTCTGCTCTAAGGAGAACAACCCCAGCTTCTCCAGTCTCTCCACATAACTGAAGTCGCTCATCCCTGCTACCATTCTAGTAAATCTCTTCTGCACCCTCTCCAAGGCCTTGGCATCCTTCCTAAAGTGTGGTGCCTAGAATTGAACACAGTACTCTAACTAAGGCTTAACCAGTCTTTTATAGAGGTTTAGCATAACTTCCTTGCTTTCCTCTATTAATAAAGCCAAGGATCACATGTGCATTATTAACAGCCTTCTCAACTTGTCCTCCCACCTTCAAAGACTTGTGTACGTACACCTGCAGGTCTCTCTGTTCCTGCACACCCTTTAAAATTGTACCATTTAGTTTATATTGCTTCTCCTCATTCTTCCGACCAAAATGTATCACTTCACACTTCTCTACGTTAAATTTCATCTACCAGGTGTCTGCCCAGTTCACCAGTCCTCCTGAAGTCTGTTACTATCCTCCTCATTGTTTACTATATTTATGAGTTTCGTGTTATCTGCAAACTTTGAAATTATGCCCTGTATAGCCAAGTCCAGGTCATTAATATATATCAAAAAGAGCAGTGGTCCCAACACTGACCCCTGGGGAACACCACTGTATACTTCCATCCAGTCGGAAAAACAACTGTTCACCACTACTCTCTGCTTTCTGTCTTTTAGCCAATTTTGTATCCATGCTGCCACTGTCCCTTTAATCTCATGGGCTTCAAGTTTGCTAACAAGTCTATTATGTGGTACTTTGTCAAATGCCTTTTGAAAGTCCATATACACAACATCAACTGCATTACCCTCATCAACTCTCTCTGTCACTGCATCAAAGAACTTAATCACATTAGTCAAGCATGATTTGCCTTTAACAAATCCATGCTGACTTTCAATTATT
Organism: Squalus acanthias; assembly: GCA_030390025.1. Taxonomy (NCBI): domain Eukaryota; kingdom Metazoa; phylum Chordata; class Chondrichthyes; order Squaliformes; family Squalidae; genus Squalus; species Squalus acanthias. The sequence continues at coordinate 105,891,805 of CM059433.1, forward strand.
AGTCCATACTTTTCCAAATGCCAATTAATTTTGTCTTGGATTATTGTCTCTAAAAGTTTTCCCACCATTGACGTTAAGCTGACCCCTTTTTAAACAGGGATGTAACATTTGCAACCCTCCAGTCTTCTGGCACCACGCCCATAAGAACATAAGAACATAAGACGTAGGAACAGGAGTAGGTCATTTGGCCCCTCGAGCCTGCTCCGCCATTCAATAAGATCAAGGCTGATCTGATCTTGGCCTCAACTCCACTTCCCTGCCCGCACCCCATAACCCTTGACTCCCTTACCATTCAAAAATCTGTCTATCTCCACCTTAAATATATTCAATGACCCAGCCTCCACAGCTCTCAGGGGAAGAGAATTCCAAAGATTCACAACCCTCTGAGAGAAGAAATTCCTCCTCATTTCCATTTTAAATGGGTGCCCCCTTATTCTGAAATTATGCCCCCTGGTTCTAGATTCCCCCACGAGGGGAAACATCGGCTGCGATTTTCCCAGCCCCGAGGAGGCGGGTTTGGAGGCGGGACAGTTGGGAAAATCGCAAAAAGTGAGGGCGGGTTCGGAACCCGCCTCCAACCTGCCTCCGCGCAATTTTGCCAGAGGCGGGATTCATGGGTGCGATTCGGTCCCGCCTCCATCAGTCGGGAGAGGTAGTTAAGACCCTTAAATAGTAGTTAAGGGCCTCTATAATCTTATTTTGACAGGCCTTTGTTATTTTACCACATTTACAGCGTGTTGCACGACCCTTCTAAACCACGCCAGCTAATCCTGGCGGGTTGACAAGTGGGTGGCCTCCTCACAGCTGCAGCTCCACCATTAAAACGGAGCTTTCAACAGTGATCAGTTGCAGGTGGCAGAACTTTTGTTCCACAGGTCTTTCAGCACTTTTAGCAGGGCTACCAAAGTCGGAGGTGCTGCAGCTTCTAACTCTCAACTGTGGGACCTCCTTGGAAATATTAAAAGCTGAATATAGGGAGTTAGGAGGTAAATTTAAAAAATAGGACCTCAAAGGTAGTAATCTCAGGATTGCTACCAGTGCCACATGCTAATCAGAGTAGAAATAGAAGGATATTTCAGATGAATACGTGGCTAGAGGAATGGTGCAAGGGGGAGGGATTCAAATTCCTGGGACATTGGAACTGGTTCTGGGGGAGGTGGGACCAGTACAAACTGGACAGTTTGCACCTGGGCGGGTCCGGGACCGATGTCCTAGGGGGAGTGTTTGCTAGTGCTGTTGGGGAGGGTTTAAACTAAAATGGCAGGGATTTGGGAACCTGTGCAGGGAGACAGAGGAAAGGGAAGCAAGGATAGAAACAAAAGACAGGAAGGAGAAAAGCAAAAGTGGAAGACAGAGAAATCAAGGGTGTAAATCAAACAGGGCTACAGTAAATAATAATTCTAAAAGGACTAAGAGTGTTAAAAAAAACAAGCCTGAAGGCTTTGTGTCTTAATGCGAGGAGCATTCGTAGTAACGTGGATGAATTAGCTGCGCAAATAGATGTAAACGGATATGATATAATTGGGATTACGGAGACATGGCTCCAGGGTGACCAAGGCTGGGAATTCAACATCCAGGGGTATTCAATACTCAGGAAGGACAGGCAAAAAGGAAAAGGAGGTGGGGTAGCATTGCTGGTTAAAGAGGAGATTAACACAATAGTAAGGAAGGATATTAGCTCTGATGATGTGGAATCTGTATGGGTAGAGCTGAGAAATACCAAGGGGCAGAAAACGTTAGTGGGAGTTGTATACAGACCCCCAAACAGTAATGCTGAGGTTGGGGATGGCACTAAATGGGAAATTAGAGACACGTGCAAGAAGGGCACAGCAGTTATCATGGGTGACTTTAATTTACATATAGATTGGACTAACCAAATTAGTAACAGTACTGTGGAGGAGGAATTCCTGGAGTGTATACGGGATGGTTTCCTGGACCAATATGTCGAGGAACCAACTAGAGATCAGGCCATCTTAGACTGGGTATTATGTAATGAGAAAGGATTAATTAGCAATCTTGTTATGCGAGGCCCCTTGGGGAGGAGCGACCATAATATGATAGAATTCTTCATTAAGATGGAGAGTGAAATAGTTGACTCAGAGACTAGGGTCCTGAATTTAAATAAAGGAAACTACGATGGTATGAGGCACGGGTTGGCTAGGATGGATTGGGGAGTGTTACTTAAAGGGTTGATGGTGGATAGGCAATAGCAAATATTTAAAGGTCGCATAGATGAACTACAGAATTTGTTCATCCCTGTTTGGCATAAAAATAAAACAAAAAAGGTGACTCAACCGTGGCTAACAAGGGAAATTAGGGATAGCATAAGATCCAAGGAGAGTACATATAAATTGGCCAGAATAAGCAGCAAACCTGAGGATTGGGAGCAGTTTAGGATTCAGCAAAGGAGGACAAAGGGATTAATTAAGAGGGGGAAAATAGAATATGAGAGTAAGCTTGCAGGAAACATAAAAACTGACTGTAAAAGCTTCTATAGATATGTGAAGAGAAAAAGATTGGTGAAGTCAAGCGTAGGTCCCTTGCAGTCAGAATCAGGGGAATTTATAATGGGGAACAAAGAAATGGCAGACCAATTAAATACATACTTTGGTTCTGTCTTCACAAAGGAGGACACAAATAACCTCCCAGAGATGTCGGTGACATAGGGTCTAATGAGAGGGAGGAATTGAATGACATCAGTATTTGTAGGGAAATGGTGTTAGGGAAAATGACGGGATTGAAGGCCGCTAGATCCCCAGGGCCTGATAATCTACATCCTAGGGTACTTAAGGAAGTGGCCCTGGAAATAGTAGATGCATTGCTGGTCATCTACCAAAATTCTATAGACTCTGGAACAGTTCCCTTGGATTGGAGGGTATCTAATGTAACCCCACTATTTAAAAAAGGTGGTAGAGAGAAAACAGGAAATTATAGACTGGTCAGCCTGATATCGGAAGTGGGGAAAATGCTAGAGTCCATTATAAAAGATGTAATAGCAGAGCACTTGGAAAACAGTGACAGGATCGGACAAAGTCAACATGGATTTACAAAAGGTAAATCATGCTTGACTAATCTACTGGAATTTTTTGAGGATGTAACTGGTAGAATAGATAAGGGAGAACCAGTGGATGTGGTGTATTTGGACTTTCAGAAGGCTTTCGACAAGGTCCCGCATAAGAGATTAGCGTGCAAAGTTAAAGCACACGGGATTGGGGGTAAGGTACTGTCTTGGATAGAAAACTGGTTGGCAGACAGGAAGCAAAGAGTTGGAATAAACGGGTCTTTTTCGGAGTGGCAGGCAGTGACTAGTGGGGTACCGCAGGGATCGGTGCTAGAACCCCAGCTATTCACAATATATATTAATGATTTAGACAAGGGAACTCGATGTAATATCTCTAAGTTTGCAGACGACACGAAGCTGGGTGGGCGTGTGTGCTTTGAGGAGGATGCAGAGAAACTCCAGTATGATTTGGACAAGTTGGGTGATTGGGCAGATGCATGGCAGATGCAGTATAATATGGATAAATGCGAGGTTATCCACTTTGGTGGCAAAAACAGGAAGGCAGATTATTATCTGAACGGCAATAGATTGGGAAAAGGGGAAGTGCAACAAGACCTGGGTGTCGTTGTGCACCAGTCGCTGAAGGTAAGCATGCAGGTGCAGCAGGCGGTTAAGAAGACAAAAGGTATGTTGGCCTTCATAGCGAGAGGATTCGAGTACAGGAGCAAGGATGTCTTGCTGCAGTTGTACAGGGCCTTGGTGAGACCACACCTTGAGTATTGTGTGCAGTTTTGGTCGCCTTATCTGAGGAAGGATGTTCTTGCCATGGAGGGTGTGCAGCGAAGATTCACCAGACTGATACCTGGGATGGCAGGAATGACGTATGTAGAGAGATTGGGTCGATTAGGCTTATATTTGCTAGAGTTTAGAAGAATGAGAGGGGATCTCATTGAAACTTATAAAATTCTAACAGGGCTAGACAGACTAGATGCAGGAAGGATGTTCCCGATGGCAGGGGAGTCCAGAACCAGGGGTCACAGTCTAAGGATAAGGGGTAAGCCATTTCGGACTGAGATGAGGAGGAATTTCTTCACCCAGAGAGTGGTGAACCTGTGGAATTCTCTACCACACAAGGCAGTTGAGGCCAATTCATTAAATATATTCAAGAAGGAGTTAGATACATGTCTTAAGGTGAAAGGGATCAAGGGATATGGGGAGAAAGCAGGGACAGGGTACTGAATTTGGATGATCAGCCATGATCTCATTAAATGGCGGAACAGGTTCGAGGGGCTGAATGGCCTACTCCTGCTCCTATCTTCTATGTTTCTAAGTTAACCCTCTCCCCGATTGGTATGAGCGCTTCCCCAACGGAGTTATCTGCCAGCAGCATGGGAAACATTTATTTCCTTTCATCATGGACCTCAGATTTGGATGAGGAGCAGCCACAGCAGCAGCAGAACCAGGCAGCTCAGCAGCAACAGCAGCAGGAGCCCCAACCTCCTGCTCACCCACCTGATGGTGCACAGGGCAGAAGGCACCAGCGCATGGAAGCATGTTGCCACAGGAGATACCCCCAACACAGGGTTTACAGACAGAGGATGAGCAACCTCAACATGAGTGCCAAAGGAGGCTGAGTGTTTCGCGAGAGGTTGTCGGAGACAGCTGCGCACTGCTGCACCAACGCCTGGAGCCCAGAGGATCCGGTGGACACCCTTTACCAGTGGCTGTCAAAGTCACCACTGCACTCAACTTTTTTGCCTCACATCTTTCCAGGGATCATCAGCAGACATCAGCGGCATCTCCCAGTCGGCCGCCCACAGTTGCAACACGCAGGTTACCGATGCCCTTTTCACGAAGGCGCACAATTACATCCACTCTCAAGGGATCAAGCAAGTGTAACCGTGCGTTCAGTTGGCTTTGCAAATATGGCAGGCTTGCCAATGGTGCAGGGCATCATAGACTGCACACATGTGGCCCTTAGGGCATCCCATCACAACCCAGCTATCTTTGTCAACCACAAGGGCTTCCACTCTCTCAACGTACGGCTGGTGTGTAACCACAAGAAGGAGATTTTGCATGTTTGCGCCAAGTTCTGTGGTAGTTCCCATGACTCTTTCATCCTGCGGAACTCTAGTGTTCCTCCGCTCTTCAATCCGCCAAACCAACTTAATGGATGTCTCCTTGGTGACAAGGGCTACCCCCTGAAGAAGTGGCTAATGACGCCGATCAGGAGGCCAGCTAATGAGGCTGAGGAGCGCTACAACGCCAGCCACATTTTGACCAGGTCCATCATCGAACAAACCATTGGCTTGCTGAAGATGTGATTCTGATGGCTTGACAGATCAGGTGGAGCCCTGCAGTATTCAGCAGCCAGGGTCTCCAGAATGGTCGTGGTCTGCTGTGCACTGCACAACATGGCACAGCGCATGGCTTGCAGCTTCCTGATGAGCAAGTGGCTCAGTTCATAGCCTCCTCAGATGAGGATGAGGAGGAGGAGGAGGAGGAGGTGGAGGAGGAGGAGGCCCGAGCGGCGGTGCATCTACCAGCAGCAGCAGCAGCACACGAGCACATGGCTGCCCGTGATGCAAGGGATGCACTCATCCTGGCCAGATTTGCATAGGTTGCCGATTGTGGCACATGTGCTTGGCTCCTTCTTAACACATGATAGACAATGGACATGACTCTCTGGCCTCCTTTCACTCTGACTACCAACCTGACCACGCTAGTGTCACGGAGCCCGCAATATGGAGCTGCCTAAGCCGAAATAACAGATGCCATCACACCAACAGTTTGCCATCACCTCATTTTAATGGCCCAAAAATTCGGCCCTTCCCGGGTGAGTACGGACTGTGTACTCACCCGTATTGCTTCCCGAAGTGCCGGTTTCCTGCATGCACTACGCATGCGCGGGAAACTGGAACTTCCGGTATGGTGAAGGAGGCGGTTCCTAGGTGAACCGCGTGCGCGCTAGAGGCTGCGTGCACGTAGCACACTTCGATTTCTTTTCAGGTTTCTACGCGAGTTTAAGTATGGAAGATACTACGCTAATGAAATGGAAGCGCAAGACCCGTTTTGAACAAGGTAAGTGGTTAATTAAGTATAATTTAAAAAAAATTTCAACAGGTTTATCTTTTTTAGATACTTTAAAGAAAGGTAAGTTTATTTTTATAACTTTTAAAAAGTATTTTAATTTTTTCAAAAATTTAAATTTTTGTTTAAAGTGGTTAATTTATTTAACTATAGTTATTTTATAAATGTGATGGTTTTTTAAAAAAATTATTTTAAGTTTAGCTGTTCTTTTGGGGCCAATTTCAATTCACAGATTTGACAGGTCTCCTGACAAATCTATGAATGAAAGATAGTCTGCTGCCATTGGCTCTCCATGGCCCACGTGATCCCACGGGTCGCATCGCACTAACTGCGCCCCTGGAACACGCAAGCACTGCGCGCCGGCAGTTGGGAGAGGCCCAGGACCCGAAGTTCCCGTGGGCCCAAAACACAATGGCAGGCGCGGTAGGTAAGAGCGTGCACGATCCTTACCCCCGCGGCAAGCCGGAGAGGTGAATTTCTGGGCCGACTACACCTCATTGTCTCAGTTGTATCTTGCTATGTCTTTTGATGTGGTACCTTCCTGGCTGACTTAATTAACTTTATCACACCTCGGCAGATAGTCAGGATGATTTAATTTATTGGTCTGCAATTGTAAAGTACACATGCTTTTTTTTCCATCTATATATGCTCTGGCGATTCTGTATCCAATTTACTTCACCTGAGGAAGGAGTGATAGCTCCGAAAGCTTGTGATTTCAAATAAAACTGTTGGACTATAACCTGGTGTTGTGCGACCTCTCAATTTTGTCCACCCCAGTCCAACACCGGCATCTCCGCATCATGACCAATATATTCACACAGGGATGGCATTTCATCAAAAACAGACACAATCACCCTAGTGCCTACCCCTGTGACTAATGGTGCTTTATTTTTCTCTTATGCATGCTCCTACGTGGTGCTCCCCCTGTGGCTTCAGCAGACGTAGAGGCCTCTTGCTCACTTTCATGCTGCTCCTGCTTCGACACCTTTGGCGGGTGTCCTCTGGGTTTTTGAGCCTGTGAGGGCTCGCCAAACATCTGCTCATCCTGCGGCAGTGCAGGGGCTGAGACGCCCATCTCAGTTGGGTGCGGACTCTGGTGGGGCTCTGACCGAGGGCTACGCAGTGGCATGGAAGTGTGAGCGCTTGGAGAGGAGCCCCCACTTCCTTGTTCTCTGCCACCAACTTCCCTCTCATGGGTCAGGTCCATCTCAGCGCTTGCAAGTGGCTTGGGAGCACCTTGCTGTACATCAGGGGGGCCATGGGGACCCGTTTCTGCACTGGCAGTCCTACTCAAAAGTCCTTCCATGAAGCTCTGGTTTCTCTGCTCAATAGCTGCCTATTGCTCCTCCAGAGATGTCAGTCTATTCTGAACATTCACCATGTTTTCCAGACTCTGGCAACTTAGGTCCTCCATGGCAGTAGCCATCCTCTCCTCTACCAGAGACACCCTTTCCAGAGAGGTAGACACCCTTTCCAGAGAGGTAGCCATCGTTACCACTGAGGTAGCTATCCTTTCCACAGAGGTTGCCATCCTTTCCGTGGTGGTGCGTTCAAGCGCCAATGCGTCCACAAAGGCACTGCTCATGTTAGAGTTGGACTCCTCCATCCTCTCCACACTCGCAGTGACCCTGGAGACAAAACCTGTCAGAGACTCCTGCACCTGCTCCTGGAGTTCCAGCACCGCTCTCCTCTGGATGGACCCAGAGGCACAGGGTCCACATGCAGCAGAGCAAAGCTAGGAGAGTCCTGCGCCCTCCGCCGAGGACTCTCCACTGTTGTCCCTGTCTCCACCACCTGCTGATGCTCACCTGTGAGCTGTGATACACACGGTGACAACATTACTCTGTACCGAAGGTCCCACCGAGGTGTGCGTATCTGCGCTGGTGCAGGTTGCGCTGCTGACGCTGCGTTCTCAGAGGTTGCAGGTTCCCCTGAGGAGTCTTGCAGCTCAGCCTCTTCCTCGTCGACAGTTGGGTGGGGGGGAGCTCTGTGGATGGTCCTGTGGGGGAGTAAAGGCATGGGTTCGACATTTGACCGAAGTGTGGCATGCAGATGCAATAGTGCAGATGCTCAAGTGGCATTCTAATAATGTACACCAGCAGCCATTTCAGTCACTCAAGCAGTGTAATTGCGAGAGGTGCTAAAATATTCTGTCACCAGTTTGCTCTGCCTCGCCCATCTGTCCGTCCCCCACTTCCACCTCCACCTCTGCGCTGGCGATGTCCGGGGCTGCCTCTTCAGCCTGTCTTCGCCCTTTCCTGTCTATTGTGGGCTCTCTTTTCCTGCAGTGAGGGAGACAAGTGGAGTTGGAGTGAGAATGATGGAGTGAGTGTAGAGAGTCCAGAGCATAGATGCTTAGAAGGAGACAAAGATGGAGTGAGGATCCATGTCCAAGGGCCCTCTCTGTGCATTGTTAGTCATTGTCATTGCATAATATTGAAAGGGAGTGTGAGGGCAGCATAGTTGAATAGTGAAGTGATTGGGTTCATAGAGTGAGAGGGATGGTGAAGGGTGCAAGGGTTGTAAGGGTAAAGTGGGATGTGTAGGAGGAGGTTGACAATGCAGAGTGCAGGTGATGAGAGGAGAAGGGGAGCAGAAGGAGGGTCAAGCTGAAGGTATACTCACTTTGCCTGATCTTACAAGGTCATTGAAAATTTTACAGCACTGCAGCCATGTTCTGCTGCACGCATATCTGGAGGTTATATCCCTTGCCAGCTGGACCCATACAGCCTTGGTTTCTTTGGGAGACCTCTTCCTCCCAGATCAGGGGAAGAGCACCTCCCTGCTAGCTCTCGCCCCTCAACCAGGATACCCAGCGCCTCATCCGAGAACCTCGGGGAGGTGCTTACCTTGGAGCTGGCCATTCCTCAATGAGATAAAATGTTGGAGGTGGTGCAGCATCGACCAAAAACCAGTGGAATGAGCCAAGGCAGCAAGCAGCCCTTAAATGAAGCTGGATAAGTGACGTCAGCAGAGGTGAGTTTCAGTCCCAAAAGACTAATTGGCCCAGGGGAACCCACACCTCTGAAATTAACTGGCCAATTAGGGGAAAAATCACAAATTTTTCCCACCTGACAGTGGAGGCGGGTTTGGAACCCACCCAAACTGAAACCCACCTCCAACCCGCCTCCAATGGGAAAATCTCCCCCATCCTCTCTGCATCTACCCTGTCGAGCCCCTTCAGAATCTTATATGTTTCAATAAGATCACCTCTCATTCTTCTAAACTCCAATGAGTATAGGCCCAACCTGCTCAACCTTTCTTCATAAGACAACCCTTTCATCTCCGGAATCAACCTCGTGAACCTTCTCTGCACTGCCTCCAATGCAAGTATATCCTTCCTTAAATGAGGAGACCAAAACTGTACACAGTACTCCAGGTGTGGTCTCACCAACACCCTGTACAGTTGTAACAGGACTTCCCTACTTTTATACTCCATTCCCTTTGCAATAAAGGCCAACAGTCCACTTGCCTTCCTAATTATTTGCTGTACCTGCATGCTAACATTTTGTGATTCATGTACAAGGACCCCCAGATCCCTCTGTAACTCAGCATTTTGTAATCTCTCCCATTTAAATAATAATTTGCTTTTTTATTTTTCCTACCAAAGTAGATAACCTCACATTTTCCCACATTAAACTCCATCCACCAGATTCCTGCCCACTCACTTAGCCTATCTATATCCCTTTGGAGATTCTTTGCATCCTCCACACAATTTGCTTTCCCACCTATCTTTGTATCATCAGCAAATCTGGCTACATTACACTCGGTCCATCATCCATGTCAGTAATATAGATTGTAAATAGTTGAGGCCCCAGCACTGATCCCTGCGGCACCCCACTAGTTACAGTTTGCCAACCGGAAAATGACCCATTTATCCCGACTCTCTGTTTTCTGTTAGTTAGCCAATCCTCCATCCAGTCTAATATATTAACCCCAACCCCGTATCCAAGGAGGACTGGAAGAGACGGGTTAATTAAGGAAAGTCATCATGGATTTATAAAATGCAAGTTGTGGCAGACAAATTTAATAGAGTTCTTTGTGGAAATGTGGATGTATGCTGGAGAGTTTCCCCTAATCCTCAGATTTGCTGAATCATAGTACAAGTCATTTTCTCCAAGTCCAGACACAAACCTACAAACGAGGACCCGTAGTACAAGAACGATGTAAGAATTAAAAAAAAATATTCATCTAAATTCTAATGTACAGGTTTTACTATATAATAGCTTAAAGGGACAGGAAAGAGACGTTCAAAACATATTACATACAATAATAAATTAGAGAGAGTAAATAGAAACAATTCACCAATAATAACTTGAAAAAATCTGGGTTATATATCTGCTGCGCTAAACATATAAATGGATATTAAAATCACAGGTTCTGGATTGGGAGGGCGAGCTGCCAGAGCTCAATAGTTCATGTGTGAACTAATGACATAGATTGGCGTAGATTTGAGGTTCTGCAAAGGGACTTCAAGGAGCTAAATTCTAGATTAAGAAGCAGAACCTCCAGGTCGTAATCTCCGGATTACTCCCAGTGCCACGTACCAGACCAGACAGGGAGACAAAGATTACGATTGTTAATGTGTGGCTGGAAGATTAGAGTAGAAGGGAGGGTTCCAGATACCTGTGACATTAGGACCAGTTTTGGGGCCGGGGCCAGGGAAGCCCGTACAGATGGGATGGCCTTCACGTAAACTGGGGAGGCACCCATGTACTTGTGGAAAGGGTAAACAGGTCAGTGGGTAAAGATTTAAACTAGTTAGGGGGCTGGGAGGGGAAAATCCACACAGTGGCCTTAATTTTGTCGGCGCTCAGAGTGCGGGTTTGGAGGCGGGTCCGCTGTCAAAATCACAAAGATTGACAGCGGGTCGGTATCTCGCTGTAAACCCGCCTCCTTGTCAGTTTCCCAAGTGTCGGGTCTGTCAACCCTGAACAGACCCGACACTAAGCGGCGGGTCAGCCAATTTAGATTGTTAGAAGCTTATTAAAAGGTGGTTAAGCACCATGTTCCCATGTACTTACCATTTTACCAGGTTTTCAATGAGGTTCCCGGAGAGCGGCTATCACGTCAGGTAAGTATGTCGGGTTTTCAATGACTGTGGATTGCTGTGAATAGGTGAAAGCTGCAAAAGTGGTATAAAACCTAAAATTTCACAACTGTTCACTTCCCAATCTTAGAAGCTGGAGCGTTAATGATTTGGACCCGCTTTTCAGCTTTATGTACTTTTGAAGTGTTTGGAGTAAACTCCCTATCCACTGTCACCTCCTTGGAACAACCTATCTCAACATTGACAGATTACTTCTGTCATCTCAACCTCATCTGCCATCTATTCCATCAGCATCAGTGCCCTTCAAAAAATCTCACCTTGGTCCTCAGAATCCCAACACGATCAGCCCCAACACCAGCATCACCAGGCACACCAGCAGCACCAACATCCACACCAACCTTCTCCACAATCAACTGATGCTGCACTGGACACAGGGCATCAGCACCCGACCACATTGCTGCCCGGGACGCCAGCGATATCCTCACCATGTCCAGATTTGCTTCACTTAACACTGTACAACTGTAGGGGGTGGTGTGGTAGGGTCAGCTTCACCTCTGACTCAGTGAGCGGTTCGAATCGCTCCCACGCCCCTGGTTCTAGACCTTGGACTTATTTGGGGGTTGTGAACAAAGGTGCAGTAGACAACAGCTTTGGATGAAAGAATTTTGACTTTTATTAAAAGAAAAAGGTAACAAACTTAAAACACACTTAACACTTAAACAGGTTGGGGAACACACAGTACAGGCGAGGGTGAAATGACAATATACAAAAAAAAAACCTTACCCCTCCCAATCCCACTGTCTAGCTAAGTTTTGATTTCAGGAGATCAGGCATAATGCTAACCAAACAGGGGTTTTGACAGTTCGAAATCCAGCCAGGTAAGTTGATTGCGTTTTGGGGTACTCTCTTTGTGTCCTTTGGGGCCTGCCGTCCCCATGTGGTACCGGTCTGTGGAATCTGCGAAGGCTCCTCAGTCGGGTGGAGTCTGCAGATGCGGTAAGGCGCGGTTGTGGATTTATCAGGTAAGTACCCGATTTCTTTGCTTCTAGCTGTAGGTTTAGAGTCTTTGCATGCAAGTCTTACCCAGGGGTAAGCCAGGAGTAGTTGTAGGGTTGGCGTTTCTTCGGGTTTCCCCTGGTTGGCTGGTTTAGGTCGTGGTTGCCTGGTGGTTGGTCATTGCGTGCGGCCTTGGTCCCCGCGGTACTTTTGAGTGGCGGTCTACCTCGTGGAGCCCTTGGTGGCTCTGGTGGTCAATTTGTTGCATTGAAGGCCTGTCGGGGCAGTACCTCCTGGGGCTGGACCGTGGGTTGAGCGATGCCGACTCACTCCCAGCCTCCAGTGACCTTGGCTAGTGGCTGTTAATGCTGGACCGTGTACTGAGCGATGCCGACTCGCTCCCAGTGGTCTCAGCTCTAGCCCTTGCCTGCCTTGTCTGTCCCTGCCTCCGATCTCACCCCGGGTCTGCCTCGTGGCCTTGCTGCTTTTCTCCTCCTCCTGCTCGTGTCATGTGGCTCCTGTAGCGGTGAGTAACTTGCTGTGTCTTGCTGGGGGAATAGGCCCTCAATTATACCGTTCAGGCCCATTGTATTTTTCGCGCCAAAACCGCTTTATTAAATCGGTTTCGTGTTGAAGTGATTTAGGTTTCAGTTGAGGCCTGTTCATTCTTTTGTCTTAGGTTTTGGCGGGCTCATTTAAGTTTGATGGGTTTAATTGTATGTTTACTTGTCCTGATGGCTTCTGATGTCATCCATTTAGGCAGGGCCTTTATCTACGCGCCAAATCTCGCCTCTTTTGTCTTAGGTTTCTGGCGGGCTTGTTAATCTGTCCCTGTAGATACTTGGCGAATTGTTTTTTGATGGGGTAATGGGTGTACTGGATGTTTTATTGTTTTCAGGCTTCTAGCATCCTGTTTTGGCCTGGGGATTTCAAAAGGGGTCTTGGATTATTCATTTTTGGATGTGTATATGAGGTTTTGGGTGAGGCTCTTCCTCCCTGGTTGGATTGCAGTGCAAACATTTCCCAGACAGCTTGACTGGGCCCCAATATCCAAAAGCTGTCCACTTCCTCGCCGCACCCCTCCGCAGCCTGTCTTGTCTCTGTGACTGTGAGGTTTTTCCCAATAGTAACATCCAAAGTCATTTTCCTCAGGGTTTTTTTCTTCCCTGATCCTTAAAAATGTCCAAAACTGAGGTTTTGACCTCAAATCACTTCATTTAGGTCCCATCATCCCAACTTCGTATAAAAATCACCCCTTTTAGGGTTCTATTCGAGTTTCTGGGGGATTTTGCGAAGCCTACAACAACCTGGCTGCCACATGATGCACCAGGTTGGCACCACCCCACACCAGCACCATACAGCATCCCTACAATGTCCAAGCCATTCCTTTCACACTCATCACCACTGGGGGGCGGGGGGGATGTTATGTCTCACCATTCACTGCAACGTATTAAGACACTTTCAAAGGTGCTCACAAATCTGTCCAAGAAGGCAAAGTGGTGACAATAAGGATTTCAATGCTTGACAATACATTAACAGAAAGTTTACACGAACATTGGCTAAAACACCCAACTGCCTACCCTTGTGTGTTGTTAGTTGTTATGATTGGACTAGGATGAGGGTAAGTGTGAGGGGTGGCTAGTGTGATGGGGAAGTGATAATGTAGATAGAGAGAGATGGGTGGAGGTGCAAGGTAAGTTGGTGTGAGTAAGGATGTGCAGGAGTAGGGTAGGGAAGGCAGAGTGATGGGGATGTGATGAGTGGCACAACAGGATGAGGTTGAGTGTGGCTTTGCAGTAACGTTTCGTGATCTACTGAGATAATTGAAAGGTTTGTGCCACTGCAGCCTGGTCCTCCTGACCACATCCCTGCTTGTGTCCTCCTGTGAAATGTGCAGCCAGGCTGCGATGGTGTCCTCGGGAGGTCTCTTCCACCCATGGGAAGGGAAGAGAACCTCCCTGCATGCTGTGACTCCCTCCATATGGAGGGAGTCATGGGAGAGCCTGGGTGCAGCCGTGCACCTTTGTACAGTGCTTGTCAGTGTTTGCAGCACCTCAATGCTGTCGAACACTGACAGCAGAACTGTCAAAATGAATGTGGACATGGTCGCTTTAAGGAAACCGGCTGATGACGCGTCATCAGATGACATAATCAGACCCGCTTCCTTTTAATTGGCCGGGAACCTCACAGGGCAATCAGGGCAAAGCACTTGGAGGAGGTGGGATGAAGACGGGTGCAGAGTTTGAGGCCACTGCCTACTCCGGCCGCACCGGACTCGCCATGGCTGGCGAAATCGCGGCCAGTAAGTCAAGAGATGTGAAATAAAGACCAGCAGGACTTAAGGGCGGGGGGGCGGTTGGGGTGAAGGGGCGGGCAGGGAGGCGGGGGAGGTGGCCAGTTAGCAGTTAGGAGATCTGTATATGAATGCACATATCATGAGAAATAAAACGTGAGTTGGAAACACAAATCCATCTTAAAGCGCATGATGTAGTCGACAATTGTCGAGAACTGGCTACACCCTGAGCATGATTGGGAACTAAATATTCCAGGCGAGAGGATTTTTAGAAAGGACAGGAAATTGGGAAATTTAGCAATATCAAAGAAACAAATACTTGCATTTATATAGCGCTTTTCATGACCTCAGTTCGGCCCAAAAGCACTTTACAGTCAATTAAATAGTTTTTTGAAGTGTAATCACTATTGTAATGTAGGAAACGCAGCAGTTATTTTGCACACAGCAAGCTCCCACAAACAGCAACATGATAATAACCAGATAATCTGTTTTAGTGGAGTTGGCTGGGGGATATATGCTGCCCACGACACGGGGGAGAACTTTGAAATAGTGCAAATTGATCTTTTACGGCCACCTTAGAGGACAGATGGGGCCTCGGTTTAACGTCTCATCCAAACTGAACTCCAGGCTCCAGAGAAAGGGAAGGCCTCATGTAGGGGAAACCTTTGAGGCATTTATAACATATAATTGCTGGTTTTATGGATAGGTTTTGGATTTTTTTCAGATTCTTTTTATTTATTGTTATAAAAGCTGTTTGTGTGGCTACATATTCGGGTGGGTCAGAAATCAATACAGCAGCTAAAAACAGTTTGAAAGTGTAAATAGTGCAATGCGATTGCTTTATTATATCAGATTTGTACCTTTGGAAAAAAAAGATGAATGATTGAGATGATTGTTTGTACACAAAATACTCATCTCTGGTTCATCTATATTTGAGTGAATCAGTATAATTAACGTAATTATACCACAGTATGATTGTGATTGTGAAAAGAATAACAAAGGGCTGAACTTTCCATGGTGGTAGCGGGTGCGATCAGTGGCGGGTTTGGTGGGAAAGTTGTCTCTTTTGACAGCGGGTCGGGAACAAGCTGTCAACTCGCTCCCACGCGCATTCCTCACAGGTGCATCTGTCAGTGTGGAGCTGACCTGACCTGCAGCGGCAGGGGACCCAATTGAAATCATTATGAGATGCTTTACAGGCACTTAAGAGCCTTTTTCACTTACTTTTTAAATTTCTCTGCATGGCCACGGGATTCACACAGCTCGGGAACCACGTCTGTCAACCTGAGGCGTGAGTTCCGTGGCCGTTGCAACAGCTGATTACTTGACAACATGGAAAACAAACCAAAATAAAAACATGTTGATTACATCAGCTAACAGATTGATGGAGATTCTGTTCTACTTGAAAAGCTACTGGTAAATGTTAATTTTTCACTGGCCATTCTCAGCTGTTGCCTTCCAACTCAACAGTAATTGCAGTGAATTGATCTGCACTATAAAAAATGACATATACCATTTAAATAAATGATTGTGTTGTTTCCGGTCAGGTTTTTCTCACAGTATACTGTGATTGTCCAGTTACACATTAAATCAAGTCATCAACCGTAACAATTTCATTCTCATCACTCATTCCACTGGTTCAATTTGCTTTCAGTCCCTGAATATAATTTAATTTTTCAGTCTGAGACTTTAGGGTGAATTTCTGCAGAGGTTCTCTCACTTGTCTATTGTTAACTTCAATGGAAGAGCTGCAGAAATCCCAGAAACACATTGTGAGCACCACTTACCCTGTTTGTCAGGGATTCCGCAACTCCTCCGCTGAACTTGCATAAGATTGTAAATCCACCGCTTTACAATTACATTTAAAATCTGCTTAATTTTATGCATTACCTGTACACCCACATCTTTTATTTGTACCAGTTACTGATACAAAAGTCTATAGATTTGTGACTAAAGCTCCAATAACTTCCCAATTAATGTACTTTTAAAATTATGTTCTTGATCGTATTTGTTGATGGAGTCATATTACTTAATAATTTTATTTAAATATTTCTTTGTCACTCATACATAACTTTTATTATATGATTGTACAGTAAAGATTCAACACCCACTATGTTAGATTAAACTTAAAATGTAATGTGGCCAGGGTCCCTTGAAGCATCCCGGCTTAAAACGCATCATACATAGATACATAGATACATAGAAGATAGGAGCAGGAGTAGGCCATCCGGCCCTTCGAGCCTGCTCCGCCATTTAATGAGATCATGGCTGATCCTCCAATTCAGTATCCCGTCCCCGCCTTCTCTCCGTAACTCTTAACCCCTTTTGCCTGTAGAAATATATCTAATTCCCTCTTAAATATATTTAATGAGCTGGCGTACACTGCCCTCTGTGGCAATGAGTTCCACAGGTTCACCACCCTCTGAGTGAAGAAATTCCCCCTCATTTCTGTCCTAAATGGTTTAGCCCTTATCCTTAAATTATGTCCTCTAGTTCTGTTCTCACCCGCCAAGGGAAACATTCCTTCTGCATCTAGTCTGTCTAGACCTGTCAGAATTTTATACACTTCTATGAGGTCCCCTCTCAATCTTCTAAACTCCAGTGTGTACATCCCTAAACTACATAGTCTCTCCTCATAGGTCAATCCCGCCATTCTTGGTATCAGCCTGGTGAATCGCCGCTGCACCCCCTCCATGGCAAGAACATCTTTCCTCAGATGAGGCGACCAAAACTGTACACAGTACTCGAGGTGTGGTCTCACCAGTGCCCTGTACAGCTGCAGCAAGGTATCCCTGTTCCTGTATTCCAACCCTTTTGCTATGAAGGCCAGCATACCGTTTGCCTTCTTGACCGCCTGTTGCACCTGCATGCTCGCCTTCAGTGACTGGTGTACAAGAACACCCAGGTCTCTCTGTACTTCCCCCTCTCCCAATTTATTGCCATTTAAATAATAATTTGCCCTCCCGTTCCTGCACCCAAGGTGGATAACTTCGCACTTGTCCACATTATAGTGCATCTGCCATTTATCCGCCCAATCACCCAGTCTGTCCAAATCGCTCTGGAGCTTCCTGGTCTCCTCCTCTGAGCCCACCCCCCCTCCTAGTTTAGTGTCGTCTGCAAATTTGGAAATGCTGCATCCGACTCCCTGATCCAGGTCATTAATGTAAATTGTGAACAGCTGGGGACCCAGGACAGATCCCTGTGGTACCCCACTTGTTACTGCCTGCCATTCAGAAAATGAGCCGTTTATTCCAACTCTCTGTTTTCTATCTGACAGCCAGTTCTCTATCCACGTCAATACTTTCCCCTTTATCACATGAGCTTCAATTTTCCATGCTAATCTTTTATGTGGGACCTTGTCGAAGGCCTTTTGGAAGTCCAGGTACACCACATCTACTGGCTCTCCCCCATCTATTTTACCAGTTACTCCCTCAAAAAATTCCAATAGATTAGTCAAGCACGATTTACCCTTTGTAAATCCATGTTGACTCTGTCCTATCCTGTCCCCATTTGCTAAGTGCTCCGCTATTTCATCCTTAATGATGGACTCCAGCATTTTGCCCACAACTGATGTAAGGCTTACAGGTCTGTAATTACCTGCTTTTTCCCTACCCCCCTTTTTGAATAGTGGGGTAACGTTAGCTACCCTCCAATCCATGGGCACTGTTCCCGAGTCTAATGAATTCTGAAAAATCATACTTAGTGCATCCGCTATCTCTAGGGCCACCTCCTTCAGTACCCTAGGATGCATGTCATCAGGCCCTGGGGATTTGTCCGCCTTCAATCCCTTTAGCTTCCTTAACACCATATCCTTAGAGATATTGATTTGCGTCATGAGTGATGTCACCAGACCAGTTCCATCTAATTCGGCCAGGTAACGCGCTGGGCGAGCTTAATAGGCCCCATTAAGGTAAGTTCATTTTGTACACCGGGTTGGAGCCAGCAGAGGGGTCGGGACCCACCACGGGCACCTCCCGCACCAAACCCGCCGAGGTAAGGAAAATTCCAGCCAATTACATTTTTGTGCTTTAGACAGATTTACTGTGCCATCTCACCCGCTTAAAGGGTGATGTACTACAGGGTAAATCGTACAAATTCACACTTATTAAAATGAATGGCTATTTGCCCAAAATTTGCAGTTCTGATCATGATGAACTGACAGCGTTCGCTGTCATTTCGCCTTTGAAACCGACCGCAACTTTAGGATTTAGCGCATGTGCAGCCTAATGCGGAAATCCTGAAGTTGCGGTCCGTCATTCACTGCTCCTCCACAGGCTGCGCGTGCCCCACCCCCAACACAGAGCCGGCAATCAGTGAAATCTCTCAAATCATGGAAACGGATGAAAACTTGGGCTCTTCCACGTGTTAAATACCCCATTAAAAGTTAGACCCTTTTGGCTGATGTGTAACTGGGGTTTTAACAGCGTACAGACTGGTAATCAAAGGTTATGGCACTGAAAAATAATTTTAATTTTGTCAAATTTATCCATTTTAATAAAAATTAAAATTTTTAAGAAACTTAAAAAAATGTTTAATGTTTGTTCATCTATATTTCAAGTTTGCATTTTTCCCATGTCAGAGCCCCAATCTTTGTTTTGCTCCCACTAACATTTTTAAAAAGTTAGAATAAACAGGAGCTTACCCACTTCCTGGTTCACTGTCAGTGAGAATTCTGCGTTTTGATTGGCTGCTTAGACAGCTTGTTGACGTCACAGCAGTTCTTTGCTGGGAACCCCCATTACTTCCGTTGATTTCACTTGCGCGTCAGAAAAGCCGGAGAGATCGCGAGATCTTTGTGCGATGCTTACTTCGGGGCCAGCGACGAACGGCATTGCTTCGCCGCTGACCGCAAATTCCGGGCCATGAAATTGTGCGGGGTCCACTGACTCCAGGTCTGATTTCATAATATGCACCGCTGGCAGGTGAGGATATGTGCTAAGAAGGTGACTTCATAAAATTTTACCTGATCCCCCTATTAATAAAGCCAAGGATCCCGTACTCTCAACTTGGTCTCAACGTGCCCTGCCACTTTCCAAGATTTGTGTCTCTCTGTTCCTGCACCCACTTTAAAATTGTACCATTTCGTTTATATTGCCTTTCCTCATTCTTCCTACGAAAATGTATCACTTCACACATCACTGCGTTAAATTTCATCTGCCATGTGTCTGCCCATTTCACCAGTCTATGTCCTCCTGAAGTCTGTTACTATCCTCCTCATTGTTTGCTACATTTCCGAGTTTCGTGTCATCTGCAAACTTTGCAACTATGCCCTGAATACCCAAGTCCAGGTTATTAATGTATATCAAAAAGAGCAGTGGTCCCAATACCAGCCCCTAGAGAACACCACTGTATACTTCCCTCCAGTCTGAAAATCAACCGTTCACCACTACTCTCTGCTTTCTGTCTTTTAGCCAATTTAGTATCCACGCTGCCACTGTCCCTTTAATCTCATGGGCTTCAAGCTTGCTAACAAGTCTATTATGTGGTACTTTGTCAAACACCTTTTTGAAGTCCATATAGACAACATCAACCGCACTACCCTTATCAACCCTCTCTGTTACTGCATCACAGAACTCAATCATGTTAGTCAAGCACGATTTGCCTTTAACAAATCCATGCTGACTTTTATTTATTAGCCCATACTTTTCCAAATGCCAATTAATTTTGTCTTGGATTATTGTCTCTAAAAGTTTCCCCGCCACAGATGTTAAGCTGACTGGCTTGTAGTTGCCGGGTTTATCCCTCTAACCTTTTTAAACAGGTGTGTAACATTTGCAACCATCCAGTCCGCTGCCACCATGCCCATATCCAAGGAGGATTGGAAGAGACGGGTTAATTAAGGAAAGCCATCATGAATTTATAAAATGCAAGTTGTGGCTGACAAATTTAATAGAGTTCTTTGTGGAAATGTAGATGTATGCTGGAGAGTTTCCCCTAATCCTCAGATTTGCTGATTCGGTTACAATGAAGAGTAGGCTGGGTATTTGCATATAGTGGAGCGTTAGCAGATGAGTCAGACACCTTTTTTCATAGTACAAGTCCAGACACAAACCTACAAGCAAGGACCCATAGTACAAGAAAGATCTAAGAATTTTTAAACATAAACTATTCATCTAAATTCTAATGTACAGGTTTTACTATATAATAGCTTAAAGGAACAGGACAGAGATGTTCAAAACATATTACATAAAAATAATAAATTAGAGAGAGTAAATATAAACAATTCATCAATCATAACTTGTAAATATCTGGGTTAAATATCCGTTGGGCTAAACGTATAAATGGATATTAAAATCACAGGTTCTGGATTGGGAGGGCGAGCTGCCAGAGCTCAATAGTTCATGTGCGAACTAATGACATAGATAGGTGTAGATTTGAGGTTCTGCAAAGGGACTTCAAGGAGCTAAATTCTAGATTAAGAAGCAGAACCTCCAGGCTAGCAATCTCCGGATTACTCCCAGTGCCACGTACCAGACCAGACAGGGAGACAAAGATTACGATTGCCAATGTGTGGCTGGAAGATTAGAGTAGAAGGGAGGGTTTCAGATTCCTGTGACATTGGGACCATTTTTGGGGTGGCCTTCAAGTACACCAGTGAGGCACCAATGTCCTTGCGGAAAGGATAAACAGGGCAGTTGGGAAAGATTTAAACTGGTTAGTAGAGTGGGAGGGGAAAATCCACACACTGAGCTGAATTTTGCCGGCGCTCAGAAGGCGGGCTTAGAGGCGGGTCTGCTGTCAAAATGGCAGTGATTGATAGTGGGGCAGAAGTCCGCTCTGAACCCGCCTCCGTGTTAGTTTCCCAAGTGCGGGGTATGCCTGCGCTTTGCAGACCCGGCACTAAGCGGCAGGTCAGGCAATTGAGATACTTAAGAAATAAAAACAGAAAATGCTGGAAATACTCAGCAGGTCAGGCAGCATCTGTGGAGAGAGAAACAGAGTTAATGTTTCAGCTCGATGACCCTTCATCGGAACAGTTCTGACATCCGAGAGACAAGTACAAGGCTTCATGGCAGCACCCTCGCACCAAGCACTGGCATCTGCTGGACTACGTCATCGTCCGAGCGAGGGACCGCAAGGACGTCCGCATCACCCGCGCCATGACAGACCACCGCCTAATCCGTTCTGTCATCTCCATCAATGTAGCCCCAAAACAGCGGCAGCAACAGAAACAATGCCGCAGGAAAATTAACGCTGGAGCACTCAAAGACCCTGCTAAGAAAGCCCTATTCAGCCTGCGCCTCACAACCTGACGACTCCCAGTGATTCAGAGACACAGAGTGCCCACAGTGCCTGGTCTGCACTCAAGGCCTCCATAATCAGCACCTGTGAAGAGACGCTCGGTCACTCGACCAGGAAACACCAAGACTGGTTCGACGAGAATGACCAGGAGATCCAGGAGCAAGGCATTCCTGATCTGGAAACAGCAACAGAACTCGCGAGCAAGAAAGCAGCTCTACAGATGCCTGAAGGCCGAGGTCCAACAAAAAACTTGCGACCTAAAGAACAGATGGTGGGTGGAGAAAGCACAGGAGATCCAGCAGCTAGCCGACAACAACGACGTGCGTGGATTCTTTAGCGCAGTCAAGACCATCTACGGCCCAAGCACCCAAGGCCCTACCCCTCTGCGGGCCAAGAATGGAGAGATACACATCAAGGACAGAGAGGTAGTCAGTGCCCGCTGGAAGGAGCACTTCGAAGATCTCCTTAACCGCGACTCTGTCTTCGACGCGAGTGCCCTCAACTCCATCCCGCAGCATGCTACCCACCACCAGCTCAGCACAACCCCAGCCCGGCATGAGGTTGAAAAGGCCATCGACAACTGAGAACAACAAGGCCTCAGGAGCAGATGGAATCCCCGCCAAGGCACTAAAGCATGGCGGAGAAGCACTACTGGCGCGAATTCATGAACTCATCTCTCTTATCTGGAAGGAGGAGAGCATGCCAGGGGATCTCAGAGATGTCGTAATTGTGACCATCTTCAAGAAAGGTGACAAGTCCGATTGCAGTAATTACAGAGGAGTTTCCCTGCTGTCTGCCACAGGGAAAGTCATCGCAAGAATCCTCCTCAATCGCCTTCTCCCAGTGGCCGAAGAGCTCCTCCCAGAGTCGCAATGCGGATTCCGCCCACTAAGAGGCACAATGGACATGATCTTCACTGCACAAGAGAAATGCAGGGGACAGCACCAACCACTGTACATGGCCTTCTTTGATCTCACAAAGGCCTTCGACACCGTCAACGGTGAGGGATTATGGAGTGTCCTCCTCAAATTCGGCTGCCCTCAAAAGTTTGTCACCATCCTCCGCCTGCTTCACGACGACATGCAAGCTGTGATCCTGACCAACGGTTCCACCACAGACCCAATTCACGTACAAACCGGGGTCAAGCAAGGCTGTGTCATCGCACCAACGCTCTTCTCGATCTTCCTTGCTGCAATGCTCCCTCTCACCCTCAGTAAGCTCCCCACTGGAGTGGAGCTAATTTACAGAACAAACGGGAAACTGTTCAACCTCTGTCACCTCCAGTCCAGATCCAAGGTCATCCCATCCTCTGTCGTCGAATTACAGTATGCAGACGACGCTTGCATCTGCGCTCACTCAGAGGTCGAACTCCAAACCATCGTCAACATCTTCACCGAAGCGTACGAGAGCATGGGCCTTACACTAAACATCCGTAAGACAAAGGTCCTCTACCAACCTGCCCCCACCACACAGTACTGCCCCCCGATTATCAAAATCCACGACAAGGTCTTGGACAACGTGGACCACTTTCCATACCTCGGGAGCCTACTGTCAACAAGGGCAGACGTCGATGACGAAGTCCAACACCGCCTTCAGTGTGCCAGTGCAGCCTTCAGTCGCCTGAGGAAGAGAGTGTTCGAAGACCAGGACCTCAAACCCGGCACTAAGCTCATGGTCTACAGAGCAGCAGTGATACCCGCCCTGCTGTATGCCTCAGAGACATGGACCATGTACAGCAGGCACCTCAAAGCACTGGAGAGGTACCACCAACGCTGCCTCCGCAAGATCCTGCAAATCCATTGGCAGGATAGGCGCACCAACGTCAGTGTTCTTGCTCAGGCCAACATCCCCAGCATCGAAGCTTTGACCACGCTCGATCAGCTCCGATGGACGGGTCACGTTGTCCGCATGCCCGATACGAGACTCCCAAAACAAGCGCTCTACTCGGAGCTCCGGCACGGCAAGAGAGCCCCAGGTGGGCAGAGGAAACGCTTCAAGGACACCCTCAAAGCCTCCTTGAAAAAGTGTAACATCCCCACCAACACCTTGGAATCCCTGGCCCAAGACCACACAAAGTGGAGGAGAAGCATCCAGGAAGGCGCCGAACACCTCGAGTCTCTTCGCCGGGAGCAAGCGGAAGCCAAGCGCAGGCAGCGCAAGGAGCGCATGTCAACCCAAGCACCCCACCCACCCGCCCCTTCAACCACCGTCTGCCCCAGCTGTGACAGAGACTGTAGGTCCTGCATTGGACTCATCAGTCACCTGAGAACTCATTTTTAATGTGGAAGCAAGTCATCCTCGGTTCCGAGGGACTGCCTAAGAAGAAGATTGCTGGGAATAGTTGACAGCTGCAACAGTGATATAAAAGCTACCATTACACAGCTGTTCAAATTCCAATCTTAGAGGCTGGAGCCTTCAGGATTTGGAATACACTTTTCAGCTTTATGGAGGTTTGAAGTGTTTGGAGCAAACTCTCTATCCAGTGTCACCTGCTTGGAGCAACCTCTCTCACCATTGACAAATCGCTTCTGTCATTTCAGCTTCAGCTGCCATCTATTCCAGCAGCATCAGTGCCCTTGAAACTATCTCACCTTGGTCCTCAGAATCCCAACACGATCAGCCCCAACACCAGCAGCACCAGGCACACCAGCAGCACCAACAAAAACACCAACCTTCTCCGCAATCACCTGGTGCTGCACAGGACACAGGGCATCAGCTCCTGACCACATTGCTACCCGGGAGGCCAGGGATGGCTTCTCCATGGCCAGATTTACTTCACTTGATGCTGCACACCCTGGCTGCCGCATGATGTGCCAGGTTGGCACCACCCCACACTAACACCTTGAAGCATCCCTACAATGCCCAAGCCATTCCTTTCATACTCATCACCATTGCGGGGGGTACCGTTATGTCTCACCATTCACTGCAACTCAATAAAACATTTCCAAAGGTGCACACAAATCTGTCCAAGAACGCAAAGTGTTAAAAATAAAGGTTTCAATGTTTGACAGCACTTTAACAGAACCTTTACATGAACATTGCATAAAACACCCAAGGCAGAGTGATGGGGATGTGATAAGTGGCACAGCAGGATGCGGTTGAGTGTGGCTTTGCAGTAATGTTTCATGATCTACTGAGATCATTGAAAGGTTTGCACCACTGCAGCCTGGTCCTCCTGACAACATCCCTGCTTGTGCCCTCCTGTGCAATGTGCAACCAGGCTGCGTTGGTCTCCTGGGGAGGTGTCTTCCGCCCATTGGAAGGGAAGAGAACCTCCATGCATGCTGTGACTCCCTCCATAAGCATATGGAGGGAGCCATAGGAGAGCCTGGGTGCAGCCGTGCACCTTTGTGCAGTGCTCGTCAGTGTTTGCAGAGCCTCAATGCTGTAGAACACTGACAGCACAACTGTCAAAATGAATGTGGACATGGCCCCTTTAAGGAAACCAGCTGATGACACGTCATCAAATGACATCATCAGACCCGCTTCCTATTAATTGGCTGGGAAATGCTCTGGGCGGGTTTAAGAAGCCCTATTAACGTAAAATCTTGTTGGAAGGCCGGGATCGAGACAGATGTGAGGTCACCACACGCCACGGACGTCGCCCGCCCCGGACCCGCCGAGGTTGGAAAAATCCAGCCCTGTAAGTCAAGAGATGTGAGACAAAGACCAGCAGGACATATGGGCAGGTGGGGTCAGTTAGCAGTTAGGAGATCTGTCTACGAATGCATGCAGCGTGAGAAATAAAACGTGAGTTGGAAGCACAAATTCGCCTTAAAGCGTATGATGTAGTCGACATTGTAGAGACCTGGCTACACCCTGAGCATGATTGGGAACTAAATATTCCAGGCGAGAGGATTTTTAGAAAGGACAGGAAATTGGGAAATTTAACAATATCAAAGAAAGAAACACTTGCATTTATATAGCGCTTTTCATGACCTCAGTTCGTCCCAAAGCACTTTACAGTCAATTAAATACTTTTTTGAAGTGTAATCACTATTGTAATGTAGAAAACGTGGCAGTTATTTTGCACACAGCAAGCTCCCACAAACAGCAACATGATAATGACCAGATAATCTGTTTTAGTGGAGTTGGCTGGGGGATAAATGCTGACCACGACACCAGGGAGAACTTCGAAATTGTACCATGGGATGTTTTACGCTAACCTGAGAGGACAGACAGGGCCTCAGTTTGACGTCTCTTCCAAACTCAAACTCCAGGCTCCAGAGAAAGGGCGGGCCTTGTGTAGGGGAAACCTTTTATGGATAGGATTTCTATTTTCATTTATTGTTATAAAAGCTGTTTGTATGACTACATATTCAGGTGGGTCAGAAATCAATATGGCAGCTAAAAACAATTTGAAAGAACTAAGGGCTAAAATTTGCTGGCACGTGGACTGGTGCAGGATGAAGGCATCATGACTGGTGCTAGGATTCCGGGCATTCACCATCATGATGTGCTGGGCGTGGTCGCACAGCAACTGCACATTAAGTGAGTGGTACCATTTGCGGTTACAGAACATCTCACCATAGAGATGCGACGCCCACAAAGGCACGTGTGTTCAGTCGATGGCGCCCTGCACCATAGGGAAGCCCGAAATCCTGGCAAAGTCACTTGCATGCTCCTCCTGCTTCTCTCTGTTTAGAGAGAGACAATGAAGTCCCCTCTCCTAGAGTACAGAGCCTCTGTGACTTCCCGGATGCAGCAATGGATGGCAAACTGCATGATGATTGCAATGTCGCCTGTTCTAGCCTGGAAGGATCGCTGGCGAAAACATTCAGGGCCACAATCACCTGAGGGTCACTGGCAGAGCTGTCATTGCCCTGCTCTTAGGTTGTAGATCTAGTTCCAAGCAGTGACAGGGTGCTGTGACCACCTCCTTGGTGAAGTGGAGCCACCAAACACACTGCTCCTGGCTTAGGTGCAGGTAGAAGTGCTCCCTGAAGACCCTATGTGGGTAAGGCCTCCTGCTAAGGGTCCTCCTCCTCCTCCTCCCTCTGCGAGCAGCTTGTCTTCTTTGCTGCCTCTGCTCCATCTCCCTGTCATGCTGCAGCGCAAGGGGGACTGCAACTACAGCCCCCTATGATTGGGAGCAAGTGGTGTACTCAGAGGCCTTCCAGTAGCAGCCAATGCCTTCCCAAAGTCCAGCAGCACTCCCTAGCAGCACACTTGAACATCTTTTTAAATCTTTTACAGCAACCCAATACTCATACAAACTTTGAAAGAGCCAGTACAAAAGCAATAATCAACTTACCTGCAAGTTGGATGTATGTCTTTAAGTAGCGCTGGTGGGGGTCCCTTGTGCAGCTGAATGCAGGTTCAGCTGTGTGTGTTTAGGAGAGGGAGTTGAATGGAGCGGCGACGTCGAAAATGGCAGGTCGTGCGACAAATCAGCGTTACAGGTGGACTGACGTCACAATCTGCCTACACTGCAAACTGACGCCGCACGCACGTACCGTCCGTGCTATCGCCCTCACCAAGATGGCAAACAGCACGGGCTGCTCCGGAAGCGAGGTGGACACCATTTCTTTAAAAAACAACAACCATAACTACTGGCACAAAAGTGCCGAATTTCACAGCCAAATAGTGCAATGCGATTGATTTATTGGCCCAAAAATTCGTGAGTGAGCCTTCGTGCGAGGGTAAGGCCTCCCCGCGATCTCTCACTGCGCGCTGGCTTTTTCAGTCCGAGCTCGCACGAACTTGATGTTCTGGACAGCAGCTGTGCAGGGCTTCCGTATCCCACAGGCGTAGTTAATTCGTGCGAGCTGTGGGATCACGTGACTCAGTTAGAGCCAATGGCAGCACACCATCTTTCATTCATAGCTTTCACATAAGTGCTGTGAAAGCTATGAATCTATACCCCCCCAAACGAACAGCTAAACCTCAATTAAATTTTTTAAAAAACCATCACATTAATAAAATAAGTATAGTTAAATAAATTAACCATTTTAAACAAAAAATTAAATTTTTGAAAAAATTTAAAATCTTTTAAAAAGTTATAAAAATAAACTTACCTGTCTTTAAAGTCTCTAAAAAAGATATACCTGTTAAAAAAAATTCAAAATAATACTTAATTAACTACTTACCTTGTTAAAAGAGGGTCTTACGCCTCCTTTCTTTATGTCTAAAATGTTCCATGCTTACCTGCGCGTTCAAAGCACTAAGTGCACTGCGTGCGCGCAGCCTGTAGCGCGCACGCGGTTCACCTAGGAACCGCCCCCTTTTGAATTCACCAAGTGCCGGTTTTCAGCGCATGCGCAGTGCATGCAGAAAACCGGCAATTGGAGACAGAATACGCGAGAGTACACAGTGCGTACTCTCGCGTAGCGGCACTAATTTTTGGGCCATTATATCAGATTTATACTTTCGGAAAAAAATGATGAATGATTAAGATGATCGTTTTTACCCAAAATAATCATCTCTGGTTGACCTATATTTGAGTGATTCAGTATTATTAACTTAATCATACCACAGTGTGAAAAGAATGACACTGACTTTTTCATGCTTTAGACAAGTTACTGTGCCAGGTCACCCACACAATGTGTGATGTACTACAGGGTAATTCTTACAAATTCACACTTGTTAAAATGAATGGATATTAAATTGTGCGGGGTCCGCTGAGTCCACATCTGATTTCCCACTATGCACTGTTGGCAGGTGAAGATATGTGCTAAGACGATGACTTTATCAAATTTTACCTGATGAGCAACCATTTTAATTCTATAGGCAGATTACTCCTTGATCCCTTCCTGTGCAATCCTTGAATCCTGATTCATTACCAGCCAAAGGGCAGGGAGGCTCCATAGCTTCTATCATGCTATTGTGCCAATGGGTGCTTTCAAGGACAATTCGCCAAATGACTTCCTTTCAAATTTCCTCACCCATTCTCTCTGTGGTTAAGCGATGAATTGGTTGAATTGCATTCGACTCATGCCCACAATGAGACTAATAACTAACCTGGGAGATAATGACTTCTGTTTGCGATTTGTAATCCGAATCCCTTTAAAGTTTTGTTACAAGTAGCAAAAGGAGAAAAGATGTTCTCCCACGTGAAAAATCATGGTCGTAAACCTGGGTCCTCTGCTCCATGGGCCAGTGTGTCGAAACCATCTAATCGACTAAATGAAACTTAGGCTGCGACTTTGCCGGAGCTCAGAGGGCGGGTTTGGAGACAGGTCAGGAGATAAATCCAAAATGATTGACAGCGGGTTGCGAACCTGCCGCGAACTCATTCCACGTGACTTTCCAAAGTGTTGGGTCTGCGACTTCTGATCAGACCCGACATCAAGCGGCGGGAGAGGCACTCAAGGTAGTTAACTGTTAACTACTTGTTAACGGCTATTCTGACAGGGTTTTTCAATTTTGCCACATTTTCACCATTTTCCACGTCGTTTGGCAAACACACCAGCTGATTGTGTCGGGTCTTCCAACAAGCTGAATAGTTGCAGCTGCAACTGTAGCATAAGAGCTAACCTCCCACATCAGTTCCATTTCAAATGCCAGAACTTTCTGATTTCAGGATTTGGAAGACATATTTCAGGTGTATTGAGGTTGTGTGTTTTGAGATCTATATGCACTGTGACCTCCTTGGATTAACCTCTCTCCACATTGACTGAGCGCTTATAACATCTCATCCTCAACTGAGATATATACCAGCAGAATGGGAACCATTTATACCCTCTCATCCTGGTCCTCAGATTTGGAGGAAGAGCAGCCGCGGCAGCAGCAGAACCAGGCACACTGGCAGCACCAACAACAGGAGCGCCAACCTTCTCCTCAGCCACCTGATGCTGCGCAGGGCAGAGGCCATCAACGCAGGGCTGCACCGCCCCACAGGAGATACCCCCAACACAGGGTTTACAGGCCGAGGATGAGCTTCCTCAACATGACTGAGCAGCAGTGCCAAAGGAGGCTGAGACTTTCGCGAGAGGTAGTTGCAGACACCTGAACAATGCTGCACCAAGACCTGCAGCCCAGAGGAGTGGGTGGACACTCCTTACCAGTGGCTCTCAAGGTCACCCTCAACTTCTTTGCGTCTGGCTCCTTCCAGGGATCAGCAGCAGATATCAGCAGCATCTCCCAGTCGGCCGCTCACAGATGCATCACGCAGGTTACCGAAGCCCTGTTTGCCAAATCGGCCAATTACATCCACTTCTCAACGGACGGTTGGGTTTGTTATTCTAGCAGGCTTCCCACGGGTGCAGGGCGTCATCGACTGCACCCATGTGGCCATCAGGGCACCCCATCACAACCCAGCTGTATTTCTCAACCGCAAGGGCTTCCACTCCCTTAACGTCCAGCTGGTGTGTAACCACAGGAAGAACATTATGCATGTGTGCACAAAGTTCCCAGGCAGTTGCCATGACTCGTTCAACCTGCGGCAGTCTACTGTGCCTCAGCTCTTCAATCCGCCAACCCAACTTTCCGGATGGCTCCTGGAGACGAGGGCTATCCCCTGAAGACGTGGCTAATGACACCGATGAGGAGGCCATCAAATGAAGCTGAGGAGCGCTACAATGTGAGCCACATTTCACCAGAAGCATCATAAAGCAAACCATCGGCTTGCTCAAAATGCGATTCAGATGCCTGGACAGATCTGGTGGAGCCCTACAGTACTCACCAGCCAGGGTCTCCAGAATCATCGTGTTCTGCTGTGCCCTGCACAACATTGCACAGCAGCGTGGCTTAGTGCTGCCCAAGGAACAAGTGGCTCAGCGCACAGCCTCCTCAGAGGAGGAGGAGGAGGAGGAAGAGCCGAATGAGGCTGCAGATGAGGAAGACCTTGCGGAGGCGGCTGTCCCAGTGTGACCAGCATACGAGCACATTGCTGGCCGTGAAGGGATGGACTAATCCATGCCAAATTCGCGTAACTTTATGCAGCACAGACATGTGGCTGGCATATGTGCATGACGGTTGGCAGGACCTCCTTTCCACACCATACAGCATCTGTACAATGAACTGTGGGTTCCTATCACTCTCCCCACCATTACTGCAGATGAAAGGCGCCCTCACCCCTCACTGTGCCACTTCCAATTCTGAGCACACATAGGGCAACGCATTGAAACATTCGCATTACTTTAATACAATAAAAATAAAGAGCACAAACATAACTTTGGTTTATATGAAAACACCCAAGTGACTACCCTTGTGACTATTTGTGTGTTAGCTTTCTCTTACGCGTGCTTCTATGTGGTGCTTCCCCTGTGGCTTCAGCAGATGTTGAGGCACCTTGCTCACTTCCCTGCTGCGCCTGCTTAGACGCCTTTGGTGGTCGCCCTCTGGGTTTGGGAGCCTTGGAGGGCCCCGCCAACATCTGCTCCTCCTGCGACTGTGCAGGGGCTGAGACGGCCATCTCTGTTGGGTGAGTCATCTGGGGCTCTGACCGAGGGCTCGGCAGTGGCATGCGAGTGTGAGCACTTGGAGAGGAGCCCCCACTTCCTTGTTCTCGACCACCACCATCCCTCTCATGGGTCACCCGCACTTCACTGCTAGCAAGTAGCTGGAGAGCACCTTGCTGTACATCAGTGGGGCCATGAGGACCCGTCTCTGTACTGACAGTCCTCATAATGGGGACGTCCATGTACCTCTGGTTCCTCTCCTCAATAGATGCCCATCTATCCTCCATAGCTGACCATCTATCTGGAAGAGTCACCATGTTCATTTGCGTCTAGCGATTTATGTCCTCCATGGAGGTTGCCATCCTTTCCATGGCAGCACCTACATTTGTCACTGGGTGCACCACAGCATTGCTCATGTTTCAGTTGGACTCCTCCATTCTCTGCACACTCGCAGTTACCGTGGTTGGAAACCCTGTCAGAGCCTCCTGCACTTGTTCCTGAAGCTCCCGCACCACTCTATTACTGGATGGCCCCCGAGGCTCAGCGTCTGCGTGCAGCTGAGCAGAGCTGGGAGCGTCCAGCGCCCTCCAACGAGGACTCTCCACTGCTGTCTCTGTCTCCACCATTTGCTCCTGCTCACTTGTGAGCTGTGATACACCAGGTGACAACGCTATCTCGCAAACGTCCCACCGAGGTGTGTGTCTCTGCGCTGGTGCTGGGCGCGTTCATTTCTGCTGATGCTGCTCCCTCAGAGACTGGAGGATCCTCTGAGGAGTCCTCCTGCTCTTCCTCCAGGACAGTGGGGAGGGGGGCTCTCGATGGTCCTGTGGGGGCATAAAGGCATGAATTAGACATGTGATATGTAGGTTGCAGACACATCCCATTGTGCAGATGATCAGAACTCAATTTCTATGAACATCAGATCCCATCTGAGTCACTCATAAAATCTAAATAAGAGGGTTGCAAATCTATTCTGTCACCAGCTTGCTGTACTGCGCCTGTCTCTCCGTCCCCCACTTCCAGCTCCTCTGCACCTCCCACGATCTCCAGAGCTGCCTCCTCAGCATGCGTCAGATGCGCCACGGATGGTGGGGCTCTCCTGTCCTCCCTCTCTCCCTCTTATTGTGGGCTCTCTTTTCCCGCAATGAGGGACACAAGTGGAGTTTCAGAGAGATTGATTGAGTGAGTGTAAATAATGGATAACATAGATGTTTAGAGGGAGACTATGATGGAGTGAGGTGCCAATACCAAGGTCCCTCCCTGTGCGTTGTTAGTTGTTGTCATTGCATAACAGTGAGAGCGAGTGTGAGGGGTGCATAGTAAGATGGTGACGTGATTCTGTATATAGAAAGAGAGGGACGGGTGAGGGTGCAAGGGATGCTAGGGTGAGTTGGGATGTGCAGGAGTAGGTTGCCAATGCAGAGTGATGGGGATGAGAAGAGATGGGAAGCAGATTGAAGGTAAGTGTGATGTAATACTCACTTTTGCTGAGCGCACCAGATCATTAAACCTCTTCCTACACTGAACCCAGGTGCGTGTACAGACCGACCTCGAACTGACCTCCTCAGCAATTTGCAGCCAGGCTGCCTTTTTGTGCTGAGGAGGCCTCCTCCTTCCATCGGAAGGGAAGAGGACCTCCTTGCGTCCTCTTACTCCCTCCACAAGAGCATGGAGGGAGTCATCATCAAACCGGGGAGCAGCCTTGGTCCGCAGCGCTGCTATGCCTGCAGCAACCAGCACTCGGGAGCAGAAAAAAGCAAGTCCTAATCAAAGGAGACATGGCCTCCTTAAAGATAGAGGCTCCCGGCGCGTCATCAAGCTCGATCAGCCGACCCGCACCCACCGTTGTTTGGGACGGGTAACGCGCATGGCGGCCTTAATGAGGCCAATCTGGGGAAAATCATTATTGTGGGGCGGCTGGAACCGGGAGCGGGACCGGAACCCGCCAAACAGGGGACCCGCCACCATCCCGCCTCCGGGCGGAAAATCCAGCCCTTAATCAGGGAGTACTCCTGATGTTTTAGTTGTCAAATACACTGGCTGAGTTGGTAATGATCCGCATAGACCACGATAGTCCCAGGTTTTATCTTGACTTGTGCAGAGTTAGTTGGGGCAGCAGTGATTGAGGGCACTACTGGTCTTAGTGCCCGACGACTAGGGACAGAAAAATCAGTCTGATCATTATGTGTAGACGTAGGGTGAGGAAAGGACCAGGTTCTGCTGCAATAACCCCTTCCCTGGCCAGGGGCAAAAAGCCCCGAGACACTCACTTTCTGGACTCACACTTGAAGAGTTCTCGAGGTTAAGTGCTTGTTGTGGAACTTCACCACAAGCAATTGATTGGTCTGCAAGTAAGAAGCCAACATTTGGAATCGTTTTTAAAAAACTACTCAATAAATAGAAAATAAGTTATTTTAGCCAACTTACGTATATTTGCATTTGTCAACTCATTTAATGTCAACAAATCTCAGAATATTAACCTACTTCAGAATGTCTTGACATCTGGTGTGTAAATGAAGCCAGAAAAATTAATGACTAATGTTTGTCACAAACAAAAGTGCCAGTTATTTTAGCAATTGAATTCCATGAGCAAATATGAAATTCTGCTGCAGATCCCAGAACCACAGAATGATGGACAGTAATTTTAGTTAACCTGAGCTCACCTTGTTGAGGCTGCCGCGAAACACGAATTAAGGCTGAATCCATTTGTGTTAAACAAGAGACTTTTTAATCACAGCATGGTACAAAATGGCAGACTGAAAAGCTCCCAGAATTCTCTGGGTAAAACCTGAGGCCCCGCCCCCTTCTCCTTAAAGGTAAGGTGCCTTAAAGGGAAGGTGCTGGAAATTTGTCCACAGACAGAAGAGTGGATTATGCCCGTTTTAGGTGGCGATCCGCCACACAGCTCCCCCCAGAATCCGCTTAGGAGGTGTGGACGAGATGGTGCGGTGGTCTGATGGGCCGGCCGGAGCGGCTCTTGTAGGACACCGGTGGACGTGGAACGGCCGGGCGTGGAGCAGCCGGGTGAACCGGCTTGAGGGCAGGTCGGCCGCGTGGAGGTGGACGAGCTACAGGGACCTGCTCACTGGGCTCCGAGTGTGCTGGCTTGAGTCGGTCAACCGACACTTTTTCGGTCCTGTCGCCCACTTGCAGGGTGAAAAATTTGTCCCCAGCCTGTAGCACCCTGTAGGGCCCGTCGTACGGGGGTTGAAGGGGTCCACGGTGGGCGTCGTGCCGGACGAAAACAAACCGTGCCTGGTGCAGGCTTAGTGGGACGTGTGAGGTGGATTCGCCGTGTCGGGCAATGGGCACCGGGGCGAACTGCAGCGCCGTTGAGGCGAAGTCGTGGCGTTGCTGGTCGGCTGACCAGGGTGTCGTGGCGGTGGGCAGGAACTCGCTGGGTACGCGCAGTGGCTGACCGTACACGAGCTCTGCTGCCGATGCGTGGAGGTCTTCTTTAACCGCGGTGCGCAGGCCGAGGAGGACCCACGGAAGTCGGTCGGTCCAGGCGCCGTCTTGGAGGCTGGCTCGAAGAGATGCCTTCAAGGATCTGTGGAACCGCTCACACAGTCCGTTGACTTGGGGGTGGTACGCTGTGGTGCGGTGAATGGTCACCCCGAGATTGCGTGCGACGGCGGTCCAGAGTTCAGAGGTAAATTGCGGACCTCTGTCCGACGTCATGTCGGAGGGGACGCCGAACCGTGTGACCGAGGTGCTGACGAAGGCTCTGGCGATGTCGGCGGTGGTGGTAGAGGTCAGTGGAATTGCCTCAGGCCAGCGTGTGGTGCGGTCAGCGATGGTCAGCAAGTGCGTGTGGCCTTGCGACGGCGGCAGAGGCCCGACGATGTCCACGTGGATGTGGTCGAATCTCCGCGAGGGGACGGTAAACTCCTCGAGGGGTGCTTTCGTGTGTTGCTGTACCATGGCCCGTTGGCAGGCTAGGCAGGAGTTGGCCCAAGTACGCACATCCTTGCGAAGGCCGCGCCAGACGAAGCAGTTGGCTACCAATTTGATGGATGCGCGGGCGCCGGGGTGGGAGAGGTTGTGGAGAATGTCGAATACCCGGCGGCGCCAGGACGCTGGGACAACGGACTGAGGTTGACATAGGGATATGTCGCACTTGACCGTGACTGCGGTCGGGCCACAGGCGACGTCGGCCAGGCGTAGCCCTGGTAGGTTGGTGGGTGCAGAGAGCAGATCAGGGTCGGTGATCTGGTCTGCTGCGAGTTGAGCGTAGTCGACTGCCAGGTGTGCAGGCGTGGATGGCGGGGCGGGAGAGGCAGTCGGCTACCACATTGTCTCGGCTGGAGACGTGTTGGATGTCCGTGGTGAACTCGGACACTGCCACGAGCTGGCGCTGCTGCCTGGCGGACCAGGGGTCGGTTGTCTTTGCCATTGCGAATGTCAGGGGTTTGTGGTCGACAAACGCAGTGAAGGGGTGGCCCTCAAGCAAAAACCGGAAATGGCGGACCGCCAGGAACAGCGCGAGGAGCTCGCGGTCGAAGGTGCTGTACTTGACCTCCGGGGGGCGTAGTTGGCGGATGAAGAAGGCAAGTGGTTGCCAGGCGCCGTCGACCCACTGCTCATACATGGCGCCGACCGTGTGGTCGGAGGCGTACATGGTGAGCGCTACCCTGGCATTTGGCCGTGGGTGCGCGAGCAGGGTGGTGTTGGCGAGCGCGGTCTTGGTGGAATCGAAGGCGGCGGACGCGTCTGCCGTCCATTCGACCGCCATCTTGCCGCTCCTGCCCCGGAGGGCTTCATACAGGGGCCTCATGAGGGATGCCGCTTTGGGGATGAAGCGGTTATAGAAATTCACCATCCCAAGGAACTCCTGGAGGCCTTTGATGGTGGTGGGGCGGGGAAATTGAAGGACGGCCTGCACCTTGGTGGGCAGGGGAATGGCCCCAGCATGGGTGATGTGGTGGCTGAGGAAGTCGATCTTGTCCAGGCCGAACTGGCATTTGGCTGGGCTGAGGATGAGCCCGTGGTCACTGAGGCACCCAAACAGGATGCGAAGGTGTTCGAGGTGTTCCTGCTTGGAGGAACTGGCTACCAGGAAGTCGTCCAGGTAGACGAACAGGAACTTCAGGTCCCGAAGGACCGAGTCCATGAGCCGTTGGAATGCCTGGGCCGCGTTTTTGAGGCCGAAGGGCATCCGCAGGAACTCGAACAGGCCGAAGGGGGTGATTACGGCCGTCTTGGGGACGTCCGCGGGGTGGACGGGGACTTGGTGGTAGCCGCGCACCAGGTCGACCTTGAAAAAGACTGAGCGGCTGGCCAGTCTAGCCGAGAAGTCCTGAATGTGCGGCACGGGGTACCGATCAGGGATGGTGGCGTCATTGAGGCGGCGGTAATCCCCGCAGGGGCGCCAACCTCCGCCTGGTTTGGGGGCGATGTGGAGTGGGGAGGCCCAGGGACTGTTGGAGCGGCGGATGATGCCGAGCTGTTCCATGGTGGCAAACTCGGTCCGCGCGATCTCCATGTTGGCCGGGTCCAGCCTGCGGGCGTGGGCGTACACTGGGGGGCCTGTGGTGGGGATGAAGTGTTCCACCCCGTGTTTGGCGGCCTCCGCGGAGAAGGTCGGATTGGTAAGGGCCAGGAATTCGGCCAGGAGTGCCGAGTAGTCATCCGTGGCCCGGGCGTGGCACTGTGACGCCATGTCGGCGGATTGACGGGGGGCCATGGCACCCAGGATGGGGGACATGGTGTTCATGTCCACAAGGCGGTGACGAGGGATGTCTACCAGTAGGCCGTGGGCGCACAGGAAATCTGCGCCGATGAGGGGGCAGAGCACCTTGGCAGTGATGAACTCCCATCGGTAGCGGTGACCAGCGAGGTCAAGGGTGACTGTCCGGGTGCCATACGTCCGGATTTCCGAGCCGTTAGCAGCAGCCAGCGCCGGTCCTCGTTCGCCCTTTTGGATATCGAGGGAGGAGGCCGGGATGATGCTGTGCTGAGCCCCAGTGTTGCACAGGAACCGGCGGCCGGTTTTGTCATCTGTGACGAACAGCAGGGAGCCCGCGTGGCCCACGGCCATCGCGGGGGCTGGAACAGGGGCGGACTTGAAAGAGCAGGGAGGTGTGCACCGTTGTGCCCTGGCGCCGAACCGTGCGTGGTAGTAACAGTGGCCCGGGTTAGTGGGGCGTGAAGGCCCCGTGGGCCTGGTGACAGGCCCTTGTGGCCGCGTGCTGGATGGTGAGGGGCGCGCCCAGGCATTGGCTGCCAGGTCCGGAGTGACGTCGCGGCTGGAGTGAGCGGACAGCAGCTTGTCGGCCTCATCGGCCAGGGCTTCCAGGTTCGTGAGGCCGGACGCCACACTCGCTGGGCGGATGCTGAGAGGGAGCTGGCGGATGAACCGCATGCGGAAGAGGGATCCGGGTGGGCTCTCGTCGGTGAGGGAGAGCATGTGGGAGAGGAGGTCTGACGGTGAGGCATCACCGAGGCCTGGAAGGTCGAGCAGGTGGCAGTTTCGCTGATATGCCGAGGCCGTAAATTTTTTAAGGAGCGCTGTCCTGAGATGTGCGTACTTGCCTTCCTCTGGTGGGTTCTGCAGCGTTGTCCAAACCTTGGAAACTGCGGCGCTACCGAGTGATGTGACGAGATAGTCGTACTTCGTCCCATCTGTGGTGATATTTCGCAGCCGGAAGTGAGATTCAGCTTGGAGAAACCAGGCTTCGGGCTGGTTTTCCCAAAACTCCGGCAGTTTCACGGAAACTGCGTTCGTGTCCGCCATTGCAGTGCTCGGAATACGTTCTGAGCGTCGGGGTCACCAATGTTGAGGCTGCCGCGAAACACGAATTAAGGCTGAATCCATTTGTGTTAAACAAGAGACTTTTTAATCACAGCATGGTACAAAATGGCAGACTGAAAAGCTCCCAGAATTCTCTGGGTAAAACCTGAGGCCCCGCCCCCTTCTCCTTAAAGGTAAGGTGCCTTAAAGGGAAGGTGCTGGAAATTTGTCCACAGACGGAAGAGTGGATTATGCCCGTTTTAGGTGGCGATCCGCCACAACCTAAATATACTGAAACTGAGCCGAGGCATTTTATGACGATTAGGGACTGGAAGCTGACCACTGAATTACCAGATTTATGGATGTTGGAGGAGGACAAATCTGTCTCTTACAGATCCCCAGAGGCCTGAAAAATCAGCTCAATGTGCTGAATCTTGTTGTCAAAATGTTGACATACGATACTGTGAAGTAGCGTCATAACTGATGCAGATAGAGACTTGCAGACTGGGCTCTGTGCCAGGCTAGACGTGTGACAGGTGGGAACTCCGTGCTTGAAATCAGAAAAGCAAAGCAAAGTATGATCTTTTAGATAAGATTTGCTATCATAGAGTGACTATTTCTTTCACATCCTGTGTAGGAAGTATTTAAACAGTCCTGAAGCTGTTCCAAAATCTCTTTTCTCTCTCTCTCCTCTCCACATTTGGGTTACAGTTCAATTCGCTGTGGTTTTTTTTCCTGTTTTAAAATTCAAAAGCTTCTCAGAACACATTGAACATATTCCACCCCGTTCAAAAATTCAAAGCTGTTTCTTGAAAGAAAATGTGTATCAGTGTTTCAACAACAAAAGCGTCTGTTCTGGCAGATCCAGATGGTTGTTTATCTCTACAGAATCACTCTGTTTTCCTTGATTCAACCGT
The DNA here is from genome assembly GCA_030390025.1 of Squalus acanthias. Classification (NCBI taxonomy): domain Eukaryota; kingdom Metazoa; phylum Chordata; class Chondrichthyes; order Squaliformes; family Squalidae; genus Squalus; species Squalus acanthias. The sequence goes on from CM059433.1 coordinate 105,930,468, forward strand.
ACAGAAAATAGTTGCAAAAGATGTTAAAGAATCTCATGGAAACATGCAGCAGAATTTTAAACAGTATTAAATAGTATAAATTTGCCTGCAGAAAAGACACAAGAACCCAGTGATACTGGGGTGGGGAAGGAGAGAGGAAGGTATTCAGAACAGAGATATTAGCCTGGATTTTAACCCAGCCCGGACGGGACGGGACGGGACGGGTGGGTCGTCAAAATAGCAGTCGGATGGTTGCGCCGTGTTCCCGATGCAGTCCCGCCCACTGACATTTTTAATCACCTCAAAAGAGGCACGGGAGGGCCGCCTGCCCCAGGCAGGTGAGGTCCTACTTTACATTCAAAAGTTGCAGCCTGATGAGGTCATCGTGGCCACATCGTAATTTTATCTCAGAAAATCGGGTGCCCTGCACGGGGCCAAACCCAACAGCCAGGCCTGGCGGGGGGAGTCAGCAGAATGGTCCAAAGAGGCCAAGGTAAGTATTTACCGTTAACTCTTATGAGGATTCCTTGTGGGGCGGAAGGAGCAGTTGTGCTCACCCCAGGTCCCCTAAGGAGTCCTTGGGCCTCTCCAGCCCTGGCCTTGCCTTTCCCTCCCAGACCAGCATCTCCTTTCAAACTGCCCCTCCCAGCAATAATTTTATTCTGGGGACCGTCCCCTCCTCTGGCATTGACATGACTCCCGCCGGTTTTGGACGGGAGACAGCTCTGCCAAATGTTAATGAGGCATGGGCCTCAGGTTTAACTCTCCACGAGGGATTATTGGCTGTCCCACACCCCACTAGCCCCAAACGCGCCCCAAGTTAAAATCGGGGCTATTGGTAGCCATCCAGAATATCTTTCAGTCATCCCAGCAGCTACCCAGAACGGTTCTACTATGTCCCTCAAAACTGAGACTCCTCTGTCCCCCTCCGAAACTGCAAAAACACACAAGAAAGACAAATTTTGAAATCGATAAAAAGAAAAAGCACAATTGCTGAAAATCTGAAATAAAAACAGAAAATGCACAGCAGGTCAATCAGCATCTGAAGGAGAAAGATAAATGAACATCCTGGGTGTGACTCTTCACTAACCGTTTATTGCAATCAATGCTTTGCAGCTGAAACATTAACCATTAAGCCGACGCTATCAACCTGCAATTCATTGCCTGTAATGCCTACCTTTAGGAATAGGCCTAATTTAAAAATACGTAATTAATGGAAAATTAATTCGATGTTTTTAAAACATCTACAAAAATTGCAGTACAGTTCTATTTTAATTTTTTTTATAAAAGAAAGGAAGAAAAAAGAAAGACTTGCACAACATAGGAACATAGGACAGGAGTAGGCCATTCAGCCCCTCGAGCCTGTTCCGCCATTCAATGAGATCATGGCTGATCTGCGACCTAACTCCATATACCCGCCTTTGGCCCATATCCCTTCAAACCTTTGGTTAACAAAAAGCTATCAATCTCCGATTTAAAATTAACAATTGATCTAGCATCAATTGCCGTTTGCGGAAGAGAGTTCTAAACTTCTACCACCCTTTGTGTGTAGAAGTGTTTCCTAATTTCACTGCTGAAAGGCCTGGCTCTAATTTTTAGACTATGCCCCCTAGTCCTAGAATCACCAACCACTGGAAATAGTTTCTCTCTATCTACCCTATCTGTTCCCCTTAATAACTTGAAAACTTTGATCAGATCACCCCATAACCTTCAAAATTCTAGGGAATACAACCCTAATTTGTGTAATCTCTCCTCGTAACTTAACCCTTGAAGTGTTTACTAAGGAGGTGGATGCTGACAAAATATCGGTAGAAGTGGAAAAGGTAGAAGCAATGGAAGGGGTGAAAATTGTGAGACAGGATGTACTAGAAAGGCTGGGTATGCTTAGAGTGTATAAGTCACCTGGTCCAGATGGCTTGCATCCCAGGTTGCTAAGGGAATTGGGGGAGGAGATAGTCGAAGGGCTTGCCATAATTTTCCAATCTTCCCTAGATACGGGGGAGGTGCCTGAGGATTGGAAAGTGGCAAATGTGACACTATTGTTCAAGAGAGGGTGTAAGAACAATCCTAGTAACTACAGGCCGGTCAATTTAACATCAGTGGTGGGTAAAGTTTAAGAAAACATTAACGGGTACTTGGAGATGATTAAGCTAATTAAGGAGAGCCAACACGGATTTGTAAAAGGCAGATCATGTTTGACTAATCTAATTGAATTTTTTGATGAAGTAACAGGGAGGATTGATGAAAGGAATGCAATGGATGTTGTCTACATGGATTTTAGGAAAGCGTTTGACAAAGTACCACATAGAAGGCTGGTTAATAAAATTGACGCTCATGGAATAGGTGGGTCAGTGGCAGCTTGGATAAGGAATTGGCTTAAGGACAGAAAACAGCAAGTTGTGGTAAATGGCTGTTTTTCAGACTGGAGGATGGTAGACAGTGGTGTTCCCCAAGGGTCAGTGCTGGTGCCACTGCTTTTTTTGATAGATATAAATGACCTGGATATTGGAATTTCTAAATTTGCCGATGACACCAAACTTGGGGGTGTGGCAAACAGTGAAGATGATACCAATCGACTGCAAAAAGACATAGAAAGGCTAGCAGAATGGTCAGACAAGTTGCAGATGGAATTTAATACAGAGAAGTGTGAGGTGATGCATTTTGGCAGAAGGAACAGGGAGAGGCAATATACACTTAATGGCACAGTTTTAAAGAGTGTGCAGGGACAGAGGGACCTGGGAGTTAATGTGCATAGGTCCCTGAAGGTGGCAGGACATATTGAGAGAGTGGTTAACAAAGCATATGGAATCTTGGGCTTCATAAATAGAGGTATTGAGTACAAAAGTAGAGAAGTTATGCTGAACCTTTATAAAGCACTGGTTAGGCCACAACTGGAGTATTGCGTCCAGTTCTGGTCACCATGCTTTAGGAAGGATGTGAAGGCACTTGAGAGGATGCAGAAGAGATTTACCAGAATGGTTCCGGGGAGGGGGGATCTTAGCTACAAGGACAGGTTGGAGAAGCTGGATTTGTTTCCATTAGAGCAAAGGAGGTTGCGGGGTGATTTGATAGAGGTGTACAAGATTGTGACAGGTTTGGATAGGCTAGACGGGGAAAAGCTGTTCCTACTAGTTGATGGTACAAGGACGAGGGGACACAGATTTAAGGTTTTGGGCAAGAGATACAGGGGGGATGTGAGGAAAAACTTTTTTACGCAGCGAGTGGTGAGGACCTGGAACTCGCTGCCGACAGAAGTGGTGGAAGCGGAGACACTCAATGTTTTCAAGGGGAGACTGGATAGGCACTTGAGGGAAATAAACTTGCAGGGCTATGAGGATAGAGCAGGGGAATGGGACTGACTGGATTGCTCTACAGAGAGCCGGCAGGGACTCGATGGGCCCAATGGCCTCCTTCTGTGCCATTATGACGCTAAGTCCGGGTATCATTCTGATAAACCAACGCTGCACTCCCTCCAAGGCCAATATATCCTTCCTGAGGTGTGCTGTCCAGAACTGCTCATAGTACTCCAGGCATGGTCTAACCAGGGTTTTGTATAGCAACCATAGGATGACCCAAAGCACTTTACAGCCAATGAAGTACTTTTGAAGTGTAGCTACTGTTGTAATGTAGGAAACATGGCAGCCAACTTGCACACAGCAAGATCCCACAAACAGCAATGTGACAATGACCAGATAATGGGGGTGAAATTGGGTGTCTTTGTGCCTCCCGTTAGTACCCCTGGGTGGGGGGGCGCTCATGGGGTGCAAATAACTTTGTGACCGGGCGCGGCGCTGACATCGATTCCCGCCATATTCGGTGGGAGTTTTGCAGCGCCGCTATGGCGTTGCGCCCCGATCTGCTTCGCCCGGAGATCGTGACGTCATTGCCGTGCGCATCGCCCCGGTAGCGCCCCGTACCCGAAATTTACTTCCTCCCCCTGCAGCAGCGCCGGTCAAAAACACCAACAGCTGCAGGAGGCGTGCATCGGGCGGCCGGCCACTTCGGGAGCGATGATTAAAGGCGAGGTGGCCGAGGTAAGTAGAAAAATAACTTGCCTTTCCTGTTCTAGATTTTTTCGTGGGTTCCTGCCCGCGATCGATCAGCCCGGCGCGCTGCTTGAGTGGTGGGCTGATCACGCGGGATCACGGCTGCCTTGGTGGTCCAGGTAGGTACTTTTTATATTGCAGAGCCTGCAGCGATGGGCCTTCCCTTTAAGGGAGGGAAGGAGCCTTTGAACGCGGCAGCGCTGCACGGCCCAGTATGCAGCGCTGCTGAAGTCTCCGCCCCGCTCTCCGACATTAGCGCCCTAAGAAGGAAGTGGAGCGTTTGATTTAGCCCTCCACTTCCCTCTTGGGGCGCTAAAACTCAATTTTGCGGTCGCCGGCGCGGCACTAAAGTTAGCGCCCAGGCGATGTTAACGCCCCAAAATGGTCGATACAGAATTTTCCCCCCAATCTGTTTTAGTGATGTTGGCTGAGGGATAAATATTGGTCAGGACATTGGGGAGAACTCACCTGCTCTTCTTCGAAGTAGTGTCATGGGATCTTTTACATCCACCTGAGAGCAGAGACGGGCCATCGGTTTAACGTCTCAGACAGACAGCACCTCCAACACTGCAGCTGCCCATGTTAGCCTTGATTTTGTGCTCAAGTCTCTGGAGTGGGACTTGAACTCACAACCTTTTTTTTGATTCAGAGGCGAGAGTGTTATCTAGAGCCACGGCTAACACTGGAAGTATTTTCTTTTTAGTTATTTAAGATCTCCTCTCTTGAGGTTACACCAGCATATATTACAATTATAATAGACTGGTGAGAATGGCCCATGATAGACCTCTTCAGTTTGAGGAGCACTGGGGCTGTTCCTGTACGCCAAACAACTAGAAATCAATCTCCATACAGGGAAAGTCTGACTTTGCTGTCAATGTGAATCACTGATATAGTCCAGTAACTTTTGTGACTGAAATAGAGACAGTAGAACAGAATGTAGCAACATAAGCTATTCATAGTGCTTTGGCTTAAAGGAGCTCTCCAGGAGCCGACCCTACAACGGCTTTATCCTGCATTTTTGGGGAACAATACTAATTATTTCTAAAAAAATATTTTCATTTGCAAACTTGCTGTAAGCCGTCCTCCTGGTGGGGATGTCCTTTTTGTGATCCAATGATGTTTGCTGCTGAAGTACATTTCTATGCTCAACCTCAGCCTCTAACACCCCTTTGCTGCTCACTGGCAGCGTACAGGGGCAAAAGGACACTGGCCTGGGAGCTGAGGTTGGGAAAAACGGGGCCTCTGTTGATGCATAAGTCAGGCAGTGAGACATCAGCACACTCCTGTCCACCGGTGTGCTGGGCCCCATGTCTGTTTCCAGGATCAGCCTCATTTATATCGTGTGGCTGAACTCTAGGGGCTGGATTTTGTGAATGGAGACGAGTAGGAGGCGGGACTGCTGCTTGTCGGATCTATGTCCCGCCTCCATCATGTTCTGACCAACCAGAGGGATTTTCCCCTGATTGACCTTGTTAAGCCCGCCCTGCGGGCTCAGCAGGCCAAGACTTCTTGAAAGAAGAAATGTTAGCGTTTGACACAGCTCTGTGAAGCTGTCAAACTCTGACATTCTGTATAGTTTGATGAGCACTTGTGTTCAGGACTCATCAAACCTTTCAACTTTGTAGATTTCAGATGACTGTTGGTCTGTGAAATCTACAAGGAAGATGTCGGGACTCCGGCTCCTCAGCGGCTGAATGCTGTAGGCAGAAACCAAGGTAAGTGAACATTTTCTAACATTTAACACTCACCTTACATACTTACCACTCCACACTTGCACCCATCACTCACCTCTACACCTTACTTCCAGGTGCCTCCGACCGCCGCTGACCTCCTACTCGACTCCTCCAACCCGGCGGGGTTCTCCGAGGTCGGGAAGCCTTCATCTGAGAAGGTAAAATGGGACTAATCCTTTTTTCTGCCTGTTAACTACCTGTCAACAGGCAGTTAAAAGGATTTAATCCCTTCCCCGCCTCCAGGAGACGGGACCCGAAGCAGCACATCTTCCCACCTCCTGGCAAAAGGGCACGGAGGCGGGTTGGGGGCGGGTTTGCCATCCGCCCCCACTTTCTGCAACTTTACTGGCAGTCCCACCTCCTCAGGGCTGAGAAAATCCAGCCCTAGGTGTCAGATTCGCCTATCACTGGTTGGGAATCACATGCCGCTGCACTCTTTCTGTGTGCGAAGAATATCAATTGAGTAGACTAGGCCTATATTCCCTAGAGTTTAGAAGAATGAGCGGTGATGTCATTGAAACATCGCCAGAAATTCGGGTCTCCACGGGTGAGTACGCGCTGTGTACTCACCCGTAGACCCAACGAAAGTGCCGGTTTCACGATGCACTGCGCATGCGCTGGAAACCGGAACTTCCGTTCCCTTGAAGGAAGGGGTTCAGAGGTCAAACGCGTGCGCCGGAGAGGCAGCGCGCACGCATCGGACTTCCGTTTTTTTTTTCAGGTTTCTGTGTGAGGGTAAGTCCCCAGCAGCTGCGGGGGGAAAAAGCAGGTGCAAGGCCTGCTTTTAACAAGGTAACTGGTGAATTAAGTAAAATTTAAACATTTTTTCCACAGGTTTATCTTATTTAAATACTTTAAAGAAAGGTAAGTTTATTTTTAGCCCAGTTAAAAACTTTAATACATTTTTTCAAAAATTAAAATTTTTGTTTTAAATAGTTAATTTATGTAATTTATAGTTATTTTAAAAATGTGATTTTTAAAAAAAATTTATTTGAGGTTTTGGGGCTGATCGCTATTCATAGATTTGACAGGTCTTCCTGTCAAATCTATGAATGGAGATACCCTGCTCCGATTGGTTCTCCATGGCCCACGTGATCCCAGGGGACGCTTCGAACTAACTGCGCCCCTGGGATACGCAAGCACTGCGCGCCGGCAGCTGGAGGAGGCCCAGGATCAGAATCCCACGCGGGCCCACAGCACAACGGCAGGCGCGCTATGTAAGTGCAGGTTGGGGGCTTGCACCCGCGGGAAGCCTCCGACCCGAATTTCTGGCCCATAAAATTCGTACAGGGCTTGACAGGGTAGGTGCATGGAGGATTTTCCCCTGGCTGGGGAGTCTAGAACCAGGGGTCACAGTCTCAGAATAAGGGGTCAGGCCATTTAGGGCTGAGATGAGGAGAAATTTCTTCACTCAGAGGGTTGTGAATCTTTGGAATTCTCTACCCCAGAGGGTTGTGGATGCTGAGTCATTGAGTATATTCAAGGCTGAGAGCGATAGATTTTTGGATATTAAGGGAATTAAGGGATATGGGGATAGTGCGGGAAGGTGGAGTTGAGGCCCGATCTTATTGAATGGCAGAGCAGACTCGAAGGGCCGAATGGCCTAGCCCTGCTCCTATTTCTTATGTTCTTGTGTTCCTATCAACAGCTAGCCATGGAATTAGCAGGGCTCCATGTACGCCGTGGTTTTCCCATGGGGCCATGGAGATCTTGTTCCCCGGAGGAGAGAGAGATCCTGTTCCCTGCAGATGGTTACTGGGTCTGGAGATGAGCAGTCAGGCTGCCTGGCATAAAGAATTGCATTGGGGAAGGGGGAAGGGGAGGGGACACGGATATTTGAGATAAGGCTTCTGTTAGGCTGTTAGTCAAAACATGCTTTTAAGATCACAAAAGAATAAGTAACTAAAACTATCACACAACCATATTGATTGACAGTGGAGAGTCAGTGTACCCCTCTTATAACAACAGTCATTCATTGACATTCTGCATCAAATAGCATTAGCATCATAATGAGTGGAGCTAGCTTCTTTTGTGCTGATTAGGCCAAGGTGTGTCAGAGTTTAGGAAAAGCACCTACGGAGAGCTTCATCAGCCACCAAAGCATACAGGACATTCAAGAGCAGCACGACTTCCCATCTTATGGATAGCAAGGGTTAGATGCAGAGTAAAACATCCTCTACTCTGCCCCAACCATATCCCTTTGCCTCAGCATCAGAAACCCATCCCCTACTACTCCAGTGTGAAGCTTCCATTTCCTATCCTCACTGCCTGTCTGAGACCAGCAATTTGTGGGCAATTCGGTATAATGCACCTGAGCCCACTAGGAACTCGGTTTTGAACTCAAGTCCCAGAGGTGAGAAGCACATGAAAAGGGTATAATCTCAGCCGGAGGGTGTGCTAACTCATTATACCGCATATCCCTTCAGTGATTTTGTTTTGTTTAAAAAACTGATTGACACAGAAAACAGCAAAGGCTTTGAGTAACGCTCAGCAGTACGCTCAGTGGGTTGCTTAACTGGAATGCTCCAACTTGTGTGCAAGTTCCAGGAAACAACTGAAAATAACTTTGGTGCAAAATTGATCTGCAGCCAAGCTTGAATTTCTGTAGAGCATATTCATGAGGTGCACATGTAACAAGGCTGAGGTCATGAACCTGCTTTCAAGTGCCTCTCTATACTATTCCTCCTTTTATTTTTTGCCCAGATGCAGTGCAGAGTACAAACGCACAAAGAAAAAAATTCTTATCTGGCGCTATCCTGAATCTTGAACTCGTATCACAAAGCAAACATTGTTTGTGGTCTTTTGTACATGCCAGGACAGGGGTTGTGCAAGTATTATTTTGTTTAAGCAAATTGAGCAAAGTATTGACATTTCAGCATCAAGTAGCTGTTCGCCCTAAATGCAAATTACAAAACCAGCAGTGCAGGTATGTTACTATACTGTGTTGTCACTAGCCTCCTGCAGTGCCTTGCCGGCTGAGATTATACCCTTTTCATGTGCAACAGATCAGATGCCACATACTCTGCCCATCAGAGATAGGGTTGACATCCCGCCAGGATTGCCCTGGCATCTCCAGGAATTAAAGATTGGTCTCCCAGGTACTGCGGCGAACAACCCAAGAGAAAAATAAAGAGAGGCATTAAAAAAGGTGTTTTTTTTAAATTTTCTTTGAACACTTTTGTTTATTAGTTGTAAAAATATTGGAGATAAGGGCGGGGGGGGGGGGGGAGGGGGGGGGAGGCTGTTTGACCAGGTAGGGCGGGGCAGTTGGAGGCAGGAGGTCATACGATGAAACCTCCAGGAACATGTCCAGAACCCTAAATAGAGATCAGACTCTTTACTCCCAATCTCCCCCTCCGCCACAAGGACAGATAAGCAACAAAAATAAAAGCAGCTTTTAAAAAAGATTTTGGAAGGTTGACACCTACTTAAGTGGCAGAAACTGAATGTGGAATGCATACACGCATGTACATGAGTCTTTGTTAAAGGGACAGGTCAGCCCAAATCCCAAGCTTTTCCTCTTGTCGATGGAATCTGTCTTTGGCTGGAAGCCAGTATGTGATTTGTCCTCTTGTAACTGTCTGGATAGAATTGAAATGCAAACATTGCTGGAAAAGTAATGCTTTGAAATGTTAGGTATGCGCAATCCTTCGATGAATCCCTACCCTGCCAGTTGTAGGTTCTCACGGAAAGGTTCTTGAGTTTCCCTCAGATTGAGCATTAAGGGCTCTGATAAAGAAAGATTCTGCAGCCTAGAGGATCGGCCTCTCGCACGATCACAGGCTTCTTCCAGGGCCGTTCTGCATCAGTTGCTGGGAGTTACAGCTGGAGATGCCTTTCCTCAATTGGGTGCCAACAGCATGGGAAAAATCAAACTTGTGTTCCCCACTGCCAATTCTGGTTTGTCAAGGCTAGGTGACAATAGAAAGAAAGAACTTGCATTTATATAGCACCTTCCACAACCTCTGGATGTCCTAAAAGGCTAATGTAGGAAATGTGGCAGCCAATTTCCACACAGCAAGGCCTCACAGTAATGTGATAATGACCAGATAAGCTGGGTTTTTTTAAGGTGTTGGTTGAGGGTTGAATATTGCCCACCCCTGATCTTCTTCAAAATAGTGCCATGGGATCCTTTACATCCACCCGAGAGGGAAGACAGGGCCTCGGTTTAACGTCTCATCCGAAAGACGGCTTCTCCGACTCCCTCAATATTGCACTGGAGTGGCAGCCTTGATTTTTGTGCTCAAGGGGTAAAAATTTGTGTGCGCCAACAGAATTGCCGGTGTCACTGGCAACTCAAGTTAACGGCCACCAAAAATGGCCTCAGCTCTATCATTAAAATATTGGCTCTGTGGGTTGGCGATGTGGAGCGCTGCATTAACATACTGTGCAATGCCCTCCTGGTGGCGTTAATGGAGGCCTCCGACCCGAATTTCCCATCCACAGTCGGCGTTGCTGCTTCTTACGGCCTCTGGGAGCGAGGCTATGGAGTTTGCAAGGCATTGTGGGGAATTAAAGGGGCTATGATTTAAAAGGGCAATGTATTAAAAACTAAGAAAAATTAAAATCAGGTGAAGAAATGCATTTTTCAGCCTTACTGCCTTTCAAAAAAACCATAAATATTAAAAATAATTCCCAAATGGCAGTCTTCAGCTCTTAAAGCTGAATTGTCTTCCACACCTAAAAAAATGGTAAAAGTGCTTCAGCACTAGCACAAATGGCTCAGCAAGCCAGGGAAGTGGTACCCAGGGTCTTGCACACAGCACTCCAGCTTTGTGCAGGGGATCAACATTGCAAGAGAGGTCCTCTACCCACAGGGGCCAGGAGGCCCTCCAGAAAGAACGATGTGGGAGTACATCACCAAGGCTGTCACTGCCAGCAGTGTCGCCCCCACCACCTGGCTCCAGTGCCCAAAGAAGCTTCATGACCTCAGACCATTGGTCAAGGTCAGTGAATGCATCTTCAAAAGCCGTCTCCTACCAACTGAATCACTAGCCTCACACACTGCTCAATGCACGACCCCCAATCACTCACCTACCAACAATCTGCACCAATGACGAGGCACATCTCCCATTCCTAGCCTCACCTCACCCCCTTGGAGGAGATGGTGCAGGCCATTCTTGGCAGGGGCATGGCTGAGCATTTGGCCAGCAGCGGGGCCGAAAGGATACAAGATGCTGGTATCCTCATACGTTATCCTCCTTCTGGCATGCACCTCATGCTTTCCCGCCCTCCCCTCACCATAACTCCACCCTTGTGCCTTCCTCATTTCACACACCCAACAGTGGGTGACCAAGAAGAGGGAGAGAGAGGAAAAGGGGAAGAAGGGGGGAAGAAGGGGGAAAGCAGGGGGGAAGAAGAAGAAGAAGAGTAAGAAGAAGAAGAAGAAGAAAAAGGATTGATTTGATATTCCCAGCCACCAGCTCCTCGAGGTCAACCAGCAAGGACATTTGCAGTGTCCCCCACTGAAAGTCAGCAGCCTTCCACCAGCCATGCTGCAGCCACTGGGGTCGCACTGTGTGACTTCAGTAAGATAGGCAAAGGCATACACAAGACAGTCACTAAGAGAATGCATATGGGTGATGAGTTAATTTCCTGATGTCATATTGGATGGATAGATGTATAAAGTTGGATTGGAAAGTTTGCTTTGTGGTGGCTTTTATTTCAGCATCGTGGCCAAGAGAATGTTTCGATGGTCAATAACAGAGGGACTAATGTTGAAAAGAGAATTGGGGTTGTGGTCACTGGGACTGCAGGCGGATGATTCCATCCCGGATATCCCGGTCACAAAGGGGCTGTCTGGGATGCATCCTTCCGTCTATTCCTTCTCTTCTGCTTCCTCCTCTTCTGCTTCTTCCCCTTCCCTCTGCGAGAGGATGCTGTAAATCTGAAATGCCGGCACAAAATGCTGGAAATACTCAGCAGTTCAGGCAGCATCTTGGCCTGAGACGTGAACTCTGTTTCTTTCTCCACGGATGTTGCCTGACCGGCTGAGTACTTGCACCATTTTCTGTTTTCTCAGAGGCCTTCCTTTACCATCCGAGATCTTCAAATTGTACAACAGCACTCCCTACACACTTAAAAAAAAATGTAACATGTATTACAGCAAGCCACTACTTCAATCAAATCAAAAAATCCCAGTCCAAAAGCTTAAATGCAAACTTATCTGAAAAATGTGTGTGTCCCTTTAAGAGGTGCTGTCAGTGCCTCTGTCAGTCTGTTTGCACGCTGGGTTTCCCTTGCGTGGTTATGACCCAGTGCTGAACTCAGCGCTAGGGTCGGTGTTGGCCGTGGTGACGTTAGGTCAGCGTGTAATGTCACCAATCCGCCATTTTTTGTTGCAGGGTGCTAATACTTACCGGCAGCGCTACAGAGAGGACCAAAATGGAGGACGCTTTGGGGCCCGCTACCAGCGTTTTCTGCTGGTAACGGGTGGCGTTAAGCCCCCGAATTTTTAGCCCCAAGTCTCTAGAGTGGGACTTGACCCCACAACCTTCTGTTCCAGAGGTGAGAATGCTACCCACTGAGCCACAGCTGACACAAAATAACATAAAATAAAGTCAAGGGGGATGAATTCTGTAAAAAAAAACTTGATTGGCACACTGCAAAACGTTGTGCAGTTTTCTGGGACGAAACTGTGTATAATTAGGAATACATTTTTGAACTCCTGCTTTCCTTGTACTTTAACCTTGGAAGAAAGTTTCACCGATCCAATTTTCTGCAGTCTGTGGCAATAGGCCAGTAGTCTGGATGCAGGCCCAGGAAGTGGGTTGGCTATAGTTCCCAGGCTTTTTGTAATGTCTGTAAGAGTGTGTTTGTATATGGCCTAAAACGTCCTGGAAAGATTTGGCTTTGTCACTTTGGTGTAAGAGAGAAGGTGGGCTTTTGTCCGAGGAAACTGATTTCTGCCGAAACATCGTTACACGCAAAATTCCTGGATCATTTGCACCACTTCCAAATTACCTCTGCCGAAACGCCACTTAGCTCATTAACATAGCTCTGCCCCCACGCAAAAAATAAGAGAATGCAAGTTTCCTGTATTTACATCCGTTCTGAACAGACGTAAATTAAACCCCCAGATTTTAGACGCAGCAGGACCCAAAGTCACTATTTTCAGGTGTTTGAAAGCGATTTTAGTGCAATTTTTTAATTTTTTCTGACTGAGTGCATTTTCTATATCTTTGCTTTTTTTCAAAGAATGGCATCAGAATCTGTTCCATTAAAAAGAGAAATGTTTCTACAATTGCATTTTCTTAAACATGCTGAGGTCGAGTTTCCACGATCTGGGCGGAACCGGTTGAAACAGCGCAAGAGATCGCTGAATTTAAAAATGCAGGTGTGTTACGGCCAAAACAACTTACGCTTGTGTTTACCGCAATCTTTTGCGCTGGTTCAAAAATCACTTAATCACAAAACTGACCACTCCCCCCAGGTCGAAATAGTAGGGATGGCGAGATTGTGCCCGTTTGGGAGGGGTCGTCAAATTGTGCTTGTTTTTCATTTTTAATTTTATTCATTTTTATGGGATGTGGGCGTCGCTGGCAAGGCCAGCATTTATTGCCCATCCCTAATTGCCCTCGAAAAGGTGGTGGTGAGCTGCCTTCTTGAACCGCTGCAGTCCGTGTGGTGAAGGTACTCCCACAGTGCTGTTAGGGAGGGAGTTCCAGGATTTTGACCCAGCAATGATGAAGGAACAGCGATATACTTCTAAGTCAGGATGGTGTGTGACTTGGAGGGGAACGTGGTGGTGGTGTTCCCATGCGCCTGCTACCCTTGTCCTTCTAGGTGGAAGAGGTCGCGGGTTTGGGAGGTGCTGCTGAAGAAGACTTGGCGAGTTGCTGCAGTGCATCTTGTAGATGGTACATACTGCAGCCATGGTACGCCGGTGGTGGAGGGAGTGAATGTTTAAGGTGGTGGATGGGGTGCCAATCAAGCTGGTTGCTTTGTCCTGGATGGTGTCGAGCTTCTTGAGTGTTGTTGGAGCTGCACTCATCCAGGCAAGTGGAGAGTTTTCCATCACACTCCTTACTTGTGCCTTGTAGATGGTGGAAAGGCTTTAGGGAGTCAGGAGGTGAGACACTCACCGCAGAATACCCAGCCTCTGAACTGCTCTTGTTGCCATGGTATTTATGTGACTGGTCCAGTTAAGTTTCTGGTCAATGGTGACCCCCAGGATGTTGATGGTAGGGTTTCGACGATGGTAATGTCATTGAATGTCAAGGGGAGGTGGTTCGACTCTCGCTTGTTGGAGACTGTCATTACCTGGCACTTCTGTGGCGTGAATGTTACCTGCCACTTATCAGCCCAAGCCTGAACATCATCCAGGTCTTGTTGCATGCAGGCATGGACTGCTTCATTATCTGAGGAGTTGTGAATGGCGCTGAACACTGTGCAGTCATCAGCGAACATTCCCATTTCTGACCTTATGTTGGAGGGAAGGTCATTGATGAAGCAGCTGAAGATGGTTGGGCCTTGGACACTGCCCTGAGGAACTCCAGCAGCGATGTCTTGGAGCTGTGATGATTGACCTTCAACCACCACAACCAGCATCCTTTGTGCTAGGTATGACTCCAGCCAGTGGAGCATTTTCCCCCCGATTCCCATTAATTGAAGCACAGGCACCAATACTGCTCAGGAGAGTGATTACAATTCCCCACCGGTCAATGCAGAGATAGTTAAATCAACTTGCACACTGCTCATATTAAAATCACTCACTACTCTTAAAACTTGTGCATTAAAAATTAATCAGATCAACGCTCTTAAGGCAGATGGCAGTAAAAAGTTTGCAGAGAAAGAAAGAAGTGTCCTTATCTTTTAATCTTCAGCCTCACTCTGAAGGAATTTTTTTTCAATAGCTTTTATAGGACCCCGCCCCAGATACTTGTGGACCAGTTGGCCATTTACGCTGCTCTGCTTCACTGATTCACAGGAAATTTTATGTTTGGGATCATGCAAATGAGTTTGGGGGGAAACTTGACGTGTAACTTCAAATCAGAAAAACAGCGCAATTTCCAGTGCATTTTGAAAATGTCCTAATTGCACCAAAACCGGAAACTCAACCACACCCCGTGTTTATTGTGCATAAATAATGGTGTAATGATTTCAAGCTTTAACTTTCATTACATCACTCAGGTAAAAAAGGGACTTAAAGAAGATACGTGGCGTATGCACCATGCTATCCGCGGGCCCCGGTTGGTTCTGCTGACTTCCGCTTGCTTTACGGCAGTGTTTACGTTGATGAGATTCTCAGAAAATATCGGCAAAAGTTACCGTTGGCAAAATCGGTGTAGAAACTGGCGTAAATCAGGCTGAGGCAATTCCAAATACAAAAAGCAAAATACTGCGGATGCTGGAAATCTGAAATAAAAACAGAAAATGCTGGAAACACTCAGCAGGTCAGGCAGCATCTGTGGAGAGAGAAACAGAGATAACGTTTCAGGTCGATGACCTTTCGTCAGAACCCTTCGTCAGAGGAAATTCCAGTTCATCTGCTTTTTAAGAGAGCAGCAGTGTACCAATTTCTCTGTTTAAAATGAAATGTTGCAGTGGATCTAGCCATATATAACCTTGTACAAATAGGTTACTAAGTTAGAAGCTTCATAATATGGATCTGGGGAATAATATCTACTGTGCAAGGGGTTAATCCCATTGGTCTTTAGCCACGGTGAAGAAGATCATTGAGCTCGAGCTGTGCTCGGCATGGCTAAATGGTTCAGACTACAATTTTAGGATATGGATTGCATGCCAACAAAACGCTTCATACAAATAATTACTCTTTAAAGTGCAGTGACACAGCAGCCATTCTGTGTCAGCAACATCATGCAAACAACAATGAGCTGAATGACCAGTTAATCTGATTTTTTGTGGTATTGATTGAGCGAGGTCTGCCAGCCCGCACACTGGGAGAACCTCTGATTTGAATAGCATCACGGGATCTTTAACGTCCACCTGAACAGCTCAGTTTAACAATCCACCCGAAGGACTGCGCTTCCAACAGTGTCGCACTCACTCAGTATGGCACTTACATCATGGGGGTGATTCCTTGATCCAGTGCTCCCAGTAAAGATGCATTGGCGGAAATTGTGGCTTGCAGCCCATGATTATCCATCTCCCAAAATGCAAACCTTACAAGCCTTGCAATCGGCCCTTATGGGCTTAAGTTCTGGGTGGGGCTCAAAGCTACAAATGCCTGACCCAGTAATGAGAGTATTGTTAACAGAGGCAAACTGCCAATGCCTGTGATATGTGATAACACGTTTAACAAAGTGTAAACTGATGCAATCAGCCCGCAGGGTGTTGTGCAACATGTTGCATCTTTAGTGTCCTGTAGCAAGGTTTATAACCCAAGCTGTATACAGTGGTGTGGTAGCAGTTTTAGAAGTACACCTAGAAGGATCTGGGGGCATGCTCTTCTAGAAAATATTCATTTTTGATGATTTGTTTAGTCCATTTTGCAGAATTTTGTAGTCGAGTTTATTATATTCCGCGATCATTTTAGAATTAGGCCTAAATTGCAAGGACCTTGCAGCTGCTTGTTTTCACCTGACAGAGGCTGGCAATCAGGGTCATTCATGAGTTGTCATCTTCTTGGGGGCTTCAAGATTGGTTGCAGCAAAAGGGAGGGGGGGCCTGATCGCTCCTGTACACAGCAGCCTTGTGGGCCAGTCAGTTGGCGGTGCTGCACTCGAGCTAGTTCTAAAGGTTTTAATGGCGTTGGGTTCAGTTCTCTTCTCTACAAACAATTTTTCTCTCTGGGTGCTAATCAGCACAACTTTTGGTGCATGTTGCAATATATTCACTTCTGCAATTGTGACTAAGAATGCAAACTACAGTAATATACACCAGAACTTTTCTGGAGAGGACGCTCCCTGACCTCCTCAGATGTACAGTATATCCTCCACCCGAACATTAGAATTTTTGACATTTCCTACATTACAACAGTGACTATACTTCAAAATTACTTCATTGGCTGCAAAGCGCTTTGGGACGTCCTGCGGTCACGATAGGCGCTATATAAATGCAAATCTTTTTTCTTTCTTTCTTTGGCACATTTTGCAGGATAATGACTTCTAAAATGATGAGGGTGCATTTTCCTTGTCATTTAGTAGCGTAAAACTGACAGAACCTAGGCGAGTGGAAGAGGAATATCAGGTGGAGAGCCACTCCGCCAACTCCTTACCACTCAATGCCATTCTAGGAGATGGTGGGTGTATTATAATAAGATGCAAATGATATAATTATGTCACACACTGTCATTTGCCTCTTAGCAACACTCTAGTGTGTTCCTGGTGTTCAGCACATGCTATGAGCTGGGGCAGAGGTTGAATTTTGAAAAGAGACTTTGACTAAGGCAGAGTGATCGATTGCATTAGCCAAAGATGTAATTTTAAACATTTTAATTTTCACCTGACATTTTGCTTTAATAAAGATTTTTTGTTTGTACCAGCTTTGCCCGACACTCCATTTGAACTTGCCTCACATATCCGCAGCAAACCAAAGACCCCCTATTTCCACCTCAGTAACATCGCCCGTCTCCGCCCTTGCCTCAGCTCATCCACTACTGAAACTCTCATCCATGCTTTTATTAACTCTAAACTTGACTATTCCTATGCACTCCTGGCTGGCCTCCCACATTCTACCCTACGTAAACTTGAGGTCATCCAAAACTCAGCTGCCCGTGTCCTGACTCGCACCAAGTCCCGTTCGCCCATCACCCCTGTGCTCGCTGACCTACATTGGCTCCTGGTTAAGCAACGCCTCGATTTCAAAATTCTCATCCTTGTTTTCAAATCCCTCCATGGCCTCGCCCCTCCCAATCTCTGTAATCTCCTTCAGCCCCACAACACCCCCCGAGGTATCTGCGCTCCTCTAATTCTGCCCTCTCGAGCATCCCTGATTATAATCGCTCAACCATTGGTGGCCGTGCCTTCAGCTGACAAGGCCCTAAGCTCTGGAACCCCCTCCCTAAACCTCTCCGCCTCGTTACCTCTCTTTCCTCATTTAAGATGCTCCTTAAAACCTACCTCTTTGACCAAGCTTTTGGTCACCTGCCCTAATTTATCCTTATGTGGCTCGGTGTCAAATTTTTTGTCTTTTAATATTCCTGTGCAGCGCCTTGGGACGTTTTACTATGTTAAAGGCGCTATATAAATACAAGTTGTTGTTGTTGTTGTTGGTAATGAAGAGACTGAGGGCTAAAAATTGAGTAGCGCCCCATTCGGGGCACTAACTTCGCTGGGGCACTACTTTTAACACCCTGGAAAAATTCGCATCCCCGCGACGGAAATTGAGTGGTTGCGTCCCAAGAGGGAAGCGGGGCACTACTGGAAGCGTCCCGCATCGCTCTTGGGGCGTTGCGAGTGAATATCGCGGCGCTACGTGCTGCAGTATTGCAGGCCTCCCTCCCCTTCTTAAAGGGGAGGGGTCTTGCGCAGCACGACCCGGGGCCCAGCTGGGCCCCCGGGGATCGGGAGTGCCGGCAAAAGAGCCCGGCACTCAAGAGAAGTGCTGGGCTCTTGGAGCGCAGCTGGCACTCCGCGGTGGGGGCGGGTCAGGAGGCCGGGGACAGGAGCGCAGGCAGGTGCTGGCAGGCGGCCAGCAACAAAAATGGCCGCCTTGCACCTCGCCTTTAAATAGTGCCTCCCCGGCCGCAGGTAGGCCCCCCTGACCCCATCGGACATAGCGTCCGGCGGTAAGTCAGGGGGCGCTCCCGAAGATCGCAGCCGAGGCGCGAGCAGGGCGCTGCGCACGGCGATGAGGTCATCGCCGACGACGCAGCGTCACGGGACGCTACCAGTTAGCGCCACCGCTAACCTCCCGCTGAATTTCGCAGGAGGTGTGGGCGGCGCCGCACCCGGGCGCTAGTTGTTTTGCGCCCCGTTAGCGCCCTCTTAGGATGCTAACGGTAGGCGCAAAGCAACCCGATTTTACCCCCTGAGAGTTATGGTGACCATGAAAGTAGATCACGTGACCAAATCATGCTCTGGACTGGAGACATGATGGGAGCAGCAGCTGATCCATGTTATACTTGGATTTGATGCGGAGATGCCGGTGTTGGACTGGGGTGGACAAAATTGAGAGGTCGCACAACACCAGGTTATAGTCCAACAGTTTTATTTTAAATCACAAGCTTTCGGAGTTAAAACTCCTTCGTCGGGTGAAGTGAGGAGATACAGAATCGCTTTGACGATTATATGCTTTGACGATTCTGTATCTCCTCACTTCACCCGACGAAGGAGTTTTAACTCCGAAAGCTTGTGATTTAAAATAAAACTGTTGGACTATAACCTGGTGTTGTGTGACCTCTCAATACTTGGATTTCCCAGTCTCCCTGCGGGAAGGCACCTAGGACCCAACAAATAAGGATTTTAAAAGAACTCGTTACCAGTCTCCGCTGGAGGGACCCAACAGAGACAATCTTCATGAGCACATTTATAGTGTTGCGATGCACATTAACCAAAGGAATTCTTGCCAAAGTAACCAAGTAATTTGATGGATTTTCAGAACCAGCCATTAAAAAAGAGAAAATACTCACATTTCAAACATGTTAAATTTGGGTAGTTGGGTCTGAGCAGCAAATGTTAGGCTTACATGTTTCCACTGCCTATTTACTGTTGATAATTTAAAAGAATACTAATTTAATGGTACATTATCTCAAATAATAAATGATCCTTGCTCAACCTGAAGACTTTTCAGAAGTGCTAGATGAGGAATAGCAAACGGAAGGTCATCCAAGGTCAGCTTGGGTATTCAGCCCATGGTTTGTGTCTGAGATAATTACCACCAGAGCAAATTGCAGACATTGACAGACAAAACATTATCCTAGTCTATATGCAAGTACACAAACACATACCTAGTCATTTGTGTGTCTACGGGATTTCTCCACCTCGTGCACTGTAACTTCAGCAGAAGATCAGTGGAAACACTGGAAAAATCATAGTCGATGTTTACGCTGTTTTTTCCCAGGTTTTTAAAGGCTCTTTCGCCAAAGTCACGGTGAACCTCTGTGGAAATACACTCCCTTAAATTCTCTTTTTTTTTTGCTTTTATAGCAGATAGCTCATAAAACACACAGGGCGCGATCTTGCCAGCCCTGGGGAGGCGGGTTTGGAGGCGGGACTGCCGGGAAAATGGCAGAATCTGGGGACGGGTACCCATCCCGCCCCCAACCCGCCTCCGTGCCATCTTCCCAGGAGGCGGGTAACCGACCCGCGCCGGGTCCCGTCTCCTGGAGGCGGGAAGGGGATTACAGCCACTTGACTGCCTGTTAACAGGTAATTAACAGGCAGTTAAGAGGATTATCCCCATTTTTCCAGCAGAGGTGCGGGCTTCCAAACGTCGGGAAACCCCGCCAGGGTCACCGAGGCGAGCAGTGGGTCTGCGGGGGTCTGCGGGGTGCAAAAGTGCGCTGTGGAGGTAAGTGATGGGTGCAAGTGTGGAGAGGTAAGTGTGTGAGGTGAGTGAAAAGTGATAGAAAATGTTTACTTACCTTTGTTTCTTCCTGCAGGCTTCAACAGTTGGGGATGCGGAGAGTCTCGCATCTCACCGGCAGAGATGACAGATGGCTGCTGCATTCTCCGATGCAACAGTCATCTGATTTCTGCTCACAAAAGAGGTTTGATGAGTCTTGAATACAAGAACTCATCAAACAACAGAGAATGTCAGTGTTTGACAGCTTCTCAAAGCTGTCAAACGATAACAATTCATCTGTCAAAAATTTCTGACAGATGAAACGTCATACGCTGACGTGCTCTGCAACCGGCTTCCCCTTAATTGGCCTGCTAAACCCGCTGGGCGGGCTTAAGAAGGTCAATCAAGGGAAAATAGCGTGGGTTGGCCACAAGTCGATGGAGGCGGGACTAAAACCCGACAAGCAGCAGTTCCGCCTCCAACGCGCCCCATTGACAAAATCATCCCCACAGTGTCAGCAATTTGGAATAACCACCAAATAATGTTCTTTTTAATTCATTCTCGGGATATGGGCGTCACTAGCAAGGCCAGCATTTATTATTTCGAGAAGGTGGTGGTGAGCCTTCAAAGGACAGTCATACTTGCCAGTCTAGAAAACCAGCAAAAGCTGACCACCAGCTTCAAAAAATGCCCCCTTGTTCAGGACTCCCCTAGAAGAGGAAATAGGTTAGCTAGAGAGAAACTATCAACTCATTTAATCACCTTAAACACCTCAATTAGATCACCCCTTAATCTTTTATATTCAAGGGAATACAAGACTAGTCTATGCAACCTATCCTCATAATTTAACCCCTTTAGTCTTGTTATCACTCTGGTGAATCTGTGCTGCCAATATATGCTTCCTAAGGTGCGGTGCTCAGAACTGAAGGCAGTACTCCAGATGCGGTCTAACAGAGATTTATATAACTGTAAAACAACTTCTATGCCTTTGTATCCCAGCCCCCTTGAGATAAATACTTTTAGTGAGCTTTCAGCGCTCAACAGATACAGACAAAAATGAGAAGTCGCACAACACCAGAAAGCCTGAAAGTTTATATACTGTGTAATATTGTAGATTCCCTCATTGTACCTTTACCTGACGAAGGAGCAACAGCTCCGAAAGCTTGTAATTTTAAATAAATCTGTTGGACTATAACCTGGTGTTGTGCGACTTCTCATTTTTGTCCACCCCAGTCCAACACCGGCATCTCCGCATCAAATACAGACAGGCAGCACACCGATTGGTTAGGGGTGATGGGAAATCCTATGGCTCCTCTGTCGAGTCGAGTCGAAAGCTGGCAATTTAAGGGGTGAGAGGCACTCCTGGGAGGGGGAGGCACTGAACAACTCGACAGCAAGTGGGAAGATTTTTGTTTGGCCAGGGGGAGCATTCATGTTTTCTTGACTCCACAGAAATCAGTGCAGTAGCATTTTCTGCCTCTGTTTTTGGAGCCGCTTGCAGTGGTCCCACTAAGGATTGCTAGTTTGGCCACTCAAAGGAATGGCAAAATTGCATCGGGGACTTCTAGGCGGCGTAGGCGCCCGATTTGCATACTCGACTCGGCTCTCATCTGTTTAAAGGGGAAGCGCTGCTCGCCTGTTACTGGCCCATTCCAAAATCACGGTGGGACAGCCGGGGGTAAACAGTGCGCCACAATGCTTGGCCTGCTACAGCCCTGTTCCCACCTGAAAACAGGGGTGAAAATCGGGCTGATTGACTGTCAGTTTGAAATGCTGATGTTTGTCATACATGGATGTCTATGTCACGTGTCAGCCGTGGCTCAGTGGCAGCACGCTTGTCTCTGAATTAGAAGGTCGTCGGTTCAAGTCCCACTCCAGAGATTTGAGCACAAAATCTATGCTGACACTCCAGTGCAGTATTGAGGAAGTGCTGCACTGTTGGAGGTGCCCCTTTTGTTAAACCGAGGCCCTGTCTGCCTCTCAGATGGATATAAAAGATCCCATTATTTCGAGGAAGAGCAAGGGAGTTCTCCCCGGTGTCCTGGCCAATATTTAGGACAATGCTCTAATGCACCTTCGGGGGGAAAACTCTCCACTGGCTGGAGTCATACCTAGCACAAAGGAAGATGGTTGTGGTGGTTCAAGGTCAATCATCACAGCCCCAGGACATCGTGGCAGGAGTTCCTCAGGGCAGTGTCCTAGGCCCAACCATCTTCAGCTGCTTCATCAATGACCTTCCCTCCAACATAAGGTCAGAAATGAGGATATTCGCTGATGACTGCACAGTGTTCAGCGCCATTCACAACTCCTCAGATAATGAAGCAGTCCATGTCCCCATGCAACAAGACCTGGATGACATTCAGGCTTGGGCTCATAAGTGGCAGGTAACATTCGCGCCACACAAGTGCCAGGCAATGACTATCTCCAACAAGCGAGAGTCTAACCACCTCCCCTTGACATTCAACAGCATTACCATCGCGTAATCCCCCACCATCAATATCCTGGGGGTCACCATTGACCAGAAACTTAACTGGACCAGCCACATAAATACTGTGGCAAAAAGAGCAGGTCAGAGGCTAGGTATTCTGCGGCGAGTGTCTCACCTCCTGACTCCCCAAAGCCTTTCCACCATTTACAAGGCACAAGTAAGGAGTGTGATGGAATATTCTCCACTTGCCTGAAAGAATGCAGCTCCAACAACACTCAAGAAGCTCGACGCCATCCAGGACAAAGCAGCCCGCTTGATTGGCACCCCATCCACCACCTTAAACATTCACTCTCTCCACCACCATGGCTGCAGTGTGTACTATCTACAAGATGCACTGCAGCAACTCGCCAAGGCTTCTTTGGCAGCACCTCCCAAACCCGTGACATTTCCACCTAGAAGGACAAGGGCAGCAGGCACATGGGAACAACACCACCTCCAAGTTCCCCTCCAAGTCACACACAATCCTGATTTAGAAGTATATCGCCGATCGTTCATCGTCACTGGGTGAAAATCCTGGAACTCCCTCCCTAACAGCACTGTGGGAGTACCTTCACCACACGGACTGCAGCGGTTCAATAAGGCAGCTCACCACCACCTTCTCAAGGGCAATTAGGGATGGGCAATAAATGCTGGCCTTGCCAGCGACGCCCACAGCCCATAAAAACAAATTAAAAAAATAAAGGATACATATGATATTCTATTGATATCATGTATTAAAAATGTATTTGGCAAAGACTTATTAAAGAGGCAAAAATAATGGTTTTAATGTACCATTGTAGCTTTCAAATTGATTCAAGTACAGTACAAATATTAATTGGACTATCTAAAGTACTATGATGTGGATTGAAAATGCTGTTGATACAATGACAGAAAGGAAAAGGCAAATCCAGGCAAGTCTGGACATGAAGGAAAACCGCTGGAAGAGTAGTACCATATAAAGTGCTGCAATAATAAAAAGGGACTAATAGGAGACGGAAAGGACTTTCCGCAACACCCACATTGGAATTGTATAAATAGCTTACACCCACTAACAATAGATGGTACAATGTCAGGAGCGCATATCTACCTTTAATTGTGCCTGTCTGGGTAACTACTGTGTGTGCTGAAGCAAGAATAAAAGTGTTGTAACCAGAACCAAAAGCTGACTTTGTTACTACTCAAGTGAACGGCGCACGCATATGTTTTTTATTAATTCAACAATTGCTTATTCAATGTTCTTCTCAAGAGGAAAATTACTTCCAGTAATTAGACTGTGGTGTGACAATGTGATCGCCATGACATATATGAGAAGTCGCACAACACCAGGTTATAGTCCAACAGTTTTATTTGAAATCACAAGCTTTCGGAGCTGTTGCTCCTTCGTCGGGTGAAGTAAAGAGATACAGAATCGCCAAAGCATATATAGATAGAGAACAATGCATGTGTACCTTACAATGGTAGACGACTAAATTTAATCATCCTGACTGTTTATCTGCCGAGGTGTGACAAAAGGCAATCAGGTCAGCCAGGAAGGTCCCACATCAAAGACATAGCAAGATACAACTGAGACAATGAGGTGGAGTTACAGGGGGTCTAACGTGTCAAAAGCTGCAGTCAGTATGTAAAACGATAAACTTTAAAATTTTTACTTTTTTACTGGGAATCACATCTGTGAACAAGCCAACGATGACTCGAGTCTGGATCACGTCATGTATCGTGACATAAACCCAAGATCCCGGTTGAGACCGTCCTCATGAGTGCGGAACTTGGCTATCAGTTTCTGCTCGATGATTTTGCGTTGTCGTGTGTTTCTAAGGCCGCCTTGGAGAACGCTTACCCGCAGATCCGAGGCTGAATGTCCTTGACTGCTGAAGTGTTCCCCGACTGGGAGGGAACACTCCTGCCTGGTGATTGTTGCGCGGTGTCCGTTCATACGTTGTCTCAGTGTCTGCATGGTCTCGCCGATGTACCATGCCGCGCCATGACATATGAAAGATACCTTGAGTGAGATTGCCAATTTCTGACTGGTGAGCAGTTCTGAGCTGTAGGCCATACATGTTAGGAGCGGAGTTGTGTCTGTCCAAACACATTTCACTGTGGGCGGAGGAGACTTTTATCCCATCAGAGTGGCCTGGATTTATACTCAAGTCCCAGAGGTGAAAGGGCACTGTTCTAATCTAAAGTGTCACCTCCCTTAATCACTTTCCTATAGCCCAGTATGTATTACTCTTCGGGGGAGAAATTGGGCACCTTAGCGCTTCCTGTTAGCGTGGCGTTCCGGCTTTGCGACCAGGCATGGCGATAGTCCAATGCCCGCAAAACTGAAGTGTAGGTTTGCGGCGGCGGTAATCACTAGCGCCACACTCTCCTGCAGCTGGAGATCGTGATGTCATCTGGGTGCGCAGCGCCCCGGCTCTGAAATTCACTCTCGCCCCCTGCCTGAGCGCCTGCCGTTAGAGGAGATGGAATGCAGTCGGATGAGCGCTGGAGGAGCGCTCTATAAAGGCATCAACTTCCGTTTTTTTTGTCGGCCTTGTCAGTTTGACTAAAGCAAACAGGCATTTTGAGTGATTTGAGCATTCTCAACTTGAAGGAGTATTCTGGCTGAGAAAATTTTATCACTTTCATTTGGGTTACATTTGATAGTGCAACATTTCCATCATTTAATGGGGGCTGTACTGGCACTGGACCATGACCTCCAGCGTCACTGTCGGAGGCAGCGCAGGCAGAGAGAAAGATTGCAAAACGTGGCCAGAGGGAGGAGGGCCAACAAGGCTCTCAACAGGAGGCCTTATCCTCCCAGGGTATTCTGGCAACATTTCTCCTACATCAGTCTCACTGAGGAGCAGTGTGTTAGAAGGCTCCACTTCACCAAGGACGTGGTCACAGAGCCCTGCCACCTCCTGCAGCCAGACCTCGAGCCTCACATCAGGAGCACCACGTCTCTCTCAGTGGCAGTCAAGGTCACCGTCGCCCTCAATTTCTACGCCAGCGGATCCTTCCAGTCTGCAACAGGAGTCATATCTAACATATCGCAGTTCGCCGTCCATTGCTGCATCCGCGAGATCACAGATGCTCTCTACAGAAGGAGAAGGGACTACATTTCCTGCCCCATGACCAGAGAGAAGCAGGGCGAGTGTACATGTGGCTTTGCCTGGATAGCGGGCTTCTCCATGGTGCAAGGCGCCATTGACTGCACCCACATCACTTTGCGGGCCCATCATAACAATCCTGAGGTATTCCGTAACCGCAAACGCTACTACTCACTTAATGTGTAGTTGGTGTGTGACCACACACAGCGCATCCTCGCCGTCAATGCCTGCTATCCTGGCCGCAGCCATGATGCCTTCATCCTGCGCCAGACCGGTGTGCCAGATCTGTTCCAGCCACTGCATCAAGCTTGCGGCTGGCTGCTGGGTGACGAGGGCTATCCGCTCTCCACCTGGCTCATGACTCCCCTCCGCAACCCCAGCACTCGTGCCCAACACTCATACAATGAGAGACATGCTGCCACCAGGAACATCATTAAGCAGACCATCGGAGTGCTCAAGCAACGGTTCCGCTGCCTTGACCATTTTCGAGGAGCCCTCCAGTGCTCGGCTGAGCGGGTGTCCCTTTTCGTTGTCGTCTGCTGCATGCGGCACAACTTGGCCATCATGAGGGTGCAGCCATTGCCACTGGGCACAGCCGCACCACCTCAGGAGGAGGAAGAGAAGGAGGAGGAGGAGGAGGAACAGGACGAGGAGGAGGAAGAGGAGGAGGAGGAGGAGGAGGAACAGGACGAGGAGGAGGAAGAGGAGGAGGAGGAGGAACAGGATGAGGAGGAGGACAAGGAGGAGGAGGAGGAACAGGAGCACGAACAGCAGTGATGGAGAATCCAGCCACTCCATTGGCCTTGTGGAAGGGCGGTCCGTAACCGTCTCATCAGATTGCGGTTCCAATGAATTCGAGGCCACTTCCTGGTTTCTCATCCAGTCCCCATCATTCCATCAATTTCTCATTCCATGCCACACCCCAAAGCTGAAATGAGACACAGCAGCATTTCTGCAATGTTCCAATGAGAAATTTATCCAAATTCAGCAACCACATATATACAGCAACAATATTAACTAATCACCCTTGTGCAAACCCTTACTTGCCCTCTTTACAGTGCCTTTCCCTAATCTACTGCTCCTACATAGTGTCTCTCCAGTGGCTGCAGCAGGGCTGGTGGAAGGTTGCTGAGTGTCGGTGCCAGAGACTACAGATGGCCTTGCAGGACACCCTCGACCAGCTCTGGGCCTGGAAGGCCTGGCTGTAGACTGCGCCATCTCAGGATGGATGGCGGTAGTCTGGGCTGGCTGGATGACAGGCAGCGGCAAGGGCAATGGCTGAGTGGCAGTGGTGGGATCAGGAATGCTGTCATCCTGAGAGAGGACAGCAGGTTCCTGCTCCACTGACCCCTGACACTCCCCGGGGCAGCACCTCAGCATCCCTACTAATCTGCTGGAGTACAGATTGCTGGGCTGCTGCGGCACCGTGAGATCCCCGGTGGACTGTGGTGGACCCAGTGACGATGGCAGCAGTCAGAGCTTTTGTGGCATCAAGCTGAGATTGCATGAGAGCAGTCTGAGACTCGATGCCACCAACCATTGCCTGCATTACAGCACTAAGATGTTGCGTCGCTTCGGCCTGTGCTGCAATGGCTGCTGCCACATCGCCCATGACACGCGGCATGAGGTCTGGGTCCCCACGGTCTCTCAGGGAGTGCACCATCCTTGCAGACTGCCAAGGATGGGCTCCATGGTGTGCGCAGAGCTCTGTGCAATGTTGGAGGCGGACTCCTCCACGCTCCTTACCATCGCCGACAGGCTCTCGGGCACCCTTGCCATTGCACCTATCATCTTGGTGTGCATGGCCATCACCCTTCTTGTGAACGCCTCCCCATCGAGCTCCTCATCTGAGTCCTGTGCAGCAGAACTCGCGCGCGAACACAAACTTGCATTCCAGGGAGCTGGCTCCTGAGCTACCCTTTCCCCCGGCCTTGCTGCAGCCCGCTCGTCCCCGGTGCATCACCCAGTGCAGACCCCTCTACTAAACTTGCCTCTAAAGATCGCGTAGTGCCAGTATCTGAGTTGGTGCCTGCGGGTGAGAGATGCAGTGACGCGGTGCTTTGCTCCTCCTCCTCTTCTCCTTCCTCACTCTCAGTGGGGGGCTCAGGGACAGGCTGGTCATCTGGTGCTAATTCTCTGAAAGCATAAAGGCACAAGACTCGTGTTAAGGTGAGGGAAGGGGGGCAGGAAGGGAGCAAGGAATGCAGACAGTATCAGGAGTTGGAAATTGGGAAAGGCTTGTGGTGTGAGGGGGAAGTGGGATGAGAGAAGGAGAGGGGATGAACATACCGTTGCTGCCCCCAAGAGGGTTGACGTTGCCGACGGCCACGGCGCCCACCACCTACTGCCCAATGAGTCGCAGTACTCGCTCCTCCAGGTCTGAAAGCTGCTGGAGCTGCGCATCACCCCCGCCTGTTCTCTGCTGCTCCCTCCTATTGTGTGCCATCTTGGCCCGCAAGAGAAACAAATGCGTGTGAGTCAGAGTCCTGCTATGTGTTTGGGAGATATGCCTGCCGTAGTTGAATAGCTGTGATTGAAGGCAAGGCGTGAGATGTGGATGCGAGTTTGAGTAGGTGCAGATGCTTGGTGCGTGAGTGGTGGTTTGTGCAGTGTGTACAGACTGAGTTTCAGATGCTAGTATGTAGGACCTGTTGAAGCACGTACTCACCTTGACCACCCAAGTGAGGTCGTTGAATTTCTTCCGGCACTGGGTCAGGCTGCGTACGACCACG
The DNA here is from genome assembly GCA_030390025.1 of Squalus acanthias. Lineage (NCBI taxonomy): Eukaryota > Metazoa > Chordata > Chondrichthyes > Squaliformes > Squalidae > Squalus > Squalus acanthias. The sequence goes on from CM059433.1 coordinate 105,958,926, forward strand.
CCACTAGCCGGGACCTCCTGGGCCACTTCCCTCCACATTGCCCTGAATACCTGGGGCAATGGCCTCCTTCCAGTGTCCGGGAACAGCACTGCCCTCCTTCGCTCCAGTCCCGCGACCAATGCCTCATCCATGAAACAATGAGCTCTCTCCCTGGGAGTGGGATCAGCCATCACGATCAGGGGGTTGAGTTCCTTGCAGATCGCCTTCACAGCCAGCACTGCTGATAATGAGGATCTGCACAATGATGCAACCTCCCCTTTAAGAGCTGGAAGGAGTGCTAAAAGCCGATTTAGGGAAACCTCAGACTCACTAGCGCCAGGCGCTAATTTTTCACGATTTCAAAATTTAGCGCCCCAAACGGGCGATACCGAATTTCTCCCCCTTATTATTTTCCTGTGAAGCATCTTGTATGTTAAAGGCAGTATGTAAATGCAAATTGTTATAAAGGAAGAACTTCCAATAATATAGTGGTTTCCATAACCTCCAGATGTCCCAAAGGGATTAACAAGGAAATACCGTTGAAGTGTAGTCACTGCTGTAATTTAGGTAAACATTGTTGTTACAACTTGCCCCGCATGATAGGAGCAATATTTGTTTGAAGAGGCCGAGACCTTCTCAACCTGGAAATTTTCTTTAAGGGCAATCCTGTAAACATTCGGCTCAGTCTAATTAAATTGAAACAAGATTAGAATATTTGGCTAACAGTTTGTGAAAAGCCAGAAACTGTAGTATAATTAACGATGAAACACAGGGACAATCTCTCACAGTTAATGCCTCAGTAAGTATAGTTTGCTTCAGTTTCCATATCTTTAGTGTATGACACATCACTCCAAACACCCTGTGCCAATATCAAAGAGGCTGCTGCGTGTTTTATAAATCAGTCTAACTTTGCATGAATATGACACATCTCAAAGCAATTACACTAATCTGATTGTTTTTCAGACTGACAGCAGGACCATCAGGTCAGCACAAACAGCCCAGTTTGTCTTAAATAATAACAGCTCCTCTCTGCTTGAGTAAATGAGTCATCAAATGTCTTGCCCACATTCTCAGTCAGATGGTTCTACTTTGCTAAATTTAAACTGCAAGTTCATAATTTTTTTGCAAAGTAAACAACTGCCTCTCAGATTAAATTTACCTGTTGTGTTACCAGCCATGTACAGTGCCAGTAAAGCTATGGATCACAAAAGGACAGAGAGGGCGGTTTAGTGCACACTATTTGCCAATATTAAGCCAGCATTTACGCATGATTTATTTGCATTCATTCGTGGGATGTGGGCGTCACTGGCAAGGCCAGCATTTATTGCCCATCTCTAATTGCCCTTGAGAAGGTGGTGGTGAGCCGCCTTCTTGAACCGCTGCAGTCCGTGTGGTGAAGGTACTCCCACAGTGCGGTTAGGGAGGGAGTTCCAGGATTTTGACCCAGCGACGATGAAGGATCGGCGATATATTTCCAAGTCAGGTTGGTGTCTGCCTTGGAGGGGAACATGGAGGTGGTGGTGTTCCCAAGTGCCTGCTGCCCTTGTCCTTCTAGGTGGTAGAGGTCACGGGTTTTGGAGATGCTGCCGAAGAAGCCTTGGCGAGTTGCTTCTTGTAGATGGTATACACTGCAGCCACGGTATGCCGGTGGTGGAGGGAGTGAATGTTTAAGGTGATTGGGGTGCCAATCAAGTGGGCTGCTTTGTCCTGGATGGTGTTGAGTTTCTTGAGTGTTGTTGGAGTTGCACTCATCCAGGCAAGTGGAGAGTATTCCATCACACTCCTGACTTGTGCCTTGTAGATGGTGGAAAGGTTTTGGGGAGTCAGGAGGTGAGTCACTCACCGCAGAACACCCAGCCTCTGACCTGCTCTTGTAACTACATTCGATGCCAGATTCAATCACTTTGAAGGAGAATTAAGGTCAGACAGCAACCTTTGCCTCGGGTAAGAATGTTGGATCTGGGGCTTGGCTTCTAAGGGTGCAATATTGAAGGGCTCCAAATACAGCATTTGAACATTAAGGCTGCAGAATAAAGTGAAAATGCTTACGGTTTAAACCATCTTTCTTTGAAAGATTACTGCACAGTTTTATCTACGCTGGCATATGTAAAACCCACTGGCATTTTGGAGAACTATCATGTGTTCTTTAGCACAGGTGCCATTTTTATATTAGTGATGCCAAAGGAGTTTGGATAAAGCAAGACAGATATATATTGACAGTCACATAATCTTATCCTTTCTAAGCTAATAGAGATCAAACTGATGTGTGCTCACCATCAGATTGTGAAGGTGTCAGCCTTGGCTCAGTGGTAGCACTCTCACCTCTGAGTCACAACGTTGTGCGTTCAAGCTATACTCCAGAGACTTGAGCACATAACCCAGGCTGATACCTCAGTGCAGTACTGAGGAAGTGCTGCACTGTTGGAGGTGCTGTCTTTCAGATGAGACATTAAACTGTCTCAGGTGGATGAAAAAGATTCCATCGCACTATTCGAAGAACAGAGGAGTTATCCCTGGTGTCCAAGCCAATATGTATCCCTCAACCAACATCACTAAAAGAGTTTTATCCAGTCATGTATCTCCTTGCTGTTTGTGGAACTTGCTGTGTGCAAATTGACTGCCACATTTCCCTACATTACAACAGTAACTACACTTCAAAAGTACTTAATTGGCCGTAAAGCACTTTGGGATGTTCTGAGGTTGTGAAAGCTGCTATATAAATGCAAATATTCCCTTCCTTCACCAGGGAGTTAGCTACCCTCTTAGATTACCTGGGATTGATCAGATGATTGAAGATCCATTTCATGAATCAGATCTATTGATATGTTTTTTTCAGCACTCCTCATCCTTGGCAAATGACGAGCAGCTACATTTTTTGAATGGTTAAAAAATACCTAACCTTTCTCACTGTGGATTCATGATGGTCAGAAAATAGTGAGGGGGACAGGAAAATTCATAAGATAGGGCAAACGTTGGCATGCATGGGCAGTGACTTTTTATTTTCAAGGAACAATATAGATCTGAAGTTAATGATTTTGAGTACTTTGTCAATTAATCCCAAATTAGTCAATTCAGGTCACTTTAGGGTTGCGGTTCAGAATGGTGTTCATTCTGAATTGTAACATGTATTATTTTATTTCCCTTATTTTCTAAAATGATTTTCCTGTAAACTATACTAATGTGGATATATTATGTAAGTTCAAAAAGTGAGCGTCGAATAATTCTTTTACCTGTATGATGTTACATATCCATTGTTGTCGAATAATTAAAGTATCTTGTCACCAGTTATACCCAGGGAAGAAAAATACATCCTAGAAGTAGAGAGTTGTGTGGTCTAGGTGGTGCAGCGGGTTAAACACCAGCCTTTTACGTCTGAGACCTAGGTTCGAGTCCAGCCCATGCTGATGGGAACTCCTGCCTCTATTGGTTTTAAAGATCCTATAGGAGTTCACAGAACAAGACTTCATAATTTCACATTTTCCTCATTCAGAAAGTCTGAGGTTGGTGGGGTCAGGCTTGGAGCAGTGTAGAGGTAGCTTTCGCATGATTATAACCAATGGCATACCTAACCTGGGAGTGTTTGATGTGAACACTAGGATGCCTGAGATGGAAGTGTCCCACTCCGCAGCATTAACATTCACTCACCTTCATGAGAACAACATTCACAGAAAGAAACAATATTCTGCCTCCTGTGAAAATGTGGAATTATTCCTCTTTGCCTTTAAATTGAACAGATGTGACATTCTTAAAATCAGCTGCTAATACTGTTTCTGTTGGTTGAGAGATTTTATCATTTACATAGTTTTCTGCTGAGAAAAAATGCATGACTCTGCATGTATCTTCTGATCATCTACAAGGGGGTATCTATCCATCAGATAGTGAGTGCATATCAGCAATTCTACCTTTTATAGAATTTTACAGCATAGAAACAGGCCATTCAGCCTAACAGGTCTATGCCAGCGCAGATGCTCCACACGAGCCTCCTGCCACTCTATTTACTTCATCTCACCCTATCAACAGATCCTTTTATTCCTTCCTCCCTCGTGTACTTATCTAGCTTTTCCTGAAATGCGTCAATGCTATTCATCGCAACCACTCCGTGTGGTGGCATGTTCCACATTCTCACCACTCTCTGGGTAAAGAATGCGATGGGATACCTCTAAATATTTTCTTAGCAGATCTCTTATGCGAGAGCAGCATGATGGGAAAGATGCCATGTCAGATCTCTCATACAGAAGGAAACCTGTTTAGATTATGTAGCAATGATCTCCTTTAAAGGTCCCTATCTTTGTGCCAACTATGCCAGCTAAAATGCAGAGAAGGAAATAAAGTGTGTTATGCTGTTGATAGATCTGACTATTGCAGTACGCTTGAAGGCTAATTATGGTGAATACTGGGACATATCAATATCCAAAACACAATAACAAGTATGTTGTATCTTTGCAGACCAGGCAGCATCTGTGGAGAGAGAAAGAGAGTTAACATTTCAGGCCGGTGACCTATCGGATGAAAGGTCACCAGCCTGAAACGTTAACTCTGTTTCTCTCTCCACAGGTGCAGCCTGGCCGGCTGAGTTTTTCCAGCATTTTCTTTTTATATTTCAGATTTCCAGCATCCGCTGTATTTTGCCTTTTTATGTTGTTTGGCTAATGGACAAGGAAAGCAGTGCGAATGGTATATCCAGCTGGGGGCTCATTGTTTGTAAATAACCTGGCCCAGAGGCTGCACCCACGTCATGCTCTTTATAGAAGGGGATATGAATATTGTTGGAGTTTGTCAATTCAGTGAAATTTCTAATGCATTTATTATCTGATAAATGTTATTTTTAGGGCTTTATGGTGGAATGAAAATGAGCAAGCAGCATACCTTGCATTTTTTAAATCATCAAATGTGATTGAGTAGAATTTCTTGAGTAGAATATGAATAGGGAGAATATGGCTAGGAAGAAAGGATTTGCATAATGTGAATGATGAATAATGAAAGTAGAAGGTAACCAATTGATAAACGAGAAAAACACAGAGGTCTGGAGTTTCCACTCGGTTGCGCTGGTGTTTCGGTGGCAAGTCGTCCGTAATCGGCGAAACCAGCGCAATAGATCACAGAATTTTCTGCGCAAATTACGTTCAGCGCAAATCGAGTTTCCGCGATCTTTTGCGCTGGTTTAAAAAACATCGTGCTAGAAGCTGGCCCAGCCCACAAAACTGGCCACACCCCCAGGGTGAATTAATCACCACTGTGAGTTTCCGCTAATTCCGCTCGTTTGCCGGCCTTCGAGGAGGCTCCAAAAATTAAGCTGGTTCTTTTGGGCGTAAGGACACCAATAGGCACGTTTTAAAAGCTTTTGAATATATATATATTTTTTTTTTTAATTTTCTAAGAGCCTGACTACTGTACCCCAAGACAACAAACGGTTCCAAAATTTTTTTTAAACTCATTTTCAATTATTTAAAATCGGGTTACTCACAGGTGGTGGATTAACACTGTGATTAAAACACTGATTTTTTTGTGATAAACCCATTTTCAGCTGTATTAATCAAACTGTACCAGGTTACCGCTCTTAGGAATATTTTTTAAAGCAAAATTTTTTAAAAAAATTACGTCCTAAAACGCTGCCTGATTGCGCTGGTTCATGGCAGATCTTGCGTTCAGCGATATGCGAATGAGCTTGAGGGCAAACATGAGGAGAACAAAACACTCCTCAAAACTAGCACAATTTTGGGTGCAATTTGCGCCCAGATAACCAAATACTTAACTAATAAGGAATTGTCTGGCAGTTCAACATAAATTACAATCTGATCATCAGACTCAATGACAGATAATGGCTTGATGATCACAACATACATGGCAGACTCTACACAACAGATGCAAGAAATTTTATTAAAAGGATGTAAATGTTTCGTGTCATTACCGGTTACTGTGGCTTACAGTTAAAGAGATAAGATTTCTTTCATCTTTCTCTTTCCCGCTTCTTTTATCTAATGCAGTATTAATTTCCCCATCTGTTTCTATTTGCCTTAACTCTTGCAGGGCTAATTTAACTTCCTAATTTCCAAAACAATTATATTTTCCAGCACCTGCAATTGCAAATGTATTTGAGTCTAGAATTGGAGACCTTATACAATGCTGGTTAATACACAGGTTTCTTTGAATAAGCTAAAAATGGTAAAGTTTGATTATTATTTTGAATTTCAGTGTGGAATTGCTGCTACAGATTATGAGTGGTTAAGAGATGGAGCTGATTTTCTGGAACATTAAAGTATGGTAAGAGCTGATTTGGGCAATGACCTGCAGTATCTAGTGCAGAGAGTCACACATAAGATTGGACATTGATAGAGTTAACCCCTTCAGATTCATATTTGGGTTACTCCTCTCTGCAAGAGCATGAAGGGCTATTAATATTGCCATCAATGACACTGTGGATTTTTGGGAATCCTGCCATGCAATGAAAACCACAGGGGAAAATTGATGTCGTTGTTTTGCTTTGGTAAGCAATGTCTCAGTCACCTGTTTTATGTAGTGATACACTGCAGACTGACTGATGCCATTAGCATCCTCAGTAGTCCCATTAAAGTTTTATGAGGCAAAAAAAAAGTTCAAGGCGATTGTCATCTTGACTGGCACTCGCAGCAGATTGTTGGCCCTGGAGAGTGGCTACAGGTCCTTCTGCAGCAGGTCCCACCACTCTCTCACTGCCTGCCTCATGAATTACAGCCTCCAAAGGCTATTATGTCTCGAACATTACACTGGGTCTGATATATTTGGGTGGCAGAGTAATAGTCAGGTGGCAGAGTAACAGTCAGGTGGCAGGGTAGCAGTCAGGTGGCAGGGTAACAGTCAGGTGGCAGGATTATAGTCAGGTGGCAGGGTAGCAGTCAGGTGGCAGAGTAACAGTTAGGTGGCAGGATTATAGTCAGGTGGCAGGGTAGCAGTCAGGTGACACAGTAACAGTTAGGTGGCAGGATTATAGTCAGGTGGCAGGGTAACAGTCAGGTGGCAGAGTAACAGTCAGGTGGCAGAGTAACAGTCAGGTGGCAGAGTAACAGTCAGGTGGCAGGGTAGCAGTCAGGTGGCAGAGTAACAGTCAGGTGGCAGAGTAACAGTCAGGTGGCAGGGTAGCAGTCAGGTGGCAGGATTATAGTCAGGTGGCAGGACTATAGTCAGGTGGCAGGGTCGCAGTCAGGTGGCAGGGTAACAGTCAGGTGGCAGAGTAACAGTCAGGTGGCAGAGTAACAGTCAGGTGGCAGAGTAACAGTCAGGTGGCAGGGTAACAGTCAGGTGGCAGGGTAACAGTCAGGTGGCAGGGTAACAGTCAGGTGGCAGAGTAACAGTCAGGTGGCAGGGTAGCAGTCAGGTGGCAGGGTAGCAGTCAGGTGGCAGGGTAGCAGTCAGGTGGCAGAGTAACAGTCAGGTGGCAGAGTAGCAGTCAGGTGGCAGGGTAACAGTCAGGTGGCAAGGTAACAGTCAGGTGGCAAGGTAACAGTCAGGTGGCAGGGTAACAGTCAGGTGGCAGGGTAGCATCTGTTTCAGGTACACTGGAGCAGCCCCCACCCAACCTGTGGCCTGAAGTACAAGTCCATAGGGTTTGGGAACATAAGGTAATGAGTCTCCGGACCTTGCATTGCCCCAAAAATAGGCACACACTGAACACAATGGTGAGGAAAATCAGCCCCGTGGTGTTTTTTTAATTCTTTTCAGAGATTATTTTAACAGTACTTCATATAAGTGCATTATTCTATTCAGTAAAGTACACAGAGAAACTATATTACGAGAGGGGTTAGTCTTTCACAAAATCGTAGCATGTTACAGCTCAGAAACTAGCCAATCAAGCATGTGCAGGTGTTTATCTCCACATGAGAGCCACCCACTCTAATCCCACAGCTTTAACATTCTTTATCAAGAAACTTTCCAAATCCCTTTTAAGAGCATTTGTGAACCCTGCCTCAATAACTTTTTGTAGCAGAGAATTCCACATTCTAACCACCCTTCATGTCAAGAGGTTTTTTTTCTAATCCTCCCTTTAATGCTTTTTGTTAAACTTGTGCTCCCCTTCCTGGCCAGTCAAAATAATTTACGTTATTATAACCCTTCATAATCCTGAAGACCTCTCATCCCCTAACCTTCTCATCTCACATGGAAAAAACCCAGACTTCTCAAGCTGCTGTAACAGGCAGTTATAGGCACTTCTGTCACTGTGAAGCTTCAATTTGGGTTTCTGCATTTGCTGGAAGCCCATTTCCAGGAGGTAGTCTCACTCAACCTGGGGTTCACACGAGCTGCAGTTAAAGAAAAGAAAGGACTTGCATTGTGTCCGTGCCCACACGCCACTCTGTTCCATGGAGTATTTCCCAGTCCAGCGGGCAGGAGGCTAATCTGGGCACAAGCCTTAGTCAATATCACTTTGTAACTGGAGGCCAGGAGGTCCCCGAGAACGATCCAGGGTGATTGCTCCTCATTTTAACCTTCCCTCTTGTGAGGAAGAACTCAAAATACCAACCTCCCTGGTGACAATTGTGAAGTCACTACTGCTTCAAGCCACCCATGCCACCCAGGCTCGAGGGGCCGAGTGGCCTACTCCTGCTCCTAATTCGTATGTTCGTATACCACAGCGCGTGTACTGATGGCCAGTTACACTATGCCCAGCAGTGCAGCATCTGAACCACTTCTGAGTGTGGCGCGTGTCTGCTATGGTTATTCTGTTCATCCGTCACACTCTTGAACTGGGGATAAACAGAGTTTTGCACAGGTTTATGGAGCTCTGCTCACCAGCCTCCCACTGCTGGTGAAATTTCTAATGTTAAAAAGAAGTTGATGGGATATCCGTGCCTTTTCAATAATAATTAATTTTAAAGATTGTCTCCTGAAGACTTTTTATGCATTAAACTTAAAAAAGTGGGCTCTGCATTGACTGGAATATAACTGCAGCTAATGGACACTACTGGCGAGCGGGACAAGACCATTAACTCCCCATTGGTTTTGTTGTCAACGTGGATCTGCAAATTTCTTAGAATCTGGATGTCTTATACTATAAATTTGACATCAGTGCAGTGAAAACAATCATGTTATACCAATGCCAACATTCAGTACAATTTGTTCATTGACATGTTGGACTGTCACAATAGTCAATCACTTCCTTATTCATCCTTTGCTACCATTCACACTGTTCGAAAGCTGGGACTGGCGCATATGGAAGACAAAGTTGGACACTGTATAGGAATCCATTCTGTGAGTGTTTGTACCACCTTATAGTGTAGGGTGGTGGTGGTGGGGTGGGGGGGGGGGGGGTCGGTTATGTGGCCTCCTGGTGGTTATACTCTCTTGATACCTGGCAGTTTAGTGGGCAGAACTCAATCAATCTTACATGTAGCTCAAAAGCCACATCATTAGCACCACAACAACAACTTGCATTTATATAGCGTATTAAAACATTCCAAGACGCTTTACAGAATTTGACACTGAGCCACATGAGTTATTAGGACAGGTGACCAAAAGCTTGGTCAAACAGTTAGGTTTTAAGGAGCGTCTTAAAGGAGGAGAGAGAGGTAGAGAGGCGGAGAGGTTTAGGAAGGGAATTCCAGAGCTTAGGGCCTCGGCAGCTGAAGGCATGGCCGCCAATGGTGGAGCGATGATCGGGGATGTGCAAGAGGCCAGAAATGGAGGAGCGCAGAGATCTTGGAGGGTTGTAGTGCTGGAGCACAAATAAAACTACTCGATTAAAGTTTTACTATTGATGAAACTGTCTTAAAGAATGACTTATGGGTAAGAACAGCTGCCAGTTGAAGTTCGGTTTCATATTTCCACAACTCTGTCAGCTGAGGAAAGCTACTTCCTGTTGTGTTGGCACTGCCTTGACATTCAGGTGCCAAGGATCTGTGGTTTGGACCATCCGAAATCAAAGACTAACCGACAGGTCTATAATACATTCTTTGATGCACAAGATGTTCTTTCCCTTGATTCCATTCGTACAAAATGGAATTGCATGTCACTGAGTTGACTATACTAATGTGAAGTCCTTTTTAAATGAGAAACTATTAAATGTTGGTGTTCAAAGAGATTTAGGTGTCCTCATACAGGAAACACAGAAAGTTAGCATGCAGGTACAGCAAGCAATTAGGAAGGCAAATGGCATGTTGGCCTTTATTGCAAGGGGTTTGGAGTACAAGAGTAAGGAAGTCTACTACAATTGTACAGGGCTTTGGTGAGACCGCACCTGGAGTACTGTGCACAGTTTTGGTCTCCTTATCTGAGAATATATGCCTTAGAGGCGGTGCAACAAAGGTTCACTAGATTGATCCCTGGGATGAGAGGGTTGTCCTATGAGGAGCGATTGAGTAGATTGGGCCTATACTCTCTGGAGTTTAGAAGAATGAGAGGTGATCTCATTGAAACATACAAGATTCTGAGGGGTTGTTGACAGAGTTGATGCTGAGAGGTTGTTTCCCCTGGCTGGAGAGTCTAGAACTAGGGGGCATAGTCTCAGGATAAGGGATAGGCCATTTAAGACTGAGATGAGGAGGAATTTCTTCACTCAGAGGGTTGTGAATCTTTGGAATTCTCTACTCCAAAGGGCTGTGGATGCTGAGTTATTGAGTATATTCAAGGTTGAGATAGATAGATTTTTGGACTCTAGGGGAATCAAGGGATATGGGGATCAGGCGGGAAAGTGGAGTTGAGGTCGATGATCAGCCATAATCTTATTGAATGGCGGAGCAGGCTCAAGGGGCCTTATGGCCTGCTCCTGCTCCTAATTCTTATGTTCTTCTATAATGAAAAACAAAGGGATGTAACTCACAATAAGCACATACTAAATTATAAGGAATCGGTTCTACATTGTGCTGAAAGATAATGTTTACTCATGTTTTTCAGCCATCCACTTCAATTAGGCAACGATAAGGATATTTCAAGACCAGGATAGCTTTAGGTAATTATTTCAGCTTGCATTTGCCACGTACATAGTAGTCACGAAGGCCGTACCTTAAAGGCTGGGGAAAATATGAGCAAAAGAAAGAGAACAATGTTAACATCTATAGCAATGGGTTGCAGCGTGCCTGTAATTAGTAAAAAAAAAATATGACTTTCATTCATAGCAGTGACTGGGAATCCCACTGAGTTTAACATGCACAATTAAAATTCAAAAGCTGGGAGGAACCTTCCAAAAAAAGGTAGAGATGCAAACTAACAAGCTCTAGCATAATGACTAATGACACTGAGTAATCCCCATCATCATTTGTTATTAGCTTTCAAAGAAACTCAAACGTTATTATCCTATGAGGTGTGGAATATTGAATCAGAGACTTTGGTAGGCTTTCTGAAGCAGACAACATGTTTTTGGTCTGCCAACAAACTGCTGTGAATTAGTCATGCTGCATTTGAATCAGTTTTTCTTTTTCTAAAAATCTGTTTTAATCTGTCTTTATGCTTCTGTATCGCATACCTAAGGGAAACGTTGGAAATGTTTTCTTAGCCCTTCCAAGCAGTAAACCCCGCTAAGTGACACAATGTCCCCCGTTCAGAGGCAGATGTCTAGTTAACAGTTTGTGGATTGTGTCAGCATTTCTACATCAAAATGGTAAGATACTGAAACTCATTTTTTATCATGGAGATGCTATTTAAAAGATGAAAATATGGTGGGGATAATGTGTTACAGTGCGTTAGAATATTATGCTTTCACCTCGGGGATCTAGATTGGATTCCAGCCCAAAACTGTTGGGGGGAAAAATTCGTTTGGCGCTGGCGCTAAACACTACCACCACGATCTCCTGCGCTCGCAGATCGTGACGTCACGCAAGCGTGCAACGCCCCGGTAGCGCCCCAGACCAGAAATTGAGTCACACCTCCTGCCTTAGCGCCTGCCACTCGGAACAACAGGTAGAGGGGAACGTTTGCAAGTTGGGAAAGGACTGGGGGAGCGCTATTTAAAGGCGTGCGCTTCCTGCTTTTTCTTGTCGGCAAAATTTTTGGTACAAGCAGGTTGTGAGGGAGAGAGACGTCTGGAGAGATTCATCGCTGTCCTAAGAAGTTTTGGTCCTCAGCACCACTTTTGAGGTTCCTAAGCACCGAGCTCTTTCCCTGGGCCTATCCATTAGTGCTTCCAACACAATTGCTTTTGAGGTCTCTCCAGGCTGAGATTCAAGGCTGCAATGAGCAGGGTGTGGCTGGCCAGCAAGATGGCCCCTCCCCTTCAAGAACTGGACGGCGCCAGTCTTTCTGGCTTCCATGGTAACTGGCATCGCCTGAGCTTCAGTAGCGTTCTGAGCTAGCGCCTCGCTCCCCAATGTTAGCGCCTTAAGAGAGGTGTGTAGCACCTGATTTAGCGCTCAAATCACCTCCAGGGGCGATAGAGGCGAATTTTGTAGTCGGAGGCGAAAATTAGCGTCGGGCACTAAACTTTGCGCCCGGCCAATATTAGCGCCCCCAAAATGGGCAATACCCAATTTTTCCCCCTTGGAATTAAAAAGCCACCAGCTCTAAAGTTGCATCCCTCCCATTGGTTCACAGCACGAAACTGACCATAATTTGGCATTAATTAGCACTAATTGAAACTCGTTGAGAAAAGCAGAACAATGGATGCTAGAAATGAAAATGTCTCATTGCTGGGATTGGGATTAAGGAATGCTGTTGGAACAGAATAGAGGGAACTTTACTAAGGCTGTTACTTTTTGCCAAGTCCAAAACTGGGTCAGGGTAAGAGATGGACTCATGTCTGGAGTTGTGAGGTCTGCTTTGCTCCTGATGAAAAGTTACAGAAAAACTGAATAAATGATGACCCTGATTTTAAATCTTCCCGCCCGGCAGAAACTGGGCGGGGGGCAGTTAAAGTGTGGCCAGTCACTTACCCACTCTAATCCAACTGCCTTCTCGACATGCCCTGACCGTAACCTGTTCTTTTGAGCAGGCGATCAGGACACCCACAGGAAGGAAGTGGGGTCCTTCTTTAAATATGCAGAGCGGGTCCAATGATCCCGATTTGCAATTTTAGTCCGAGGCCTGGGCCGGGGGGAGCAGTGACGGCTTCCCCATCAGGCCAGACCTGCCGGGAGGTGGATCATGGATCAGAAGAGGCCCAGCAGGTAAGTTTGGAAAATTAAATTTTAAGGTTCCTCGTGGGCAAAGAGGAGCAGGAGTGCTCCTCCAGGCCTCATACGGAAGCTTTGGGCCTCCCTTGCCCCGGGCTCGCCCTGATCGCGGCCAGAGCCCCCCAATCTCTGATCACCTCCAGAGGGCACCCGCTTTACCCCCCTCTCCACTGACAGCCGGGTACCATTCCTACGGGCCCCTAACTGAGGCCTCCGACCGCCGAACTCACATCCCAGCCCGCCGGCCAGGTAGTGGATCTGGCTGGGTTTGGGCAGGGATCCGGGAGCATTTATTCAAATAAGGCCCGGCCGTTCAGTTTGGCCGGGCCTCCACGTCCCCGCACTCTCCGGGTGAGCCGCTCGCTTCTGGGCTCGTGCACACTGTACCCGGCCTCCCTCCCACCCCCACTATTAAAATCGGAGCGAATGGGGGGAATTTTAACCTAAAAAAACAGGTGGGTTGGGAGCGTGTTAAACATTGGAATCCCGATCTGAACCCACCTCCAACCCGCCCACTTCCGGTTTTAATGGGGGCGGGATGGGGCGGGCAGTCTATTTAAATATTATAATGAGGCTGGAAGCCTCTTCATTAACCTCCATTTTGTGTTTAATTGTAGCTGGTTGGGTTTTGCACACTTCGTAAAACTCGCCAGCTACAGCAAGGCGGGGACTGCTGCATCCAGGAGGTCAGTGCCTATACACCTACCTCCTGGATCCAGGGTCCTTGCCTAGCCCACCCTCCGTGATTGGAGACCCCCCAGAAGGCCTCCAATCGCCTTCCCAGACTCCCTAACCCCACCAATGATCCTTAGGCTGGCCCCGTTCCTCTCTCCACCCCCCCCCCCACCCCCCACCACAACAATCCTCAGGCCAGCCCCCCAATCCTCTGGCCCTGATGCATGCTTCTCTCCCTCCCCCCCCCCCCCCCCACAACTCCCGATGGTTGCTTCTATCCCCCACCCACCCCCACGATACTCCGTCCCCGGTCTTTTCTCCCCCCCCCCCCCACACCCCCCCCAATCCTCTCAATCTGGCTGGCTGTGGGTGGGAAACAGAGGCTTCCCATTCAAATCCCATTCCCTGCCTTCAGATTCAGCAGGGCCTGCAGGAAACCCATTCTGCCGGGTTTCCCGAGAACCTCGTAGCCCCTCTGCCCCCAGCCCACCTTCCCCATTAAAATTCAGCCCAGTATCTCTAGCTAAGGGACACAGAATTAAGGGGAGAAAAGCGACTTTTATTTTAAAGAAAGACATTTGGGGGATATTTCCTTTTTTTTGGAAAGGAAGAGTTAATATCCCTTTCTTAATAACTCCTAATACAAATACGTTATTGTTAACAGGGAGCTGGCCAACCTTCAGCTGCCTGTAAGATTTCTCCTTTCACACGTCACAATCAGCCGACAAGCCATTTAATCAGTACAACTGACAACATTTCATTAATACAACAACTGAACACCGCAAATGTTAAATGGGAAATCTGTAAAGCCTATTTCACTGAAACTGCTGGAACGAGCCTTTGGCTTAGTGGTAGCATTCCCATCTCCGAATCAGCAGGTGCAGTGGTTCAAATCCTGCTCCAGACAGGCCCAGCGAGCAGAGACCACAGCAGCGGAGTTGACATCCTGTGGGATACTCCCGTCTAGTGGGTGTGGGTGTGGGTGTGGGTGGTCCCCTCTAATTATATGGGTTGTAGAAAACCCTCCTGCCTTATAGGACTAACCAACCTATTGGCTGGTATAAAGACGGAAGGAGCATCCAAGTCGTGGCACATCAGCCTGCAAAACTTTCCACTACTTCACAGTATTCTCCGAGGGAAGATTCACCAACAACTGACAGTGCTATGCAGATCTTCTAGATTGCATAATGGAGAACAGGATGACTTTTTCAGTATGCTACAGAGGCATAGATACCACATCGTGCAGCATGGGAACTTTAGGTTGAGTAGCTGGAAGGAGAACTGAAAGAAGTTTCACAACTTGAAAAAGAGCACCAAATGGTACGGCAAGAATATTACTGCAAAGTAGCAATGAAGGACAGCTATGGAGATTAAATTAATTGGTACTTGTTACAAGTATATGTCAAAACCCCTGTACGTACACATAGAAATTAATGAATTTCAATGTGCAAAAGCACCCTGTCTTAATATGGAGGTGAAGGACATATATGGGAGTGAGGTTATGGATAGTTGCTATAGATCCATTCATATAATTAAAGTCTTGATCCATCAACCTAGAAATTCGGCTGCTCAGCACCCCTTTTTTCGGGCGTTAACCAGCCTACTAAGCCCCTAATATGGCATCCAGGAAGCGTGCTGGAAGGAGAAAAAATTGTCATGCAGTGCCAGAAACATTTCATATAAAATAAAGGCCCTATCACCTGTTTGCAGCCCCTCAGGTGTTGGGACTGCCTGTTAGGCCGCAACCAACAATGTCGGTTTTTGAAACTTACATCCCTGAATGTGGAGTTGGGAAGAGCAGGAGTGCTCCTCTCGACCCCACATTTAAAGAACGTGGACCGCTGCTGCTCCCCCCACTATCGTCACCATTCCCACCCACCCCCCGATGAAGCCTTCGATCTCTCTCTCCCCCCCACCCCCTGGCCTCTGATCTATCCCCCTGTCTCCCCCCGAATCCAGCTGCCAATCTTCCTCCCCACCCCCTGCCTCCGATTTCCCAGCGCCCCCCCCCCCCCAACCTGGTCCTCACTTACCTAAGGGCCGCTGTGACACCAGCTGAATTTTTGAAAAAAACAGGTTTAGCATTGGGGCAAAGTGGATGTCATTTTGCACCAACATAAAACTTGTGCAGTGTAAATCCAAGTTAGGGCCCCACATGACTCCAGACTCAGGCTGAATCACACTACAATTGTAATGTTGGCCCGAGGACAAATTGCTTTGCACTGACATTACAATTGTAACGTAACCTTTAGATTTCTTTTAGTTTCAGCCAGCAACAAGGAGCGTGACATAATAAACTGGTGACACAAGCAATCAACACAATCAACAGTTAATCCCAGTAGAAACTTGTATTCAATGTATGATAAATGGCAAAAATGTATAGTGCTGGAAGAAGATACTGAGGGACTCCTATAATTTAATTAGAAGTTGCTCAATTTGAAATACAATATAGCTGTGTAAGAAAACCTACAAAAATATTTAGCTATATAATAGTAATATTTTTATTAAATGTTTTTACGGTAATCTTTTTTCTGCGACTGTAGGTGGGCAATTAAATATATAAGCTGCCATGAGAACAAATGCAGGATCTCTGAATGACTGCCGAGGTTAGTGTTTGTATGGGCCTGGAGATTTACCAGCACAGTCACCTTTCAGGCCAAATTTTGCCACTTTTCTGGATTTTTTTACACACCAAAAAGGTTCAATTTATGTCCTATACTTTATTGCAATATTGCCTCCACAAAGTGGATGTAATGTAGATTAGCTTAGTCCTGTTCAAATCGAAGCTGGCAGAATTTTTAATTACTGCACAGGATTGATATTAGACACATGGTTGATATTAGCACATTAATTTGGTGCTGCCTGCTAATTTAAATTATTTTAGCGCACAGCCCAGCGACTATCGTGCTGCTTCAGGCTGTACGCTCAGCAGGAGGCCCAATGTCGTGTCGCTATAGCGACGCTGCATTTTTATAAAGCAAGGATGTCAGTTTTGAAAGCAGTCTCAAAATTTTTTTTTAAATCCTTCAAAAATAGGCAGTCTCTAGTCCTTAAAGCTGAACTGCCTTCTGCATGTAAAAAATGGTAAAAAGTACTTCAGCACTAACACAAATGGCTCAACAGGCCAGGAAAGGGGCACCCAGGGTCTCCGACACAGCACGCCAGCTTTGCGTAGGGGGTCAACACTGGAAGAGAGTTCCTCTACCCACAGGGGGCCAGGAGGCCCTCCAGAAAGAAGGATGTGGGACAAGATCACTGACGTCGTCACTGCCCCCAGGACTTGGCTCCAGTGCCCAAAGAAGTGGTCAGGTTCAGTGAATGCATCTTCAAAAGCTGTCTCCTACCAACTGCACCACTAGCCTCACACACTGCTCAATGCATGACTCCCCCGCCCCCCTCCCAATCACTCACCTACCAACAATCTCTACCAAAAACGAGGCACACCTCACATTCCTAGCTTCACCTCACCCCCTTGGAGGAGATGGTGCTGGTCATTCTTGGCAGGGGCATAGCTGAGCCCTTGACCAGCGGCGGGGCAAGAAAGAATACAAGATGCTGGTATCCTCATACGTTATCCTCCTTCCTACATCCCACTTGCCCCTCATCCCATAATCTCTTCTGATTTACAAGCTGCACACAGTGTAAGCATGCACCTCTTGGTTTTGTACTCTATGGGCTGGATTTTGTCAGCCCCGAGGAGGCGGGACTGCTGGTAAAGTTGCAGAATTTGGGGGCGGGTGGCAAGCCCGCCCCCAACCCGCCTCCGTGCCCTCTTGCCAGAGGCGGGAAGCCGTCCTGCCCCGGGTCCCGTCTCCTCGAGGCGGGAAAGGGATTAAATCCTATTAACCTCCTGTTAACAGGTAGTTAACAGGTAGAAAATAGGATTAGCCCCATTTTTCCATCCGAAGTGCAGGCTTCCTGACCTTGGGTAACCCCGTCAGGGTGGAGGAGACGAGTAGGTGGTCTGCGGGGGTCGGAGGGGTCTGAAAGTGCGATGTGAGTGATGGGTGTAAGTGTGGAGTAGTAAGTATGTAAGGTGAGTGTAAAGTGTTAGAAAATGTTCACTTACCTTTGTTTCTGCCTACAGCCTTCAGCCACTGTGGAGCCGGAGTCCCGACATCTCCATTGTAGATTTCACAGATTGGCTGTTGGATCCTCCAAACTGCTAAGTTGAAAGGTTTGATGAGTCCTGAACATAAGGACTAATCAAACTACACAGAATGTCAGTGTTTGACAGCTTCACAGAGCTGTCAAACGCTGACATTTCTTCTTTCAAAAAATCTTGACAGACGGCACGTCATACATTGATGTGCTCTGTCAATGACTTCCCCCTAATTGGCCTGCTGAGCCCGCTGGGCGGGCTTAACAAGGTCAATAAGGGGAAATTCCCGCTGGTTGGCCAGAAGCTGATGGAGGCGGGATTGAAAGCCGGCAAGCAGCAGTCCCGCCTCTAAAAGCTTCCTATTGACAAAATCCAGCCCTATGCCTCTATTTATGAACCACTTTCTCAACCTGCCCTGCCACCTTCTACAATTTGTGCACATAAACCCCCAGGTCTCTCTGTTCATGCACCCCCTTTATAATTCTACCCTTTAGTTTATATTGCCTCTCCTCGTTCTTCCTACCAAAATGTATCACTTTGCACTTTTCTGCGTTAAATTTCAGCTGCCACGTGTCTGCCCATTTCACCAGTCTGCCTATGTCTTCCTGAAGTCTATCACTCTCCTCCTCACTGTTCACTGTACTTCCAAGTTTTGTGTCATCTGCAAATTTTGAGATTGTGCCCTGTACACCCAAGTCCAAGTCATTAATATATATCAAGAAAAGCAGTGGTCCTAGTACTGACCCCTGGGGAACCCCACTGTATACCTTCCTCCAGTCTGAAAAACAACCGTTCACCACTACCCTCTGTTTCCCGTCACTTAGCCAATTTCATATCCATGCTGCACCTTTTATTCCATGGGCTTCAACTTTGCTGGCAAGCCTATTATGTGGCACTTTGTTGAACGCCTTTTGGAAGTCCAAGAACACCACATCAACCGCATTGTCCTCATCAACCATCTCTGTTACCTTATCGTGTGTGTGACAAATGTTGAAAGGGGAACTGGGGACGTGTTCACTGGTACTGCAGGCGGATGATTCGATCCCAGATATCCTGGCCAGAAAGGGGCTATCCGGGTTACCGCCTTTCATCCGCTTTTTCCTCTTCTGCTTCCATCTCTTCTGCTTCCTCCTCTGCCCTCTGCAAGTAGCTTGTCCCCTTTGCTGCCTCTGCTCCATCTCCATGTCATGCTGCAGCCCAAGGGGGACTGTAACTAGAGCTCCCAGAACTGGGAGCAAGTGGTCTTCTAAAATGCCTTCCTTTAAGATCCAAGGCCTTGCAAGCACACAGCAGCACTCCCTGTACTCCCTGCACATTCTAACAACTATTTTATTGCACCAAGCCACTACTCCAATAAAATGTAAAAAAAATTCCTAAAGCTGAAATTGAAACTTACCTGAAAGATGTGTGTGTCCCTTTAAGAAGCACCGACAGTGTCTCTGTAGAACTGCTGCACGCACGTTCTTCCGTGCGTGGTTAGGAGAAGTCAGTATGGAGAGCGGCAACGTCCAAAGTCGCAGTCCTGTGTCAGTTCAGATGTTGCACGCCGATCGACGTCACGATCTGCATATTTACATGGGAGAGGTGAGCGCAGGCAACGGCAGCGCTGCCGGCATCTCCAAAATGGCGGCCGCGTGTTCCGCACCCGAAGTGGGTAGAAGCGAAGCGGCCGCCATTTTTTCAACAAAACCGGCCTTAACGGCTGGCGCTACAACCCTGAATTTCAAGGCCTAAATGATTATTTCGCTGTTTTACACAATAGGCAGAATTGTCTTATAGCACGCTGGCTACACAGGATACTTGACCACAACTCAGAAAGAACAATGGGCAGATGATGTCAGATTTCTGAAGTTAGCATTTAGGAGGTACTACAACATATATAAACGCACGTTCCGATATCAGACAGCAAACCACAAATTCATTCAACAAATAAAGGAGCTATAGTACTCTGTATATAGTATATAAAACAGTAATGGCTATCCGAAAATGTGTTACAAAACTGTAACCAAATTAAAAGAGTTAGGTAACATCATAAACCATGAGCTTGCAATTCAAGCAGTTTAGAAATGCTACCTGACCCATCCTCCCTCCAAGATATGTGGCACTTGTTACTTCATATAGCATAAGAAAGAAAGAACTCGCATTTATATAGCGCCTTTCACGACCTCAGGATGTCCCAAAGCGCTTTACAGCCAATTAAGCACTTTTGAAGTATAGTCAGTTGTAGTGTAGGAAACGCGGCAGCCAATTTGCACACGGCAAGGTTCGTCAAAAAGGAATAATAATGACCAGATAATCTGTTTTTTTAGCGATGTTGGTTGAGGGGTAAATATTGGCCAGGACACCGGGGAAAATTCCCCAGCTCTGCTTTTAAATAGTGCCATGGGGTCTTTTACATCCACCTGAGGGGGCAGACAAGGTCTATGGATACGGTAGCATAGTGGTTATGTTAGTGGACTAGTAATCCAGAGGCCTGGACTAATGATCCAGAGACGTGAGTTCATAATCCCACCATGGCAGTTAAATTCAGTTAATTAAATGAATCTGGAATTTTAAAAAATGGTGACCATGAAACTACTGGATTGTCGTTAAAAGCCCATCTGGTTCACCAATGTCCTTTCGGGAGGGAAATCTGCCATCCTTACCCGATCTGGCCTATATGTGACTCCAGACCATAGTAATGTGGTTGACTCTTAACTACCCTCTGTGGTTCAAAGACGGCAGCTCACTGACACCTTCTCAAGGGCAATTAGGGATTCTGGCCTTGCCAGCGACGACCACATCCCCTGAACGAATAAAAAAAAAGTTCAATGTCCCATCTGAAAGGACAGCATTCTCTCAGTACTGCACTGAATCGTCAGCCTAGATTATGTGCTCAAGTCCCTGGAGTGGGGCTTGAACCCACGACCTTCTGACTCAGAGGCGTGAGTGCTACCAACTTAGCCATGGCTGACACCTAGCCACTCTGTTACTGTGCGCACATGTTAGTGAGGGGCGGCAGAGCCATTGTTTTTTCTTTTGACAATTTCAGAAGCATTCTAATATGTCAATTCAGTCGGGTGCTGAATGCATTCAGAGAAAGGTACTGCTCTCCTTTGTAATATAATTATTGCAGATTAACGGGAAAATAATAAAATGAATGCATTGCGACAACTCCAAGGAAAGAGAGCATTCACTTACATGGTATGGTTCTGCTGGTCACAAACAAGGCGCACTTTGAGAGAGTGGAATTTTTTCCTGTTGACATAGAACAAGGAAGCAAGCATGTCCATGTGGATACAATCTATGACTCTTTGGACCTTTGGGAATCCTACCGCTCTGTAAAATTGCACTGCCCTGCCATGCCGGCACTGATTGTCCACGGGGAAGGAGATGTGAACATACAAAATGTATGGGCTGGAAAAGACCAGCTGGTCCATCAAGCCTGCCCCGCGCTCATGATGGCTGGAGCATCATGCCGAGACACTTCCCACACCTCCCCACACAGCCATGTAAAAAGACAGAGAAAAGCCCAAGGCCGATATGGGAAAAAAAATCTCTGGAAAATTCCTCTCCACCTCCCTCAGGCAATCAAAACCAGTCCAGGAGATCACATGGATTAAGTGTTAACTATCGGATTATCCACTTACCTTTTATATGATGCAATCTCTGCCCCAGTCAAGACCCGGTCCAGCTCCCTTGAAGGCATGCAGAGAATCAGCACCCTCCACACCAGCCAGCAATGCATTCCAGAGGCTCACTACTCTCTGGGAAAAGAAGAACCACCTAACATCTAGTCTATTCCTACTTTTGCAAAGTTTAAATGTAAGTCCCATGTTCCTCTCCAATCTGTCAAACTGAAATAATCTATCAATTGGCATGCAAACCAGCCCTTTCCTTATTTTGTAAACCTCGATCAGGTCGCCTCCATGTCTACGCTGCTCAAGAGTAAACAGACCCAGCTCTTTAAGCCTATATGAGTAACTGAGGTTCTTTAAGCTAGGAGTCATTCTCATAACTCTCCTCTGAACCTTTTCCAAGGCCACTATATCACCCATCAGGTGGGGGAACCAAAATTTGGCACAATACTCCAGATGAAAAATACAAAATTCTTACAGGGCTTGACAGGGTAGATGCAGGGAGGATGTTTCCCCTGGCTGGGGAGTCTAGAACCAGGGGTCACAGTCTCAGAATAAGGGGTTGGCCATTTAGGACTGAGATGAGGAGAAATTTCATCACTCAGAGGGTGGTGAATCTTTGGAATTCTCTACCCCAGAGGGCTGTGGAGGCTCAGTCGTTGAGTATATTCAAGACAGAGATCGATAGATTTTTGAATATTATGGGAATCAAGGGATATGGGGATAGTGCAGGAAAGTGGAGTTGAGGTAGAAGATCAGCCATGATCTTATTGAATGGCGGAGCAGGCTCGCAGGGCCAAATGGCCGACTCCTGCTCCTATTTCTTATGTTCTTATGTGGTCTAACCAATGACCTGTATAATGATAGAATGGTGTCCTTTGGTTCTATTAATATAACACAATACCGTGTTAGCTTTGGCTGTAACTTCTCTACATTGGTCATGAGCCTTCAGTGATCTGTGCACAATAACGCATCAATCCTTTTCTCTCTCAACCGCGAAGAAATTGCGTGCTTTAGCAAACAATGCATTCGTAACTTGTTTAATATGTCTGTGCACAGCTGACTGGCAAATGATTGCTGACGTGAACAGTGGGAGCCTGGAATAACCTGCAGCATAATGGTTAAGGGCCATAGTGGCAGCGTGGTACCTGTGATGGAGGTGGGCTTTATTCCACTTCCAGTATGTGGCATAGCTCAGTGATGCCTTCCTCTGTAAAGTGAATTCTGCACAGGCACTGCTCCCCTGAATGCGTGTAAGCCTCTGGGGGTGGGGGCCGTGTCCCTGGCTGCTTCTAAGGTGCAGGGGGGGTTGAGGGGGGAGGGCGGTGGTGGGCTGCTACAGATGCCAAGGAAGTTACCACATGCTTGAATTTTGCCTGCAATGAAAAAAAAGATTCTCCAATGTTGCCACAAATGAAAACCTGTATTTGCGCTGTCAGTTGCAGCACATCCTCGGAGCCTGACCTTAGTGTCTGCACATAGGTGTAATGTTCCCTCAACATCCTTCTTCTCAGGTTAATACCCATGAGTTCTGGGTCAACAACAACTTGCATTTATATAACGCCTTTATTGTACTAAAACGTTCCAAGGCGCTTCACAGCAGCGTAATCAAACAAAATTTGACACCGAGCCACATAAAGACATATTTAGGACAGGTGACCAAAAGCTTGGTCAAAGAGGTAGGTTTTAAGGAGCGTCTTAAAGGAAGAGAGAGAGGTGGAGAGGCTTAGGGAGGGAATTCCAGAGCCTAGGGTCCCATGACTCTGAGGCCACAGGGATGTCGTTTCCTCTAGCTCTGCTGGGAAGGTGACGCATCCTGACCCCCTCGTGTTCTGAGTACGTCACCTAGTGCCACTTCTTCACTATCCAATTGGCGCCAGGTGACAGTGTCTGAGTTTGTTTGTGGGAGCAACAGATGCAGAGAGTGGCATTGAGGGGGTTGTGGCAGAAGCACATGGCAATGGCAGAAAATGTGACCGCACTCTGCGGCTTGTTAGATGGCAGACACCCATCAGGAAAATCCCCGCACTATTTTCCAACTCCACCCTTCCCAATTATGCTACAACACCAGTGTAACTCGAGAAGAAATTCCTCCTGGGTGACTGTCGCTGCTCTCACATATATGGAAATAGGCACAGCGAGCTAAAAGGTAGGCTTTCCATCACTGATGTGGAGGCAGTGAGTGTTAAGCATACCGATCTTTTAAAAAAACGCTGATTTGCGTGATCATTCAAGGTCAGACTATTTACATATAAGTTGAGCTCCAGTCCAGCTTGATCCTGGCTCAGAGAGCTCACTGATTGCAAGGGCAAGATTTCCTTCACAGCTACACCTCTTTAAAGGCTGGTGATGCCACTCAAGAGAAAGCCGCACACGATTTTGGAAGGCCACAATTTTATCGCTACAACTTTTGAAGTGGGCTGGAGGCACTTGGCAGAGAGAAGGAAGTAGATGAACAAACAGAACAACATGACTGTACCATGTTGGAGGAGGTGGCCAGAGGTCCTGAGAGCAAATGGGAACAAAGTTTGGCCGCTTTCGGTAGAACGCCATGGTAGGACTACCCAGCATTTGCTTATCCAAAGCACAATATGCCCGTCACATTGGGTCCCTCTCAACCTGGTGCAGTTTGACATAGGCCACATGCAAAACTCTCAGACACTGCATCAATGTTTCCCACACATACATGTAAGCTCATATTTCTTCAGGGCAAACTTTGTCACTGACATTGAAATGTGAAACTATTGTCGTACTTAAATCTTTGAAGGTGTGCCCACAAAGCAAAAGATAGGCCACCATGCTAGATTTTCACTGCCTCTCATACAAGTAGGAATACAGGGTGGGCACTTGAGTGTCATCCATAATTACCCGAACTTTAGAAAAACCTGCCACCCAGGAAAAAGTCCGGTGCCAGTTTCATACTGTTGTTACCTTTCCATGTGAAAGCAATAAAAAGGTTCGCTTTGGTAAACTAATAAGAAGGGGGGAGGGATCTACAAGAAACGTAAGCAGCCTAAATATAAACAAAACAGGAAAAGTGAGCATAGTAAAGAATAAAGTAAGAGAGGACATTGACGGCAAGGGGACAAATAGAGTTATAGAACAGGAGTCTAAAAAGATGGTTAAACATAAAGTGAGAGGAAATCCTATTAAAAATGAGCTAAACTGTCTATACAGCAATGCACACAGTGTCCATAATATAACAGGGGAGCTGGAGACAATCATGCAATGGGAGGAACCAGACACAGTAGGGATTACTGAGACATGGCTACAGAAAAATCAGGACTGGGAATTAAACATCGCAGGGTATAACATATTTAGAAAAGATAGAGAGGGAAAAAGGGGAGGTGGAGTAGCTGTACTTATTAGGGATAACATAATGGCAGTAGAAAAAAGGGACGTAGAAAACAGCAAGACAAAAATAGAATCCATGTGGATAGAGATAAAAGGTAATAAAGGATCAATCACACTAATAGGCATAGTCTACAGGCCACCTAATAGTGGAAGGGAGGTGGAGGAAGAAATATGCAGACAAATTAGAGAAATGAGTAAACAAACATAGAATAATAATCATGGGGGATTTCATCTACCGCAATATTAATTGGACAGAAGAGATAGGTAAAGGGGAGAAGGGAATGGAGTTCCTACAATGTCTACAGGACTCCTTTCTAACCCAATATGTAAAAAGCCCAGCGAAGGAGGATTCGCTATTGGATCTAGTTATGGGGAATGAGCCAGAGCAGATAAGAGAAGTAAAGGTAGGGGAACATATAGGCAATAGTGACCATAATATAATACGCTTTAAGATGATAATTGAGAAGGACGTAAGTATGACAAAAAACAGCTGATTTTGAGGGGCTGAGAATAGAACTTGGGAAGATAAAATGGGCAACAATATTGACAAACAATGATGTAGAACGACAATGGGAAACATTTAAAATGGTGTTCAACAGAGTGCAGGAAAAATATATTCCGCTAAAGGGAAAGAACAAACTAAACACTAATGAGACTCCATGGATGAATAAAGACATAAGGGAAAAATTGAGGGTATGGAAAGAGGCATACATTAAGTACATAGACAGCAGAGGAGTGCATGATAAGAGAGAATATGAAGGGATTAGGAGAGAAGTCAAAAAAACAATTAGAAAGGCAAAGAGGAACTATGAAATTAAATTATCAAGGAACATAAAACAAAAGTAAAATATTTTACAGGCACATCAAGGAAAGTTGGGATGGGAATAGGGCCATTAAGGGATAGACAGGACAATACCACAGGTGATAGGGAGTTGGCAGAAATATTAAATCATTATTTCACTTCAGTACTTACCAGGGAGATAGAACAGGTGGACATGACATTGGATGATGAGATGAGTAATGAGATGAGTGCATTTAAAATAAAAAAAGGGGATACATTAAATAAACTAATCAAACTCAAAGAGGATAAAACCCCTCGTCCGGATGGATTGCATACACACATTTTAAAAGAATCTAGGGAAGAGATAGCAGAGGCATTACTACACATATTTAATAATTCATTAGAAAAAGGTGTAGTGCCAGAGGACTGGCAGATAGCTAACGTAATACCTATATTTAAGAAGGGGGTTAGAACATGTCCAGGGAATTATAGACCAGTCAGCTTAACATCAGTGGTAGGAAAAATAATGGAATCCCTACTAAAGGAGAGAATAGAAGAACATCTAGAAACGAAAAGTATAATAATGAATAGTCAGCATGGATTTCAAAAGGGAAAATTTTGCTTGACCAACCTTATTGAATTTTTTGAAGAGGTAACAGAGAGAGTAGACAATGGTAATGTAGTAGATGTAATTTATCTAGATTTTCAAAAGGCCTTCGCTAAGGTACCCCATAATAGACTAATGAACAAGGTCAGAGAATGCGGAGTCAGGGGACAAGTAGCAGAATGGATTGCTAGCTGGCTTCTAGACAGAAAGCCGAGAATGGGAGTAAAGGGTAGCTATTCACAGTGACAGAAAGTGGGTACTGGTGTTCCATATGGATTAGGGCTGGGACCACTGCTGTTCACAATTTACATTAACGATTTAGACTTTGGAATCAAAAACACAATTTCTAAATTTGCAGATGATACCAAATTGGGGGGGGATAGTCAATACTGAGGAGGACTGCAACAAATTACAGGAGGACATCAATAAACCTGCAGAATGGACAAATAATTGGCAAATGAAGTTCAACATAGATAAATGTGAGGTATTACATTTTGGTAGGAAGAATAGAGAGGTCACTTATCACTTGAAGGGTGCGAGTGTAGGTGGGGTAGAGGAACAAAGGGATCTTGGAGTACAAATACACAAATCACTAAAAGTTGCGCCACAGGTTAGCAAGGCCATAAAAAAAGCAAACCAAGCACTAGGGTTTATTTCTAGAGGGATAGAATTGAAAAGTAGGGATGTTA
This sequence comes from Squalus acanthias, assembly GCA_030390025.1. Lineage (NCBI taxonomy): Eukaryota > Metazoa > Chordata > Chondrichthyes > Squaliformes > Squalidae > Squalus > Squalus acanthias. The sequence continues at coordinate 105,985,803 of CM059433.1, forward strand.
TGCTAAACCTGTATCGAACCTTGGTTAGACCACACTTAGAGTACTGCGGGCAGTTCTGGTCGCCATATTATAAAAATTATATAGAGGCACTGGAGAGGGTGCAGAGATGATTTACTGGGATGATACGAGAAATGCAAGGGTATACATATCAGGAAAGGATGAACAGGCTGGGTCTCTTTTCTCTTGAAAAAAGAAGGCTGAGGGGTGACCTAATAGAGGTCTTTAAAATTATGAGAGGTTTTAATAGAGTAGATACAGAGAGAATGTTTCCACTTGTGGGGAAGAGCATAACTAGAGGCCATCAATATAAGATAGTCACCAAGAAATCCAATAGGGAATTCAGAAGAAACTTCTTTACCCAAAGAGTGGTGAGAATGTGGCACTCGCTACCACAGGGAGTGGTTGAAGCGAATAGTATAGATGCATTTAAGGGGCGGCTAGACAAGCAGGTGAGGGAGAAGGGAATAGAGGGTTACGCTGATAGATTTAGATGAGGAATGACGGGAGGAGGCTCGAGTGGAGCATAAATGCCGGCATGGACTGGTTGGGCCGAATGACCTGTTTCTGTGCCGTACATCGTATGTAATCCTTTGTAAATGTATTTTGTCTCCCGTGATTCATTTGGAAGATATTACCTGTGCTGTTGTTGTGATAGCTCGGAATGATTCGTGGCAGAAATGTTTAAGGCTGTCGTCACCTTGACAATCGCTGGCAGCCTTCTCTGTCACAGATGATATCTGAAGGTACAGCTGGAGGAAAGGACACAACTCTGCGTGCTTTGGTTCATAGCCAGAGCTCTGTGGGCAAGGGTGGATAAGGCAAATTGCCTCTGGTGTAGTCACGCTTGCTTCAGATCCCTCCTCAGAACATTCTCTTCCTCTTCCAAATCTCTGAGCGAAGCAGAAACACCCAGATGATTCACTTCATGCAATTTTTGTTGCTGCTAAATTGAAGCTCTCAGGAATACTAAAATGGAAATTGCAGGTACAAAATCATTTAATCTTTTATTAAATCGCAAAAACCAACATAAAACTAAAAGCTAAAATATAATTAGGAGGGTTATATCACCCTACCTGTTTAGAGTGCTTAAATAGATAGTTTAATTCCCTGCAATGGTAGGCACTAAAAAAAGAGAAGAAAATAAATCATAAAATGTGTAACAATTGGACTAAATTGAAAAACAAAAGAATGCAGCTGGGTAGGCTTAAGGCCTGCTAAATGCAGCCCAGAACTACCAAAATCTGTTACTCCCAAAACAAGTCAACACATCTTTAAGAGAGCTCACTGTAGCAAACCAGGAAATGACATTTAAAGTGCAGCAGTTTTTTTAAAATTTGCATAGCATAATGATGTGGTTGCTCTGGGGCAAACCACATACAATGAAAGGCTGGGAGGTTCCACCTTCATCTGCCTAACTTGAGAGCCTCTAATGAGCTGGTGCTCCACCACCATCGAGAGCCTCCCCCAGCAATAGTGCGGCCTGATGGCAAACTCCGGCCTACGTGACCCTGGTGCTGGGTAGGCAGAAGACCTACTCCCGGGATCCTTGGTAGCCCATGCACCGGTCACACATACGCAACCATTGCATAGTATCACAGAACTTACCACCCCATTCCTAAAGATGGTAGAGTGGAGCTTGAAGGAAAAAGACCAGTTAGACCTATTTTCCCAACTTTTTCCCCTGTGGATTGATTTTACACAGGAACATTTTTACCCCTGGCAGTACTTCCAGAACTTTTTCACTACCCTCCTAAGGTGGGACAAATGTTCCAACAAATCATTTTTTTCCACAGAATAAAGCAATAAATTATTTATCCCACAAATATGGCAGAAGTTCTCTATTCCTTCACCAATGCAAAAAAGAAAAGAAAAAAGAAAGACTTGCATTTATATAGCGCCTTTCACGACCACTGGATGTCTCAAAGCGCTTTACAGCCAATGAAGTACTTTTTTGAAGTGTAGTCACTGTTGCAATATGGGAAACGCAGCAGCCAATTTGCACACAGCAAGCTCCCACAAACAGCAATGTGATAATGACCAGATAATCTCTTTTTGTTATGTGGATTTTGGGATAAATATTGGCCAGGACACCGGGGATAACTCCCCTGCTCTTAATAGTGCCTTGGGATCTTTTACGTCCACCTGAGAGAGCAGACAGGGCCTCAGTTTAACATCTCATCTAAAAGACGGCACCTCTGATAGTGCAGCACTCCCTCAGCACTGCAATGGAGTGTCACCCTAGATTTATGTGCTCAAGTCCCTGGCGTGGGACTTGAACCCACAACCTTCTGACTCAGAGGCGAGTGTGCTACCCACTGAGCCACAGCTGACACTAAGCTAACAAAGGAAAATATCTGGTGTGAAAACAACTTTCAGGAATTACAATCCCTCCGTAATCAGACATCTCCTGTATATTTAGTAAACTCAGTGTTTCAGCAGGATCCTTTTGAGGTTTTAATGTTTTGTCTTTGATTTTCACCCTACTCCGACACATGCTGGGGTCTTTCTCTTACTTGGTCTGTGTTGCTGTACTGCTAATTAGCCGTCCAATTACTGCCCCATTAGCCACACATAAACTTCTGCAAGTAGCAACTTTTTCAGACTTCAAGGGAACCTTTAGGAGCAGAGAACAGCCCCTGTGTGGCTCCCTGAGCAACAGAACCAGATGCAACATTTTTGAGTAGTTTGATAACTAGGATTGCCACTTTGAAGTATTGTACCCCAAATGCTTAGACAAGGACTGTGGTAATTACAGGAAGAATGTTCAACAGTAAGTCTTCACACACTGTATCTACCATTATGATCAGCTATCTGATGCTACAGTTGCTAATTTTGTACTGTATTTCAAGAAATCCAGGGTATTCTGATGGTATAGTAGCTCAGCTTTCAGCTTCATGTAGCTGTTGCAAAAGGCAACTTTGATAAATAAACAGAGAAAATGCTGTAAAGACACAGTAGGCCAGTCGTAGAATCATAGAATGAAATAGCACAGAAGAGGGCCATTCGGGCCATCGAGCCTGTGCCAGCTCTTTGAAAGAGCTATCCAATTAGTCCCATTCCTCTGCCCTATTCCCATAGCCCTCTATTAAATCTCCCCTAAATCTTCTCTGCTGTAAGGAGAACAACCCCAGTTTCTCCAGTCGCTCCACGTAACCAAAGTCCCTCATCCCTGGCACCATTCCAGTAAATCTCTTCTGCACCCTCTCCAAGGCCTTGACATCCTTCCTAAAGTGTGGTGCCCAGAATTGGATACAATACTACAGCTGAGGCCTAACCAGTGATTTGTAAAGGTTTAGGGTAACTTCCTGCTTTTGTACTCTATGCCTGTTTATAAAGCTACCATATGCTTTTTTATCAGGCTTCTCAACTTGTCCTGCCACCTTCAAAGATTTGTATACGTGAACCCCCAGGTCTCTCTGTTCCTGCACACCCTTTAAAATTGCAGCTTTTATTTATATTGCTTCTCCTCATTCTACCTACCTAAATGCATCACTTCACACTTATCTGCGTTAAATTGCTTCTGCCATGTTTCTGCCCATTTCACCAGTCTGTCTATGATCCTCTGAAGTCTGTTACTATCTTCCTCACTGTTCACTACATTTCCAAGTTTTGTATTATCTGCCAACTTTGAAATTATGCCCTGTATACCCAAGTCCCAGTCATTAATATATATCAAAAAGAGCAGTGGTCCCAATACTGACCCATGGGGGACACCACTGTATACTTCCCTCCCGTCTGAAAAACAACTGTTCAGCACTACTCTCTGCTTTCGGTCTCTTAGTCAATTTTGTATTCACGCTGCCACTGCCCCTTTAATCCCATGGGCTTTCATTTTGTTACCAAGTCTATTATGTGGTACACTATCAAATGCCTTTTGAAAGTCCATATACATAACATCAACCACACTACCTTCATCAACTCTCCCTGTTACTTCATCAAAGAACTCAATCAAGTTAGTCAAACATGATTTGCCTTTAAAAAAATCCGTGTTGGCTGTCATTTATTAACCCATATTTTTCCAAGTGACAATTCATTTTATCTCGGTTTTTTGACTCTGCATCTGTAAAGAGAGAGACAGGTCCTGATGTTCGGGCGCGGTCCTTTTGTCTGATTATTTTTTTATTCGTTCATGGGATGTGGGTGTCGCTGGCAAGGCCAGCATATATTACCCATCCCTAGTTGCCCTTGAGAAGGTGGTGGTGAGCTGCCTTCTTAAACTGCTGCTGTCCGTGTGGTGATGGTACTCCCACAGTGCTGTTAGGGAGGGAGTTCCAGAATTTTGACCCAGCGGCGATGAAGGATCGGTGATATACTTCCACGTCAGGATGGTGTGCGACTTGGAGGGGAACTTGGAGGTGGTGGTGTTCCCAAGCGCCTGCTGCCCTTATCCTTCCAGGTGGTAGAGGTCACGGGTTTGGGAGGTGCTGCCGAAGAAGCCTTAGTGAGTTGCTACAGTGCATCTTGTAGATGGTACACACTGCAGCCACAGTACGCAGGTGGTGGAAGGAGTGAATGTTTAAGGTGGTGGATGGGGTGCCAATCAAGCCGGCTGCTTTGTCTTGGATGGTGTAGAGATTCTTGAGTGTTGTTGGAGCTGCACTCATCCTGGCAAGTGGAGAGTATTCCATCACACGCCTGACTTCTGCCTTGTAGGTGGTGGAAAGACTTTGGGGAGTCAGGATGTGAGACACTCGCCACAGAATACCCAGCCTCTGACCTGCTCTTGTTGCCACAGTATTTATGTGGCTGGTCCAGTTAAGTTTCTGGTCAAAGGTGACCCCCAGGATATTGATGGTGTGGGATTCGGCGATGGTAATGCCGTTGAATGTCAAGGGGCTTTGGTTAGACGCTCGCTTGTTGGAGATAGTCATTGCCTGGCACTTGTGTGGCGCGAATGTTACCTGACACTTATCGGCCCAAGCCTGAATGTCGTCCAGGTCTTGCTGCATGCGGGCATGGACTGCTTCATTATCTGAGGAGTTGCGAATGTCACTGAACACTGTGCAGTCATCAGCGAACATCCCCACTTCTGACCTTATGATGGAGGGAAGGTCATTGATGAAGCAGCTGAAGATGATTGGGCCTAGGACACTGCCCTGAGGAACTCCTGCAGCGATGTCCTGGGGCTGTGATGATTGATCTCCAACCACCACAACCATCTTCCTTTGTGCTAGGTATGACTCCAGCCAGTGGAGAGTTTTCCCATGTTTGGACCAAGGCTGTAATGAGGTCTGGAGCCGAGAGGTCCTGGCGGAACCCAAACTGGCCAGCAGTGAGCAGGTTATTGGTAAGTAAGTGTTGCTTGATAGCACTGTCGACGACACTTTCCATCACTTTGCTGATGATTGAGAGTAGACTGATGGGGTGGGAATTGGCCGGATTGGATTTGTCCTGCTTTTTGTGGACAGGACATACCTGGACAGTTTTCCACATTGTCGGACAGATGCCAGTGTTATAGCTGTACTAGAACAGCTTAGCTAGAGGCGTGGCTTGTTCTGGAGCACAAGTCTTCAGCACGACAGCCGGGATGTTGTCGAGACCCACAGCCTTTGCTGTATCTGGTGCGCTTAGCCGTTTCTTGATATCACGTGGAGTGAGTCAAATTGGCTGAAGACTGGCTTCTGTGATGGAGGGGACCTCAGGAGGAGGCCGATATGGATCATCCACTCGGCCCTTCTGGGTGAAGATGGTTGCAAACGATTCAGCCTTGTCTTTTGCACTCACGTGCTGGGCTCCACCATCATTGAGGATGTGAATATTCATGGAGCCTCCTCCTGCCGTTAGTTGTTTAATGGTCCACCACCATTCACGACTGGATGTGGCAGGACTGCAGAGCTTTGATCCGATCCATTGATTGTGGGATCGCTTAGCCCTGTCTATAGCATGCTGCTTCTGCTTTTTAGCATGCATGTAGTCCTGTGTTGCAGCTTCCCCAGGTTGGCACCTCATTTTTAGGTACGCCTGGTGCTGCTCCTGGCATGCGCTTCTACACTCCTTATTGAACCAGGGTTGGTCCCCTGGCTTGATGGTAATGGTAGAGTGAGGGATATGCCGGGCCAAGAGGTTACAGATTGTGGTGGAAACAATTCTGCTGCTGCTGATGGCCCACAGCGCTTCATGGATGCCCAGTTTTGAGCTGCTAGATCTGTTCTGAATCTATCCCATTTAGCACGGTGGTAGTGTCACACAACACGATGGAGGCTGTCCTCAGTGTGAAGACGAGACTTCGTCTCCACAATGGCTGTGTGGTGTTCACTGCTACCAATGCTGTCATGGACAGATGCATCTGCGACAGGTAGATTGGTGAGGACGAGGTCAAGTAGGATTTTCCCTCATGTTGGTTCTCTCACCACCTGTCGCAGGCCCAGACTGGCAGCTATATCCTTTAGGACTCGACCAGCTCGGTCAGTAGTGGTGCTACCAAGCCACTCTTGGTGATGGAGATTGAAGTCCCCCACCCAGAGTACATTCTGTGTCCTTGCTACTCTCAGTGTTTCTTTCAAGTGGAGTTCAAAATTGAGGAGTACTGATTCATCAGCTGAGGGAGGGCGGTAGGTGGTAATCAGCAGGAGGTTTCCTTGCCCATGCTTGACCTGAAGCCATGAGACTTCATGGGGTCCGGAGTCAATGTTGAGGACTCCCAGGGTCCCTCCATCCCGACTGTATACCACAGTGCCGCCACCTCTGGTGGGTCTGTCCTGCCGGTGGAAGAGGACATGCCCAGGGATGCTGATGGAGGAGTTTGGAACATTGACTGAAAGGTATGATTCTATGAATATGACTATGTCAGGCTGTTGCTTGACTAGTCTGTGGGACAGTTCTCCCAATTTTGGCACAAGTCCCCAGATTTTGGTGAAGAGGTATTTGCAGGGTCGACTGGGCTGGGTGTGCCGTTGTCATGTCCGTAGCCGGTGCTGAGGTCGATGCTGGCTGGTCTGTCCGGTCTTATTCTTATTGTTGTTCGTAGCGTTTTTTTACAAATGAGTGGCTTGCTAGGCCATTTCAGAGGGCAGTTAAGAGTCAACCACATTGCTGTGGGTCTGGAGTCACATATAGGCCAGACCAGGTAAGGATGGCAGAGTTCCTTCCATAAAGGACATTAGTGAACCAGATGGATTTTTACCACAATCTGATAGTTTCATGGTCACCATTACTGATACTAGCTTTTTACTTAATTGCTGTTTTTTTTACTCATTAATAACGATGGGCGCCATGAACTCGCTGTTATTTTTGTTCCAGATTTATTTAATTAACTGAATTCCCCAGCTACCGTGGTGGGATTTGAACTCACGGCCGCGATTTTGCCAGCGCTCAGAGTGCGTGTTTGGAGGCGGGTCCGCTGTCAAAATTGAAATGATTGACAGCGGGTTGGAAACCCGCTCCGAACCCGCCTCCATGTAAGTTTCCAAAGTGTCGGGTCTGTGATTTCAGAACAGACCCGACACCAATCAGCGGAGGAGTTATTAAGATACTATTTTACCAGCCTATTTCTATTTTACCACATTTTTAACGGGGTTCCCATCGTTCGGAGATCACGTCAGGTAAGTAAGTCGGGTTCTCTATGTCTCCCCATTGCTGTGAATAGGTGACAGCTGCAAAAGTGGTATGAGAGCTACCATTTCACAGCTGGTCACTTTCCAATGTCAGAAGCTTGAGCCTTCAGGACTTGGAAGACACTTTTGAGCTGTATGCAGTTTGGAAGTGTTTGGAGTAAACTCTCTATCCATTGTCACCTCCTTGGAGCAAGCTCTCTCACCATTGACAGATCGCTTCTGTCATCTCAACTTCAGCTGCCATCTATTCCAGCAACATCGGTGCCCTTGAAAAAATCTCACCTTGGACCTCTGAATCCCTCCACGATCAGCCCCAACATCACCAGGCACAGCAACATCACCAACAACAATCCCAATCTTCTCTGCAATCACCTGATGCTGCACAGGACACAGGGCATCAGCACCCGACCACATTGCTGCCCGGGAGGCCAGCAATGGCATCACCCTGGCCAGATTTACTTCACTTGACGCTGTAAACCCTGGCTGCCACATGATGCGCCAGGTTGACACCACCCCACACCAGCACCATAAAGCATCCCTATAATGTCCAAGCCATTCCTTTCACACTCATCACAATTGGGGTGGGGGGCGGATTTATGTCTCACCATTCACTGAAACTCACTCAGACACTTCCAAAGATAAGCACAGATCTGTCCATAAGGTAAAGTGTTGAAAATATAGATTTCAATGTTTGACAGCACATTAACAGAAACTTCACATGAACATTGGCTAAACCACCCAGGTGCTTACCCTTGTATGTTGTTAGTTCGTATGCTTGCAGTAGAGTGTGAGGGGTGGCTATTGAGATGGGGAAGTGATAATGTAGATAGAGAGGGATGGGTGGAGGTGCAAGGTAAGTTGGTGTGAGTAAAGATGTGCAGGAGTAGGGTAGGGATGGCAGAGTGATGGGGATGTGATGAGTGGCACAGCAGGATGAAGTTGAGTGTGGCTATGCAATAATGTTTCGTGATCTGCTCAGATCATTGAAAGGCTTGCACCACAGCAGCCTGGTCCTCCTGACGACATCCCTGCTTCTGCCCTCCTGTGCAATGTGCAACCAGGCTGCGTTGATCTCCTGGGGAGGTCTCTTCCGCCCATGGGAAGGGAAGAGAACCTCTCTGTGTACTGTGACTCCCTCCATAAGCATATGGAGGGAATCATGGGAGAGCCTGGGTGCATCTGTGCACCTTTATGCAGTGCTTGTCAGTGTTTGCAGCACCTCAATGCTGTAGAATACTGACAGCACAACTGTCAAGTTCAATTTGGATATGGTCCCTTTAAGGACGTCATCAGACCCACTTCCTATTAATTGGCCGGGAACCTCGCAGGGCGGGCTTAACAAGCCCAATCAACGAAAAATCGCTTGCAGAGTGCGGGCTGCAGTAGGCAGCGGGCTTAGACCGCGACAACGATCCCGGCCGCCCCGGACCCGCCTCGGTCGGCGAAATCCAGTAACATAACCACTATGCTGCCATTCCCGAAGGCTGAGAGATAAACAGGCGTTTTAGTCAGGTTGGAAAATAGAGAGAGAAAGGGGATGGGAGAAGAGGGGAGAGAACCAATCAGAGAGAGGGAGATAATAGGCCGTATTTTGCGACCCCCACGGGTGTACATACAAGGTGTGTCCGCGCCCGTTGGGGCCGCGCAAGTTCCGGGTTTAGGCATGCGAAGCGCATGCGCGAAAACCCAGAATCCTCTGCATCCCCGGGAGAAGGGCCTCTGTGGGTGGAGAGTTGCCCTATTTGCCCAACTTCCGCCCGCTGAATGCCTGTGAAATTCTTACGCCTGGTAAAAGCAGGCATAAGGCCTGCTTTTACCAGCATAAGAGTTTCTAAAAATAGAAAAATAAAATGTTATCACTCATTTATACATTAAAAACTCTGTCCAATAAGGTAAGTTTTTTTTTAGCCCCGTAATTAAAAAATTTAATTAAATGGCATTTTAATTAATTTTAAATATGTAATTTAAAAAAAAAGTATTTCATGTGTTTGTGTATTTTTTAAGTGATCCCCATTCATACTTATGGGGATTCCGTACATACGCAACTCCCATAAGTATGAATGGGGATTCCCTTCTTTTATTGGTTGGGCTGACCCACGTGATCCCTGGGGCGCTTGTGAACCGCCTGCGCCCCTGGGATACGTGGGCCTCTGCCTGCGCGGACCCAGAGAGGCCCAGGATCACAAGTCTCCGTACCTCCCGGGTCACCAGGTAAATGCGTAGATTTTTTAACGGCCAGAGGCATCCGCCCGCGGGAAGCCTCCGATCGCAATTTCAGGCCCAATGTGTTAAATGACCTGCAAACTGTTTAACAGGTGATGTAAAAGATCATCAGTGAGATAATGCAGACATACAGAAAGGAAGGTGAAAATAGTGAGGGAGGGGGGTTTGACAATCAGAGAGGGCCATGTATAACAAAAATACAAGAAATAAAGAAACACTAACAAAAGAGAAAAAAAACTGCAGATAGGAAGGTAAAACAGAAAATGCAAGTAAAACACAGTCAATCTACCAATCACAAGAAGAGAAAAAGAAGGGGGCCACACGAATCTGATAAAGGGTACATACTCACAATGTCACAATCTGTTTTTTCTCTTTTACAGGTACCGACTGACCTGCTGTGTAATTGTAGCATTTCTGTTTATTTTGATGAATGAAGAGGATACTTTGAACTTGTAAGCATTTAAAATGCTGTCTTTCTGTTAAATCAGCTGGAGATGCTTGGCATCACGGTTAATCCTGATTATCAGGTGCGTTGGTATTTATGAGCTGCAGTATTATCCACGGCTGTGTACTTGGCGACATCGTTAATTGCAGTTCACTCAAATGAAAAACAAATTTTAAAAATCTTCCCAACCAGATATTATGCAGAACAATATTCTTTAATTATTTTCTGCAACCCAACCTACCCAAGGTTTTATAGGTCAGTAATGAGATAATCATTCAATTAAATACTAATTAATCCTGTTGGAATAAAACATTGATTGTTATATTCTCTGATCTCCATTACAAAAAACAGCTTTAAAGGCTTCAAATAGATTACCCAACAAACCAGCAACAAGGAGGAAGATACATCTGCTACTGATATCATTCAGAACTCATCACATTAGCATTAGAGATGCGTTCAGACAAATTACTGTATTTTAATTGATTTGTTTCAAAATGGAAATGCAAGCTAAATATTAGTACTTGCTGGACTCCTTCTGTGTATTCAAAGGAAAGGAAATTTACATTGTTGAAAACACCTACATGTACATCTGTTATTAATTCCTTTTCTTCCATGATAGCACAAGTTAGATAGAGCAGAAAATAAAGAATTGGTATTGATCTGTATAATTTGTTTTTGCGCCCATTTTCCAGCGGCACTCTCGATTCGACCGCTGAAGGAAGTTTGCCCCCACGAGACAGAGGCTGGAATTGTGGGGGGGGGGGGTGGGGGGGAGGTTAACAGCAAGGCTGGGACTTGATGCTCCAAAAAGACAAAAAACCCACAGAAATAACAGCTAACAATGACACTATAACAATGATAACAAATCAAGCCAGCACTAGAAACAGTGGGAGTGAATTTCCGCAGGGGTTCCCCTGATCGTCCACCATAACTTCAGTAGCAAAGCCCCGGAAATCCTGGAAAAATGGCACTCATGCCGTTTTTCTGTGGTTTCCACGGCTGCCCTGCTGAAGTTAAGCAGAGGATCGGGAGAATGCCCATGAAAATTCAGCCCCTTGTATCTATCTGAGATACTTAAAGAAATACCAACTCTTTTATCGGTAACATTGCTCATCCTGCTCTCACATATTGAGGATAAATTTGACTTTGGGCGATAGTGTAAAATGGGCGATATCGAATCAGCCGCCCGTTATACATCTCTCCTGATTTTCATTGATGTCAGTCAGGAGAGATGTATAACAGGCAGCTGAAGCGATAGCGCCCATTTTACGCTATCAGCCAAAGTCAAAATTACCCCCATCAACTTCTCTGCTACAGTGGAGAAACTTTGTTTGTATATGGGAATTGGCACTGACACCTGCTTGAGCCTTTACAGCACCTGGTGTGAGTGAACTGCAGTGTTTGCCTGGTGTGTACTATAAGATAAACACGGATGATCTGGTTTAATGGGTTCAGTGTCTGCAGTGACGCATGGACTTGCAAAGGTTGATAGTTGTCAAGTGACACATGCAGTAACCCAAATCCACACCAAGTACTTGCAGATAAATCAAACCCAGGACAATGGTTTATTAAAAGTCAGATGGTCAAATCAATGTCAGGCTAATTCCAGACCCATTTACACGCTTGTTGTGACTACTCACCACAGTTCGAATTCACATCTGCAACAAAGACACATCTGCCAGCTTTTTGGGACAATTGAGTATTTCTGCAAATATTATTGTTAATACTGTACTCAGTTAGCTGAGCAAAAGATTTAAACAGGGAATTCTTTCCAGTGCAGCATATGTCTTGCAAACATCTGTTGTTGTTCATTTACACGTCTTTAAAGCGTTGCTTTGCTTTACCCTGAAATGTTTTCTCTATTAGGGACTTCACCATTGCTGCCATCTGTTTACATTCCTTTACCACTACTGTTGCTCCCACACCTGCAATAAAATTATCCAATATTTAATTGGTTAATTGCTACATGTCATCCATCTATTGGTGTTTTGGGGGTTGCTCAATCATCACATTGCGAGGGACCCTTCTTCGTTTTCACAGAGCCGAAGCCAACAGGTCTGCCAGGCTTTTGAGAGACAATTTATTATGTGGTTTATCCTCTTGTTGGTGGCAAGTGTGATGGAAACGGCTCTGAGTACATTCAGAGAACACCGCAAGGGCACGATACCTTTTCAATAGTACGTCTGAATGCAGCTTTTACATTAACAGAACACGTCCATAGTTGAGTGTATTCCAGTGTTTAATTGAGCATTCAGTTGCTAGGAAAACTGAAAATGTTTACAATAGATTCAAGGGTTTTAATATGAGGATTAAAAGATTATCTCTTATCACTGACCCAGATAATGTATACAATATGGGTCTACATCCATATATTTCACAAATAGTATACCTCTTTAACTTACAGTAAAATGATAACAAATCTATATTGTAGCCAGGACATTTCATTTGGTTGTAGACACTGCCATTTAAATAACAGTACCCTTTACTTCTTTTCAGTAGCCCAGTACCTTTAACCTAGATCAATCAAAACGTATTAAGGTCAGGATCTGTAAAATACTAAGCATAATCTCATTAATATGAAGCTACAGTCAATTACAGCAGTTTATTTTAGTAATGATAACTCCACTCTATATCAGTGACTGTACAGTAGAACGGCTCATTTCTTTCAGAAAAGAAAGAAGAAAGCCTTAGGACTTCCCAAAGTGCTTCACAGCTAATGAATTATTTATGAAGTACAGTCACTGCTGTTGTGTAGGCAGACGTGGCAGTGAGGTTCCACAAACAGTAAATTAAAGGCTAGTTAATCAGTTTTGGCAGTATTAGTTGAGAGAAGAATGTCGGCTAGGCTACTGGAAGAACGTGAATATGAATGTGAATATGAATAGTGCTACAGAATAATTTACGTGGGTGGGGGACTTCACTGTCCATCACCAAGAGTGACTCGGTAGCACCACTACTGACCGAGCTGGCCGAGTCCTGAAGTACATAACTGCAAGTCTGGGCCTGCGACAGGTGGTGAGAGAACCAACACGAGAGAAAAACCTACTTGACCTTGTCCTCACCAATCTACCTGTCGCAGATGCATCTGTCCATGACACCATTGGCAGCAGTGACCAGCTCACAGTCATTGCGGAGACGAAGTCCCGTCTTCACACTGAGAACACCCTCCATCGTGTTGTGTGGCATTACCACTGTGCTAAATGGGATGGATTCAGAACAGATCTAGCAGCTCAAAACTGGGCATCAATGAGGCGCTGTGGGCCATCAGCAGCAGCAGAATTGTATTCCATCACAATCTGTAACCTCATGGCCCGGCATATCCCTCACTCTACCATCACCATCAAGCCAGGGGACCAACTCTGGTTCAATAAGGAGTGTAGAAGAGCATGCCAGGAGTAGCACCATGTGTACCTAAAAATGAGGTGCCAACCTGGTGAAGCTGCAACACAGGACTACATGCATGCTAAAAAGCGGAAGCAGCATGCTATAGACAGGGCTAAGTGATCCCACAATCAACGGATCAGATCAAAGCTCTGCAGTCCTGCCACATCCAGTCGTGAATGGTGGTGGACCATTAAACAACTAACGGGAGGAGGAGACTCCAAGAATATCCCCATCCTCAATGATGGTGAAGTCCAGCACGTGAGTGCAAAAGACAAGGCTGAAGCGTTTGCAACCAACTTCAGCCAGAAGTGTCGAGTGGATGATCCATATCGGCCTACTCCTGAGGTCCCCACCATCACAGAAGCCAGTCTTCAGACAATTCGATTCACTCCACGTGATAGCAAAAAACGGCTGAGCGCACCAGATACAGCAAAGGCTATGGGCCCTGACAACATTCCGGCTATCGTGCTGAAGACTTGTGCTCCAGAACAAGCCGCGCCTCTAGCCAAGCTGTTCCAGTACAGCTACAACACTGGCATCTATCCGACAATGTGGAAAACTGCCCAGGTATGTCCTGTCCACAAAAAGCAGGACAAATCCAATCCGGCCAATTACCGCCCCATCAGTCTACTCTCAATCATCAGCAAAGTGATGGAAGGTGTCATCGACAGTGCTATCAAGCGGCACTTACTCACCAATAACCTGCTCACTGATGCCCAGTTTGGGTTCCGCCAAAACCACTCGGCTCCCGACCTCATTACAGCCTTGGTCCAAACATGGACAAAGGAGCTGAATTCCAGAGGTGAGGTGAGAGTGACTGCCCTTGACATCAAGGCAGCATTTGACCGAGTGTGGCATCGAGCCCTAGTAAAACTGAAGTCAATGGGAATCAGGGGGAAAACGCTCCACTGGCTGGAGTCATACCTAACACAAAGGAAGATGGTTGTGGTGGTTGAAGGTCAATCATCACAGCCCCAGGACACCGCTGCAGGAGTTCCTCAGGGCAGTGTCCTAGGCCCAACCATCTTCAGCTGCTTCATCAATGACCTTCCCTCCAACATAAGGCCGGAAATGGGGATGTTCGCTGATGACTGCACAGTGTTCAGCACCATTCACAACTCCTCAGATACTGAAGCAGTCCATGCCCGCATGCAACAAGACCTGGACGACATTCAGGCTTGGGCTGGTAAGTGGCAGGCAACATTCGCGCCACAGAAGTGCCAGGCAATGACTATCTCCAATAAGCGAGAGTCTAACCACCTCCCCTTGACATTCAATGGCATTACCATCGCCGAATCCCCCACTATCAACATCCTGGGGGTCACCATTAACCAGAAACTTAACTGTACCAGCCACATAAATACTGTGGCAACAAGAGACGGTCAGAGGCTAGGTATTCTGTGGCGAGTGTCTCACCTCCTGACTCCCCAAAGCCTTTCCACCATCTACAAGGCACAAGTCAGGAGTGTGATGGAATACTCTCCACTTGCCTGGATAAGTGAAGCTCCAACAACACTCAAGAAGCTCGACACAATCCAGGACAAAGCAGCCCGCTTGATTGGCACCCCATCCACCACCTTAAACATTCACTCCCTCCACCACCGGCGTACCGTGGCTGCAGTGTGTACCATCTACAAGATGCACTGCAGCAACTCGCCAAGGCTTCTTTGGCAGCACCTCGCAAACCCGCGACCTCTTCCACCTAGAAGGACAAGGGAAGCAGGCGCATGGGAACACCACCACCTCCAAGTTCCCCTCCAAGTCACACAGCATCCTGACTTAGAAGTATATCGCCGATCCTTCATCGTCGCTGGGTCAAAATCCTGGAACTCCCTACCTAACAGCACTGTGGGAGTACCATCACCACACGGACTGCAGCGGTTCAAGAAGGCGGCTCACCACCCACTTCTCAAGGGCAACTAGGGATGGGCAATAAATGCTGGCCTCGCCAGCGATGCCCAGATCCCATAAACAAATTTTTAAAAAAACGTCCACCTGAACAGGCTGGGCCTTAGTTTCATATCTCATCTGAATGACAGCATCTCCAAGAAAGCAGCACTCTCTCAATGTCAGCTTAGATTAGGTATACAAATCCGTAGCGGGGTTTAAACCCTTAACTTTCCAACTCAGAAGTGAGACTGTTATCACTGAGCTAAGTTAGAACATAAGAAATAGAAGCAGGAGTAGGCCATTTGGCCCCTCGACCCTGCTCCACCATTTAATGAGATCATGGTTGATCTGATCTTGGCCTCAACTCCACTTTCCTGCCCGCTCCCCATAACCCTTGACTCCCCTGTAGCTCAAATATATGTCTATCTCCGCATTGAATATATTCAATGACTCAGCTTCCACAGCTCTCTGGGGTAGAGAATTCCAAAGATTCACAATCCTCTGAGAGAAGAAATTCCTCCTCATCTCTGTTTTAAATGGGCGACCCCTTATCCTGAAACTATGCCCCCTAGTTCTAGATTCCTCCACGAGGGGAAACATTCTCCCTGCATCTACCCTGTCAAGCCCCCTCTGAATCTTATACATTTCAATAAGATCACCTCTCATTCTTCTAATCTCCAATGAGTATAGGCCCAACCTGCTCAACCTTTCTTTGTAAAACAACCCCTTCATCTCAGGAATTAACTTAGTGAACCTTCTCTGAACTGCCTCCAATACAAGTATATCCCTCCTTAAATAAGGAGACCAAAACTGCACGCAGTACTCCAGGTGTGGTCTCACCAGCGCCCTGTACAGTTGTAGCAAGACTTTCCTACTTTTATACTCCATCCCCCTTGCAATAAAGGCCAACAGTCCATTTGCCTTCCTGATTACTTGCTGTATCTGCATGCTAACTTTTTGTGTTTCATGTACGAGGACACCCAGATCCCTCTGTACTGCAGCATTTTGTAATCTCTCCCCATTTAAATAATAATTTGCTTTTTTATTTTTCCTACCAAAGTGGATAACCTCGCATTTTCCCACATTTTCCATCTGACACTTTTACTGCAGCAGTTGCTGAAAGGCATGGATTGGTTTTGGAATGAAGCAGTTTGCATTCATATAGTTTGATTTACTTGCTAGCACAGCGCGCATTATCCATTTTGTGAATCAACTATTTATGTATATAATCATGTACTGTATTGAGAAGTTAGGCATTAAGTTGGTGAAAAATGAACTTGGGGATAAGGTTAAATGAAGATTGGAGCTGAAATGCCTCAAAAAATGTTTTCTTAATGCATCCACTAACAAAGAGTGGGCATATATAGTGAGGGCTGAAAGGACACGAATGGAAGTGTCAGATTATTGATCATTATGTCTATAACTGAGACTGCTAACGGCTGTAATGACTCGTGGGTGAAATTCAATAATATCTCAAAATAATAGAAAGAATACTCAGTGAAGTGTTTGAAATTCAGATGATCGGCAATCTACATGTTAATAATTCGAAACTTAAGAGTGCGAAGGGATGACAGAAAAAACTGTTCCACCCAAGGTTAATGGAGTTCTGGCATAAGTTAGTAGGGAAGGCCATTGAAGCCGACACTATAAAAGGTTTCAAGAGATAATTAAATATGGTTCTGGAAAGAGAAGGGATTGATTGAAATGGTCAGAAGGTGGGATCGATCAAACAGGAATGGTCTTCTTTCTATTCCAAAGTTCTTAGGATAGAACTCCCAATTGGCAAAGTTCAAGTATACACACCTATTTCAAAGCAGTTAATGACCGAGAGTACTGCGCACAGAAATGTGTCCGCAATACGTACTTATATGTGAAATTTGCCAATCAAAAGTTTTACCCTTTTAGGTATATAACTGCTTACTCTGCTAAAATAATTGGGCTGATTTAAAAGTGAAAAGTTTTGAGACAATTGCCATAGCAACAAGCATCACTACAAACCAAGCAGTTCTTCTATAACAACAACAACTTGCATCTTTAATCAATAAGAATTTTGAATTTGAGGCACTGAGGGATGGGACCCAATGCAGGTCATTAAGGACAGGGGTGCTGAGTGAGCAGATTTTGTGCGGGATGGAATATGGGCAGCAGAGTTTTGAATAATGCTAAAATTTACAGAGGATGGAAGATGGGAGGTCGGCCAAGTTCACTGGAGTAGTCGAGTCTGGAGGTGACAAAAGCATGGATGCAGGTTTCAGCAGCAGGTGGGTTGAGGTATGTTTTTTTAAATTCATTCCTGGGATGTGGGCGTCGCTGGCAAGGCCAGCATTCATTGCCCATCCCTAATTGCCCCATAGAAGGTGGTGGTGAGCCACCTTCTTGAACCACTGCAGTCCTTGTGGTAAAGTTACTCCCACAGTGCTGTTAGGGAGGGAGCTCCAGGATTTTGACCCAGCAACAATGAAGAAACAGCGATATATTTCCAAGTCAGGATGGTGTGCGACTTGGAGGGGAACTTGGAGGTGGCGGTGTTCCCATGCGCCTGCTGCCCTTGTCCTTCTAGGTGGAAGAGGTCAAGGGTTTGGGAGGTGCTGTCGAAGAAGCATTGGCAAGTTGCTGCAGTGCATCTTGTAGATGGTACACACTGCAGCCATGGTACGCCGCTGGTGGAGGGAGTGAATGTTTATGTTGGTGGATGGGGTGCCAATCAAGCGGGCTGCTTTGTCCTGGATGGTGTCGAGCTTCTTGAGTGTTGTTGGAGCTGCATTCATCCAGGCAAGTGGAGAGTATTCCATCACACTCCTTACTTGTGCCTTGTAGATGGTGGAAAGGCTTTGAGGAGTCAGGAAGTGAGACACTTGCCACAGAATACCCAGCCTCTGACCTACTCTTGTAGCCGCAGTATTTATGTGGCTGGTCCTGTAGAGTTTCTGGTCAATGGTGACCCCCAGGTTGTTGTGGGTGGGGGATTCGACGATGGTAATGCCATTGAATGTCAAGGGGAAGTAGTTAGACTTTCTCTTGTTGGAGATGATCATTGCCTGGCACTTGTGTGGTACGAATGTTACTTGCCATTTATCAGCCCAAGCCTGAATGTTGTCCAAGTCTTGCTGCAAGCGGGCATGGACTGCTTCATTATCTGTGATGTTATGGAGGTGGAAGTAAGCAGTCTTTATGATGGAGAGACTATAGGATCGGAAACTCTGCTCGAGATCAAATAGGATGCCAAGATTGCGAGATGTCTGGTTCTACTAATGTACGATTACCATTAGTTACCCGGAAATGTTGTCCACCTTGTATATTAACTGTAGAGCTGTGCGAAGCAGCCTCAGTTAAATTATTCAGCTTGATATAAACTGATCTGTTCCCATTAGACTCAAAGCTAAAACCAAGCCGTTGAAATCACTATCAAAACCATTAGTGCAACTGAAAACTTGATCTGTTTTTCTATGTTTATTTTTGCTTCAGATTTACAATTCTCAGTTCTTTCATTCTACAAGAAATACGAGTTTTAAATTCTACAAGCTTGAATCAAACCCAATCAAATGAAACAAATTTGGATTAATTTGAATTTTTGGCCTGAATTTGTGCTAATCCCTAATTAGCTATATGCAAATCCCCTATATATTCTAAAATCATCAAGTATTATTACAAAAAGCTCTTTTCATTTTCACTAATTTATTCTGTGGTTTGCTACTTTAAACCCATGCTAGCTAACTGTACCAAATAAGGAGTCCCATCACACATAAAACTACACTGACATATGGCAATTGTTGTTTGTGTGTTTATGCTGAAGAAAGTCTGCACACAATTACACATAACTAACACACTTCAACAGAAGTAAAACCAAAATACCACAGCAAATGTGTGAACAACAAAATCTGTACAGAACAAACTGTAATTTCAGGGCAAATTCCCATATTGCAACCAGATATTAATCTTCAGACTGGAAAAATAACAGTCACCAGCTGCATAAACAATTTCAGTACAGCTTCCCACGTGTACTGTATATCCCAGCAACAATTTTATGCTATTCTACAATGACATGTTTTTGAGTAATAATTGATACAAAATTATACCAGTTATTTACATCTATTACTGGACAGCTCTGTTACATTATTTATCTAACACACTGGTTAAAAGCTTTTATTCTAAACTGCATGGCAGCCAAACACTTATTGGCACTTCCACTAAATATTTAAAAGTCGCTAATATACTTCTTAGCATACAGTTTGTAATGCAGACTATCGAAACTTGGTTGAGAACAACATCAGTGGTAGGGAAATTATTGGAAAAAATTCTGAGGGACAGAATTAGTCTCCACTTGGAGAGGCAAGGATTAATCAAGGATAGTCAGCATGGCTTTGTCAGGGGGAGATCATGTCTAACCAATTTGATTGAATTTTTCAAGGGGGTGACTAGGTGTGTGGATGAGGGTAGTGCAGTTGATGTAGTCTACATGGACTTCAGTAAGGCTTTTGACAAAGTCCCGCATGGGAGACTGGTCAAGAAGGTAAGAGCCCATGGGATCCAGGGCAATTTGGCACATTGGATCCAAAATTGGCTTAGTGGCAGGAGGCAGAGGGTGATGGTCGAAGGTTGTTTTTGTGACTGAAAGCCTGTGTCCAGTGGTGTACCACAGGGATCGGTGCTGGGTCCTTTGCTGTTTGTAGTGTACATTAATGATTTAGATATGAATGTAGGAGGTATGATCAGTAAGTTCGCAGATGACACAAAAATTGGTCGAGTGGTAAATAGCGAGGAGGGAAGCCTCAGGCTAAAGGATGATATAGGTGGGTTGGTTAGATGGGCAGAACAGTGGCAAATAGAATTTAACCCTGAAAAGTGTGAGGTGATGCATTTTGGGAGGACTAACAAGGCAAGGGAATACACAATGAATGGTAGGACCCTAGGAAGGACAGAGGATCAGAGGGACCTTGGTGTGCATGTACATAGATCCCTGAAGGCAGCAGGACAGGTAGATAAGGTATGGGATACTTGCCTTCATTAGCCGAGGCATAGAATATAAGAGCAGGGAGGTTATGATGGAGCTGTACAAAACGTTAGTCAGGCCACAGCTGGAATACTGTGTGCAGTTCTGGTTGCCACACTATAGGAAGGATGTGATTGCATTGGAGAGGGTGCAGAGGAGATTCACCAGGATGTTACCTGGGCTGGAGCGCATCAGCTATGAAGAGAGACTGGACAGGCTGGGGTTGTTTTCCTTAGAGCAGAGAAGGCTGATTGAGATATACAAAATTATGAGGGGCATAGATAGGGTAGATAGAAAGGAACTTTCCCCCGTAGTAGAGGGGTCAATAACCAGGGGGCATAGTTTCAGGGTAAGGGGCAGGAGGTTTAGAAGGGATTTGAGGAAAAACTTTTTCACCCAGAGGGTGGTTGGAATCTGGAACTCACTGCCTGAAAGGGTGGTAGAGGCAGGAACCCTCACAACATTCAAGAAGCATTTAGATGAGCACTTGAAACGCCATAGCATACAAGGCTACGGACCAAGTGCTGGAAAATGGGAATAGAATAGACAGGGCTTGATGGCCGGCGTGGACACGATGGGCCGAAGGGCCTCTTTCTGTGCTGTATAACTCTATGACTCTATGACTATGACTCTAACAGTCAAAGCTGATTGTGGGTATCCATTTGAGAGGCTCTAACAAATGTCAGGGGATACCCCATCAGTCGGGCCCTTCAGTGGTTGGACAGTGACCGTCCATTCTCTGTTACTGTCTGAGCCAGTTGGTGAGTTTGGGAAGTGGCAGAGAAAGCTATGAAAACAAGGTTGTTACTCAAACAGAACCAGAAAGTGTAATTCAGTAGCGATGATGGACTCTGCCTGAACTGTACCTGGGAATTCCGGTTAGCTGGCCAGTTAACCTTCAGTCTTGCCTATCCACAATTTGCCACTGTAGTACAAACCACAGTCCATCACGGGCTGAATAGGAAGGGAAGTTCAAGGGGGGAAAGTTTTCGTTCCACATAGTTCCCTATTTTATAGAAGAAAATAGTAATCTAAGGAGAATTTTGCCTGACCTTTTTTAAAAAAGTGTCATTTCTTTTTTAACCAGCATGGAGATCCTGGAGTCAGGTCTCCCTCTCCAATAGGCCATTATGGTGATGTCATTAATGGGAAGTATCCCTCCGCACCCCGGAGAAGCTCTTATAGGAAACAAGGGCAGCGCAACCGAGAGCCATACCAGAGTTGTGGGGCCTTGGAAAGCCTTGCCTTGGGCTGGGAAATCTATATCTGAGGCCTATAGTTTCCTGGAGCTCGTCAGCTTTGAATCAGCTCCAAGGCTGGTCTGAGTTTGCAGCTCTAGTGTGGAGTGGCACAGGGATGTTTCCTATTAGCGATGCTCCATAGCAGCACCACAGGGAGGGAGACCTGATTCAAAGATCTCCGTGCAGGTAAGAAAATTCAAGCTTTTAAAAAAAAATCAAAATTCTCCTGAGGCTAATAGCTTCTACAAAACAGGAAATATCGCAAAAACAATTACTTCCCTTAGAGTTTCCTTTTCCTCTAAGTATTTGTGTATGTCAACGTAAATTTGATAAATGTAGGAGAAATAGGAGTGAATCCATCAGGATAGGATAGGTCCTTTTTCTTTGAAATTTGGAAATTCCTGAAAAGTCAGGAGTAATTTGAAACATAGAATATTCAGAGCATGCTGCGTAATAAACAAATAAATGGCAAAGGAACTTCTTTGCCTTCTTTGTTATCGAAAACAATAACTTGCATTTATATAACACCTTTAATATAGACAATCGGCCCAAGCCGCTTCACAGAAGTGTAACACTGAGCCACAGAAGGAGTCAATGGAAAAGAAAATCAGACTGGGTGTAAAACAGGCTACCAATTTGCTTTTGCCTGTTTTGAGCTAAAATTTCACCCTCTGCATCTCTAACAACACAGCACTCCCCCAGTACTGCAATGAAGTCTCAGCCTAGATTATGTGCCTAAGTTCTACGAGTGGGGTTTGAACCCACAATCTTCTGACTTAGAGGCAAGGCTATCACTGCGCCAAGCTGACACTTATTAGAATGAGTCAAAAGATGTCAGTTTAGTTCAGAGTGAGGTTTAGCAGGTATAGCAACCAGTTAATTCAGCAATAGTTAAGAAGAAACAGAGGAGATGCTTGACAAAAAACCTATTGCCGAAGGATAACCCAGATGCCGTTCAGATCAAAAGGAGAAAGAAACCAGACTTTAACTCGATAGTGCAACCATTTCTGGAGCAAAGAGGTCCTAAGCCTGTTTACTAATATCATAGACTTGTAAAGGGAGCAAACAATTATTATTGGCTATGCTGCTATACAAACTACAAAAGACTACGGGGGAGAAATTCATTATAGCCTCGTGAGGGGCACTAAAACTTCGAAAGCCGAAAGATTAGCGGCAGGCGCTAATGATGATAGGCTCCTGCGAAATTCAGTTGTAGCGCTCCAGGGAGGAAGTGGAGCGCTAAATCAAGCGCTAACCACTTCCCTTGGAGCGCTAAAGTCGGCAAGAGAGGCAGTAGCGGTGCAGCGCTGCCCAATGTCGAGGGCAGCGCGGCCGGGAACAGAGGCTCCTTCCCTCCCTAAAGGGAAGGGCCATCGCTGCAGGCTCTGCATTGAAATGAGGTCTCTCGTCGCCGACGGCAGCCATGATCCGACACGCTCAGCCCCAAGCAGTCTAGCAGAGTGCAGGGCTGATCGATCGCAGCCAAAGAAAATTCTGAAAACTGGATGTAAAGCATTAAGAAGATTTTGTTTTTTCACGCAACCATCATCACCTTTAAATACCGCTCCCCAAGCGGCCGGCCGCCCTGACAACACCTCCTGCAGCTGTCGGTGTTGTCGCCCGGCGATGCTGCAGGGGGCGGAACCGAATTTCGGGTCCGAGGCGCTACCGGGGTGATGCGCAGGAGATCGTGGCGCTAGGGGGTTACCACCGCCGCAAACCTCGACGGGAATTTCGCGGGCATCGGTACTCTCGCCGCGCCCGGTCGCAAAGCTGGTAGTGCCCCGTTATCGCCCCCCGGAGGCACTAACAGGAGGCGCAAAGGAGGCGAATTTCTCGCCTTACATATAGGGGGAATTGTAGGACTACTCAATGTTCACAGGAAGCCTTTCCCAGGCACTGAGCACAATTTTCCAATCATTTAGTTGGAAATTTATGCCCAGTATACATCCACATTTCTGATTCTCAGTGCTGGTGAGTGAGACTTCCTGCCAGGAACATGGCTTAATACAATTGGCCCTCTGGTGTCATTCTCAAAACTGTAATGCTCAGCTGAACCCAGCTAAGGCTGAAACTATAATGCTGAACTGAGTATATCATTCAAATTGAACCCAGCTACTTTGTAATTCTGAATCCAAGTTATTATGATCGCTCCAATAACCATGTTACCTCTCCATATGGAAGGTTAGGAAAATAGTGCTGGAAATACAATTTTGTGTTGCTGTTCATTTCTAAATCTCTGTTAAGCCAAGAGTTAAATGCTTTTCAATCACTGTTGCATTTTATTCAGGTTGTTGGCAGGATATTTTCTTAATTAATATTGTTCGGGGTGGTTAATGTAGGACAACTAGATGTGAGCTGAATATGTTATTGTATATTAATCATAGGAACATAAACCCTAGACATGCAAAGGTGGATTCTGATATTCCACTTACTTGCCCAGCACCCTTTTGAACACTTGCAGTGAATCTACACTCAGCCCTCGTGATTTCTCCCCCCGCACCCCCTGCAATGAGTTTGCTTATCTGTGAGCTAATCTGTTGGGGAGACGTGGAGAGTGGAGATGACATACTTTCCCCTGGGGAGAGTGGGAAGATCAGCGGATGGGCCAGCCTAGGTCACTCTTGCGGAATAGAGAGCCAGTTACAGTAATGGCCCAGAAGCAGGTTGTGAGGCCACCCCATTTGGGAAATGGTACACACCCAACATAGATACAAAATCTCAATTCTACAGGTCAGAATTTATCTTCAGATGGACAATTTTCCATGTTCAGTTTTTACACTAGTTTTGCAGTTGCACTAAAAGTTCCCACGTATTTCACTCCGGTGCCAATCAGTTGTTGGCAGCTAAAAAGGAGTGACTTAGGTAGATGATTTTTTTTTATGTTATACAAATGAGTTTCCTCTCAGTCCAGTCAGTGTGTGCACATGAGGGAGTGGAGTTGCGGCCTGCCAAGTTCCCCAGCACTATAAAGAGCCCATTTTTATTGGACTCACTTCAGGTGGTTGGAATACAAATCCTGCATTAATCTTAATCCTAGCAACAGTGATAAAGATAGCATTTTTAAAAATAGCTTTTGTGATGCTATTAGTATTAGCATTGGACTACCCTACGTTTAAAAGCGCATTCTCTCTGCTTTGTACAAATGCAATTGTGTTCCACCAGCACCAAACGGAAATTTTGGCACTATGGCTAGAGTATTGTTTAACATTGGAACGAAAATATAAAATTGAATTCAAAGACTGTTCAGAGGATACAAGCATTGTACTGTGCAAGCACGCACTATTATATAAAGCAGAGCAAATCTACACAATCTGTGAAATAGAATGGTACCTTTACTTATGGTCTTCGATCTAACACTATTTTACATTTTAATAGCGCAATTTTGTTTAATAATCCGTACAGCATCTGGTAGGATCTGTCGACAGATATTAACACATTAAAGAAAAATATTCAGAACCTGGGAGCAGTCAGAGAAAGCAACTGTTCCATTATGCGGTTAGATTAATGAGGCTGGCATTCTTCTTAGATAATGTATTGCCTTTAATGTTACAAATTGCAACATTTCTTCTGTAAGTTGTCATAATAATGTATTCCTTATGTACTGCTTATCCCATGGACCTTTGCAAATTAAGGTCAGTTGCTGGAGATATGTTTAATATTGAACTATACCTTTAGGTAAATCACTAACAGGACAGCAAATTCAACATTTCATTTTTAAGACACTAAAACAAATATACAGTTTTCTGGAGGGAAATGTACATTTTCTAAATGGGCTTTGCATGTGAACCCAAATGGGTTGAATGAGTTTTCATTCTTACATTGAAGAATCAGTTTGGATTTTTATATCACCAAAAAATAATTTTCAAATGTACCACTTCATTTTCTTATGGTTAATCTAGTTGGCGGTCAGCCAGGTCACAGACATTATAATCATCTTGTGTACAAATACCAGCAATATGTCTGTACTAAACTAAGTTAAAGCATCAGGTTTTCATTTAAATCGCGTCTCATTTAATAAATATAAGAAATGCCATCACTAGTAATTTAAGGGTCAATGAAAAAGGAAACAATCCAGAGCATCAAAACAGAGGGTAAAGATGTTTAATAAGTAGCAAGAAGGTATCTAAAACAAACCGCGAGTCCTGTTCTTTTTTTTATTTGCAACAGTTTGTTCCCCAGTTTCCACAGAGGACAATTTTAACCCTACTCGCTCAGCAGAAACCTGGTGGGTGGGCAGTTAAAATCGCCCTAGCTCTTTACATAGGATTACATAGGATGTATGGCACAGAAACAGGCATTCGGCCCAACCAGTCCATGCCGGCATTTATGCTCCACTCGAGCCTGCTCCCGTCTTTCCTCATCGAAATCTATCAGCACAACCCTCTATACCCTTCTCCCTCATATGCTTGTCTAGCCTCCCCTTAAATGCATCCATACTATTCACTTCAACCACTCCCTGTGGTAGCGAGTTCCACATTCTCACCACTCTGGCTAAAGAAGTTTCTTCTGAATTCCCTATTTGATTTCTTGGTGACTATCTTATATTGATGGCCTCCAGTTATGCTCTTCCCCACAAGTGGAAACATTCTCTCTGTATCCACTCTATCAAAACCTCTCATAATTTTAAAGACCTCTATTAGGTCACCCCTCAGCCTTCTTTTTTCCAAGAGAAAAGAGACCCAGCCTGTTCATCCTTTCCTGATATGTATACCCTTGCATTTCTCGTATCATCCCAGTAAATCGTCTCTGCACCCTCTCCAGTGCCTCTATATCCTTTTTATAATATGGCGACCAGAACTGCCCGCAGTACTCTAAGTGTGGTCTAACCAAGGTTCGATACAGGTTTAGCATAACTTCCCTACTTTTCAATTCTATCCCTCTAGAAATAACCCTAGTGCTTGGTTTGCTTTTTTTATGGCCTTGCTAACCTGTGGCACAACTTTTAGTGATTTGTGTATTTGTACCTTTGTTCCTCTACCCCACCTAGACTCGCACCCTCCAAGTAATAAGTGACCTCCCTATTCTTCCTACCAAAATGTAATACCTCACATTTATCTGTGTTGATCTACATTTGCCAATTATATGCCCATTCTGCAAGTTTATTAATGACCTCCTGTAATCTGTTGCAGTTCTCCTCAGTATTGACTATCCCCCCGTCCCCCAATTTGGAGTCATCCGCAAATTTAGAAATTGTGTTTTTGATTCCAAAGTCTAAATCGTTAATATAAATGGTGAACAACAGTGGTCCCAGCACTGATCCTTGTGGAACACCACTACCCACCTTCTGCCACTCTGAATAGCATGTTGCGGCCCGATGACATCAATGAGACCCGGCTAATTTTAACTCAGGCCTGAGCAGGGAATCCACCTGGAGTTGGTGACTGCCAGCATTAAAACAATGTCAAGCAGAAAATTCATAGCAACAAGATATTGGTCTAATATATAGGTATTCGTAATTACTTTTGTCCATTTCAAGCCCTTATTTACAGCAGAATATGTAGCTTACTGTTTAACACACATTTCTATGTTGTCCTACATTTGCTGCTGGCCTATGACAACAGTTCACAAATTACAAAGAGTTAAACAGTGCAGGCTAGATTTGAGTTTGAATTGTTGCTAAATAAGGTACACACCATAGTCCCCACTCGTTAGCACTATGCCTGGTATTCTCTTGTTAGCTGTGACATTGTCAATGGTGTTGCCCGTATTCATTTATTGATATTTAAGGTGTGCACTGCTATGGCCCCATTGGTGCTCAAAGTACTACTTGAAGAGGACATAAAAAATGACCAAAGCTGATGGGGTGTCCTCTGTCCGCTGGCTGTAAGACTCTCGAGTGAAATGAGTTGGGGCAGTCTCAATACAGTTTCTGAGACCACAGTACAAAACAGCCTGCAATGTGCCATTAAATTGGCACTCCCACTCAGAGATGTCACAGGATAGCTGGTGTGGGAAATGGAAAAGTGCAAGATGAGGTAGAAGATGAGGCACATCATTAGAAAAGAGCAGAGGGAGCCTGGCTCTGCATCTAACTATGCTATACATAAGCTGGGAGTACAGGAACCTGACATTGGGTGCACAGAATGGGAAAGTATTCCATTTCCCACCACTAGCATTCCTGAGCTTCATTACTATGTTGCAATGATCCTACAAAAAAATTAGTTTCAATAGTCTTAATCCACTTTCCGGTAGATGCAGGCCCCATAGCACAGAATTGCTCCATACAAATTGTCACTAAATCACCAATTTCATTTAGGTAGACCAGAAATACAGCTGGTGTGGGAAATCTAAAAAAGTACATTGGTGCAGAAAGAATGTTCTTCCGAGTCTGGGATTAAGGTGCACTGTGGGAGTAGAGAAGAGGGAGCTTCAATATGCATTTGGCCTGAACATGTCTGATGGTGATACTGGATCCCAAAAGTGAAAAATTATAACTAATTCCCACTTGGGGGAAGCCAAGAAATTCTCAAATAAAATCGACACAGTGGAAACTATTGAACATATAAATTATGTGCAAAGCAATTTTGGGGCACAGATATAGTACAGGTATCAGTTTGAAACTGGTACCTGTTTACAGTGACATTGGGACAGTAGACCCCATGTCACCATCTGGAAGCTGGAGCACTCATGGTGGGAAGCTCTGCTCACCAGCATCCTGCTTTTGGGGGCATGTTTTCTGGTAACGAAGAATCACCATTTTCAGCTTTGGAAATATTCAAGTTGTTCAATTTCTGTTGTGCAACAATGATTTTCTGCCAGTTTTTAAAAGACGGATATTATAAAATAGAACTACAAGTTCACGGGATAACTGTTGATGAGGGAGGCCAGTCAGCATATCTTAGTTCAACCATCCAGCGAGATCCTTACACCCCCCACCGCCCCACCCCTCCCCACCTCCACAACTGGAACATCAAATTGTTTACTAAATGATTCCAGAGTTTTTGCATCCAATGCTCTGTCTGGAAGTATCTTCTACAGATTGAGCACTCTTTGTATAAGGAAGAATTTCCTGATATCAGTCCTAAAATTGCCGTTTACTAGTTTGAACATGTGTTTATTTCTGCAACTCCAGCAATTTAATTTAAAGTGATATTCCAAGTTATTTTTTTCTAACTGGCTACCTTGACTCAATGGTAGCATACTTGCCTCAAGTCAGAAGGTTGTGGGTTCAAGCTCCAACTCTAGAGGCTTCAGCACATAACCTAGGCTGCCACGTCAGTGCACTGTTGGAGGTGCTTCCTTCAAAGAGATGTTAAAGCAAAGCCCCGTCTACCCTCTTAAATAGATGTAAAAGATTCCATGGTACTATTCAAAGAAAAGCAGGAGAGTTCTCCTGATGTTGTGGCCAATTCCTTAATATCACTAAAAAAAATATTCTCTGATCATTTATTTCATTGTTGTCTGTGGTACTTTGCTGTGTGCAAAATTGGCTGCTGCGTTTTCTATATTTCAAAAGTGACTACACTTCAAAAGTACTTATTGGCTGTGAAGCACTTTGAGATGAAAAGCAATATATAAATGCTAGTTCTTTCTTTATACCCTTAACAATACTATCTCTATACTCAGACACTTCCTTTCTAGGCTAAAAAGCCCATTTCTAGGCTAAAAAGCCCATTTCTCGGCTAAAAAGCCCATTTCTCCAGCCTTTCCTCGTGACTAAGACCCCAGGCTCACGGCTCTTTGCACTGCCTTCAGTACTTGAAGGTCTCTCTTTTTTTCTTGGTGACCAGAACGGATGCACTATTCAAGGTGCAATCTGAGCAGAGCACTATAAAATTAGATTGCTACCTCTTCTGGCTTATATTCTACTGCTTTGGTTGCGTAGTTCCACATCCTATTAGCTGTTGATTACTGCTCCGCATTAGTTCAACTTGTTCAGCACCGAGTCTACTATGACTCTGAAGACTCTTTCAGTTTAATCCTTAGTTATTTCAACACCATCCAGGGAGAATGAATCTCATCTATTTTTCCTTCCTATGTCTGTAGCAATTTACTCAACAACAACAACAACTTGCATTTATATAGCGCCTTTAACGAAGTAAAACGTCCCAAGGCACTTCACAGGAGCGTTATAAAACAAAATTTGACACTGAGCCACGTAAGGAGATATCAGGACAGATGACCAAAAGCTTGGTCAATGAGGTAGGTTTTAAGCAGCGTCTTAAGGAGGAAAGAGAGGCAGAGAGGGTTAGGGAGGGAATTCCAGAGCTTAGCGCCTTGGCAGCTGAAGGCACGGCCACCAATGGTGGTGCAATTATAATCAGGGATGCGCAAGAATCCAGAATTAGAGGAGTGGAGATATCTTGGAGGGTTGTGGGGCTGGAGGAGATTACAGAGATAGGGAGGTGAGAGGCCATGGAGGGATTTGAAAACAAGGATGAGAATTTTAAAATCGAGGCGTTGCTTAACCAGAACCAATGTAGGTCAGTGAGCACAGGGGTGAACGGGACTTGGTGCGAGTTAGAATTTTGGGTAACCTCAAGTTTACGGAGGGTAGAATGTGGGAGGCCGGCCAGGAGTGCGTTAGAATAGTCAAGTCTAGAGGTAAAAAAAGGCATAGATGAGGGTTTCAGCAGCAAATGAGCTGAGGCAGGGGCGGAGTCGGGCGATGTTCCGGAGGTGGAAATAGGCAGTCTTAATTATGGCGCGGATATGTGATCGGAAACTCATTTCGGGGTCAAATATAACACCAAAGTTGCAAACAGTCTGGTTCAGCCTCAGACAGTTGCCAGGGAGAGGGATGGAGTCAGTGTCTAGGGAACAGAGTTTGCGGCGGGGACCGAAGACAATGGCTTCGGTCTTCCCAATATTTAGTTGGAGGAACTCTAGCCTGCATTAAACTTCATCTGCCATTGTTTGGCCCACTTACATATCATATCTTATCCAACTTATTTTGTATTTTCTCAGCTGGCTCTTCCAATTCCACGGCCCCTCCTAGTTTTGCTCCCATTTTGCATTGAAGTTTCTGTTATGTAAATTAGAAACAGTTGTGGTTGTAATCGCAACACTGGGCCTGGAGGCGCCTCACTTGGTATTCCCTCCCACTCTGGCATAACTCCTCTAAAAAGTACTTGTTGTTTATTACCCTTTCTGGGGTGTCAGCTAGTGGCTCAGTTGGTAGCACCCTCACCTCTGAGTCATTAGAAGGTTGTGGGTTCATAGTCCCACTCCAGGACTTGAGTGCAAAAATCTCAGCTGACACTCCAGTGCAGTGCTGAGGGAGTCTGCTCTCTCAGGTGGACATCAAAGATGCTATGGTGCTATTTCAAAGAAGAGCAGGGGAGTTATTCCTGGTGTCCTGGCCAATATTTATCCCTCAACCAACATCACTAAAGCAAATTATTTGGTCATTATCACTTTGCTGTTTGTGGGAGCTTGCTGTGCGCAGATTGGTTGCCACGTTACAACAGTGACTCCACTTCAAAAAGTACTTCATTGGCTGTAAAGCGCTTTGGGACGTCCGATGGTCATGAAAGGCGCTATAGAAATGCAAGTCTTTGTTTTCTTACCCATTCCCAGGACTGAATGTCCACACCTTTGAGTTTAATCAATAGCCTTTCACCTGCAATTTTATCAAAAGTTGTGTCCCACCATGTTATAGGGTTTCCCACAGTCCACTTGGGTTGTCGTCCTCAAGGCGGTTGACCAGACGGGATCTCCCCATTCTGAATCCATGCTGACTGCTGTTAACTAGGTTATTGTTGTACAAAATGATTCCCAAGTTTACTTCTGATAATCAATTGCATTATTTTACATGGAAGTAAGACCAATGCATCTGTAATTGCCTGTGTCTTGTTATTGCTTTCCAATCTACTGCTCCCTCATAATGATCGTCAGTGCATTACAAATCTCTTCCTCAGTATCCCTCAACTCTCTGGACGAAATAACCAATTAGAAATATGTAAAGAACCATGGGACATTGGTTAAGTCAATGTATTCTTAGAATTAAATATATATATATATATATGCACCTTAATATATAGTATTCTGGACCTTATTGTTACTGCTTTCCTCAGCTGGCATTGCCTCTGGTTGGTTGCTGAATACAGATCTCATTGTAATGGTACATAAGAACATAAAAAATAGGAGCAGGAGTCGGCCATACGGCCCCTCGACCCTGCTCCGCCATTCAATAAGATCATGGCTGATCATGATAACAGTGGAATAGAGCTACTGCCATTCTATCCTTCCCTTAACGGTCGCAACTGAAGAACGCCGAAAGGTTTCATCTCATCGTCAATTTGTATCGTTTAGTTCAGCCTGCAAGGGCCCTTTTCATTGATACAAGAACCAGAGATTCGGAATCTCCACTGATAACTTGCGTGACTGTCGCTATTTGTGGTACTGCCAACAGGAGGCGCAGTTACCACGCTGCAGACACGGACTGGACAGACTGTGCAATTGGCGACATTGTCCAGTCACGTTTCTGATTTTTTTAGTTTTTTTTTTAGCGGGTTGGTTAGACAAATTGCAGTTTGTAAAAGATGTGGGAGATATTTTATATTAAACTTTTAAACTCATCAAATCCCTTTGGAATGGTCAGAACTTCCAAGGATATACATTGACTGGGTTTGAATATTTGGTAGGATTCCAGGGATCCAAGCAGATTGTTTTATAACAAAAATGACGCACACATACAGCTGACTTCGACTTCATGGGAAATACGAAAAGAGCTTCAGAATAACCGGGCGAAATTATTCAGCGTCGGTCTCCAAACCATTTGCAACGACAACATCCAGGTGCGATGCCAAATGCAATTTATGTTATGAATATCAATTAATATTTCGCATTCGGGTTAATTCACTTTCTTTCCCTCTAAAAGCCAACACCATTTTTTTTGAGGGGGGGGGGGGGGAGAACAGGAAACTGTTAAAGGTCTCTTTAAATAAAGGTGTAATAAAAATGACTGTGTCTCTGGTGTTAAGAGAAATGATTATATCTACATCCTTTATAATGATTTGATCCTGTTTCCATTATAGAAAGTCTAACGCCCGCCCCAGTCTCCCATTCCCAGCAGGTCCCATGGGCTCGAAGGTTACAGGTAACTCCAGAATTGCCAACATTTTTTTTTAAAAGGAAAACATTCCCATTGGAAGACAAGTGGGATACATTTTGTTGTTGTTTCAAGTTGCATTTCAAGTACTGTTTGTCCGCGGGTTGGGGGGGGAAGCAGGCGACAAGCAGCTGTTTCACGGTGTATTTCTCTCATTCGGTCCAGTGCTGCCTTCACTTTCCATTGAATTTCACTGGCGAGTGAATTACACTCTCCCAAATCCAGGCACTCGTCATCCCGCCCATGCGCGGCGCTGATTGGCTGCTTGACGTCAATGGAATGCAAGCCCGGCTTCTCATTGGTCGGAACGGTGTCAATCAATCAAGCTTTGGCCCGCTAGCTCTCGAGTTGCTGGGAGTTAGTCACTGTCATATTTCTTCGGCGTTTCTCTCTCTCTCTCTAAAGCCTGACTTGCATCCAGCTTCAATTTTGAAATCCGGGTCAGAATGCTAATCAAAAAAAAGGGGAAAAAATATGCATTGTTATCTGTTGTTTAATTTGTGTGTTTCCCCAACAGGAACAGAACTCAGCAATTTATGCAAATACAATAGGCGTGCCATGTCCGTGACTCACAACCGGAACTGCACACAGAAGCCATATAAAAACTAATGGGAGAGTTAATACGCAGATAGCTCAAGCTTTGCAGACTGTGTGCACAGCCGAGGGAATAAAAGCAGAGAGAGGAAAAAAAAAAGGAAGAGTGAAAAAAAAACCTGGTCACGTCTGCATTTTTTTTTAAAAGTGAGCTTGCAAATTACAATGGCTGATGAAAATGCCAGTAATAAATGCAACAGTTTTAACGTGTTGAACTGGGAGCAAGTGCAGCGGCTGGACAGGATCCTAACGGAGACGATTCCGATCCACGGGCGAGGAAACTTCCCGACCCTGGAGGTGAAACCTCGGCAGATCGTGCAGGTGGTGCGGAGCCGCTTGGAGGAGAAGCGCATCCGTGTGCGGGATGTGAGGCTGAACGGTTCGGCGGCCAGCCACGTCCTGCACCAACATAGCGGTCTGGGCTACAAGGATCTGGACCTGATCTTCCGGGCTGACCTCAGCGGCGACAAGGAATTTCAGACGGTCAAGAACGTGGTGCTGGACTGCCTCTTGGATTTCTTACCGGAGGGGGTCAACAAGGAGAAGATCACCCCCTTGACCCTGAAGGAAGCCTATGTGCAGAAGATGGTCAAAGTTTGCAATGACTCCGACCGCTGGAGCCTCATCTCCTTGTCGAATAACAGCGGCAAGAACGTCGAGCTGAAATTCGTGGACTCGCTGAGGAGGCAGTTCGAGTTCAGCGTGGACGCTTTCCAGATCAACCTGGACTCCCTTTTGCTGTTTTACGAGTGCTCCGAGAACCCGATGTCCGAGCACTTCCACCCGACCATCCTGGGCGAGAGCGTCTACGGGGACTTCGAGGAAGCCTTGGAACATCTGCAGCACAAGGTGATCGCCACCAGGAACCCCGAGGAGATCCGGGGCGGGGGGCTGCTCAAGTACTGCAACCTGCTGGTCCGAGGATTCAGGGCGGCCTCCGAGAGCGAGATGAAAGCCCTGCAGAGGTACATGTGCTCCAGGTTCTTCATTGACTTCTCCGACATCGGCGAGCAGCAGAGGAAGCTGGAGTCCTACCTGCAGAACCACTTCATGGGGCTGGAGGACCGTAAGTACGACTACCTGATGACCCTGCAGAGAGTGGTGAATGAGAGCACCGTCTGCCTGATGGGTCACGAGAGGAGACAGACCTTGAACCTCATCACCATGCTGGCCCTCCGTGTCCTGGCCGAGCAGAATATCATCCCCAATGTGGCCAATGTGACCTGTTACTACCAGCCGGCTCCTTACGTGACCGACGCCAATTTCAACAACTATTACATTGCCCATGTGCAGCCCGTGTTTACCTGTCAACAGCATACCTACTCCACCTGGCTACCCTGCAATTGAGAGGAACAGCGGGTGAGAACGAGAGAGAGGGAGGGGGAGGAGGGGAGGGGGAGAGAAAAATATAAAAAAGAACTTGTGATCTGGATTGGTCATTAAATGGGGGTGGGAGAAACACACAAAAAATATAAAGTTTGACCCAGGCATGGTTTGTTTAGTGCAATGTTGATCTGCTCAAGTTTTGAGCTTATTTTATTAAAAGAAATAGCTCGCGTGTTTTCAATTGAGCCAGGTCGAATGATTTACTTTATATATTAAAAAAAACGGATTCAACCCCGAGCCAAGAGGTGGACATGGCATCTTTAAAATAAAAAAAACCTTTTTGTTTGGCTTTGGTTTCCCCCCCTCCTCCTCCTCCTCCCCCCCCCCCCCCTCCCATTCTGGGGGTTAGCCGAAAATGACAACATGGGAATTCAGCACCCGTAGCCGCTTGAGGTGAGGACTGACCAGTCTCTTCTCTTTTAGACGCCTGATTTGCGTGGGGGGAGGGAGGGAGGGAACCGCTCCGATTTTCCCTTCTTGCCTGTTCTCCGACCTGTCTGATGAGAAGTCCATGTAGCAAAGAAGCTAAGCGCAGTCATGTATTGCCTTCTGCAAACTGGGGTGGGGGAACGGTTGCATTTGGGGCTTGCGAACGCCATGTATGGGATGATATACCAAGTGAAACTGCTTTTCACCGCAGTTGCTTGCTTTTTTTAAAAGAGTGCTTTCGAAAAAATCTAATGGTTTGCTCCAGACAGCCGAATGCAAGATTGTTAACAGATGACGACAGAAGTCGCTATTGTGCTATCCATGGCTCCCGGTTAGAGATAACGTGCACTTCACTTTTTTTGAACGTGTGCAGAACGCTGTGGCTAATATAATGTTCAAGGACCAAAGATTTTTTCGTTTTTTATATAAATATATATATCTATCTCAACAAAAAAAACCCCAAGGACGAGAACAGATGTGGCTAATTTATATTTGTCTACATGAACATGAATCAAAAGTGCCTATTGCCTATACAAATGGGAATGGAGATACTGTATTCAAATCTTGTGGCTTAATCCACATTTTTCTTTATCAGGGACAAAAAAAAAACGTGTTCTTGCACGAATTACTAAATTCCCTATTTTCTTGGAAAATACTTGTATTAAAAAAAAAAGTTGCTGTTTATGTGATAGTTTAAAAGTATGTATTGTCTTGGACGGTGTAGCACTTAGGCAAGTGTTTAAACAAAGTACTTTATATTTTCCAGTTTGTAATAAGAGGTTCCTTGGCACTTGTTTTTTCCTCACTCAGAGAAAAGGTACGATATACTGTGTGCTGCAGTTGCATTTGAGTTTGTGAACTTAAAAGTACAGACGGATGTCTGGGAATAAATGGAAGAGAGAACTGTGAAATTTTATAGTTTGCGTATAACACCAAATTAATTGGGAGTAGATAACTTAGCAAAGTAATCCAGTGGAATCCTGTTTGAAGCGAGAGGTTGGGACAGATCAGAGTTGCTCATAAGCAGGCTTGCGTATGGCCAGCTCAGCTGTCCCAGTGCTTTGTTCAGAGTAATACCTGTTTGGATGTGGTTGATTTGGTATGCTGTTGCTATGTCAGGATCATATGCTTATTTTATTTGGCAATTGTTGGGAACAAACTTGTTTGACCACCAAAAAGGAAACCCTGACTATGGCTTCGAAGCTAATGAAAAGAAGTAATTGGCATCTGACTAATCTAGCCAGGGAACTACTTGCGCACAAGCCAGTGACTAAATTGGAAAGTGACAATGCATTCAAGATTCTCTGGTTGTGCATATTTGGAAAAACACTGTGGTGTAATGAGAGAAAAATCTTCTGTCAGCTGTTTGACCCAAGGCAACAACAGCAGCTCTAAATTGCATTGACGTGTTAAGATATTTTAACTTTTTGACCAAAACATGTTATGCTCTAGATATTGCTATTCTCTTTCTTCTCCCCCCCCCCCCCCCCCCCACCCCCTGCAATTTTCTAATTTAGAAATGTGCTTAAAGATGCAGTTTTAAATTACAGTAAATTGTGAAATGAATTGTTTCCAAATGACTGACTGCTAGCAGGATGGTTGTGCCTAACCCCTTTTTTTTTAATCCTGTTTTAATACTCTAATCCTCAAATCTCAAAATCCTAATTTTTGCCTTTGTTCAAAGTTTGCTCTTTAGTGGTGTGCATTTCTACTAAGGTTTGTAACCACAGGATCCAGTAAACCCAGTTGAAGCTGTTTGAATATTGCGAGAGTTTGAGCTGGGAGAGAATAAAAGCTTAGCACTTTGAACTCTTACAATCAGGAACTGTGAGAAACCGTGGCCAATTTGCAATGGGGGAGGAGAAGTGCCAGGTTGATGAGGTTGTTCCATTTATATATTTTTTTTTTTTTTAAATTGCTTTCCTGAATACAGTCAGTTCTGAAAAATCTTGGTCTGTTACTTGGAAATGAATTTGCTATTGTGGAAGTGGGCTAAAAATGCACAACTGAAGAGACTTTACTGTACCAATATATTCTCAGAGTGGTTTATCAAGAGCTTGATTTGTTTACTGTTGCACATCACTTATACATTCTGCAGAGTCTGACAAACCTCTTGAAATGCAGCACACTATGTTTACTTGAGGGAGGTGGGGGGAAATACCTTCTCTGTCTCCATTGGATGGCCTGTATCTTGCTGTTTGTTCAGTGTACTGCTCCAGTGATTAATCATGCAAAGGAAGAATTTGTTTCCTCCAGTCCATACCAGTAGATGCAAATCAGAAGTAAGATGTACCTGTCAGAATTGCAATACTCCTGACTGCTGCTTGTGAGGCTTTGACTAGAAGCATGGAAAGACGGGCTGGGGAAATAGGATCAGCTGGTGATGTGGTATGTTCATATCTCAATTATTTGGAGTTTCCATAGAGGCCATTCTTCATCAGTGAGTCATCTTTTGTTAGGATCAACATTACTTCCATGGTAGGCTGTCGACATTAAATAGACTTTTTAAAAAAAAAAAAAAACCTGCAAAACTAGAACTTTGGAGAACTGTGTTTTTTCAAGCACAGGTTTTTTTTTTGGTGGGTGGGCAGAAAGAGAAGATTGTAGGAGATCTAAACGGATTCTAAAATGTATCACTGCCACACTACCAAAGTGGTAAAGAATGAGTAAACTGCAGTGTTGTGGCTAATATTGAGAAGTTGCCAGAGTTTGTTGAAACTGTTAAGTGGAAATTGATACTGGAGGCCGGGAATGACAGAAGCCTCCATGTGTGCTTTTCTTTTTTGGGGGGTGGGGGAGGAATTCTGGTTAATAGCACATGTAGCAACACACTAGTAACACATGTAGCAACACACTAGTAACACATGTAGCAACACAAGGGGCTGAACTGTCAACATTTTTTCTGTAATGGTGAACAGGATTTCAGCTGGACGTGGCACTTTACCAGTGTAGTGTGGGAGATTTATTATTTTTGTTAAACGTAAGTGACAATCCAAGCACTGGTAGTTGAAGTGTGCTTTTATAAAAATAAAAATCTCAATAGTGGATAAATCTCTCTGCCGCCTGTCTTTACTTCCTGAATTGGATTGGCTATAGTTCAAAAGAATAAATCCCTTTTTAGTTTATACTAAACACTGTCCTCTACAGTATACAAGAGATGCATTGAATTATTTAGAAATGCACATACTTGTGCTTTTCCCCCCACCCCTTTCCAGTTGCTTTTACCACTAGTGGGAGGGGAGAACTGTTATTCCAACTTGAAATGAAATGTACCAGCTGAAATTCTGAGGTAAAGGGTGCTACAGCTTGCAGTTTTTAAGAAGCTAAACAAACTGTAATCGTTTTGTGATTTATGCTTTTGTTGCATTGGAATGTTCTGTAATCTCTTCCCCCCCCCCCCCCACCCCCCCAAAGGGAAAAAAAAATTCTATTTATCGCAAGGGCTTGTGGGCAAAATGAACAGTTTGACCGCCCTCAAGACTTCACAACATCTTGGTTAGCTCGCTACGAACCTTGGAATATGAAGGAGGCTCTGTGCATTTACTTTTCTCTTCAACTGCCACACATATATTTGGCTTCTGAGAGGCTTCCTGTTGCAGCAAACTGTGACTTGGATATGTCTGCTGGACCTTCGGTGACTGGAGGCTCTGTCAAAGAGGAAATAGAGGAGCTGATGGAACCTAGACTTTGAAGACTTCAGCATCTGTGTCAGTCACAAAGGGAACAGATTGTGAATTTTGTTTACACAATCCAATATTTGGATTTTTTTGTTTTTTTTTGGTAAATAAAAGGAAGTTATTTTTTTCTATTGCCGAGTG
The DNA here is from genome assembly GCA_030390025.1 of Squalus acanthias. Taxonomy (NCBI): domain Eukaryota; kingdom Metazoa; phylum Chordata; class Chondrichthyes; order Squaliformes; family Squalidae; genus Squalus; species Squalus acanthias. The sequence continues at coordinate 106,024,812 of CM059433.1, forward strand.
TCTGGTGTCTTTAATCTGTGTTTAAAAATAAAAGAGCTAACAGTTACATTCTAATCTGTCTAAGCATTGCTTTCAGTGCTAAAAGCTAAACGCAGCACTTTCAGAGAAGCTGAGTATTCAGGTTCGGACTGCAACTCAATAAATAGGCAAAATCCAGCCCTGCCAGCCAAGTGGAGCTGGTTCAAGCAGCTCAGAATAAATGAGAATTGCTGCCAGAAATTCTTGGCTCGTGTAGCACTTTGGGTTTTAGGGAGGGGTGACAGGGAACGAATGAGGATAAATAGGCTTGTGTACAGAGAAGACGGAAGATAGTTATGGCAACCAGCTTTTTTTTTGGGGGTGGGGAAGGTGGATGTCGTTCTCACCTTGAAACATAAAATAAACTAAATTTTAAACCATCTGCACTACAACTTTTTAAAAACACAAATTTTATTGAATCCGATTTCCTCGTTGGATACTTTCAGGAAACTAATATTTTGTAAGTTTTCAAGGGCAGTTTTGGCATTTGTAAGGACTTGTGGTCAGCTGTTGTATTTTAGCTTATTTTTGTTTCTTTTAGTGTGGCCAGCATTTACTAGTTTATAATTTTTTTACATTGTATTTAAAAAAAAAAGCATGCTTAACAGGTGCACCCAGCATAAGAGTTTTATAGCACAAGTGATTTGATGAACCTTTTGCAAATGGCTGACAAATTGTGATTTCACATTAATATTGTTGCAGTTTAAAGCCACTTGGTGGCTTCAGTGTTGTAATTAAAAATTAGTACACTTTATATAAAAAAAAAAGTAGTGTTCAGGCATTTACAGTGCCAGTGTGGTTGAACCCATTTCTATCCACTGGTGAAGATCATCGACACAACTCATGAGCCATGGCCCCAGTCAAGCATAAGTGGGTGCTTCATGCTTGCATATTTCTGAGAGGTTAATGGGAATATTGCATTGTAGCAATGTAACAGACCTAATGCTACATTGTAATGGGATATTAATTTTGCATGATTATGGGATAGGCTGTGTGGGTGAGGGACTGCACGCGTTGAATGCCTTCTCAGTCCGGACTAAAACTGATGCTGCTTTAAGTTGTCTCCGTCGGTGATTTTAAGATTATGGTAACTAAGAAAATGTAATCCTTTGAAATAACTTGACCATTTGCTTTTGATTTTTTTCCTCTATACACAGCTGCTTATTGTGTAGACTAAGCTAAAATTAAGTAAATATTTCTCCAGAAATGCTAGTCATTAAAAGTTCATGCTTAAACAACCATGAGCTTTTCTTTGTGCCATTGTCTCTATTTAGAGAAGGAGTCAAATTTAATACAATATATAAATGCACTGGTCTCTTTCATGTAACATAACTAAGTATTTGCAAGGAAACAACTTGCATTTCTGTGTTAGTTGCATACTGAAAGACATCTGAAAGCAGTTTACAGGATGATAGAAGAATCTGGACCAATAAAGTCAAAATAGGAAACAAAAAGTTAGGGACGACCCTGTCAACAAGAAGGGCTTTTTAGGAAGCTTTTGAAAGTGGAGAGGGAGATAGCAAGGCAGAGGAATTTGGGGAGAGAGTTCTAGAAGGTAGGGGCGTAATGGCTGAAAGAGAAACCAGTGATGGCAGAGTGGAAGGAATGGGGAATAAGGAATCATCTGGTTTCTGAGCAACGGAAGGTGTATGCGTGGAACAGATTGCCGAGGTGGGATGGGGTGTGTCAATGCAAGAATTAAGATCTTGTCAGTTTGCTGGGGCATGGGGAGCTAGTGGAAGGGGCCAATGACAGTACGGTATCTTGTGGGTGAAAATGCAAACTGGCATTTTGAATCAGTTGTAGTTTGTGGAGAGTTGAGGCGGGGAGACTGGCAAGCAGGACTTTAGGGGTTCAATAGTGGTGACGTAAATCCTTCAGGTACCCATGGAAGTTGGTGAAAATATACCTTCAGCATCTTCAGGCGTGGTCAAGCTTTCAGTTAGAGAACAGGAATTTCCTGAACACCCACCTGACACTTCACCTTAAGTTCTCTCTTAGGAAAGCGTGAAGAACTGTACCAGTGTCACCTGTTTTTTTTTAACTACTGAATGAACTTAAAAAAAGACTTTAAACAGTGCTTTGGCACTTAAGGTGGAGATTATTGAAGGACCTTGCTGCATTTGGTTTTAAACTGTGACTGCACTCTGTCCTCGAACTGATTTACACCAGGGTAACCAATATTAAGCGTATATATGTTTTAACCTTACTGAATTTGACGTGATACTTTTTTTTTAAAAAAAGCTACTACAATTTGAGGCATAACCTTCCCTTTTTAAAAATAAAATCTGCTGTACAAGAAATAGTGTGATGTTTCTAGGGACTGATTTAAAGGTGCTCAGTTATCTTAAAACATTCTGGGTTTACTACCCAGTAAATTCCTGTTTACAAAAGCATCTGGTTTAGATTGCAAACATGTCACTGAGAATGAGAGCACACGGCAGTGTTTACAATAAAGATTCTTCAGAGAATTTTAAAAGTTAGTTATATATTCCTATAAAACCTTTTGGAGGAAGAATGCATATTTGAAACACTGGAAGTAATGCTGTAATAATAAAATAATCACGGAGGACTCATTTCTGTCAACATCGTTGACTGGCGGCGGGCTGATGTTACGTAAGTGGGCAAACTGTTCCCCTAATCACACCTTCTTGTCATTCCTGTGGGAGAACGTAAGCCTAATATAGACTGTAATTCTCAAACCTACACAATGCGCCCTTTTCATCCTGAAACCTTGTTATAAAGTGCAGTGTATTTTATTAAATTTTAATGGGGAGCTAAAAGCCAGTGGTGTTGTCCTTTCATAACATTGTTCACTATTCTTTCATTTTACGAGTGTGAATGTTTTCTCAGCTGTTTCTTATTCCTCTAATCAGAGTAGTCTGCTCCTTTATTCGGATCACATGAGGTGCTGGGACATTGATTTTTCTTGCTAAGCATATTGGGGAAATAGATGTTAGTACAGGCTCAATTCCTGCTTAAGCCCCACTCCCTTTGCTCTCATCATTCCAAGTTACAAAGGAGGCCAGACTTTGTGGAGAAACAGCAAGTCCTCAGTTACATTTATCCATAATTCTCAGGAATAAAAAGGTCAAAGTAATCCACATGGGTTTAGAAAGTGATGAAAGGAATGAGAAGATATTAAGAAAATCTCAAATTAAAAATGGGGTTAGTTCATTTTTTTTGTACAGTTTAGGTGAATTTCTTAAGTTCAAACCATATATTTCAGTATGGCATTTAGGAGGACTAGTGCACAATAAGCATACTTTTGCAAGACTCCTCCCATGCACCAGGGTATAAGTTGTCCCCTTTTATATTAGAGAGAACTACCATGCAAATTGAATGCTTTCTGACTAAGTTTGTACATTCCAGATGTACTCTTCATTCTGGGCATTAAAATGGCTGATCCTTATTAATTAGGGACTCGTTGACAGTTTATAGTTTATAAGTTGATGTTGGCATCACTAATTATACGTTGATGTTGACATTAAATTTTGTGCAATAAACCACCTTAGATTTGGGGTCTGTGAAAGAAAATGAAAATGAACTGCAAAAAGAAGTGCTCGCTAAGAGCAAAGCGAGTTAGGTTTAAAAGTCTGGGCACAAGTGGTCTTGTGTAACCACTAGATTTTAACATTTTAAGATCACTATATGCTCTGTTGTCAAAGCCAAGAACTATAAGGACATTAAAATACACAACAATTTTTAAAAATCGAACTCTTCAGGTAAAGTATTGGATAGTGCATAGACCACAGTAAAATACTTCTGTAAATAAAGTTTGCTTTAGGCTCATTCAGTGGGCAATGAATCTTGGTGAGGTGCTCCGATCAGAAAGGTCCCAGGTTTGATTCCTGTTAGCTGATCCTAATTGAGATGATAATTGACCTTGGTATTCCTGGACAAAAGAGAGGAGAATCCAGCCATAGTTCCCTCTCTCGATCACTGTCTAGTGACTGCTGTTGGAAAAGGTAGGGGTATTGGGTAAGGACAGGGTTAGAGCTCAGCTGAGATGGATGTCCCATCATGATCAATTAGCCTTCAAAGTACTAACATAAAAATGACCATTTGGACATCTTCAGAAAAGGACGGATAATAAGAGAAGATTAGAGGGGAAAACCCACTTTTTTAATAATGCATATGAAAATTGTTTGAAAGTGGTTTTGATTCCAAATGCTAATCATTCATTTCTAAAACATTTAAGAGTAAATTATTTACCTGAAATTTTATGATTTAGAATTTGATTATTGCTCTAATAAAAGTAAATTTTCTGAGAGATGTGTTAACAACAACAACTTGCATTTATATAGTGCCTTTAACGTAGTAAAACTTAGTTTAAAGTAGTTAGACTTCAATGTAGGGGGCATGATTAAGAAGTTTGCAGATAATGCAAAAATTGGCTGTGTGGTTGATAATGAGGAAGAAAGCTGTAGACCGCAGGAAGATATCAACAGACTGGTCAGGTGGGCAGAAAAGTGGCATATGGAATTCAATCCGGAGAAGTGTGAGGTAATGCATTTGGGGAGGACTAACAAGGCAAGGGAATACACAAAAAATGGTAGGATACTGAGAAATGTAGAGGAACAGAGGGACCTTGGAGTGTATGTCCACAGATCCCTGAAGGTAGCAGGACGGGTAGATAAGGTGGTTAAGAAGGCATATGGGACACTTTCCTTTATTAGCCGAGGCATAGAATACGAGAGCAGGGAGGTTATGCTTGAACTGTAAAACCCTGGTTAGGCCACAGCTAGAGTACTGCATACAGTTCTGGTCACCACATTACAGGAAAGATGTGATTGCGTTAGAGAGGGTACAGGGGAGATTTATGAGGATGTTGCCAGAACTGGAGAATTTTAGCTATGAGGAAAGATTGGATAGGCTGGGGTTGTTTTCTTTGGAACAGAGGAGGCTGAGGGAAGACTTAATTGAGGTGTATAAAATTATGAGGGGCCTAGATAGAGTGGATAGGAAGGACCTATTTCTCTTAGCAGAGGGGTTAATAACCAGGGGGCATAGATTTAAAGTAATTGGTAGAAGGATTAGAGGGGAGTTGAGAACTTTCTTCACCCAGAGGGTGGTGGGGTCTGGAACGCACTGCCTGAAAGGGTGGTAGAGGCAGAAGCCCTCAATGCATTTAAAAAGCACTTGGATGTGCACTCGAAGTGTTGTAACCTACAGGGCCACGGTCCAAGAGCTGGAAAGTGGGATTAGGCTGGATAGCTCTTTTTTTTGGCCAGCACATACACGATGGGCTGACTGGCCTCCTTCTGTGCCATAAATTTCTATGATTCTATGAAAACGCCCCAAGGCGCTTCACAGGAGCGTTATCAAACATTTGACACCGAGCCACATGAGATATTAGGACAGGTGAAAGAGGTAGGTTTTAAGGAGCGTCTTAAAGGAGGAGAGAGAGGCAGAGAGGTTTAGGGAGGGAATTCCAGAGCTTAGGACCGATGCAGCTGAAGGCGCAGTCGCCAATGGTGGAGCGATTAAAATAGGTGATGCGCAAGAGGCCAGAATTGGAGGAGTGCAAAGATCTGAGGGTCGAAGGGCTGGAAGAGGTGACAGAGATAGGGAGGGGCAAGGCCATGGAGGGATTTGAAAACAACAATAAGAATTTTAAAATCGAGGCGTTGCCGGACCGGGTGCCAATGTAGGTCAGCAAGCACAGGGGTGATGGGTGAACGGGACCTGGTGCGAGTTAAGATATGGGCAGCAGAGTTTTGGATGAGCTCAAGTTTATGGAGGGTAGTAGATGGGAGGCTGTCCAGCAGACCATTGGACTAGCCAAGTCTAGAGATAACAAAGGAATGGAGGAGTGTCGCAGCAGCAGATGAGCTGAGAATGGGTGGAGATGGGCAAGGTTACAGAGGTGAAAGTAGGCAGTTCTGGTGATGGAGAGGATTTGGGGTCGGAAGCTCAGCTCAGGGTCAGGGTTGCGAATGATCTGGTTCAACCTCGGAAAGCGGTCAGTGGGGGTGATGGAGTTGGTGGATAGGGAGTGGAGTTTGTGGTGGGGACTGAAGACAATGGCTTCGGTGTTCCCAATATTCTTTGCTCATTCAGTATTGGATGTCGGACAAGCAGCGTGACAAATCAAAGGCAGTGGAGGGGTCGAGCTGGGTATCATTAGCGTACATCTGCAACCTGACATTTTTAAATTATGTCGTGAGGGGGCAGCATCTAGATGAGAAATAGGAGGGAGGCGAAGGATAGATCCTTGAGGGACTATAAAGCACTAGATAAATGCAGGTCTTTTATTTCCAACAATTTGTTGCTTGAGATTCTGTAGTTGCGATAATTAGGTAAAACTATTTTCCATTACATGAACTTTTGTAACATCTTGAATACCTAAATTATATATTTATTAGAATTATACAGTTAAGCACCAATATGACTGAGAATCACATTTGAATTCCAAAACATTGGAATCATTCATTCTTGAACTCTGCCCCCAGCCTCAAAAAATGTAAAACGATACGGTAAACAAATGTAACTTTGAGCATTTATAAGTTTATTGTAATGTATACAAAAGCTTATTATAATATGAATACAGATAATCATAACTACTAATCCTAGTAGTTAAGCATATATTAATCATTACAGTTGATTTTTTTCTGAATTAATTTTGACTGACATTTGGCTTGCAATATTATGAACCTGTCCAGGGAATGATGTGTATTCCGATGGAGGACCTGCTTTATGCATTATTTGAAAGACAAACATTGCGCCTTCTGATAACATTGACCCAGCAGCCATTAACCAGAATTGAAAAGAAAAGTACCTCTTATGAGCAAGTTCACTGGAGGTGTGCTGAGAGAATCATTCCTCCAGTGATACGAATGGCTAGGATGAAAAGTACCAATAAACAAACCTAGCCTTGGTTTGAAGGTGTATAATTTTTGGATTCAGACTAATAGCCAATGAAGTCTGAAGCAGGACTGTACCGAATGCTTCCCCTTCATTACTTTCACGTCTATCACTGACTAAAATGTACTAGATCCAAAAATCACATCCACTAACCAGCGCATCTCAAGATAGCTGAAGTTGAGTATAGGTCCTGATGACCATCTTCTTCATCATCTAATATTTAAAGTAACCTGGTGACCAAATTGTAATTCCCTCTCTTGTAATGTTGCTCTCTAATAGAACTCAACAAAAGAGCCTTCGCTCTTCAGCTAAGACAATTTTGGGGTGAAATTCCTGCTGTTAGTAATGTTGGCAAAAATATTGGTATAAATGTGAATCCCTGTTTGGTAGTCACATCAACTTTTTTTTTACTAAAAGTTATCCACAGAACTAATTCCACCCCTTTTGTTGCCCAATTAGGGATAGCTCAATGCCCTGTGTGTTGTAATGTGTGCTCCAGTTTCCCGATTTAGACACTTAAGTGATATATTTTTGGGTCCTAGATGTAGAATCCTCTATGCCAACCACTCATCCTGATGTTGTTTGAGCGACCGACTGGTCAGATGTTGACAAATCCCTCAAACGCTCCTTCCTCCTCCCGCCCTGCACACATGCACATAATTGCTGCCTTCCCTCATTCTGCTCATGTACATACCTTAGATATTATAACTCACAGCTATTCTATCACTGAAAGAGATTGGCTTGCTTGGATCCGCTTAGCTTTATCGGTTTCCTTTTCTTTCCTAACTTAAGAAATCTAAGTTGTTGATATGCAGTGCACAGCTAGTTGTTTCTGGAAGTCACCAGTGGGGTTGATAATCTCCAGTAGGAGCCGATCCAGAGAAAGGCAATGACACCTCCAGCTTGAGTCTTTACTTTTTGTTGCATTAAATCTGAGAGTTCACTAACAGCTCAAAACTGAGCCTTTGTCGACCCCCAAATGTTCTCTTTCCTTCTTCCAGTCTCCAGTTACCTTTAGTAATTCTGGGCCAGCTGTGTACTTGCATATTAAAAGGTTGCTGGCTGTTTGTCAACAGTCACAATAGAAAAGACTCTGCTAACATAAGGATATGTAATTTCTTATAAACAAAAGTAAGGCTTTGCGCATTGATATGAAAAACAAACTTATTCTGTGATCAAAGTAAATAGTAACTGTACCATAGTCAAGGCCACTGTTTAACAATGACTGGACGGGCTAGATGTTTGAATCAGTGTCTGCATTAACCCACTTAAAATAAATGGATTAAAATAATGCCGATTGAAAAACTTGGGCTAATAAGTGATGCTCCACTTCTATTATCCGGGGTATGGGATTTTTATCCATGTCCGAGGAAGACATTCCACAGTTACACCCATTTATAATTAGAGCCAGTGTTTTACAATGACTGAATAGGTCAAATTCTGTTTTTATTATATGGGATTACGGGACTTTCCGTGAATTTTGCCAGTGTTTTGGGGGGAATTGGATTCTGCAAATCCATCCATCTTTCTGTGAAAACCGCAAATCAGCGGCCCTGGCCACAGATGGAACTGTGTTTTCTAATGGCAGAACAATAAGTTAACAGACGCTTCTGCAATGAAACCGCTGATGTTGCCAGCCTCTCTGAGAGAAAGCCACGAGCTGTAGGCTGATCAAGGAGAGCTAAAGGAAGCAGATTCTCAGATCTGCTGACAGAGAGAGCTCATTGTATGCAAAAATAATGAAATGCAAAATGATGTAGAAATTAGATGAGAAATTGTTTCTGTATTAAATTGATTTTTTTTTAATTGCATAAAATGTCTTTTTAGGGGTTTGCAGAAGCGCTCTTTCTTTCTAATCAGAAGTTTCCAGAGCCACGTTTGAAGTGATTCCCATTCAGTCATTTCCTTTGCAGTAAAAACCCAAGAGCTTGGTTATCTGTGTAAACGTACATATGTAGCCGTGGAAGAGAAGACAAACAAAAACTTCAGAGATTCTATTATTCCTGACGTTCCCACATACTCATTTTTTTCTTCAGAAGATCACCAACGGTGAGGAAATTTAACTTGAAAAATGATGTGTCATTTAATGCAGATCACGTCTGATTCCACAAATGAGGTTCTAATTTCCAGGCCCACGGTGAAATGAATGAGAACAAGACCCCATGCCAGGCACTAACGCAGACAGAGAACGGAGCTGGAGGCCGAATCTTAACCTCCAGGAAGCAGGCACGCAAGACATTTTTGTGGAAAGGGGCATTAATTGATAAAAGAAGGATAATGAACAACAGTTGTGGAGATGAATTGTACTGTCTGCTGCAACGTGACTGATAGCGCACTCAGGGCTAGGCCAGGCTAAAATCTGTATTTAAAGACTTGCTGAACAAAATGTTAAATATTTGCCTTTAAGAGAATTCTTAGAGCCCAGAAGTAAAGTTTAAAGGGTACAACACACTGCAGTCTAAGCAGATCATTTGCAACACTGGAATTTGTCCAAAAAGGGATTTCTGCATTCTGAGAGGGAAGCACTGGTCAAACATTTGAACGCTTTAGTTGCACACTTTTACTGTCATGGAGAGAGGTTTGTTTACCCAGCCCAGTGCAGCGAACCTGTTGGAAAACGACAGTAGCGATCCTTTCTGTTCATTCTGTAGAGAGCACAAACTGTTAGCACAGAGGCCTGCCTCTGAACGTGAACTAATGCGATCTTCTAAAGTGTAACACGATGGGCAGAAATGTATGATGCAGGTGGAATCAATTAATATTGCAATTCCAAAAAAAAATGCGAACAGTACTTTAGGCATCATTGTTTCACAGTAAGATGACGCTTACCGTATGCTTCATTTTGCGTTCCTGACTAGTTTGAGAAAGAAATGGGAATGGACTTAACTGTACTATCCAATGTCATATAATTGAGGCTGATGGTTATCCAGGCATCCTGAAGCTTAGCGTCATTAAAACTGACAGATTTGCCTTTGGTCTGCGAGGCGCTCCACACAATGCACTGCCAAGATAATCACATATTAGTGCAAACATGTGAACGTGCAAATTTAATGGCTAGGGAAGAGGGAGCCTTTTTGCAGTTCCCAGACAGTGTCTGTGGCAACGATTCAGATGGAGCTGAGCCAGTTCTCCAGACTATTTGTATTTTTCTCCATATCTATATATTTTTTTTTTAAAGTCTGATATTTTCAGCAATCTGGCAAATGGTGATGGTGGGGGGGGGCGTGACTGCTGAGATCAAAGGCTTTCAAAACAAGCCACTAACTAATAAAGAATTTGTGAGAAGTAAAACTTTATTTAATTAGTTTCATTAAAACCGTCAAAGTTTGGAGTGAGGGGTGGGAGGGCCTTGGAAATCTGTAATATAAATCTTTATTCACAAGTGGCATATCCATATCAAATAACCGAGCAAGCTGAAAGTGTGCAACGGACAGGCTCATAACCTGCAATTTTAAGAATTTCAACATGGAACTGCATGGCCATATATTGGTTGTCATCTGAATGTTACAACAACAACAATTTGTATTTATATAGCGCCTTTAACATAATAAAAGTCCCAAGGCCCTTCACAGGAGCATTATAAAGCAAAATTTGACACCGAGCCAATAAGGAGATATTAGGGCAGATGACCAAAAGCTTGGTCAAAGAGGTAGGTTTTAAGGAGTGTCTTAAAGGAGGAAAGAGAGGAAGAGATACAGAGAGGTTTAGGAAGGGAATTCCAGTGCTAAGGGCCTTGTCAGCTAAAGGCATGGTCACCAATGGTGGAGCGATTGAAATCGGGGATGCTCAAGAGGCCAGAATTGCAGATATTTCAGAGGGTTGTGGGGCTGGAGGAGATTACAGAGATAGGGAGGGGCGATGTCATGGAGGGATCTGAAAACAAGGATAAGAATTTTAAAATCGAGGCGTTGCTTAACCAGGAACCAATGTAGGCCAGCGAGCACTGGGGTGATGGGTGAACAGGATTTGCAGCGAGTTAGGCCACAGGCAGCAAAGTTTTGGATAACCTCAAGTTTACGGAGGGTAAAACGTGGGAGGCCAGTCAGGAGTGTGTTGGAATAGTTAAGTGTATAGGTAACAAAGGTATGGTTGAGGGTTTCAGCAGCAGATGAGCTGAGGCAAGGGTGGAGCCGGACGATGTTACAGAGACCTGGACGACGTTCAGGCTTGGGCTGACAAGTGGCAGGTAACATTCGCGCCACAGAAGTGCCAGGCAATGACTATCTCCAACAAGCGAGAGTCTAACCTCTGCCCCTTGACATTCAATGGCATTACCATCGCCGAATCCCCCACCATCAACATCCTGGGGGTCACCATTGACCAGAAACTTAACTGGACCAGCCACATAAATACTGTGGCAACAAGAGCAGGTCAGAGGCTAGGTATTCTGCGGCGAGTGTCTCACCTCCTGACTCCCCAAAGCCTTTCCACCATCTACAAGGCACAAGTAAGGAGTGTGATGGAATACTCTCCACTTGCCTGGATGAGTGCAGCTCCAACAACACTCAAGAAGCTCGACTCCATCCAGGACAAAGCAGCCTGCTTGATTGGCACCCCATCCACCGCCTTAAACATTCACTCCCTCCACCACCAGCGTATCGTGGCTGCAGTGTGTACCATCTACAAGATGCACTGCAGCAACTCGCCAAGGCTTCTTCGGCAGCACCTCCCAAATCCCCAACCTCTTCCACCTAGAAGGACAAGGGCAGCAGGCGCTTGGGAACACCACCATCTCCAAGTTCCCCTCCAAGTCACACACCATCCTGACTTAGAAGTATATCGCTGATCCTTCATCGTCGCTGGGTCAAAATCCTGGAACTCCCTCCCTAACAGCACTGTGGGAGTACCTTCACCACATGGATTGCAGCAGTTCAAGAAGGCGGCTCACCACCACCTTCTCAAGGACAATTAGGGATGGGTAATAAATGCTGGCCTTGCCAGCGACACCCACATCCCATAAACGAATAAAAATAAAAGATGGAAATAGACGGTCTCAGTGATGACGTGGATATAAGAACAGAAGAAACAGGAACAGGAGTAGGCCAATTGGCCCCTCGAGTCTGCTCCACCATTCAACAAGATCATGGCTGATCCAATCTTGGCCTCAACTCCACTTTCCCGCTCTCTCCCATACCCCTTGACTCCCTTGTAGTTCAAATGTCTGTCAATCTCCGCCTTGAATATATTCAATGACTCCGCCTCCACAGCTCTCTGGGGTAGAGTATTCCAAAGATTCACGACCCTCTGAGAGAAGAAATTCCTCCTCAGCTCCGTCTTAAATGGGCGACCCCTTATTCTGAAACTATGCCCCCTAGTTCTAGATACCACCACTAGGGGAAACATCCTCTCAGCATCCACCCTGTCAATGCCCCCTCAGAATCCTATATGTTTCAATAAGATCACCTCTCATTCTTCTAAACTTCTAAACAATATGTGGTCGGAAGCTCATCTCGGGGTCAAGTATGACAACCAAGGACTGGTTCAGCCTCGGACAGTTGCCAGGGAGAGGGATGGACTCACTGGCTAGGGAACGGAGTTTGTGGCGGGGACCGAAGACAATGGCTCCAGTCTGCCCAATATTTAGTTGGAGGAAATTTCTGCTCATCCAGTACTGGATGTCAGACAAGCAATCTGACAATTTAGAGACCGTGGAGGGGTCGAGAGAAGTGGTGGTGAGGTAGAGCTGGATGTTGTCAGCATACATGTGGAAACTGCCGCTGTTTTCGGATGATGTCGCCGAGGGGCAGCATGTAGATGAGAAATAGGAGTGGGCCAAGGATAGATCCTTGGGGGATACCAGAGGTAAAGGTGCTGGAGCGGGAAGAGAAGCCATTGCAGGTGATTCTGCGATTAGATATATAAGAAAGGAACCAGGCCAGTGTGGTCCCATCCACCTGGACGACAGTGGAGAGGCATTGGAGGAGGATGGAGTGGTCAACAGTGTCAAAGGCTACAGACAGATCGAAAAGGACGAGGAGGGATAGTTTACCTTTGTCACAGTCACATAGCATGTCATTTGTGACTTTGATAATAGCCGTTTTGGTAATGTGGTGGGGCAGAAATCTGATTGGAGGGATTCAAACATGGAGTTCCGAGAAAGATGGGCACGGATTTGGGAGGCGACAACATGTTTAAGGACTTTGGAGAGGAAAGGAGGTTGGAGATGGGGCGGTAGTTTGCAAGGACAGAGCGGTGAAGGTTTTTTTTTGAGGAAGGGGGTGATGACGGCAGATTTGAAGGAGAGGGGGACAGTACCTGAGGAGAGTGAAACATTAACAATAACATGCTGGAGAAACAAAAACATCTTCAATGCCTGTTTTGCAAGTAAAGAATTAAGTATACAACACAAGTTGCAGCCACTGCGAATAAAGGAATTGAATTTGCATTGAATAATAGTAACATGGGAGGGAGTTACAAGGATGTATTCAACCATGAGTTTCAAATAACATGATAAACCACAACTCTGCAGTATGAGCGGTTTGTGAATGTTTTCTAAACTCTTGGGTTACATCAAAGCCATCTCCTCCCATATATTTGTAATTTTATACAATATATCCGGAATAGTTGAACAAAAGGTCCAGGGAACTGCTGTGTGCAATCCAAAATAAGGAAGAGAAAAAGGAGGAAGAATCATCCCAAGCCCTCCTTTGTACCATCAATCAACCAGCTACAGAGTAAGCCTGATGGACCCCTGGATCTTCAGCTTGCCCTATTTGACTGGAAATGTTGCATATCCTTAGACACATCTGGAGTCAGGAAGAGAGAAAAATAATAAAATAGTTTTAAAATTAGTATCTTTTCAAAAAGAAAGTTATTTTCTGTATTGTTACATAAAGGAGCACACTACAGCCCTGATTCACCAACTTACAGTCCAATCTAATGAGGCTCCAAGCTGAGAGCTGAATTTGCTCTATACTGAGCATGGTCTGAGGTTGAAGAGGGATGACACAGGGAAAAGGCTATCACAGCTGATTGCGATGGACCTGGATATATTCATTTTCACATGATAAAAGTCTCTATATTAGATACTTTTAAATGCTCTGGGAGTTTTAAAATCAACGTCAGCTAACTATTTACTAGGGGCGGCTTGGAGCATGAAGCTGGGTCCTCTGATTTCATGCCCAGTAGTAGCCTTTTGAGCTCTGCTTACCAAATCATGCATCCTTTGCAGAATAGGATGTTTCATTTTGGGAATTCCTATCAGATAGTTGTCAAAGAATACAAGCTAGCAGACATGAGCTAATTGGGGAGAAGCATTTTGATAGACTTAACAAAGACTCCTGACTTTTAATATATACTTCAGCCTTTGCAAAGGCTATTTGGATAACAAAAAAGCTTGGCAAAATCCTACGGCCGGCAAAATATAAGGAATCCAAGCCTGTGACCAAGTGGCGGAACAGCACAAAACTCTAACACTCCCATTTGATGGCTGATGAAGTGGAAGTAGTATGGAATGAGGTGGCAGTGAGCAGGCTGGCCTTACTTGCCACACCAGGGCACACTCCCTATAGAACAGCATCCCTCAAAGGAGGCAGAGGAAGAGGACTTGCAGTAGACTTTCAGCTTCTGGCAGTGCCAGCCCTACAGAGCATGTTAGCTGTAGGTACCCTTGCATCAGATGGTGGAGCTTTACACCTGGTTATTGAATGGCCAGGAGCCTGTATAGCCAGTAGCACACTGTAATTTCCAAGTAGGTGCGCTTCTGCCAGTAAATGTAGGTGAGAGAGTACCAGCAGGTGGGCACAGTTTGCCCCTGGTACAACTTGACCTTTGTGGAATTGCTCCATCATCCTCCAAAAAGCATAAGTAAAGGAGGATTCCTACTCAGAAACCCATTGTCCCATAGAAGATAGGAGCAGGAGTAGGCCATTCGGCCCCTCGAGCCTGCTCCGCCATTTAATGAGATCATGGATTGACAAAAGAAAAATGGCAGTGACAGAATGCTTGGCAGAAAGCCTCCTGACCAACTAGGTGGAAACAGGAGTATTACAATGAATCTTACCACAGAGCCATCTAAATTCATTTCCATAAACAGCTCATCCCGTCAGCCCATGGCCCCCATTTTACATGGGCAGACAGATGGACTGAGCTACATACCAATGTAGACATCAGAAAATTGTTACGATGTATAAATAAGTTCTCATGTGGAGCATAATTGCCGGCACGGACTGGTTGGGCCGAATGGCCTGTTCCTGTGCCGTATATCCTATGTAATCCTATGGAAAGTTTAAATTTAATATAATTAACTGCAAACTAGGGAGCATTCCTAGCGTCAGTACAAAACCCAAATGGAAAATTGGATGGGGCGCTAAGTGGATGAAAACCTGGTGTAACGAATCTCGCTCATTTTCTCAATCACTTTTGCCCCACTTCACGTCTACTCTGTGGTCTCTGTTCCCCTCCGAGGAAAGATAAAGTACTTCCTCTAAATTTTCCTGCCTCTTTAATGATTATGGTCCTGGAATTCCATGGGCTTTCTCCTGGTCTCCCGTAACTTTGGTGGGAGACCCCAGAGAACCAGCATGAACGGCCGTTGATGCTGTTTCCCTGGTGGTTCCGTCAGTCACCCTCTGAAGTTATGGCGGGAGACAGGGAGAATCCCCACGGAATTTAAGGGTCAATGCAGATAAGTATTACCATCCCCACTGTGGATGCGATGGTGTTAGCACTATGTGCCCGCTATATGTGGTTAACAGTAAAACCATAATAAGTTGTAGCAATAAAACAGCATGTCGTGGTTGAACATAACCGATGGCAGAGCCACACCGATAACCTCATCTGGCCATCAGGATATTTTTCTGTCGTGGAAAGATTTCACGTGCAGCTTTAAAAGGCTTGATGCAGAACGCCTGAAGTCTCCACTTTCCAACTGCCTCATGTAATTATTAGCAGTTACCTCTGAACCAGTGCCAATGCCACGAATCTCACCACTAAGGTAATCACACTACAAAGGGCGAACCGCTGATTGAAGCTGCTTGAAGATTCTGCCTGAAATCAGCGAAGATGTTTAAATCGGTAAATACTGGGGATGAATGAAGTACGATGAATTTATTGAACGTCCTGAAATAGCCGGCACTCTTAATACTTTACAAGTGGCGCCTTTGTAATTGACTCCTATGGCATTGACAAATTGGCCGGAATTTTCTGGAGGTAGGCGGGTTGGGTGCGGGGGGCCTCCGAGGCAGACGGGAAACCCGGCAGGGCCTGATTTGCATGTGAGGCCTCGGATTCCCGCCCGCAGCCATCCAGATTGAGAGGCTGGCTGGCTGCGATCGGGTAGGTCTGCAGCTGCAGAGAGGGAGGGAGGGTTCAGTCTGGGGGAAGGACGGGAGGCGCGGTCGGTTAGGGAGCACGGGGGGAATCGGCCAGGGATCGGGGATTGGGATTGGCCAGGGATCAGGGATCGGGGTGGGGGGGGTGCTCAGCCAGGGATCGGGGGGGATTGGCCAGAGATTGGGGATTGGGATTGGCCAGGGATCAGGGATCGGGGGTGGTGGGGGGGGGGGGAAGCTCGGCCAGGGATCGGGGTGGGGGATTGGCCAGGGATCAGGGATCGGGGGTGGTGGGGGGGGGGGGAAGCTCGGCCAGGGATCGGGGTGGGGGATTGGCCAGGGATTGGGGATAGAAACATAGAAACATAGAAGATAGGAGCAGGAGTAAGCCATTTGGCCCCTCGAACCTGTTCCGCCATTTAATGAGATCATGGCTGATCATCCAAACTCAGTACCCTGTTCCTGCTTTCTCCCCATATCCCTTGATCCCTTTAGCCTTAAGAAATATATCTAACTCCTTCTTGAATATATTTAATGAATTGGCCTCAACTGCCTTCTGTGGTAGAGAATTCCACAGGTTCACCACTCTCTGGGTGATGAAATTCCTCCTCATCTCAGTCCTAAATGGCTTACCCCTTATCCTTAGACTGTGACCCCTGGTTCTGGACTCCTCCGCCATCGGGAACATCCTTCCTGCATCTAGTCTGTCTAGTCCTGTTAGAATTTTATAGTTTCAATGAGATCTCCTCTCATTCTTCTAAACTCCAGCGAATATAAGCCTAATCGACCGAATCTCTCCTCATACGTCATTCCTGCCATCCCAGGTATCAGTCTGGTGAATCTTCGCTGCACTCTCTCCATGGCAAGAACATCCTTCCTCAGATAAGGTGACCAAAACTGCACACAATGCTCAAGGTGTGGTCTCTCCAAGGCCCTGTACAACTGCAGCAAGACATCCTTGCTCCTGTACTCGAATCCTCTCGCTATGAAGGCCTACATACCATTTGCCTTCTTAACCGCCTGCTGCACCTGCATGCATACCTTCAGTGACTGGTGCACAAGGACACCCAGGTCTCGTTGCACTTCCCCTTTTCCCAATCTATTGTCGTTCAGATAATAATCTGTCTTCCTGTTTTTGCCACCGAAGTGGATAACCTCGCAATAATCCACATTATACTGCATTTGCCATGCATCTGCCCAATCACCCAACCTGTCCAAATCATACTGGAGTTTCTCTGCATCCTCCTCACAGCACACACGCCCACCCAGCTTTGTGTCATCTGCAAACTTGGAGATATTACATCTAGGGGATCGGGGAGTCGGCCGGGGATCAGCGGGGGGGAATCGGCCAGGGATCGGGGATTGGGATTGGCCAGGGATCAGGGATCGGGGAGTGGGGGGGGAGGTGGTTGGTCAGGGATTGGTGATCGGGGGGGGTGGTGTTAGCTGGGGATCGGGGATTGGCGGGGGTGGGGGTGTTAGCCGGGGATCGGCAGAGGGAGGGGGTTTGCCGGGGATCGGCTGGGGTGGGGTAGAAAGGATCTGAACCAGCCACCGGAGGATTGTGGCCGGGCTCAGCATCATCAGTGGGGTGGGGTGGGGGGAAGCCTCATGGTGGGGATTGGAGGCCTGGGAAGGCAATCGGAGGCCTCGTGAGGGGGTCTTCGATCCCGGGGGGTGGGTTAGTTAGGGACCCTGGATCCAGGAGGTAGGTATAAAGCTACTTACCTCCTGGATCCAGCAGTCCCCGCCTCGATTTAACTGCTGGGTTTCACGAATTGTGTGAAACCGTCCACATGCAGTTAAATGGAGGTTTAAAAAGAGGCTTCCAGCCTCATTATAATATTTAAATTGATGTTCTGCCCCCCTGGGAGTGAGTTGGTCACCCACCTCCCGCCCTGCCCCCTTCCCGCCTCTGTTAAAACTGGAAGTGGGCGGGTTGGAGGCGAGATCAGGTCGGGAATCCCATTTTTAACTATTTAACTGCCGCCATGCTCCAAACCCACCTTTTTTTTAGGGGAAAATTCTGGCCATTGTTAGTGCTGTTTCCTGATATAGGCAACTGCCCTTCATAAGTGTGGATGGTGTAAGTGGTAGGGACTGTATTTAATATTCCCTTTCTGCCATTGGCTGGTCACCATTAAGTACCCATGCAATCCATTTTTACTGTTGTACAGTTGATATTATCTATTAGTTGTGTTGCCGTGAGCAGCTTTAATATACACATGTTCAAGACCCAGATTCCTCAATGCTGTGAGCTTCCTCCAGTGACGTCAAAAGCTATTTCTAACACTCATCTCTCAAGGGAACTGCAGCTCCTGTTCTTAGTGACATGACGTCACAATGACAAAATAATATCACAAAGCAGCTGTGACTGGCTTTCCAACAATACAATTCAGAGCACGCTATAAATGTTTAAATAGAGCACATCGCGGGCAGCAGTGTAATACCACAAATATCTTCATGCATGAGTCGACCTGTAACTTTGTCTTTTGTGAGTTGTCTGGTTAGCTTGGCATGCAATGATATTTTTTGGATTGTGCCGTATGCTCCATTTAGCATTTCATCTACACAGGAAAGGCGAGACTCAAAGTGAATGTTTTTTTTTCACTTTGCACAATTTGTTCACGATTAGTAGTGGCCTTTTGTCACTAAGTAATGTCACACTGTTTAGCGAAAACACACATGGTAAGCTATCGCTGAGAATTTGATGTAATTTGCAGTAAGCAGTGTGACACTATGAACTATGCCAAAGGGATCTTGAGAGTCTCGCCATGGCAATAAATAGCTGCATGCAACAAGTGGAAAGTACTGACAGCAACTTGCTTTTGCTGTGTAGATGAAATGAATTAATGATGCAACTAGATAATGAAGAAAGTCTTTGGAACCAGAAATGTATTTTAATGCAGATATAGCTGTATATAATAACAACATATAAAGAAATGTTTTCTGAATTACATACAGGATGAATATAAGTTGGGTCAAGCTTGTGATTTCTCTTTAACGTGTATAAATTTATAATGTGCGTGCCTGGTACTTACATCACCTCATTTTAAGAGGTCTTGAGATTCCCATCCTCTACCTCTATGAGGTTTTAGCTAGACATAAGTGAGTGCCAAACAAATAAACTCTCACAGAGAAGATAAGTGCCTTCTACTACTAAGTGAAGCCTGAAAGGATTTATTTTTACGTGTCTCTCTTGACTGCCTATGTGTTTCTTTATGACCACCATCTTTCAAAAAAGTTGTGTGTTAGGTAAAGAATTGGGTTGGAAACTTGATACAGAAAAAAGCTATGGGGGGGAGCTCTATTATGGGGAGGATAGGAAAGATAAACCCTTCTGTGGGGTGAAGCGAGAGAAACCATTGGGCAGAGGGAGCGAGAATTTGTTGAGCAAGGGTGAATTAACTTGCTGAGGGTGGCGAGAAAATTCTTCTGAGGCTAGGACAGAGACAGGTAGAAAACAGAGAAAAGACTCTGTTAACTTGGGTTCAAGGGAAAGGGGGAGAGAAAGAGAAAGAGAGAGAGAGGTAGAGAAGGGAAGGAGAACCATTTGGTGGGAGAGATGGAAAGTTTTTTTAACTTTTGCCCACCATGCCTACTGTAGTGGTAAAGAGAGAGTCTGAGTAAAAGGGAGAGTGAGAGACCTTATTCGCAGGAGAGAGAACATTCCTGTTGAGCTGGAAGGAGGCAAAGGGAAATAAAATCTGTTGAAGTGGGGCAGGAGAATAGAGAGGCTATTAAGAGGAAGAAAAAAGAGAGGGAGACCTTAATAAGAGATAGAGAGATGGAGCGAAGGACCCCATTGAAGGGGTGGGGTGGGGGGGGGGGGGCGCGGAAGGGCAGGGAGGAAAGAAATAAGAGAGTGTGAGAGACCTGTTGACAGAGGTAGTGAAAAACAGAGAAAGACGGATATACCCTGTTAACGTGGAAAGGGGATCAAAGGAGAGAGTCTATTGGAGAAAGGGTTAAAGAGCACCTGATGAGTAAAGAGAGGCCCTGTGAAGGGAGGAGAGAAAGGGGAAAGATCCTAAGATGGTGAGAGAGATACATTGTTGATTGGGTATGAAGAAGGCCCTGGTTGGATTTTTACAACAATCCAACAGCTTCATGGTCACTTTTACTGATACCAGCTTTTTATTTCCAGATTTAAAAAAAAATCTATATTCAAATTCTCAAATGGCCATGGTGGGATTTGAACTCTCTTCTCTAGAATTAGTCCAGGTTTCTGGATTATTAGTCCAGTCCAGTAACCTGTTGAGTAGAAAGAAAGAGAATCTATTGAGGGGATGAGCAAAACCTTTTGAGGGAGGGAAAGAAAAACCCCATGCAGGGGGAAAGGTTGAGAGAGAAGGAAAGAGACCTTGTATTGGGGGAGGGTGAGAGAGACCCTGTTCAGATAGGGTGGTGGGTGGTGAGTGGAGGGGGGGGGGGGGGGCAAGAGAGGCAGGGTACTCTTAGGGGGATGGGAAAGATTGAAGGTGAGAGTCCTGTTGGGGGAGGGAGAGAGAGAGACGGAGACCCATTTTCTTCCCAGACTCCAGTTAACTGCATACTACCATCTTTGAATGCGACAGTTCAACCCATCAGCACTGGTCAGTGCCATTCCGTCATTGACCTGCGCAACAACAACAACAACTTGAATTTATATAACGCCTTTAACATAGTAAAACGTCCAAAGGCGCAAAGACACAGCTGAATGAACATGTCTGCGGGCCCTTCTTGTCCTGTCCAATTTTTCTTCCTGCCATTCTTCTTTGAGGAACATAAAATATGAATATCAGTCAAGACTGGGAATTTATCTTTTTGGTTTTTTATATTTTTTTTATGTCTCTTTCATTCCTGACTAAGATATCAATATCATGTGATATCAACCATGAAATGTTTTGCCACAACTACTGTAATCATGAAATGTTCATTCTATGACAGTTATAATAACTGCTTTAGAACAGATGCCCCAAATCTATCAGATGCCTGACACCTGGAAAGATTTACACATCTTTAACATGATTAATAACTTAATAAGACAATGAGATTGAAACCTGAGTGATTTTGACAAGTCATCCAAACTGCGAGGTTATATTTCAGCCTTCAGACTCTTCCTCTCTATGTATCATTTTATACAATAGAGTCTTTCTCTGTTAAAGGGTTTTGGAAAATGAATTGTTTCCACCCTTCCGTTACATCAGCTTTTGAAAGATAAATCTCAATAGATCTTTTAGATGTCATTTTTAATTGATGAATTATTGAACTATTAATAAATATAAAAAGTTCAGTTCTTTGTTATTTTCCTTTTCACAATCCCAGCCGTATTAATGTCTGATAATGTTATTATTATATTTTTGTTATTAAATTATTCTTAATTTGATTCCTTGACTTATTCCTACATCACAGGCCTTCTTATTAATCTAATTCTGTAACCAACCATTAAGAGGTGTGAGAGAATGTCATGGGCTGATTGTTTGTTTGTTTCATTTTTTTCTATCCCTGTGAGAAAGTGCATGGTCTCTGCTCAGCTACTGTGCAAGGCGGAGATCAGAAACGTTCTAAGTGGGGAATCATTGATGCCATCCCGAGTCATAATTTGCAGATTGTTGGAACTGCGACATGCTACCATGCCACAGTGTAAACGGGAGCACTGATCCTGTCCGCCGAGTAGCGAATCAAGCGCTATCATCAGGTTGAGTTTTAACACAAAAAAAGTGTCTTTCCATTCCTTATCTTTTCCCCCAAAATATATTACCTCCCATTTAAGTTGCATTTGTCACCTGTCTCCTAGTAACTTCTGCCAAATCAGCCATGATCTCATGAAATGGCGGAGCAGGCTCGAGGGGCCAAATGGCCTACTCCTGCTCCTATTTCTTATGTTCTTATGTTCTTAAAGTCACGGTGACAGAGTGGGAGAAGCTCTGATGAAATTCCGGTGATAGAGGGAAGGCCAGTTCTACAAAGGAAACTCCAGGAAAGAAGCAAAACTCAAGTTTCATGCCACTGAGGAAGGGTAAACTTTGGGAGGCAAAACTAATCAAGAGCACATAAATCATTTTATAGATAAGTTTAATAATGTAAATGATATAATACACCAAATATATCAAATTTGGCTCTAGCAAAAGAGGAAATAGCAGAGGCTCTGGCCATCATTTTCCAATCCTCTCTGGCTACAGGTGTGGTGCCGGAGGACTGGAGGACTGCTAATGTTGTACCTTTGTTTAATAAGGGAGAAAGGGATAGACCGAGTAATTACAGGCCAGTCAGCCTAACCTCGGTGGTGGGAAAATTATTGGAAAAAGTTCTGAGGACAGGATAAATCTTCATTTAGAAAGGCACGGATTAATCAAGGACAGTCAGCATGGATTTGTTAAGGGAAGGTCATGTCTGACTAACTTGATTGAATTTTATGAGGAGGTAACAAGGAGGGTCGATGAGGGTAGTGCGTTTGATGTACTGTATATGGATTTTAGCAAGGCTTTTGATAAGGTCCCACATGGCAGACTGGTCACGAAAGTGAAAGCCCATGGGATCCAGGGCAAAGTGGCAAGTTGGATCCAAAATTGGCTCAGAGGCAGGAAGCAAAGGGTAATGATCGAAGGATGTTTCTGTGACTGGAAGGCTGTTTCCAGTGGGGTTCCGCAGGGCTCAGTACTTGGTCCCTTGTTTTTGTGGTATATATCAATGATTTAGACTTGAATGTAGGGGGTATGATTAAGAAGTTTGCAGATGATACTAAAATCAGTTGTGTGGTTGATAATGCAGAAGAAAACTGTAGACTGCAGGAAGATATCAATGAACTGGTCAGTGGCAAATGGAATTCAATCCAGAGAAGTGTGAGATAATGCATTTGGGGAGGGCTAACAAGACAAGCGAATACACATTAAATGTTAGGACACTGAAAAGTGTGGAGGAACAAAGGGACCTTGGAGTGCAGGTCCACAGATCCCTGAAGGTAGCAGGCCAAGTAGATAAGGTGGTTCAGAAGGCATACGGAATACCTACCTTTATTAGCCGAGGCATAGAATACAAGAGCAGGGAGGTTATGCTTGAACTGTATAAAACACTAGTTAGGCCATAGCTAGAGTACTGCGTGCAGCTCTGGTCACCACATTACAGGAAAGATGTGATTGCACTAGAGAGGGTACAGAGGAGATTTACGAGGATGTTGCCTGGACTGGAGAATTTTAGCTACGAGGTAAGATTGGATAAGCTGGGTTTGTTTTCTTTGGGACAGAGGAGGCTGAGGGGAGACCTTATTTTATTTATATTTTTTATTCGTTTATGGGATGTGGGTGTCGCTTGCAAGGCCAGCATTTATTGCCCACCCCTAACTGCCCTTGAGAAGGTGGTAGTGAGCCACCTTCTTCAACCACTGCAGTCCGTGTGGTGAAGGTACTCCCACAGTGCTGTTAGGTAGGGAGTTCCAGGATTTTGACTCAGCGACGATGAAGGACCAGCGATATACTTCTAAATCAGGATGGTGTGTGACTTGGAGAGGAACTTGGAGGTGGTGGTGTTCCCATGCGTCTGCTGCCCATGTCATTCTAGTTGGAAGAGGTCGTGGGTTTGGGAGGTGCTGCCGAAGAAGCCTTGGCAAGTTGCTGCAGTGCATCTTGTAGATGGTATACACTGCAGCCACAGTACGCCGGTGGTGGAGAGAGTGAATGTTAAGGTGGTTGATGGGGTGCCAATCAAGTGGGCTGCTTTGTCCTGGATGGTGTTGAGCTTCTTGAGTGTTGTTGGAGCTGCACTCATCCAGGCAAGTGGAGAGTATTCCATCACACTCCTTACTTGTGCCTTGTAGATGGTGGAAAGGCTTTGGGGAGTCAGGAGGTGAGACACTCGCCGCAGAATACCTAGCCTCTGACCTGCTCTTATTGCCACAGTATTTATGTGGCTGGTCCAGTTAACTTTCTGGTCAATAGCGACCCCCAAGATGTTGCTGGTGGGGGATTCGGCGATGGTAATGCCGTTGAATGTCAAGGGGAGGTGGTTAGACTCTCGCTTGTTGGAGATAGTCATTGCCTGGCACTTCTGTGGTGCGAATGTTACCTGCCACTTATCAGCCCAAGCCTGAACGTCGTCCAGGTCTTGTTGCATGCGGGCATGGACTGCTTCATTATCTGAGGAGTTGCGAATGGTGCTGAACACTGTGCAGTCGTCAGTGGACATCCCCATTTCTGACCTTATGTTGGTGGGAAGGTCATTGATGAAGCAGTTGAAGATGGTTGAGCCTAGGACACTGACCTGAGGAACACCTGCAGCGATGTCCTGGGGCTGTGATGATTGACCTTCAACCACCACAACCATCTTCCTTTGTGCTAGGTATGACTCCAGCCAGTAGAGCGTTTTCCCCCCGATTTCCATTGACTTCAGTTTTACTCGGGCTCCTTGATGCCATACTCGGTCAAATGCTGCCTTGATGTCAAGGGCAGTCACTCTCACCTCACCTCTGGAATTCAGCTCCTTTGTCCATGTTTGGACTAAGGCTGTAATGAGGTCGGGAGCCGAGTGGACTTGGCGGAACCCAAACTGGGCATCAGTGAGTAGGTTATTGGTGAGTAAGTGCTGCTTGATAGCACTGTCGATGACACCTTCCATCATTTTGCTGATGATTGAGAGTAGACTGATGGGGCGGTAATTGGCCGGTTGGATTTGTCCTGCTTTTTGTGGACAGGACATACTTGGGCAATTTTCCACATTGTCGGATAGATGCCAGTGTTGTAGCTGTACTGGAACAGCTTGGCTAGAGGCACAGCTAGTTCTGGAGCACAAGTCTTCAGCACGATAGCCAGGATGTTGTCGGGGCCCATAACCTTTGCAGTATCCAGTGCGCTCAGCCGTTTCTTGATATCACGTGGAGTGAATCGAATTGGCTGAAGATTGGCCTCTGTGATGGTGGGGACCTCAGAAGTAGGCCGATATGAATCATCCACTCGGCACTTCTGGCTGAAGATGGTTGCAAACACTTCAGCCTTTTCTTTTGCACTCACGTGCTGGGCTCTTGAGGTGTATAAAATTATGAGGGGCCTAGATAGAGTGGATAGGAAGGACCTATTTCCCTTAGCAGAGGGGTCAACAACCAGGGGGCACAGATTTAAAGTAATTGGTAGGAGGTTTAGAGGGGATTTGAGGGGAAATTTCTTCACCCAGAGGGTGGTGGGTGTCTGGAACTCTCTGCCTGAAAGGGTGGTAGAGGCAGAAACCGTCATCACATTTAGAAAGTGCTTGGATGTGCACTTGAAGTGCCGTAACCTACAGGGCTACGGACCAAGAGCTGGTAAAAGGTAAATCATGCCTGACTAATCTACTGGAATTTTTTGAGGATGTAACTGGTAGAATAGATAAGGGAGAACCAGTGGATATGGTGCATTTGGACTTTCAGAAGGCTTTCGATAAGGTCCCGCATAAGAGATTAGCGTGCAAAGTTAAAGCACATGGGATTGGGGGTAAGGTATTGATTTGGATAGAGAACTGGTTGGCAGACAGGAAGCAAAGAGTTGGAATAAACGGGTCTTTTTCCGAGTGGCAGGCAGTGACTAGTGGGGTACCGCAGGGATCGGTGTGAGGACCCCAGCTATTCATAATATATATTAATGATCTAGACGAGGGAACTAGATGTAATGGCCCAGAAATTCGGCCGAATACGGGAGAGTACGCACTATGTACTCACCCGTATTCGGTCCGAAGTGTCGGTTTCCTGCATGCACTGCGCATGCGCGGGAAACTGGCACTTCCGATATTGCGAAGGGGGCGGTTCCTAAGTGAACCGTGTGCGCACTACAAGCTGTGCGCACACAGCACACTTAGGTTTTTTTTCAGGTTTGAACGCGAGGGTAAGTATGGAAGATTTTACACATGAAAAAAGGAGGCGTAAGACCCCTTTTAACAAGGTAAGTAGTTAATTAAGTATTATTTTAAAAATTTTTCAACAGGTTTATCTTTTTTAGAGACTTTAAAGAAAGGTAAGTTTATTTTTATAACTTTTAAAAAGATTTAAAGTTTTTCAAAAATTTAATTTTTGTTTAAAGTGGTTAATTTATTTAACTATAGTTATTTCATTAATGTGATGGTTTTTTTTAAACATTTAATTGAGGTTTAGCTGTTCTTTTGGGGGCAATTTGTATTCATAGTTTTGACAGTTCTCCTGTCAAAACTATGAATGAAAGATAGTGTGCTGCCATTGGCTCTCCATTGCCCACGTGATCCCAGAGGTCGCATCAAACTAACTGCGCCTCTGGGACACGCACACACTGCGCGCCGGCACCAGGGAGAGGCCCAGGAGCTGAAGTTCGTGTGGGCCCGAAACAGAACGGCAGGCGCGGTAGGTAAGATCGCGCGCGATCCTTACCCCCACGGCAAGCCGGAGAGGCCAATTTCTGGGCCAATATCTCTAAGTTTGCAGACGACACAAAGCTGGGTGGGCGTGTGTGCTGTGAGGAGGATGCAGAGAAACTCCAGTATGATTTGGACAGGTTGGGTGATTGGGCAAATGCATGGCAGATGCAGTATAATGTGGATAAATGCGAGGTTATCCACTTTGGTGGCAAAAACAGGAAGACAGATTATTATCTGAATGGCAATAGATTGGGAAAAGGGGAAATGCAACGAGATCTGGGAGTCCTTGTGCACCAGTCACTGAAGGTAAGCATGCAGGTGCAGCAGGCGGTTAAGAAGGCAAATGGTATGTTGGCCTTCATAGCGAGAGGATTCGAGTACAGGAGCAAGGATGTCTTGCTGCAGTTGTACAAGGCCTTGGTGAGACCACACCTTGAGTATTGTGTGCAGTTTTGGTCGCCTTATCTGAGGAAGGATGTTCTTGCCATGGAGGGAGTACAGCGAAGATTTACCAGACTGATACCTGGGATGGCAGGAATGACGTATGAAGAGAGATTGGGTCGATTAGGCTTATATTCGCTGGAGTTTAGAAGAATGAGAGGGGATCTCATTGAAACTTATAAAATTCTAACAGGACTGGACAGACTAGATGCAGGAAGGATGTTCCCGATGGCGGGGGAGTCCAGAACCAGAGGTCACAGTCTAAGGATAAGGGGTAAGCCATTTAGGACTGAGATGAGGAGGAATTTCTTCACCCAGAGAGTGGTGAACCTGTGGAATTCTCTACCACAGAAGGCAGTTGAGTCCAATTCATTAAATATATTCAAGAAGGAGATAGATATATTTCTTAAGGCTAAAGGGATCAAGGGATATGGGGAGAAAGCAGGGACAGGGTACTGAATTTGGATGATCAGCCATGATCTCATTAAATGGTGGAGCAGGCGCGAGGGGCCGAATGGCCTACTCCTGCTCCTATCTTCTATGCTTCTATGGAAAGTGTGATTAGGCTGGATAGCTCTTTGTTGGCCGACGCAGACACGATGGGCCGAAATGGCCTCCTTCCGTGCTGTAAATTTCTATGATTCTATTACAAACCTTATTTTAATACTTACTCCTGAGGCTATTAAGATGACACCCAAAAGTATTTCAAAAAATATTTTGAGCAATTTGATTTGTTCCTCTTTTTTATTATTGGCAGTTTTCATTCCCCATTGCTACTTGTTAAACTGTATGTTTATGTCCCCTGCTTGTTCAGTTGTGAATAGTTGGTGTTTTATAAAAATGATATTTGAGCCAATCAAGTCTACACTACCATGTATGACACCTTTCAAGTGTGACGCTTTGAAGTTTGATGGTTATACACTAGATACAGGACTTTTGTATTGATATTCTATAAAAGAATGTTGCATATAGTTTGCTTCGAAACCTTTGCACACCGGAGACAGAGAGAAAGGGAACTTTGAGCAAAAAGGAGACAAACTGCAAATTAATTTTAGTATGTGGAACAAACATAATTCCTAAGAAGCAGACTGGACGACATGTGTTACAATTTTCCAGCAAAAAAGAGAGAATTTTCCTTCCAAACAGGGAGGTTTAAATGGATATTACAGGACACAACAGCAGTATCGTGTGAAGAAAACATATGGTACAATCTTAAGCAAGTGTTTTATTGGGGAGTGGGGAGTTAGTTGATAGCGTGTAGCTCCAGCAGTGAAACACCTGGGGCTCACAACTGGATGGACTCAGTTCATATCCCAGCCTTGAACGAGGTTCTAAGCCAACTGTCCTTGGTGGATTTATTTCACCAGTTCTTGGTTAAGATTACCTGACTTTTAGCGGTGTTTTTACTGCTAATTAAGGTGAGTGATGACAGTATTGGAGAATGAAACTTTTTTTTCCTTCATTTTCAGCTGGTGATAACATCAAAGTCCACACCGGTTATGTTATTTTGGCTACTCCTGTATTGTTCTGGCAATCCCAGTGTAGGAACGGTGTCTACTGCCAAATTCCGGACCAGTTTAGTCACATTTCTGGCAGATAGAGATAATTTCACTCATCACCATTAACAGCATTTACGGAAAGATCTTTTTGAGTTTGCATTTGAACCTGGATATCGAGAGCTGAAGATCAGAAATTGCAATGAGACCTCAATACCTGTGCAACACAGCCCATTCAATGAATGCCTGTGATGCCTAAAAGCCACTCCTGTCCACCTGTCAGAGTATGACTGACTGCAATAGCGTTTAATACCTTATTTATTAAGTAAAGGGTTAGCCTGAAAATCTAATATAGTCACTTCTAACACTGCTGGATTATCCTGTGTTAGATAATCTTATCGCACATTTGCAACCACTTACGGCATGATACTTAAGGTGCTCCTTATCATTTCCCAACTATTAAATACACGTTAATAGCATACATCAATGTTTAAAACACTAATTAAAACCAATTATTAGGGAGTAGATCTCATCTGAATTAATAGAGCTGCCGTTAATTTGTTTTCTGTGGGAACTAAATTTAAACACTTAAATCAAATTGCAAGGGATTAAACCCTCCATCCAGTGTGTTACATTGATGCTGCTCTGAGATATCAAATTACATTCTGCCTTAATATGGATCTGCTGTGAGATGTTCAACTATATTATTCTTTACTATTGTGCACTACCTGGTGCCCCTATGCAAGGGATGTTTTGTATTATGTATCTGGATGTCAGGTAAACTGTACACCATCTCTACAACACTCAGTGCCCTGAGTCTTCTGGAAACACCCGGCTTCTTATTTCCTTTTATCGTTCCAATTTTTACCCTAACTAAATCCACCGCCCCCGCCCCCCCAACCCGATCTTCTGTCCTGAGACTCCTTGTTGAGACACCAGTCACTCTCCAAGCCTCTCTCAAGTGGCAATTCTTCATGCATACGTCTAGACAGTGAATTTTAACACGCTATTTGACTGCAGTAAGCATCACAGCAAAACTGAATCCTGTCGGATGTACACACATGCACAGTATAGCAGGATCTGTGAACAGTAATAAAGAGCTGCTCTCCCCTCTCTCACTTCGAGGCTCTCAGGCTAATTGTAGCACATCTACTGCTGCCACAGCAGAGATCAATTAATTCATTGCAGATCAGGGAATGAATTAGGATCTTTACGGCTCAGGTACTTGCTGGACAAACTTACTAAGCCACTGGGAGAGCTACCACATGCTGTTTCAAGCTTAGGGAGGACTGAAGAGAAACCTCCTGACTCCCAGGGGTTATGTCCCTTTAATCTATTTTAGATTGTTCCATGAGTGACTCCTGCCATTTATGAGCTGGCCTTGTCTGGGATTCTACACCTGAGGTGACATTTTCCCACTTCTTTCCTGGCTGTGTTATGACCCTTTCCTTTTTGGGCTCTGATGCTGAAAAAAAAATGCAGTCTTTCCTCTTCCGCCAAATCTTGGGATTCATCTTCCTCAGAGGTGTTCTTCAGGCAAAGATTCAATCATCGATCGGAGATGTGCTTCAATCATCTGTGAGACTATAAGCATTGCATGGACCAGATGGGCCATATGGCCTGTTTCTGTGCTGTGAATTCTATGTAATTCTATATAACTGTGAGTATGTGTGTGATATTTGTCATCTGAGAAGAGTCATTTTTGAACCTTAGACTTTGAACTGCATTTGCTTTAAAATATTTCAGGAAGGCAACTACAAGAGAACATTATATTGGTATCACCATGTTATGGTCATTCAGCCAGTATGCACATTCATCAGATTCACTGGTAATATGGGACTTTGTTTATTTTTTAAGCTAGAATAGCCCAGCCTTTTTGAGGACCAGAGATTGTTAATGGACTAGTGGCATATCTGAGGTGATCCCCTTTATCTTGTTATAAGTTGTTCGACTAGTATGTAGTATTAGTGTAACTTTGGACTTAGATGCTAGTTTCTACACTTTACCCTCCTGCTTGTCATAAATTGCACTTTGTTTAACAATGTTAATTGTTCATTAATGTTTGTTTTTTAAGATAATATCGCCTAAGTTGCCACTGGATGCCTTATGTTATCAGCAGCAGTAAAATACAAGGTGCAATGTGAATGATAACCTATGGCTTGATCACAAATATTTTCTGTTTGCGCATATTTGGTGCAGGGGGGCACTTCCACTGAGGGCAATTCTTTCCACAGAATTTATAGACCATTTAACTTGTACAATTGGTCCAGGGAGAGATCACAATACCTGTATTGCAGCAGTATTCCAGAGATGATTAAGAGCTTGCTGATTGTGAGAAAAAGCAAGGGGATACAGTCGGACAAAAGCATCACAACAGAGAAACAGAGCCAATGGGATGGAGTTGGGAAATAATGGGATAGATCTGGTGGGACAAGAAAAGAAGTGAGCCAAGCGATCGTGACCATTTTCTGAGTAATTAAATTTTTTGTTGTTGCAAATTCGTTATATGTTTGTTATGCTATAAATTGTGCTTCTTACCTAGGTATTGTCATCTGGCTAAGGAGCAATATGGCTACTGAAAGGTGTAGCAGGGTGATTGAGGACCTGTATGTCAGCCATAGGCTGATGAGGACCCTGATCCCAGAGGAAGGGTATGGCCCCTTTAAGAACCTCCCCTTTAAAGATTATTGCACCTGGAATGGGCGGAGACTATCCCCAGCCAACTAAGCATAAAAGGGAAGGTTCAAGCGCAGCAGGCTCTGAAAGAGGCTGGGAGTTGAAGAGATGAAAGACACACTGTATGATTTTGCTTTGTGTTATCTGCATTAAAAGGTATTTGAAAAGTGGATTGTTTAAGGATGATGTTTGTAAGGAAAAGAAGGCTCCCAGACAGTAACAAAGGATATTTTGATGGATTTCATTGGTTTCCCTTCTCTTTGAAAACACTTTCGAGTAATTTTGGATGTGAATGCTAATGTTTATGGGTAGATATTTGCTGGCTAGATGCAAGGCTTTTAAATACATATACATACAAGGAGGTGGCTCTCCTATGGCAATATTATCCAATACATGAGCCACTAGACACCTGCATGCTAACTCTTTGTGTTTCCTGTACGAGGACACCTAAATCTCTCTGAACACCAACATTTAATAGTTTCTCACCATTTAAAAAAATATTGTTTTTCTCTTCTTCCTACCAAAGTGAATAACCTCACATTTCCCCACATTATACTCCATCTGCCACCTCATTGCCCACTCACTTAACCTGTCTATATCCCTTTGTAGGCTCTTTGTGTCCTCCTCACAGCTTACTGTCCCACCTAACTTTGTATCATCAGCAAACTTGGATACATTACACTCTGTCCCTTCATCTAAGTCATTAATATAGATTGTAAATAGCTGAGGCCCAAGCACTGATCCTTGTGGCACCCCACTAGTTACAGTCTGCCAATCTGAAAATGACCCGTTTATCCCAACTCTCTACTTTCTGTCCATTAACCAATCCTCTCTTTCTGGTGCCCCGAACTATCAGACTTAGCCAGTGAGCCTAGTCAGTCAGTGAGCCTATCTGGTTCTGACTAACTGGCTGCCCCGCCCCTCGAGGGGTCTGTTTCCGCACTGGTGATGCTTCCCTTGAGACGGAGGGGCTTGGAGGTGGTGAGGATGGTGTGTTCTCAGACCGGGAGAGAAGAACAGGAACCTGGTCTTCTGCTTCCTCTAGCTCACCTTCCTCATGGAGGCATACAGGAATGAGGAGGCCCAGGCCCCCTTTTTGCTGTTCTTTCTGGAGCTGCTCCTCCCTCTCCCCCCCCCCCCCCCCCCCTCCTCCTCAGTTGCTGCTGCTTGTTGGATCTGTAGGAAGAAGAGACAAAAGGTTAGAATGGTTCAGCATGTCCCCCTTGGGAGGCCATCTCCATTTTAAAGGGGTTGGTAGGCTGGGTCTGTGTAAAGGTGCAAAAGGCTGCCATGGACAGGGGCTTGGGCACGCGCCTTGACGCTGCTGGCCTTGGCTTTCTCCACAGCCACTGCGATGTCACAGCCCGAGGGCTGGATAGCTTTGTCTTCATGGAGGGGTGGGTCAGGGTTCTGGTTCTGGGGATTCTCCCCAGGTAGTCTTCCTCACTCTGGCATGCATCAACTCATCCTCCAAAGAGAAAAGAGACTGCAGGTGAGGCTTGCAGTTGGTCACTGTGTGTCAAATGCTATTGTAGAGGTGGCGTGCAAGAGGTGTGAGGATGAGGAGGGACCGACCCCTTGGGAGCAGGAAGACCAAGCTGGTGTGCCATGTTTGAGGGGTTGTGCTAGTAGCATGCTGTGTGATTAGTGGAGCTGTGCAGGCACTTATACTGCTGGATTGGGTGATAGAGATACTCTTAAGTCAAGTGCAGTCTGAAGTGTCAGTTGTGTGAGTGCTTCTTTAAGAAAGTCTAGAGTGTTATGGTGGCCGGGGGGTGGGGGGTGGGGGGGGGGGTGGGGAAGGAAGGACGGGAGAGAGTGGCGAGTGGTTTATTTCTAGTCTGGTCGGTTCGTTAAACTTTTTTCGACACAGCGCTAAGGTCCTGGAGGTCAAGGAATTGGCATTCGGAGCCAGTGCCACCTCTCTCCAGGCACCACAACTGATGAATAGGGCAGCTTGGTCTCCCTGCTCCCAAGAAGTCGGTCCCTCCTCATCTCTATTTCCTCCAGGAGGGGCTGGAGGTCTTGCTCTGTGAAGTTGCAGGTACTTCCTCCCTGCTGTTTTGCTTCTCTCTGTGAAAATGGAGATGCTGTTGAGACACTGAAAATGCACTGAATTAAGACATTTTCCATAACAAATTAAAGAGAGAAGCAGTTTGACACACCTCCAACTTCCAAGTCTAACACTGAAGAACGGTGTATGTTCTGCACTTTAGTAGTGCTCCACCCCCGTTTCCTCAAGCCCTCATTGGCTACGGTAAATTTGCACGTGTTTTACGCCGGTTTTTATGTTCCGGTGTAGGCAAATGAAACCTTACAGGAAACTTGGCATGATCAGCGTAGGAAACGGCGTAAATATCAGCATGATTTTGGCATAAATAAGATTGAGGAAATTCCGGGCCACAGTTCATTATTCTTGTGTTAAAATGTAACCACATGTCTCTTCAAGGTTACCAGGTCTAATTTCTGTGAAGTAAATACATGCATAGATAGATGTAGATTATTTATGTAGCTAAACTCATATTAATATTTATAAATAATTCCTTTTCATTGCCACTACAACATTTCCTGGAATATTCCATTTCTTTCTCTTTTTATTCTCCTCCCCGCCTCCTGTAATTTCTCTATCTCTTTCTCTCATGGACTGGTACTTCCAGGCACTCAGCCTCACAAGTGGGAAGATGAATGGAGCAAGCTGTAATTTTCGCCACAAATTCTGTCAGATTTTCCTAGTTTATTCAAAGGAAGTCGTGTTGGCTGCAAATTGGAGATGTGCCGTGCCAGTATTTTCTCTCAGTTCCTGTTCTTTCAGGACACTCCCAAATAGGCTGGCAGCTGAACCAGGAACCATTGGAACTTGTCATTATAAGTACGGCTGGTAAATTTGAGGTACAGCCAAGATTCCATCCATTCATCTGTTTGGAAGGCTACCCTATTGAGCATATATCAACAGAGGAAATTATTTACCAACTGTTGAAACTCCAGCCAGTATAAATAGCTAGGAGTTGTTCAAAACTGGTCTATGCAAATATAAAGCACAGCATTTCCAAATAAACTAGTTTGTATACGACAGCACCTATAATTATGTATTCCTTGTAATTGTTCACTTCAAAACAAATATTACATTAAGATTCTTGAAGGTCTTGCTTAATCATTCTCATGAAATCAACAGAAAACTGTTGAGAGTGCCTCTTGTTCCAACCAGTATTGATCCCTACTCACTTAAGGTTTGATTCTGCAGCACCAGGGGACGGAAAATTATGGACACACAGCCTGTAATTTCCCCGCCCCCCCCATTAGAAACCACGGGATGTGCGCCTCTTATTTCCCAAGGTGTGCTCTCCTGCGAGTGAGTGCTGCTCCATCCTCCCACCCACGACTGCCCGATGTCTAAGGTACGTCACAAATGGATAGAGAGGAGGAACCGCACGGTTTTTGAACACATCATTAATACTTGAGAATCGGGGACCTACGATGCCCTTACGAGCCTGATGGCATTCTAACAGGCGACTGAGCGAAGTGCCCACCATGATCTACCCATTCAGTAAAACCTGTCCGAGTCGAAGCGGAGGCCCTAAAAGGTAAGTTTTAAACTTATCCATGCCCATCTCTCACTAAACCCCGTTTAAATCCCTTCAGATTAGTTCTTGCCCTTTTCATAGCACCAAGACAACCCTTGCCAAAGTCATGACTCGGTGACGGTAACTGGGATGCAGTGTCACCTCCCTGGCCTCCTCGGCCTCTCTGGCAGGAGTGCAATGGAGGGGATTGCAAGTTAATTTGGTGCCCAAATACACCAGGTTCTGGCCTACCCCGGCAGCTACTGTGGGGCATTCATTGGAACGGAGCCTCCACCCACCCGAAACATGATCCCCTGTCTCACCTCAGAGGGGGGCATGGCTCCCAGACCAGGAGTTTCCTCATCCCTGGCATGGTGGATGGGTAGCAGGCTGGCCTGTTGTGTGAGACAATGGCCCAGAAATTGATCTCGCTCTGTTCCCGCGGGTGTAAGGAGCAGGCGCGATCTCTCACTCCGCGTTGGCTTTTTCAGATCCAGCTCGCACGAACTTGATGTTCCAGACATCAGCTGGGCAGTGCTTGCGTATCCCACCGGCGTAGTGAATTCGTGCGAGCTGTGAGATCACGTGACTCAGTTAGAGCCAATGGCAGCACACCATCTTCCATTCATAAGTTTCACATACGTGCTGTGAAAGCTATGAATCTTACACCCCCCCAAAATAACAGCTAAACCTCAATTAAATTTAAAAAAAACCCCATCACATTAATAAAATAAGTATAGTTAAATAAATTAACCATTTTAAATAAAAAATTAAATTTTTGAAAAAATTTAAAATCTTTTAAAAAGTTATAAAAATAAACTTACCTGTCTTTAAAGTCTCTAAAAAAGATATACCTGTTAAAAAAAATTCAAAAAAATACTTAATTCACTACTTACCTTGTTAAAAGTGGGTCTTACTCCTCCTTTTTCCATTTCTAAAATCTTCCGTCCTTACCTGCGCGTCCAAAGCACTAAGTGCACAGCGTGCGCGCAGCCTGTAGCGCGCACGCGATGCACCGAGGAACCGCCCCCTTTTCCAAAGACCAAGTGCCGGTTTTCAGCGCATGCGCAGGGCATGCAGAAAACCGGCAATTGGAGAGAGAATACGCGAGAGTACGCAGTGCGTACTCTCGCGCAGCGGGATCAATTTTTGGCCCAATGTGTACGGTAACAGCTGTTTATGGTACTGGACTAGTAATCCGGAGACCTGGACTAATGATCTGGAGACATGAGTTCAAATCCTACCACGGCAGTTATTCAGTTAATTAAACAAATCTGGAATAAAAAGCTAGTATCGGTAATGGTGACCATGAAACTGCCGGATTGTCTTAAAAACCCATCTGGCTCACTAATGTCATTAAGGAAAGGAAATCTGCCGTCCTTACCCGGTCTGGCCTATATGTGACTCCAGACCAACAGCACTGTGGTTGACTCTTAACTGCCCCTCTGAAATGGCCTAGCAAGCCACCCACCTTCTCAATGGCAATTAGGGATGGACAATAAATGCTGTCCTTGCCTGTGATGCCCACATCCTGTGAATGATTTTTTTTTTTTTAAATTGGCCCATCCTCTGGCAGACGTGGGCCACACCAGGGAGGGTCCTGCCCTGAGTCGTCCTCTGAACCTCCTAAAAAAAAGTTTCGGGCTTTTTATTTCGCCCTCCCTTAAGGTGAGTTATGGGCTAGTTAAAGGATAGGGATTTTTAACCCCCCACCCTGCCGCCCCCACCACACCCGCGCCCTCCAATCAACCCTCCCGCCTGCACTGTTATCACCGGGCAGGGAGTTTAAGATGGCGGGAGGGTTCATGCTGTCTCCTGCCTCCTACCATTTTAACTAACCTGAAATCAAGCATGGAAATGCCACCCGCCCCAGGAGGAGCACAGACATATTTTTACATGGCAAATAGGGTTGCCAACTCTGGTTGGACATATTCCTGGGGGTGTCATCACATGACCTCCTGCCTCCAACCTCCCCGCCCCCACACTCCCGCCATTGGTCGGCCAACATGTCCCTCCTCGTGGTGCACCGGCTTCTCAAGCCCATTGGAAAGCGAATAGACTCTTCATTACCCGAGTGGATGATTCTTGACTGTTAGTCAAACAGCCTTTTCACCCCCATGTCCAATATTTTTATAACTAAAGTGTTCAAAGAAAATTTTAACCACCTAAGGGCCTGACAAATGGCCGCACGGTCTCAACCAGCCAGCAAAAGTTTTTTTAAATTCGTTTTTATGGGATCTGGGCGTCGCTGACAAGGCCAGCATTTATTGCCCATCCCTAGTTGCCCTCGAGAAGGTGGTGGTGAGCCGACTTCTTGAACCGCTGCAGTCCGTGTGGTGAAGGTACTCCCACAGTGCTGTTAGGGAGGGAGTTACAGGATTTTGACCCAGCGAGGATGAAGGATCGGTGATATACTTCTGAGTCAGGATGGTGTGTGACTTGGAGGTGGTGGTGTTCCCATTCGCCTGCATTATAATATTCTGTGTGTGATGCTTTTGAAGCTGAGTGAACGTGTGTGTGTTAGTCAGTGAGAGGACAAGGAGGACAAGACATGATGAGCTTGTATGGTACTAGCCCTGAACTTGTGGGGGTGGGATCTTCACCTCTCATTTTTCCCTCGATGCTGTTGTGCCCAATGATGTCCAAGATGGACTCAAGTCTAGTCAAGATCTTGAAATTCCTGGGACCCCTGCGCTGCTACCTTTCATTATCTGCCAACTTGCTCTGCAAGCAGAAAAGCAGTCTTGAGATTTTGCAAGTTTAGAGGCCACGGGGTGAATTTTTAGGCCTTCCGCCCGGCGGGAGCAGAACGGAGCCCGAGGGTTGGTGGGAATGACCTACCGCCCGTGGCCGACCATCGCTTTGGCCACGGTAACATTCTCCCGGACCCCCGATTGCCATTACAAAAAGAAAATACTGCAGATGCTGGAAATCTGAAATAAAAACAGAAAATGCTGGAGATACTCAGCAGGCCAGGCAGCATCTGTGAAGAGAGAAACAGAGTGAACGTTTCAGGTCGATGACCTTTCTCTCGAAACAGATGCTGCCTGACCTGCTGAGTATCTCCAGCATTTTCTGTTTTTATCCCCGATTGCCATTGTTGGACTGCGCTGGATGGGCCGTGCGGCGAAGGGGAGTTCCAAGGTTTTTTTTTGGAATGGCCAGGAGGAACAAGGAGTTACTCCTCCAGGATCCGAAAACCCAGCCTGGGCTGCTGTCGCTCTTGGCCCTCCGCAGATCAAGGACCCATTCCTCCCCAGGAACCTAGCTGCCCACATTCCACTCAGTCAGACAGCTGCCGATCCAGTCTGACATTAAACGAACACCCATCACGCGGCTACGTTGCCTTCCAAGGATTTTTCATGTCAAGCCGCTTTAAAATTTCTACCTCACCGCAGCGTCAATCCTAAACTGCTGCTTGTATTTGTTCCAGATTGCAAGTGTGACCATTCTTAATCAGACTTCACGTGAACTCTTTCTCTCCTATTAGGACTGAAAAAGGCTAAACCTGTATGGATGCTTAGGATGAGGTGGCACAACATTAATTATGTGAGCTGCAGCTACTTGGCACAGAAAGCAGCTTTGCCTCAGCGAGCTTCTTCAGCCATTTTCGTTCTGATCTGTACTCAGGTCCAATGGGCCCTGCAGACAGTATTTACTCCATCTGCAATCTGCTGCCGTGTTTGTTGGACGAGCTGCTTGCGAGGAGAACGCCACCAAAGGCATCCCTCTCTTCCCACACTTCGGAGTTTCGGCACTCCAGTGGCTTTCCTGTGGGCAGCCTCCGTTTGACGACCGTGCTAATCTCTGGACACACCACCAATTCAAACGTTAAAGTGGCCTTTTAACTGCTGCTCAGCTGCCCAATCAGTGCTGACGCTATATTGGCCGACCAGCTGTGCGGGCGGGAACTCGCACGTTCACCACGCGCTTCTCAAAACAGCAATATCAGGAGTTAATGGGCAAGTGCGAACCATCCCCAAAACCATTAATGCCCAGCATCAATCTCTTAATACTGCAACAACAGCAATTTCCAGACTATATAGATAAGGCAATACTTTAATCCCCTCTTGGAGTAGTAAATGACCTCTGTAAATGAATATCAAGCATCGTTAGTTTGAAATGTTTCCTTCTTGACTTGCCTTCCCCTGTAAAACATTGTTGCAGTTCTACTTCACTCATGCAGTACTGGTGTTGCCGCTTACAGTTCTGTACAAGGGGGGAAATGAGCTGCTGTACAGTTGGATTTTATAGTATTAGTAGCTAATATAGACAAGCAGATTAGGTAGGATAGGCATTGATACAGCAGCAGTTACTAAAAGCACAGAGCTGTGAAAATGCCAGCTAATAATTGACTCTTGCCTGCAAAATGCTGCCATGCTCGTTGGACTAGCTGCTTTTGAGAAGGATGCAATAATTATTTTCAAATTATGCAGCAATTTTAATTGAGCAATCTGAATAACACAATATGGTGCTAGAAAAATTAAAATTATCAGGTAATTTGAAGTAAGCAACTTTGAATTAATAGTTAGCCATATTTCCTCACAAAAGGATTGCATCATTTTCTTCAACTGTACTCTTCTCGGAGAATTCAAATGAGTCTGATAAAAGGCAGAGTGTGGACGTTGGTGAGATGCTAATCCAATCTGAAAGGATTTATGTTTTTAATCCAACATTGTCCTTTTGGCCTGGTCCTATATTATCTGATCACTAGGCTCAATAAATATAATGGAATCTTATTTGATTGATTTATCCTATTATTGTAAAGGATTTGTGACACCAATCTTCCCATGACAAATTGCATGCACGTATTGCAGTTTGCACATAGATGACCAACCAAACACATGAATAACTAGGCTGTTACAATCAGAGTCAACAGAATGCTATTGAGTGTTTCACCTAACTAGTGGTGATTTACGAAGCCACTAAACCAATTACCATTGTTATGCTTCAGGCTTTTAAAACAACAGTGTTCTCTTCACATAGTGTTTCCTATGAGTGGGTCTTATTGTGTTCAAACAGGCAAAGTGTTTCTACCTTTACAGATGCTAACTCTCGGGATAGGTCCATAATTAACCAACCTGCAATAAATTGTATACTGGAATTTACATCGGATTCCCATCGAGTCATTGATTTATTCAGAAAGTGGGAGCAGCTCCTCAAGGACCAGCTTGGTATAGTCTAAAATTATTACAGCATTTTGGTATAGTCTAAAATTATTACAGCAGTTGTTTCCATATTAAATAACAATAACGCATAAGAAAACAACAATTGACCTACACCTTCCCTTCTGCTCCTTCTCAATTTTTCGGTGAATTTGTGGTGGTGAATTTGAACCTTTCCCCACCCTCCCAATTTCCCACTTCATATCCGAGAAATATGTTTTCCCTTGCATTTCTTGTGATTTTCATCCTTTGAATACTGGACACAAAGAACGCCTGTTAGGACCAGGCATCCAGCGTTCTAAGGTCGGCAGAGGGAGGCCTCAAATATTTGTTTGGTAACTAGGGACTGTGCAAGCACTCATGGACTGTGGCCTTGCACAGGCCGATGAGGAGGCACAAAAATATTTACAAATCAAACAATTTGTGCAGGCCACAGCGAGGCTACCAATATATTTTAGTCATCAGAAAAAGAATAAGAACTTGCATTTATGTAGCGCCTTTCACGATTTCAGGATGTGCCAAAGCGCTTTACAACCAATGAAGCACTTTTGAAGTGTAGTCATTGTTGTAATGTAGGAAACGTGGCAGCTAATTTGTACACAGCCAGGTTCCACAAACAGCAATGTGATAATGACCAGATAATCTGTTTTGATGATGTTTGTTGAGGGATAAATATTGGCCAGGTCATCGGGGAGAACTCCCCTGCTCTTCTCCGAAATAGTCCACCTGATAGTCATAATAGTTTGAACAGAATGAAACCTTCCTCATTTGCATAAAGAAGGTTTGATTTCCAGATGTGACAGGGTTTGCGATTGTATTTTACAGTATTGCAATATTGAAAAACAAACTCCCCTGCTCTTCTTCGAAATAGTGCCCACCTCAGTTTAACTTGAACCCACGACCTTCTGACTCAGGGGCAAAAGTGCTACCACTGAGCCACAGCTGACCCACACATTAAAGGCTGTGCCAAGCACCCTCCAAAGTCTAGTGGTGGCTGCAAGGGATCCACTATCCATATCTGTACTGTCACACATAACTGCTTAACAAGCTGCAGTCCCCCATGGAATGCATGGTAACTCTAGGGACATCTACAGTGGAGCCCCTAGTGACCGACATCCTAAGCTGATTGGGGGATATATCTCCTGTGACTGCTGCTATAGGGGGCTTGGTCTTCAATCCCTACCAAGCTCTCTTGTCTGGTTTGAACATGCTGGATAGATATATCCTTAAAAGTTATGAGTGGACATGGTTAATTTATTTTTAGCAGCTGCTTCCTCTTGGTGACTGTTTGGAAAGGTAAGCGAGATGGACCAATCTTGTCCTGCCCAAAACATTACTATATCTAGATATGCAGATTGGGTGATCGCTTTGCGGAACACCTCCGTTCAGTCCGTAAGTGTGACCCTGAGCTTCCGGTCGCTTGTCACTTTAATTCTCCGCTCCACTCCCACTCTGACCTCTCCGTCCTCGACCTCTTTCACTGTTCCAACGAAGCTCAAGTAGGCTCGAGGAACAGCACCTCACCTTTTGATTAGGCACTTTACAGCCTTCTGGACTCAACGTCGAGTTCAACAATTTCAGACCAAAACCTCTGCCCCTATTTTTTCACATGGCAGCTGTTGATGATTCTGCCATTCCCATTTACACCTCATCTAGACTCATCTTTTGTTTCTTAATTTGTCCCATTACTATCCTCTTTTGCCTTGTGCCATCATCCCTTTTGTCTTTTAATCTCTCCTGCCTTCCACCCTATCACAGACCTTCCCTTTTGTTCTTCCTCCCCTTCCCCTTTCCCTCCCCCCTTTTGCTTAAAATCTGTTATATCTCTAATTTTTTCCAGTTCTGACGAATGGTCATCGACCTGAAACGTGAACTCTGTTTCTCTCTCCACAGCTGCTGCCTGACCTGCTGAGTATTTCCAGCATTTTCTGTTTTTATTTCAGATTTCCAGCATCCGCAGTATTTTGCTTTTGTATTACTATATCTATAAATTCCAACCCTCCCTTTCTTACCTGATACTAGAACGAATAGTCTCTTGTGTTAAAAGGAGTTCATCCAGTCACCAAGAGGATACAGCAACTAAATAAAAAAACATTCTTACTGGCAGCCATCTGCTTCAAACAGCCACATTTTGCAGCCTGCAGGAGAAGGTGGGCACCTGAGGTCTGCACGCCACCTCTGCAGCTGAGCTGCATTCTCCAATGGCAGAGGTCTGGCCAATCCTGGCATCATTGGTGGAATCACCGCCCAAGGAATTTCAGGGCCCCCTTCCTGTCCTGCAGAACACTTGGAAAGAGCTACTGTACAGTCAGTTTGTCTGCAAGATTTGTAATACTGATTCAGCTGTTTCTCTCATTACATTAATATTTCTTCCATGGTCTGATCCATAAAATGCAGTAAAGAAAGATCCAACATCAACTAAAATCTTGAGGGAAAAAAATCCAGACATTACCTGAAAAAAAAATCCTCAAAACATTTCAAAAAAACTTTTCCCTTCTGACTTTTGAAATAGACACCAAATAGATTCCTTTTAATGATGCATAGGTGTCAGCCATGACTCAGTTTGTAGCACTCCCGCCTCTGAATCAGAAGGTTGTGGGTTTAAGCAATGTGAGGGAGTGCTGCACTGTTGGAGGTGCTGTCTTTCGGATGAGACGTTAAACTGAGGCTGCCTCAGGTGGACGTAAAAGATCCCATGGCACTATATCAAAGAAGAGCAGGGGAGCTATCCCCTGTGTGGTTGCCCAATATTTATCCCTCGATCAACATCACTAAAACAGATTATCTGGTCATTATCACATTGCTGTTTGTGGGAGAACATAAGAACATAAGAACATAAGAAATAGGAGCAGGAGTAGGCCAATCGGCCCCTCGAGCCTGCTCCGCCATTCAATAAGATCATGGCTGATCTGATCCTAACCGCCAATACTATCTATCACAGAACCATCTCCTGCATCTAACAGAATTGTGCGCAAATTGGCTGCCGGGTTTCCTACATTACAACAGTGACTACACTTCAAAAAGTACTTCTTCGGCTGTAAAGTGCTTTGGGAGATCCTGAGGTCATGAAAGACGCTCTATAAATGCAAGTCTGTCTTTCTGTCTTTCTGTTTCTGTCTGTCTTTCATTCAGCATCAGTATTACATCACCCAAACATTAGGCCCACTAAAGTTCTTCATTAGCCTGCTTAATAAACGCAAGTGGGTGACATGTGCATGCAACCCCAAAAGAATTGTATGGGATGAATATTACATACAGACCAAACAAGCTGTTTAAAGTTTAAGTAAATTGGCAGAAGCAAAGAGCTGTGGCAATGAGCACTGGAGAGATATGGACAGAGAGTCTGGCTTATCTAACAGTAGAAGATGAGGCGCTTGCTTAAAATGGAGGTTGAGAAAG
Organism: Squalus acanthias; assembly: GCA_030390025.1. Taxonomy (NCBI): domain Eukaryota; kingdom Metazoa; phylum Chordata; class Chondrichthyes; order Squaliformes; family Squalidae; genus Squalus; species Squalus acanthias. The sequence goes on from CM059433.1 coordinate 106,068,035, forward strand.
TTCAGCGTTGCTGAAATTGAAGGTATTGGGAGAGAGTCCGATTTATGACCTGTTATACCATATAAGGCACAAACATTTATCCAAATGCACTCTATGCAGTAATACACGACGACCTAGAAATTGGGGTGCGATCCGGATGCAGCGCACACTACACACGCCTAAAGAGGCCGGTGGCAGGACTGTGGGAAATTGGTCCGCCAGCCTCACTTGTTTATTAAGGGCGACTTGCAGGCCCTAGTCACGGCCCCAGAGGCAGCTCGCTGGTCCCTGGAGGCTCCAGGATCGGCCGGCTCTGATGCCAGCCGAGGATGTATGGAGAGCGCGGGGGAGGAGAGGGGCGAGCGGCTGCTGTCCGCTGCCCATGGATTTAATGTGGTGGCGGGAGGAGCACTTTTACTCCTCCCCGCTCTGGAATAAAGAAAGTAAACCAAATTTAAACGTACCCTTCTGGTGGTAACCTCCAGCGGTCCCTTTAAGGACCAAGCGCCTGAAGAAAGTGTCCGCAGCATGTGCTGTGCATGTCATGCGCAACCCAGTTTTGCAAAAGGTGGTCTCACACGTTAGGCCCCTTATTTGCAAAAGGCCTAACGTGTATGGAGGAACCTTTACCAATATGGCGGGCAGCGCACTTCCGCCACGGAATGCCCTATTGGATCCTTAAGCGCCTGTTTTACGCCTGTAAAATGAGCACACCGTGATTCAACTTCTAAGCCAACATGCTATTATACAATAGGACTAATTTTATAAATGTATAGTCCAGGCATGGAACCTTGCTCGCGATTCTCCACACGTTTTTTCATTTAGGTGCTTATCCTCCACGTCTCACACTGACTGTGCATGTGTGTATCTCACACACGTTCCATTACTGACACGCACACTCAATTTTTATGACTTGCCCTTGTTAAAGTCCAGAATGCACAGCCAACATTTACAGCATTGTAGATGCATAAAAAGATCAGGCAGAAGACAGGCTGTATAGGAGCTAGTACAACACATGCTGGGGGTCTGTTAGCACTCAGGGTTGGGAGCTCTTATATAGCAGCGTTAAGCAGGGTAGGGGATTGGATCCTGACAGTGCTGGTATAGATGGGAGTGGGGTGGATTTGGGGACTGGTGGTACTGAAAGAAAGTGGATGGCTGGCACTTGGCAGTACTTAAGGAATGGAAGGGGTCCAGGACATGGGAACAGAAGAGAATCTGAGGAGCATGTCCAGAATTGAGAGATTGCTGTAGAAGATGTGCCCCAAAAAGAAAGCAAGAAAAGCATTAAGAGCGGCACTGAAATCAGAGACAGAGGCTGCACACTAAAAGATATTTTATATGGGTACAAGACAAAAAATATTGGCACACAATATCTGAGCTTCTGCGAGGGAGGTGAAGCTCCACGGAGACCAATTGTTTGGGACTGCTGGAATGTAGAATTGATAAATTTTGGGGGGAAGTATTGTCAACTTTTTTCACAGCTGTTTAATTTTATTTTTATTTTTCAGGGTATATCGTAGACTGGGTGAAAGCAACATGCTCAAATGAGTTAAAAAATTTGATTGGATTGATTACTTTTGTGGTGGGAGTCGACTACTCTGTGGCAACTTTTTATTCGGGTATTAGTGAATAGAAATGTTAACAACGAGATATAGAGCTGAGTTTTCAGCGCCCCTGCCTGATGGAAACAGGGCGGTATCGCCTTGAAATTGGTGGGCAATGGCCTAGCACCCTGTTGCCACTGACATTGTGATCAAGCCAAGGTTGCCCCTGGCTTACCGCTGGGCAGCTGGAGTGGCCCCCTGAGTCAGCCGGTAGCACCATTTAAAATGTAAATGATGTACATAACAGCAACTTGCATTTATATAGCACCTTTAACGTTGTAAAAATGCTGCAAAGTGTTTCGCAAAAGCATTATCAGGCAAAATTTGACACCGAGCCACACGAAGAGATATTGGGCCAGAAATTCGGCACTTGCTGGGTGAGTACGCGCTGTGTACTCACCCGTAAGGCCACCTGAAGTGCCGGTTTCCTGCATGCACTGCGCATGCGCGGGAAACCGGAACTTCCGTTCCCCTGAAGGGAGGGGTTCAGAAGTCGAACGCGTGTGCGGGAGAGGCTGCGCGCACGCAGCGAACTTCGTTTTTTTTCAGGTTTCTCCGGGAAGGTAAGTATGGAGAAGCTGCACATTTAAAAAGGAGGCGCAAGACCCGTTTTTAACAAGGTAAGTGGTTAATTAATTACAATTAAAAAAAAATTTCAACAGATTTATCTTTTTTAGATACTTTAAAGAAAGGTAAGTTTATTTTTAGCACTGTTAAAAAGTATTTTAATTTTGTCAAAAATTAAAATTTTTGTTTAAAGTAGTTAATTTATTTAACTTATAGTTATTTTAAAAATGTGATGGGTTTTTTAAAAATTTATTTGAAGTTTAGGTGTTGTTTTGGGGCCGATTTCAATTCATAGATTTGACAGGTCTTCCTGTCAAATCTATGAATGAAAGATGGTCTGCTGCCATTGGCTCTCCATGGCCCACGTGATCCCAGGGGACGCATCGCACTAACTACGCCCCTGGGATACACAAGCACTGCGTGCCGGCAGCTGCAGGAGGCCCAGGAGCTGAAGTCCCCGTGGGCCCAGAGGTCAACGGCAGGCGCAGTAGGTAGGTGCGCGCGCGATCCTTGCACCCGCGGGAAGCCAGGGAGCCTAATTTCTGGGCCATTAAGGCAGGTGACCAAAAGCTTGGTCAATGTGGTAGGTTTTAAGCAGTATCTTAAAGGAAGAAAGAGAGGTGGAGAAGTGGAAAGGTTTAGGCAGGGAATTCCAGAGCTTAGGGCCGAGGCAACAGAAGGCACGGCCACCAGTGGTTGAGTGATTATAATCAGGGATGCTCAAGAGGGCAGAATTAGGGGAGCGCAGATATCTCGGGGTGGTTTGTGAGGCTGGAAGAGATTACAGAGATAGAGAGGGGCAAGGCCATGGAGGGATTTGAAAACAAGGATGAGAATTTTGAAATCGACGCATTGCTTAACCGGGAGCCAATGTAGATCAGTGAGCACAGGGGTGATGGGTGAACGGGACTTGGTGCGAGTTAGGACACGGGCAGCCGAGTTTTGGATGACCTCAAGTGTACGTAGGGTAGAATGTGGGAGGCCAGCCAGGAGTGCGTTGGAATAGTCAAGTCTAGAGGTAACAAAGGCATGGATGAGGGTTTCAGCAGCAGAGGAGCTGAGGCAAGGGTGGAGACGGGCGATGTTACAGAGGTGGAAATAGGCAGTCTTAGTTATGCCGCAGATATGTGGTCGGAAGCTCATTTCAGGGTCAAATATGACACCAAGGTTGCGATCAGTGTGGTTCAGCCTCAGACAGATGTTAGGGAGAGGGATGGAGTCAGTGGCTAGGGAAAGGAGTTTGTGGCAGGGACCAAAAACAATGGCTTCGGTCTTCCCAATATTTAATTGGAGAAAATTTCTGCTCATCCAGTACTGGATGTCGAACAAGCAGTCTGACAATTTAGAGACCGTGGAGGGGTCGAGAGAAGTGGTAGTGAGGTAGAGCTGGGTGTCATCAGCGTACATGTGGAAACTGACTCTGTGTTTTCAGATGATGTCGCCAAGGGGCAACATGTAGATGAGAAATAGGAGGGGGCCAAGGATAGATCCTTGGGGGACACCAGAGGTAACGATGCGGGAGCGGGAAGAGAAGCCATTGCAGGTGATTCTCTGGCTACGATTAGATAGATAAGAGTGGAACCAGGTGAGTGCAGTCCCACCCAGCTGGACGACGGTGGAGAGGCATTGGAGAAGGATGGAGTGGTCAACCGTGTCAAAGGCTGTAGACAAGTCAAGAAGGACGAGGAGGGATAGTTTACCTTTGTCACAGTCACAAAGGATGTCATTTGTGACTTTGATGAGAGCTGTTTTGGTACTGTGGCAGGGGCGGAAACCTGATTGGAAGGATTCAAACATGGAGTTGCGGGAAAGATGGGCACGGATTTGGGAGACGACAATATGTTCAAGGACTTTGGAGAGGAAAGGGAGGTTGGCGATGGGGCGGTAGTTTGCAAGGACGGATGGGTCAAGGGTTGAATTTTTGAGGAGAGGGGTGATAACAGCAGATTTGTGGGTGAGGGGGACAGTACCTGAGGAGAGAGAACTGTTAACAATATTAGCTAACATGGGAGCCAGAAAAGGAAGTTGGGTGATCAGCAGTTTGGTGGGAATAGGGTCGAAGGAGCAGGAAGTGGGTCTCATGGACAAGGTGAGCGTGTAGAGGTCATGAGAGGAGATCGGAGAGAAACTGGAGAAAGATGTGAGTTCAGGGCTAGGGCAGGGGGGAACCTTAGAGGAAGTTTGGCCTGGTGGGCTAGGGGAAGGAAGGGAAGTGGTAGAGGCAGCTGAACAGATGGTCTCAATCTTAGAGACAAAGAAGTCCATGAGCTCCTCACACTTGTTGTTGGAGGTGAGGGTGGAGGAGAAAGTGGAGAGGGGTTTAAGAAGACGGTTAGCAGTGGAGAATAGAAGCTGGGGTTTATCTTTGCATTGCAGAATGATACTGGAATAGTGAGCAGTTTTGGCAGACGAGAGCAGGACCTGATAATGCTTTATGTGGTCCAGCCAGATCTGGCGGTGAATGGCTAAACCAGTTGCCCGCCATTTCCGTTCAAGTCTGCCGTTCAAAATGTGAGTCGCTCTTTATTTTTGTGGGCCCAGCAGAAGCAACAGTGGCCTTTCAGGCTCCACAAAAACCAGCCTGGTCCGCTGGTGCTCCTATTACCCCCCTCTAGACATTAACCCCCCCCCCCCCACCTCTCCCAACCCCCGTTCCATGGACCTACCTTCTTCTAGCCCAGAGGCTGGCTGGGCTGCCCGATATTGCCACTCAGGCGCTCGATATCTTGCTACAACCTGCCAAGCCGATGCTAATGAGGTCGGCCCTCAAACTGGACTAGGCCTCCCACCAGGGCTACTGAGTGGCCAGCCAGTGCGTTCAGTCTGCCAGCCAGTCAAAGTCTGGTTGGGGAGAAATTCCACTCCATAATCCTTTTTTTTGCAGATGTCATTGCTGTAGGCAGGATTCGTTTTCAATGGGTGTTTGGGTATGAGTTTGCCAGACCAACAAAACTACTTCAAATGGTCTATTTTTCAAATAGGAATTTCACAATAAGGCTCAAATAGAAACCGTGGCCCGTAATTTGCGGACAGCGGCGAAGCAAAGGCGCTCGCCGCTGACCCCGAAGAAAGCTGCCCACAGAGATCTCGCCATCTCTGTGGTGAGAAGTCTGCCTTTCTTGATGTGCGATTGATTGTAGTGCTGTGCAATGGGGATGCCAAGAGAAGAACTGCAGTGACATCTACAAGCTGTCTAAGCAGCCAATCACAATGTAGAATTCTCACAGACAGCAAACCAGGAAATGAAAAGCTGCTTTTATCCCCACTTTTAAAAATGTTACAGAGAGCGAAATAAAGATTGGGACATTCTCATGGGGATAAGGTAGAAGCTTAAAACTTAGAATCTTTTAAAAAGTTTAAAAAAAAATGTAATTTTTATCATAATGGAGAAATTTGATGCTCCACAAATATAAAAATTAGTTTTTTTAGGGACATAGCATTTGATTAGCAGCCAATAGGCTCTTAAAACCCCAGTTATACCTATTACAATAAGGCTTAACATCTAATGGGGTATTTAACAGCGATATTAGTGTGGAAAAGCCACTGATTAATTCACTGATTACACTGATTGCCACCAACCGGGGTTGGGTGGGGGGCCACAGTGCAGCCAGTGTCGGAACATGTGCTAAATCCTGAAGTTGCGGTCAGTTTCAGAGGGGTAATGACAGCAAACGCTGTTCGTTCGTCATCATTACCCACCACAAAATCCGAGCCATTATTACTTCCATTAATCTAACAATTCAAATAATACAAATGCAAAGAAAGAAACAGTTTTGTTGGACAGAAACTCCAAAAGGAAAACCAGTTCACTGGTTGAATTGCGAAGGGAAATCTTTAATTGCCTAAACTGTGGAAAAAGATCTTTCAGGGCAGGCGGTTGAAACTAGTAAAAGAAAGAAAGACTTGCATTTATATAGCGCCTTTCACGACTACCGGACGTCCCAAAGCGCTTTACAGCCAATGAAGTAATTTTGAAGTGTAGTCACTGTTGTAATGTGGGAAACGCGGCAGCCAATTTGCGCACAGCAAGCTCCCACAAACAGCAATGTGATAATGACCAGATAATCTGTTTTTTTGATTAAGGGATAAATATTGGCCAGGTCATCAGGGATAACTCTTCTTCAAAATAGTGCCATGGGATCTTTTACGTCCACCTGAGAGAGCAGACGGGGCCTCGGTTTAATGTCTGATCCGAAAGACGGCACCTCCGACAGTGCAGCACTCCCTCAGAGTGTCAGTTTAGATTTATGTGCTCAAGTCCCTGGAGTGGGACTGTGAACCCACAACCTTCTGCCTCAGAGGGGAGTTGTGCTACCCACTGAGCCACAGCTGACACTAGTAAAGTAGCTAAGATTTGCAGAAGCTTGTGCACATTTGGATAAAGCAGTGGGAACGAGCGTAATTCACAGATTTTGGTTTCTCTGCTGTATTTTTCCACTATTGACCCTACAACATATTGGCTCAGAATGATTCGTTCCTTTTCAAGGGGGTGGTCCTATATAAAAATCATAGAAATGCTGTGACTGTTTTGAACACCCTGAACACCCCACCTGTGCCCCTGACAGATAGTGTTTTCTGATTGGATGAAAATACACTATTTACTTAAAGTTAACCAAGCAGTATGGTTTGCAGAATAAATAGTGGTTTGTACTTTGTTGGTTTTTGTCAATGAAACAGTTGAGCCAATCAACACTTTCTGCCCTACGACAGACATCAGATACAAAACCTTGAACTAGATAGATAGAAAGAAATATGTTGTACAAGGATGATTGAGAAATAAGGCAGAATATCACTATCAGCAATTAAGCTGGTACTATTAAAATTCAAAGGTCAAAGATTTTTCTTTGAACTCAGCAGAAGCTCCAAGCAGGAGTTAACTTAATTGTTTTTATCACAATGCATTACATGCCCACATGATCTACGTGACTCACATGTGTAATATAATGAGCAAAGGTCAAGCAAGCAACGGCTTTGATTTTCATTCCTTTGCTTGGCCATTGATCCCTGTGATGGCAACCAGCATTAGGCTGCTTTAGTACACCTGCTTAAGGCTGACAATTCACTTGCATCTAGATTGTGAAAATCTCAGCGTCAATTCCTGTCCGTGTGTATCGCAAACTGCGCAAATTGTTTAATCCCCCACAGCAAAGTGTCTGATATCTGAGAGCTGGACATTCACTTGATTGGCATCTGGTGAGTACAGCAGCTGTAAAAATAGTATGCATCTCCATTTACTTAGTCGGTCTACTTTTTTCGATTCAGACACGTCTAAGCTCACAATTCTTCCTGTACCACGCACCTTCCATAGTTGAAAGGATAGAGTGCAGTTCTGTTCCAGCCCTCTGGCAATGCTAAACCATATATGGTATTTATATAACCTTGCCTTATACTTCAGTCAGTGTATTGACTTTTACTTAAATAGGCCGATTTTCTGAATGTTTCCTGAAATTAATGTGTCCACAATTTCCCATTATCAGCCCCTGCGGGCAAGGCTTCCCGTCACTAGTATGCATTTGGAGAACTGGCACAAAATAGTGCGGAGGAGGGGTGGAGTGGCACTATGGATTAGTACACGAAGGACAAGGAGAAGGCCTGTTCTGCCATTTTGTTGGCCTTACCATTTCTATCCTTTTGATCTCAATTCCCTGATCTTTCCTTTTATCCCTTAATACCCTTATTTCCCAAAGAAGCTTCAACCTGTCCTTTTAGCTCTGGATAATGGGTTTGAATTTGGCCCAGCCCTGAAATGGTGGAATTCTCCCAGCTGTGAGTTGGACGGAAGGTTCTTAAGCAACACAAGTTGGGTAATCTCAACCCAGTTCCCAGTTGGTACGGGTCTACAGACAGACAACCATAATTCTGAGGTTGGGCTAAAGGCACATTGTTGTGGCAGAGCAGTGTGAGTTTTGTTCTGTATCTGAACTATGCTATTCCTGCCCTGGGAGCACTGACATCTCTCACCTTGATCAGCATAAAAATACTGCCAAAAGATATAAATTTAATAAAAAGTATAAAAATGCACAAGGAAAGTATTACTATCATGAGGGAGAAAGGAATAGAAGAATATGCTGCTGGGGTGTAATGAAGTAAGGTGGGAACATAGACCTGTTGGGCTGAATGGCCTGTTACTGTGCTGTAAATTCTATGTAATGTAATACTATGTATTACTAATGCAAAATTGTCACCAAAGGACTATCAATGCAAATTATCAATACACTGGGACATGAGGATCATGAAATTTCCTTTGCAAACTCAGCTGGTAGATCAAATGCTACATTTATTACCATCACATCACTGTTGACATGCGACTGACAATTCATCTACTTGAAGCATAATTATACCTCAGGCTTTGAAAACAAGTAGCATGGGCTAGTCAATAGAGGTAAATGGATGGATGGCCTCTTGACATGCAAATTGTTCTGTTTGCATTTTTGTCTCTGTCACTCATTAAAGCACTTGCGGTTCCTTTTGATATGTCACTAAGTAGTCTTATCAAATAACAAGGAGGTTCCTATTACCACCTGTACAGGCTAATAATTGCTTTGCTCTTTCAGTTCTTTAAGATAACTCTGGGGGTCACTAGAAGACTGGACAGTACGGACTCTATGATTAGGTCTTGCATACCAAATATGGGTCATGAAGCATGGCATGACCAGGGAACAAGATGAACATGCATTTTGAATTTGTTTTCCAAATTAACAAACAGCTGGTTCTTGTAAGGAAGTACCTTCGAGCAGCGCTATTAGAGGTGGACCAGAGTCTCCACCTCTGCCTCATGTCTTTAGCAGATATGTCAATTCTGTACAGTCTGTTACGAGTAATGTACATCCTGTTGGTTATTTGGACTTTTATGCAGCAAAGCTGCACATTATACTGTAAATATCTTCAAACTTCTATAAAATATTCAGTTTACTATCTGTGGCCCAAACTGCTATGATATTGTTAACTAGTGATACATTAGCAACAGCTTTTAAGTTATTCAGCTTAAATACTTCATGAAGTTCTAACAAAATTATATAAATTATTTTTTAAGTTTACTATCTTGGGCCAATTTAATTTTTCACCAAGAATACTTCTTGCCTTTGTCTAGTTTCCAGTCCATTGTTTGGTTCCAAGTATTCAAAAATTTCAAATTCATTGCAATTAAATTTATTTTTCACTGTGATTCCATTTCATCTTCCAGTCTTAAGTCAAGTCAGGTGTTGTTGAATTGCAATAAAGAGTTATACGATTGTGTAGTCCCTTGTCTTTCATTGAATTGGTCGGCTGCTTTGAAGCAGGGATGAAGTTATGGGCGACCTATTTCAGAGCATGGAACATAAGGGCTGGCTCCATGATCCCTCACTCCCTGCAAGGAAGTCATGCTTGAAGATGGCATCAACCAGTGATAGAGCTACAACATTGTAGCCCTACTTCTCCAACCAATCTTTCCTGTGAGTATGGCTCTCAGCTAGGAACATAGCATCATGGGATTAACCCTATTCATATTCAAAATAAAAAGGAACAGGCCAAATGTATTCTGGAGGATTTCGATTGTTTATCTAACTGAGTCAATAGGTGGCAGATGCAATTCAATATGGAATAAGTTTAAAGTAGCAAGTGAGTCAAGCTGTGCTGTTGCTTAGCAGAGTTGATGAAGTAATGATGCAGGGTGTTGCGAGTTGTGGGCATGCTTGGGGACACTGGTTGAGGCTGCAGTATTTTTTTCTATTCCTAAGTACAGTAGTTGATATTCCTAAGAATTCAAAAGAGAACAAAATGTCAAATTAACTACCTTCAAGCACTACACATTGTGCTACCTTCAAGCACTACTCGTATCATTGCATGATATGTTCTGTTACGCTGCTCAAGTTGAATGTGTGACAGCCGCTCAGTTACATGACATTAACAATCAGGTACTAGCTAGGAATTCAGGGAAAGTCTCTGGCTTCACCATCCTCCACTCCCTCCATGCTTTCCAAACATATGGTTTCTCTTTGAAAGAGGTCAAGGGCTTAAATTGTTTGGGGCTACCTCCATTTATAATGGGGTTTGTTTACAGCAACTAAAGGTCAACTTGTCCTACAAGCAGAATAATAATGCAGGGATATTGAAAGAGCATAGTCCTAAGACAGTAGAGCCAATATTGTGATAAGGGTGCTTCTAAAAAGCAGTAGCGCCGTGCTTTGGGCATGGGGCTTTATATAATTGGGTGTGGAGTAGGCCTCACAGCCAATGCAGTGAGTGCAGGGATATGTAGGCAGGAAATACGCTGGGAACCTGCACACTGACTTTGTGCAAAGTTCAATAGGGCCCCAAATTTGATGCAAATATAGTGGGCTCCAAATGATCTTTTGAATGATTTTTGAACTACAGGGGAGTCAAGGGTTATGGGGAACATCAGAAAAGTGGAGTTAAGGCCAAGATCAGATCAGCCATGATCTTATTGAATGGCGGAGCAGGCTCAAGAGGCCGAATGGCCTACTCCTGCTCCTATTTCTTATGTTCTTATGTTCTTAATGCAGCTGAGCACTCATTTTTCTTATTATTTATTCTCGGGATGTGGGTATCGTAGCAAGGCTGGCATTTATTGCCCATCTCTAGTTGCCCTGAGAAGATGGTGATGGACCATCTTCTTGAACCGCTGCAGTCCATGCGTTGACAGTGCTTCCACAATGCTATTAGGTAGGGAGTTCCTGAATATTGGCCCAGCGACGTTGAAGGTACAGCGATATATGTCCAAGTTAGGATGGTGTGTGACTTGGGCAGGATGGTGTTCCCATACACCTGCTGCCCTTGTCCTTCTAATTGGCAGAGGCTGTGAGTTTGGAAGGTGCTGCCGAAGAAGCCTTGGCGAATTACTGCAGTGCATTCAGTAGATAATACACACTGCAGCCACAATATGTCGGCGGTGGAGGGGGTGGATGTTTAGATTACTGGATAAGGTGTCGCTCAAGTGAACTGCTTTGTCCTGGATGATATTGAGCTGCTTGAGTGTCATTGCAGCTGGATCTATCCAGGCAGGTGGAGAGTATGCTATCACATTCCTGATTAATGCCTTGAAGATGGTGGAGGGGCTTTGGGGAGTCAGGAGGTGGACCACTCAATGCAGAATACCCAGCCTCTGACCTGCTCTTGTAGCCACAGCATTTATCTGGCTGGTCCAATTGAGTTTCTGGTTAATTGTACTCCCAGGATATTGATGGTGGGGGGACTCGGCGATGGTAATGCCATTGAATGTCAAGGGGAGGTGGTTAGGCTCTCTCTTGTTGGAGATAGTCATTGCCTGGCACTTGTGTGGCATGAATGTTACTTGCCATTTATCAACCCAAGCCTGGATGTTGTCTAGGACTTGCTGCATGCGGGCATGGACTTCTTCATTATTTGACGAAATACGAATTGAGTTGAACTGCAATCATCAGCAAATTGCCCACTTCTGATCAAATGTTGGAGAGAAGATCACTGATGAAGTAGCTGAAGATAGTTGGAAGAAGATAGTTGGAACTAGGACATGGCCCTGAGGAGCTCCTGTCTTGATATCCTGGGGCCTTCAACAACCACAACCATCTTCCTTTGTGCTAGGTATGACTGCAGCCATTGGAGAGTTGACCCCTGATACCCATTGACTTCAGTTTTCCTAGGGTTCCTTGGTGCCACATTCAGTTGAATGCAGGCTTAATGTCAAGGGCAGTCACTCTCACCTTACCTTTCGAATTCAGCTCGCGTCCATGTTTGGAGCAAGGCTTTAATGAGATCTAGAGCCAAGTGGTCCTGGTGGAATCTAAACTGAGCATCGATGAGCAGGTTAATGCTGAGTGAGTGCCGTTTGAAAACATTGTTGATGACTCCTTCCATCACTTTGCTGATGACTGGAAGTAGCCTGATAGGGCGGAAATTGGCTGGGTTGGATTTATCCTGCTTTTTGAGGACAGGACATACTTGGGCAATTTTCCACGTTATCAGATAGATGCCAGTGTTGTAGCTGTACTGGAACAACTCGGCAAGGGCCGTGGCTAATTCTGAACCACAGGTGTTCAGCGTTACAATCAGCTGTTACCAAGGCCCATAGCCTCAGTTTACTCAGCCATTTCTTGATGAAGTTGAGTGAGTCGAATTGGCTGAAGACTGGCATCTGTAATGGTGGGGACCTTATGAGGAGGCTGAGAAGGATCATCCACTCGGCACTTCTGATTGAAGATGGTTGCAAAAGCATCAGCTTTGGCTTTTGCATTCATGTGCTGGGCTCCGCCATTGTTGAGAATGGGGAAGTTCATGGAGGTTCCTCCTCTCGTGAATTGCTTAATTGTCCACCACCATTTACGACTGGATGTGGCAGGGCTGCAGAGATTTGACCTAATCCGTTGGCTCTGGGATCACTTAGCTCTGCTATTAGGTACAACACAGGTCTACATGCATGCTGCTTTTGCTGTTTAGCATGCATGTAGACCTGTGTTGTACCAGTTTGGCACTTCATTCTCAGGTACGCCTGGTGCTGCTCCTGGCATGCTCTTCTACACTTCTCATTGATCCAGGGTTGGTCACCTGGCTTAAATTGATGAAGTAGTGAGGATACATGCCAGGCGTGAGGTTACAGATTGCAGTGCTATACAATTCTGCTGCTGCCTATGGCCCACCGTGACTCATGGATGCCCAGTTTTGAATTGCTAGATCTGTTCTTAATCTATCTGACTTAGCACAGTGGTAGTGCCACACAACACGATGGAGGGTGTCCTCAGTGTGAAGACAGGACTTCATCTCTACAAGGAATCTGCAATGGTCACTCTGACCAATACATCTGCGACAGGTAAATTGGTGAGGATGAGGTCAAGTATGTTATTTCATTGTGTTGGATCTCTCAACACCTACCGCAAGCCCAGTGTGGCAGTTATATCCTTCAGGACTCGGCCAGCTCAATCAGTGGTGGCTCTACCAAGCTCCTCTTGGTAATGGACATTGAAGTTCCCCACCTTTGCTACCCTCAATGCTCTCTCCAAATGATATTCAACATGGAAGAGTTCATCAGCTGAGGGAGGGCGGTAGGTGGTAATCAGCAGGAGGTTTCATTGCCCATGTTTGACCTGAAGCTATGAGACTTCATGGGGTCCAGAGTCAATGGTGAGCACTCCCAGGGGCACTCCCACCCGATTGCATACCCCTCTTCTGGTGTGTCTGTCCAGGGTTGGTGATGGAGGAGTCTGGGATGGCTGATAGGTATGATTCTGTAAGTATGACTATGTCAGGTCGTTTGTGGGAGAGCTCTTTGGCACCAGTCCACAGATTTTAGTGTCTTCATCGTGTCCTGATCCGATGCCTAGGTAGCAGTCAGGAGGTGCGTACAGTTTTACTCTTGTTATTCTTTAGCGGTTTGATACAACTGAGAGTCACCCTAAAGAACATTAGTGAATCAGCTGTATTTTTACCACAATATGATAGCCTAATGGTCACTTTTTACTGATACTAGCTTTTTATATCCAAAATTTTTTTAAACTGAATTCAAATTCTCAAACTACCATAGTGGGATTTGCATTCACATTCTCTGGATTACTAGTCAGTAACATAACCACCACACCCAATACTTGCGATTGTTAACGGTTAGAAACTAAAACAAAGATTGTTTATTGTTTTGTTTGATAATGCTCCTGAAGCGTCTTGGGATGTTTTAATCTGTTAAAGGCGCTATATAAATGCAAGTTGTTGTTGTACTGAGAAACATTTTTAAGTCACCTGTTAATTTTTGTAGAAAATTCAGTTAAAAGTTTTCTTTCTGAACCATTTTTTTGGACTTAAGGAAATGTTTATATATATAAAAACTTGTAAACTATAAATTATGAATTTTTGAATGTTTTATGGTCTCATTTGCATTTGTTTATGGAAATTTGTGTTTATGGAAGACTATATGTGTCGGCAAGCTCACTAATAGTGCGAGAGAGGGTACGATTTCCACTAATATTCTTCAGGCACACGCCTGGAGCGCATATTGGGCAAATGATGTAGCTCCAGCCTGTGACTTTCTGTCCAATAATTTTAATGGATGGAAAATCACGGCCTGGAAGTGCACATTTTCCTGATATGTGCTCTAGTGTGTGCCAGGAACACAGAACCAGAACATTTACTTTTCAGTACTTCAAGGTAGGAATGTAAATACGGGAACCGCTGATGGTGGAAAAAGCGGTAGGGGGGAGCTTGAGTCTCCAGAAAAGGGGCTTTGGATGGTTTGAGGAAGAGGCTGCTGGGTGGAAATGCAGTGCGGAGGTGGCACTTGATATTCCAAAAGGTACCAAGGGCAGTTTGGATCCAATTCATATGGGCTTTCCCCCCTAAAAGGCTGCTAGACCCTGCTCCCCTCCACAGTACTGCCAGGTTCTGTCCCCCCACTCCGAAATGTTCTGAAATCCTCGTCCTAGGCTGAAGCCCAGGATCTTCTCCTCAGATTTCATCCACCCACTTCCCAGATCCTGAAAGTCCCTCTCAGTGCTCACTATTCCCAATGCTCCCTGATTCCTAAATCACCCCTCGTGCTGACAGACCCTGAGACCTCCCTCCTCAATTCTCCCAGATCTCAGGACCACTCCCACTGTTACCAGAACCTCTTCCTCCAGTGTTTGTAGAATCGCCCACCCCTCAACCCCCAGTGCCAACAAACCCTGGGACCCTTTCCCAGGTTCTAGGATCACTACCAATGTCAATAAGTCAGTGTCCCACTTAGCATTAAACGCTGTTCTTATAAAACCTCTGTCCTACTATAAGTAACCCTACAGGAGATCCGTTAGTTTAAATAATAAATGTAACTCTAATTGAGCAGTTATTGGTTCACTGGTTTTACTTGTCAATTTTATTTGATCGTGCAGCAAAGGACTAATCAGGCCCGAGAAACAGGGAGCACCTGGCAGAGTACCTGGAAGTATTATTGGTTGGCGGGAAAATAATTTTATTATGGATTGAGTAAGAGCAGTTTTACCTGTAAAATGTTCTTGTGTAGTCATACGCTGAGTGGTAGTTACTGACAAAGTGGGTGCTACAGCTGAGTGTGCGAGCCTGGGTCATGTGTTAGAATGGGATCATTCAGAGGTGAGTCGATTACAATAAACTTGGGGAATATTATAATAAATTTAACTATGATTAAGCATGGCTGAGAAGCATGACTAAAAAGCGTGACATTTACAGGAAGCAAATTTTGCAAAGTTTGCATCATACACAAGACTTTTCCACAGGAGATTGGCAGGAGCCCCAGAGAAACAGTGGCAAGGGCTGAGAATGGTCATTTACGTTGTTTCTGTCGAAGGCTGCGCCGGCTTCCCACCAAAGTCACAGCAGGAGATCGGGAGAACTTTGTAGAAATTCAAAACATTGATGCATTAGTAGAGGAGCATTACAGCTGCTGCTAGATCTCTGTAATTAAAGGGGAAACTAAACTTTGCCTGCATAGATTGTATGTAAGGTGGTTTTGGAGATTTTTCTCAAGCTTCTACCTGCTGGGTTTATCTAAGATTTAAACAGTGACCCTTGACATTGCAGGTTGCTGCACAACTTTAATAAACTCATTAGGAAACTGCAATTCTTACCTACTGATGTCAAAAAGATGGTCATGTGGACCTCATTTATTTTAATTTATTATCAGAAAATGTGAAAATTCAGTATACATGTGGGGATTAAAATAGGTAATGTTAGAAATGAATGCAAGACATATTATATGCTAGTCAATCTACCTTGGCATTACACACGGAAGTCAAGATCAAGTGTAGACATCAGGTAAAGCAGTGTTAGATGGTGGGAAAATAATTGGAACATAATTCAGTCCTCATTTAAAGTCATACATTCTGTCCATATTTTTATATTATTTATAGTTAATCAGCAATTTTAGGAGCCTAGGGGGTAAATTTTGACTTTCACTGCCAGGTGGAAAACTGGTGGTAGCAGCTCAACCACCCGTAATACACCCTATCTGATTTTCCTTCCCATTGAAATCAATGAGTAGGACTTGGTGAGGGAAAGGATATGCGCAGTAGAGTTTTGGGTGAACTGAAATTTACAGAGGAATGGAAAGCATTGGAATAGTTGAGTCTGGGCATGACCAAGGCACGGATAAGGGCTTTAGTGGCAGATTGGTTGACTTTGGGGTGAATATTATCAAGGTGGAAGGAGGCAGTTCTTGTGATGGAAAGGGATATGGGGTCCAAAGCTCAGCTCAGTTCAAATAGGACACTGAGGTTGTGAGCAGTCTTGTTCAGTCTGAGACAGTGGTCAGGGTGGGAGATGGAATCGCTAGTGAAGGTACGGAGTTTGTGGCAGAGGCCGAAGGCAATGGCTTCAGTCTTCCCGACGTTTAACTAGAAGAAATTTCTGCTCATCCAAGACTGGATGTTGGTCAAGCAGTCTGACAACACAAAGGTAGTGGAGGGTTTGAAAGTGGTTGTGGAGAGGAAGAGCTGGGTGTAGTCAGCCTACATGTGGAAGCTGATCTCATGTGTGGATGAAGATGCCAAGGTGCAACATGTAGATGAGGAATAGGAGGAGGCCAAGGCTAAGTCCTTGGGTGACTTCAGAGGTAACAGAGCGGGTGTGCGATAAGAAGCCATTGCTGGAGATGCTCTGGGTACAATTGGATAGATAAGTGTGGAAACATGCGAGGGTAGTCCCGCTGATCTGGACACTGGAGGAGTGAAGTTGGAGGTTGATGGATTGGTCAACCATGTTCATTATAAATGAAGGCTTAGGAATTGAGAATGGAAAAAGTTGGCATAAAATTGTGAGAAAAAAGTGAAAATAGGAAATAAAATTTTGTATGCAGGATGTGAGTGCAGAGATAAGATTTTTGATATATTAAATAGATAAATTTATACATTGTTAACTAATATTGGCCCAAAAATTCAGCCGTTCTCGGGTGAGTACCCGCTGCGTACTCACCCGTATTCGTTCCCGAAGTGCCGGTTTCCTGCATGCACTGCACATGCGCGGGAAACCGGCACTTCCGGTATGGCGAAGGGGGCGGTTCCTAGGTGAACCGCGTGCGCGCTAGAGGCTGCGCGCACGCAGCACACTTAGGTTTTTTTTCAGGTTTCAACGCGAGGGTAAGTATGGAAGATTCTACGCAAGTAAAAAGGAGGCGTAAGACCCCTTTTGAACAAGGTAAGTAGTTAATTAAGTATAATTTTAAATTTTTTTCAACAGGTTTATCTTTTTTAGAGACTTTAAAGAAAGGTAAGTTTATTTTTATAACTTTTAAAAGTATTTTAATTTTTTCAAAAATTTAAATTTTTGTTTAAAGTGGTTAATTTATTTAACTATAGTTATTTTATTAATGTGATGGTTTTTAAAAAAAATTATTTGAGGTTTAGCTGTTCTTTTGGGGCCGATTTCAATTCATAGATTTGACATGTCTCCTGTCAAATCTATGAATGAAAGATGGTCTGCTGCCATTGGCTCTCCATGGCCCACGTGATCCCAGGGGTCGCATCGCACTAACTGCGCCCCTGGAACACGCAAGTACTGCGCGCCGGCTCTTGGGAGAGGCCCAGGACCCGAAGTTCCTGTGGGCCCGAAACACAACGGCAGGCGCGGTAGGTAAGAGCGCGCGCGATCCTTACCCCCGCGGCAAGCCGGCCACCTGAATTTCTAGGCCATTAAATGCAATAGTTTCTTGTGCAATTTAATGGGGTTGGGTTTTGCTGTAGAAATAACGGTGAGGCTATCAGCTCTCACCGTTATTAAAGTGTAAATCGGACAGCAATCTTCAGCGACCGCACATGCGCAGTTAAATGCGGAAATCAGGAAGTTGCTGTCCGAGATGCCCTGCTCCTCCAGAAGCTGCACGAGAAAGGTATCTCACTGAGTGACTCACCATTCAAATACATTGAATGGCATGAAGTTGCTGTACTTATCTGATTTCATTATTGTTGGAGATTTTAACAAATAAAAACATTTTAATAACATTTTTTTCAACTTTTCCTTTCTGTCTCTTTCATCTCTCTCTCTCAATCCAATCTTTGTTTCCCTGTCTTTATTTTGCTTTCTGTACCTGATTTGACATTGAATTAAATATTATAACTTACACTTCCTGGTTCAGAAAATGAGCTGCTCAATAATGATTCTTCAACCTGAATGGTTAAGAAGATCCACAGTTGCTTTCCCTGTTCATACAGGTCCCAGATCCCCTGTAGAGGGCACTGCGCCGTTTTGGCTCTCTAATTTATAGCATGTTCCAGTGCAAAGTCCCACGGAAAGTCTGTGGGCAACTGCAAGTGTAAGGAACGGCTGCCATCATTCGTTCGCCGCTGAGAGCAAAGTCCAGCCTATTGTCACTCAGAATCTCCTACTACCAGGAACATTCTCTCATCGATGTTTAATTGTTTAACAGTTATCACTTTCATCTTTTGGACTACCCCTGCTAATCCTACTTCACCCATATTCACCTACCTCACCCACTTACTAAATGTTTACTGTCTAGCAGCAGTCATTTTATGAAGTGGGCAAATTTAAACAGTTAACACACAGACAAAGATGATAATTTAAAAGGTCACAGAAAAAAAGAGCGTGCAAGCATTGATTGACATTTATGTGGTCCTGCCCTTTTATTGTTCCCTTCCAACCTCACCACTTTTTCACTGGTATAGTTATATATACATATGTTAAGTAGGATTTTCATTACTGAGTTTGTATCCTGCCTATGGTCCAAATAAAATAGCTTCACTAGCTTAGTTTTAGGATCAAGGAGACCAAAACCACCCATGAATTTTAATAAGGCAAGTTGGGAAGATAAAATATTCTTGATGAGTCTGTTACCTTGTTGAAAAAAAAAATCATCTGAGAGAGATTTTGCTAATAAGATTGCTCAGGAAAAGTTCACTCTTTTGCTCATGATTCCACTCTACTTTCATGTCCTTCTGCGTCACGTTCTACATGAGGAGCATGCCAATTTATTCACGCCATTTCAAGCACAGGACCTGAATGACAGTGGGTGGACGCGTATCATCTCTGTATAATGGGGCCGCTTTTCATATGTGGCGTAAATCGGGCAGGCGGTGGGTAGGACGGCGGTTCATCCGCCTGATGAAATTGGCAGGGGGCCCATGCGATTTTCGTGGCTGGGCATAACTTAAATGCAATCGAAGAACTGCCAGCGCTAATCGCGCTCCCTGTAGGCAGTTTGCCGGTTGAGAGGGCAGGAAATCTGGCGGGGTAACCGCTACTTAAAAGCAGCCTGTCGCACCTTAACGGGGAGGTGCACTTTTTAATGGTGGATAGTTCGACAGTGGTAGTGTGAGAATCAGTGTCCCCGGATTCTTTGATACAGCAGTGGAAGTGCTCATAGATCAAACCAGCAGCAGGAAAGAGTTCCTTTTCCTCTCTGAAGTGTGACGGGTTCCCAGGGAAATTTCTCAGCAGCAGTGGAGAAAGGTGGCGGAACATGTAGAAAAATTATTGCCAGGACTTGGCCATCCTCTACCCCATCAGCGTCATTTCCCACATCATGATGAAGGTCCTCGTTCAATGGCATCTCCATGTGTTGTTTCCATTGCAGAGTAAATTATACAGCATATAGCAAACCACTCTCATATGGGACACTCTTCCTGGGCTATATTGCAGGAAGCCACCAGACCTGTCAAGCAGCAGAGGTGGTGCTTGAGGATTCCAAAGATTTTCTCAGTGAGGCTATAGTTGAGCCATGGATCTGATTGTAGCACAGTTCAGCCATCAAGTGTGGATTCCCGAGAGGAGTCATGAGTGTAAGGTTTCCAAAATTTACAGATCCCCAAAACCTAAGGAAAAAGGACTTTGGAACTACCTCAGAGTGATAAAAATGCACTTGGGCCTAACATAAGGAATTTAAGACCAAAAACCAAGTTTTGGCATTTAAAAAACATGTCTGGGCCTGTAAAGGGAGAAAAGGCTGTGAAGGAAGTTGGGTTCGACCTCTGTAATAGCAGTTTGGGTATTGCAGTTAATTGCAATGTCTGGGGAACTGGGATGATCTCACTCAAAGCCCCAGCACACATGTTGACAATAGATCCTAGGAGAAGACAGCCCCACCCAAAACAATAGGTCCCATCAAACCAATTACAAGGCCCATCAAGAAACATGCATAATACAGAGCACCCAGGACTAGGCTATAGATCAGCCTAGGAACACAAAACACAAAACCCATCACCAGCAATCAGCCAAGAAAATCAACAGGATGCAAACCATCCCAAAAACCCATTTGACACTTACAGAGCAGTTACTGGTAGCAGGCCCGCCAAATTCAGACAATGAACTGAACAGATTTGGCGGGTAGATAAGGCCATATTCAATGGGTCAGATTGAAGGCCTGTTAAAACCCAGTTAATGTGCTAGTAAATCGTTACCAATTTACGAGCCCGCCAAAACTAGACAATGAACTGAACAGATTTGGCGGGTAGATAAGGCCACTTCAATTCTGTATAATTGAAGGCCCACCAAGCACACACCAGGAGAAGAAGGAAGGAGAGCTAGCAAGAAGAGGAGAGACCAAGAAGGTGGCCCGAGCTGGAAGCGAGTCGGCATCGCTCACCACTCAGACACACCTGAGTCCAGCTCGCGAAGATACCACCTCGACGGACCTCCAACCACGGCCCCAACACAGTCACCCGGAGCAACAAGCAGCAACAAGTCACCGATGGCTCCACGAGGTCGACCGACACCCTAAACAAGGCCTAAAGCCATCGCGGAAACCAAAGGCCTCACGAAACCAACAACCGCGCATTACCCCCAACTGACTGGGTAATCGCAGGCCACCGCGACCAACAAAGACCAACTCCAGGGAAGAAAACCCGAAGAATCGCAAAGTTTCCACACTACAATCTACTCCTGACTTACCCCTGGGTAAGATTTTCCCCAAAGACTCTAAGCCCTACTGCTCAACTAAAGAAATTGGGTACTCACCAGATAAATCCATAACGACATCCTACCGCATCAGCGGACTCGCGAAGACTGACCAGAGACCCAGGTGAAGTCCTCTACTGCGTACGGGGTACGGCAGACACTAACCGCCATAAACAGTGAACCCCCAAAACCGCGATTTAGCCCAACTGTCAAAGGATTGGTGAGCATTATCCCTGGTCCTTCAAAACCTAACTTAGCTAGTAAAGTGGGGTTGGGAGGGGTGAAGTATTGTTCTACTGTCATTTCCCTCGCTTGTACCGAAGTGTTCCCCACCTTTAGAGTGATAAGAGTGTTATTATTTGTGTCTTACCTTTTAATAAAGATTGAAGTTCTGTCATCAAACTCAGTTGTCTGCTGCACCTTTTGTATCACAACCCCCAAATAAGTCCAAGGTCTAGAATCAAGGGAGTGGGAGCGATTCGAACCGCTCAGAAGTCAGAGGTAAAGCTGACACAAAAACACCACCCCCTACATGAGCCAAAGGTGCAGGGGCCAGCTCTTGTTCCGATGCAGCCAGCCTCTCACTTGCTATGCAAGGCAAAGAGTGTGTGCGGCGGGGGGGGGGGGGGGGGGGGGGGTGGGGGTGGGGTGGGGGTGGTGGGGGTTGGTGAGGTGTGGGGGGATGGAGGATTACTGCAATAAAAGCGTCATGGCAGTTGTCAGGAAAGCAGGCACAGACTTGTGTGATGCACTGCTCATTATCACACACTAGTTGCCCATTAATAGAGCAGAAACCCTTGCTTTTCATGAAGGCAATGGAGCCGTGTGAAGGAGTCCGCAGGACTTGGGGTAGCCTGCAATCTGTGTGAACCCCAGACTTGTTGTCCATGGGGAAAGTGATGAAAGTGTCTGTTCTTAATCCAATCATGCACTGCAGACTGACTGATGTTAATAATATCCCCTGTGGTAGCCTAGAAGAAACTGAAGGCAAGGAAGTTGAAAGCTGCAGTGACCTTTACCGTAACAGTCTCTGATGCATTGCTAGCTGTGGCAGTGGGTTGCATGACTTGTTGCAGAAGAGACACAACTCTGTGACAACTTCCTGGAGAAGTGTAGCATCCTTATGCATTGCAGCTATGTTGTCCTGGGCCTATGAACTCTTTTGGGAGGGTGAGAATTCCTGCGAGCACACTCCTTTTATTTGCTCTCTTCTGTTTGTTCCTTCTTCCTCTTACTGCTCCTTCTCTTGCCAGAGTGGAATTGTCAGATGAACCACATTGAAGAAATAAGTCCCTTAAAAGTTCAGAACGTTCTACAACCACTATAAGCCTTTTGAAATGGTCTATGTAGCAAATAATCACCACGTAATATAAACAAAATGTCTCCTAAAACTTCTGTCTTTTACCTGAGAACAGCCAGTGATCCCTTTAAATACCAATGGAAGTGGCCAACTCCTGACTTGTACTACCCATGGTCTGTGAGTGGGATCAGGAACTAAGGAAGAAAGAAAAATGGCATTGGGGATCCTTGCCATGCCATCTGACCCTGATTAACATTTATTCATTAGGTCTCTGGCGGGAGCTCTGTCTGTCTAAATCGATGTCCATCGGAATATTGGAACAGATACACAACCAGTGGTAAGTCGGTGGTTTTGCTTCCCACACAAGTTTGGTCCCACTACTTAGCCATTTTTAGATGTAAACGGGGCAGTTGTGAGATGAAAATCACTCCCAATGTCTCTCTCTTCATTTCCAGACATTCATGTGCCTTTATTAGGTAGTCTATAATTTGCTTATAAATATAGATTGGCACTAATGGCCAGCTTGAGTTTCCCCTCCATGTGGAGTCTGCACTCTATAGAAAATTTGCAAATTAATTTTAACATTTGTTTGTGTCATGATGGTAACAGCATATTAACATTGCATACAGATTGCCATATATGCTCACTGTCTATATGTGTCATTTTGCATTGCTTTATTTCTGACTGTTGGTTACTTTTACACAAATCATTGAATGTCTTCCTTATCTCTTCCCCATCACCAGGCTAAGCACACTGCTGTTGATCCTTGGGGTGGTAATAACTCCTGCATATAAGTTCTGGAACTGCACTCCCTGTAGCTGGGTTAGTGTCAGCAGACCATACTTATACTAATTAGTTAACTGGCTGTTGATTGGTCAGATCCTTGGTGTTAATATCAAAAAAAAGGAATGCCTTTCACGACCTCAGGACATCCCAAAGTGCTTTACAGCCAATGAAGTACTTTTGAAGTGTAGTCACTGTTATAATGTAGGAAACGCGGCAGCTAATTCGCACACAGCAAGCTCCCACAAACAGCAATGTGATAATGACCAGATAATCTGGGGGGTTTTTTTAGGTGTTGGTTGAGGGATAAATATTGGCAAGGACAGTGGGGAGAACTCCCCTGCTCATCTTTGAAATAGTGCCATGGGATCTTTAACATCCACCTGAGAGGGCAGACAGGGCCTCGGTTTAACTTCTCATCTGAAAGACAGCACCTCTGACAGTGCAGCACTCCCTCGGTACTGCTGTCAGCTTAGATTTTGTGCTCAGGTCCCTGGAGTGGGACTTAGAACCCACAACCTTCTGACTCAGAGGTGAGAATGCTACCAACTGAGCCACAGCTGACACCTAAAGTGCTGAAAGGTTTGTCCCAGGAAAAACACTGGTGAATTCCCAGCCATGAACTTTAGTGTTAATGAATCTCAAAATTAGAACTATTAACATTCCTGTAACCAAAAGTGGAAACATACAAAATTGATTGTTTAGATCTACCGTGCACCACTTTTTGGTAAAATACCCTGTGATGAAACGCATAAATCGCACTTCAGCTCAATGTGACATTTTACTAATTAACAGCTATATACTTAAACTGTAAACTTTTGAAAAAAATAGTTCCAATCATTGGGCCTTAATTGCACCAAAAATAAGTGAGTCAACTCAAGACTTTCTTGGAAATAATATTCAAATCATTTTATTCCCATGAAGCTATATCTTGTAAACCGGATATTATGAAAACACAGTCACTGAAATACAGATTACAACATCTGTTGAAATATTATAATAGCCACAATTTGTTTAGTAGTCCATGATAAATTTGTGGGTTTGAGGACCTCCGGGCTTCTATGGCTATATTACTGACTTAATAAAGGAAATGAGCAGGTTATAACTCAGAATGCAAAATACTAACCAGAACCTTGTGTAAATCAAGTTAGTAACTGTCTTATTGAAAGGAATCTAGTTTTTGGCAGCAACATCTAATAGCCTGGATGCTTCTTACAGCATAAGTTTCATAAATTGAACCCAGACAAGAGAGACTGTCGTAAGCAGACCCAACACAACATTAATCCTGATTATCTTAATCCTTGCAGTTTTAGTTGCATTCCTATTGAAATTCTAAAGTGTCAGTGCAGCTTGAGTGAAATCACTGACAACTTATCTGGATGGATTTCATTTTTTGCCTCATAAAGCACAACGCAATATATTTTTTGTGGCAGATCCATGCCTGGGGACCTGGAGCTTGCTAACATAATACATATTCAACTGGGTATCCTTGATTCATACTCCATAAATAAATTCCATATACCAGAAACTATCAATTTGTTCCTATACTGGTGGTATAAAAAAATATTAATAATGACTGAGCTCATTCAAAATATCATTAATAGTTTGTTAAGTTTCTATTGCAAAAATACAAACAAAAGAATCATGGGCACATAATACTGAGCAATAAGATCCATCCACTGGGGTGAACGAGAGCATTAAATCTCAATAAGACAACAATGTATTGGACATTATCAGATAAAATGTAGCAAGTACCACAACAACAAATGTCTTGTGGGATCCCCCTCACACACTAGTTTTTAATTTCATCTCTCACTGAGAGCGTTTCTTCTTCCATGAAATCCAGAAAGGAACCCTAGGCCCCAACAAACATCTTCTGATTACCCCCTACTTCATGAGCCGTTTACAAATTCTCAAGCTGAAGGATAGCACCATCTGTTCATCAATAGAAAGAGCAAAGGTTTTTTTCAATCTCTGACCACAACTCTCTTTGCCAACATTCAGAGAGAGAGAACTCATCTCACATACTCTTCTGATTTTTCCTGGAGCCTCGATGTTGTAAGGTTTCCAAAATTTGCAGATCCCCAAAAACCTAAGGAAAAAGGACTTTGGAACTACCTCAGAGTGATAAAAATGCATTTGGGCCTAACCTAAGGAATATAAGACCAAAAACCAAATTTTGGCATTTTAAAAACATGTCTGGGCCCGTAAAGGGACAAGGAGGTGGGCTCGACCTCTGTAAAAGCAGTTTGGTCATTGCAGTTAATTACACTGTCTGGGGAACCGGGATGACCCCACTCAAGCCCCAGCAGACATTAACATTTGAACAATAGACCCTGGGAGAAGACAGTCCCACCCAAAATAACAGGCCCCATCAAACCGATTACAGGGCCCATCAGAAAACATGCATAATACAAATCACTCAGGACCATTCTACAGAAAAGACCGAGTCCAGCCTAGAAACCCAAAACACGAAACCAATCACCAGTGATCAGCCAAGGAGATCGACAGGATGCAAACCATCCCAAAGGCCATCTGACACTTACAGAGCAGTTACTGGTAACAGGCCCGCCAAAAATCAGACAATGAACTGAATAGATTTGGCGGGTAGATAAGGCCATGTTCAATGAGATTGAAGGCCTGTTAAAAAACCAGTTAACGCGCTAGTAAGTCGTTACCGATTTATGAGCCGGCCAAAAACCAGACAATGAACTGAGTAGATTTGGCGGGTAGATAAGGCCACTTCAATTTAGTATAATTGAAGGCCCATCAAGCAGTCGAGTAGTCAGTCGCAGTCGGTGGTCATCAGAAGAAGAAGAAACCAGGAAGAAGAAAACCCGAGCTGGAAGCGAGTCGGCATCGCTCACCACTCAGACACACCTGAGTCCAGCTCGTGAAGATACCACCTCGACGGACCTCCAGCAACGGTCCCAACACAGTCACCCGGAGCAACAAACCAAGAAGACATCGACGGCCCCACAAGGTCGACCGACACACTAAACAAGGCCTAAAGCCATTGCGGAAACCAAAGGCCTCACGAAACCAACAACCACGCATTACCCCCAACTGATCGGGTAATAGCAGGCCACCGCGACCAACAAAGACCAACTCCAGGGAAGAAAACCCGAAGAACCGCGAAGTTTCCACACTACAAACTATTCCTGACTTACTGCTGGGTAAGATTTCTACCAAAAGACTCTAAACCCTACTCCTAACCAAAGGAAATTGGGTACTCACCTGATAGATCCAAAACGCACCCTACCGCATCAGCGGACTCGCGAAGACTGACCAGAGGCGCAGGTGACGTCCTCTACCGCGTACGGGGTACGGCAGACACTAACCGCCATAAACAGCGAACCCCAAAACCGCGATTTAGCCCAACTGTCAAAGGATTGGTGAGCATTATCCCTGGTCTTTCAAAACCTAACTTAGCTAGTAAAGTGGGGTTGGGAGGGGTGAAGTATTGTTCTACTGTCATTTCCCTCGCTTGTACCGAAGTGTTCCCCACCTTTAGAGTTTTAAGAGTGTTATTATTTGTGTCTTACCTTTTTTAATATAGATTGAAGTTCTTTCATCAAACTCAGTTGTCTGCTGCCCCTTTTGTATCACAACCCCCAAATAAGTCCAAGGTCTAGAACCAAGGGAGTGGGAGCGATTCGAACCGCTCAGAAGTCAGAGGTAAAGCTGACACAAACCACCTACAATGTGTTTCCCAATTGTTGTGGTTATAGGTGGTCAGGGATTCTACAACCAACCAATGAGGCTCTATCTTTCATGCGAAGTTCTCATAAGTTCTGAAGCTCAGGACAGAAGACAAGCCTTTCAGATAATGTAAACCTCTTATGCAGTGATTGTTCCAGTTCTAACACTACATTTTAAATCCACTACCTTGGGTGTAAGATTCTGAATTAACCCACTTTTCTTGCTTCACTTGGTGCATTCTGTAGCTCTCAGCAGTACAGGCTCCACTGTTTTGGAGAAAATGTGTATCCCAGATCTGTCTGTCTCCCCATCTGCTTCTTCATTCCCTCACCGCCTCAACATGTTGGGTCTTGCTGCCTTGTTCCATGACAGGCCCAAAGCCATCGTAAATAAACTTTGCTTCTGCTTTGAGATGTGAAAATAATTGGGCAGTGCTTGCATATTGCAACCTTAGGCAGGCGAACAAAATATATTCAGAACTTTTACATTATTGCTTTTTTAAAAAAACCTATTTTTGAAGACAAATCTGGGCAGAAAGCATGAGCAGAGGCAATACTTTGAGAAGGGAAGAATGACTTATTTTGGAGGGCTAGTGTTTATTCCCATGCCTCGCATTCTAGATAAGGTGACAGCCTTAGCAGGGGCTGCATTGCCGTCCATTGATTCCAACCCTGACAGAAAGATACTCTTTAGCCTCCCAATGGCTATTATTCATATCATTTCTCATCCAGCCTCCAATATCCAATCAAGGACTGATAGTAGAGGCACGTAATAAAAATCTGGTACAGTAGTAGATTTGGCTCTTCTTTTTTTTCCAGCTTAGGAGGTTCATGTTCTCATAGTCTCCTTGCAACAGAATATATTTGACAGCTTTTGAATTTCTTGAAAGCTCGCCCAGTTCTCCATTGCAGCCTTCCAATTATCCTGATGAAATGCCCTTTTTTCTATATTGAGTATCCAGCTATCAATAAGAGCTAGATTTTTATTGATTTGTTTTGGTGACTGAAAGCTGCTGTCACGTTCAATGCTCATTGTCCACTGGATTTCTTGTGCGTAGTTCTTTGAGAAAGTGTTTATTTCTGGTCAATGCGGGTAATTCTATCTTCAGATGTGTGTAGAGCAGGAACATTTATTAGAATCAAGGGATACAGCAACATTTTCAACGGGCCTGCTGAAATATTTTAATACTAGCCTGGGACTGGTCGTAGTTTTAAAATTCAAAACATATTGAGAGAAAACAATAATGTTTCAAAAAAAGCTAAGCTGGCCAACAGCGTCCCACCAGCTGACATAAACTTCTTTTCCTGTAACGCAGTTGGGCCTGAATAATCGTCTGGGTGACGTGCAGGGTAGGTGCTGGGAGGGTGTTTCCCCTGGCTGGGGAGTCTAGAACACGGGGTCACAGTCTCAGAATAAGGGGTCAGCCATTTATGACTGAGAGGAGGAGAAATTTCTTCACTCAAAGGGTTGTGGATCTTTGGAATTCTCTACCTCAGAGAGCTGTGGAGGCTCAGTCGTTGAGTATATTCAAGACAGAGATCAATAGATTTTTGGATATTAAGGGAATCAAGGGATATGGGGATAGTGCGGGAAAGTGGGGTTGAGGTAGAAGATCAGCCATGATCGGTTTGAATGGCGGTGCAGGCTTGAGGGGCCGAATGGCCTACTCCTGCTCCTATTTCTTATGTTCTTATGTGCAGAGAGAAAAATTGGCCGGACAGCATCGTGCATCCATAATGCAGCCAGCCCGACGTTTCCATCCATTTAAATGAGGATAGGAAACTATGTGACCCTCCTCACCTGATTTTCCTCTATGCATTATACCCAGGTGATTATTTGTGTCCCAGCACATCATAGAATCATAGAATGGTTACAGCACAGAAGGAGGTAATTCGGCCCGTCGAGCCCGTGCCGGCTCTCTGCAAGAGTACTTCAGCTAATCCCACTCCCCCGCCCTTTCCTCGTAGCCTTGCAAATTCAGAGGAAAATTTGTCCCTTAGATTTGTCATTCCTCAAATACATTGCTCAAAAATAGTTCAAAAACAACCCCACAGATGGTAAAAATAATGTACAATTAGATGAGAGAAAAGAAGCCACTTTATTCAATCTTTGCTATTTCTCTTGTTGATCATAAACTGCTGATTGCTTAATAAACTTTGGTGGACATACAAGTTAATAACTCTATTAAAATAGCACAGATAGTAATTTGATGCAGATCTATTACTCGCTGCACTAAAAATAGTGCACAGAGGAATTTCAACAACACCCCCTCCCCTCAAGAGCTCAGGAGATCATTAGTTACCTACACAAATGGATTGGATCATTCCTCAGACATTGTGTTGCGGATGTGTGTTTCGTGAAGCAGAAATATAAAAAATCATGGCGTGGAAAAGAAATGATTGAGCATATTGTGACAAGCAGACATCATTATAAGTGCTTCTCTCTCCTAACAGTAATGGTAAACTTGTAGAAATAACAAGTATAAAAATACAAACACCAAGCAAAAGACATATAGCAGGCACTACTAACTACTCTCTGATATCTCACTGCCTTTGATAGAACATATGGCATACTTTTTAATGGACGAGCCATATAAAGTATCCTCTCTGTAAGCACACTCAACCTCAAAATGGATCTTTTATGCCTCCTAGAGTCAACATCACAGACTGAAGGTGCCTGCTCATACATTGTGTGTGATAAGGCACCTTCACTTGATGCTTTATCATGCACAGTGCCAGCTGCAAGAAACGACACCATGCTTATGTGGAGCAGATGTACAAGGATTCTGGCCCAGAGTTTGCGATAGGAATCATGGTGAGGCTATCAGCATCACCGTTATTATGGAGTAAATCTGGCAGCAACTTCTGGTGTCTGCACGTGTGCAGTAAAAGGTGGAAATACGGAAGTTGCTGTCGGAGTCGCCCTGTTCGGCCACAAGCTTCGCTACACTGGTACCTTGCCAAGAGATTCGGAATTAAAACACGTGAAGGGCATTAAGTTGCAGTACTTACCCACTAAACATGGCCGAAAAAGTTAGGGCTGGTGCATTGAGGTGTAAGTGAATTTTTAACGGCGTGATAAATCTTAATTATTGACAAACAGCCTCTCTGGCACTGAAAATTTAATTTAACAAGTGTGGAGTCTCATTCTTTCAGAATTTAATTATTGTTGGAGATTTTAAAAAATTAAAACTTTTTTTTTACTTTTTCTTTCTGTCTCTTTTATCTCTCTCTCTTAATCCCAGCTTTCTTTCCCTCTCTTTATTTCACTTTCTGTACATGATTTTACATTGAATTAAATATTCTAATTTATACTTCCTGGTTTAGACTCTGCGTGGCTCAGTGAGGATTCTTCAATCCGATTGGCTGAGGAGACACGCTGTTGCTTGTCCTGCTCACACATGCCACAGATCCTCTGCAGAGGGCACCACACTGAAAAGGATCTCTAAATACCATAAATTGCCACTCAAAATCCCGCAAAAAGTCTGTGGGCAGCTGTAAGCGTAATGAACGGTGAGCACCGTTCCTTCACCACTGACTACAAAATCTGGACCTCAATGTATGAGATAACAGGATGTTAACACACCAATTTTATTTCACAGTAGGCTGCAGGTACTGCATGCTGGAATAAACTGGCAATTGTAGTACTTTTAGGTTTTTTTCAATTGAGGAAAATGCTAAAAGCAGGCCCATATGTTAATGCTTAGACACACTTTACTATACCATAAAGAAATAGGATATAGGGCCTCCTCCTATGAAAAACTCTTCCTCTCAATCTAGGAAGGTGCTTTCACTAAATCATAGAGGCATAGGGGTACAGGGCGCTACCCGAAAAAGTTAAAGCCCTGCAGCCGATTTTCCCAGGTAGCCCCCTGAGAGGGAGGAGGGGCGCAACTAGAAGCGCCCCGCGTTCCTCTT
The DNA here is from genome assembly GCA_030390025.1 of Squalus acanthias. Taxonomy (NCBI): domain Eukaryota; kingdom Metazoa; phylum Chordata; class Chondrichthyes; order Squaliformes; family Squalidae; genus Squalus; species Squalus acanthias. The sequence continues at coordinate 106,098,706 of CM059433.1, forward strand.
GGGCCGCTGCGAGTCAATATCGCGGTGCTATGTGCCACAGCGCCATGCGCTGCGGCAAGTCGCGCCGCGGTATGGCAGGCCTTCCTCCCCTTATTAAAGGGGCGGGGTCTGGCGCTGCGTGACCCGGGGCCCAGCTGGGCCACCAGGGATCGGGAGTGCCGGCAAACGAGCCCGGCACTCGAGAGGAGTGCCAGGCTCACGGAGAGCAGCCGGCATGCCGCGGGGGGGCTTCACGGGGGCCGGGGACAGCAACAGGGGCAGGTGCTGGCAGGCGGCCAACAACAAAAATGGCCGCCCGCCACCTCCCCTTTAACTAGCGTCGGCCCGGCCACAGGTAGGTCCCCCTGACCCTGGCGGACATAGCGTCCGGCGGTAAGTCGGGGGGCGCCACCCAATATTACAGCCGGGGCGTGAGCGGGGCGCTGCGCACAGCGATGATATCATTGCCGGCGGTGCAGCGCCACGTGGCACAAACGGTTAGCGCCGTCGCTAACCTCCCGCTGAATTTCACAGGCGGCATTAGCGGCGCCGCGCCTAGGCGCTAGTTGATTTGCTCTTAGGGCGCTAACGGGAGGTGCAAATCAACCGAATTTAGCCCCCCTGGAGTCATAACGGCACAGAAGGAGGCCATTCGGCCCATCGAGTCCATGCCAGCTCTCTGTAGACCAATCCAGTCAGTCCCATTCCCCCGCTCTATCCCCGTAGCCCTGCAAGTTTATTTCCCTCAAGTGCCTATCCAGTCTCCCCTTGAAAACATTGAGTGTTTCCGTTTCCACCACTTCGGTCGGCAGCGAATTCCAGGTCATCACCACTCGCTGTGTAAAAACGTTTTTCCTCACATCCCCCCTGTATCTCTTGCCCAAAACCTTAAATCTGTGTCCCCTAGTCCTTGTACCATCAACTAGTGGGAACAGCCTTTCCCCATCTAGCCTATCCAAACCCATCATAATCTTGTACACCTCTATCAAATCACCCCGCAACCTCCTTTGCTCTAATGAAAACAAATCCAGCTTCTCCAACCTGTCCTTGTAGCTAAGATCCCCCATCCCCGGAACCATTCTGGTAAATCTCCTCTGCACCTTCTCAAGGGCCTTCACATCCTTCCTAAAGTGTTGTGACCAGAACTGAACGCAATACTCCAGTTGTAGCATAACCAGCGCTTTATAAAGGTTCAGCATAAATTCTCTACTTTTGTACTCAATACCTCTATTTATGAAGCCCAAGATTCCATATGCTTTGTTAACCACTCTCTCAATATGTCATGCCACCTTCAGGGACCTATGTACATTAACTCACAGGTCCCTCTGTCCCTGCATTCTCTTTAAAACTGTGCCATTGAGTGTATATTGCCTCTCCCTGTTCCTTCTGCCAAAATGCATCACCTCACACTTCTCTGTATTAAATTCCATCTGCCACTTGTCTGCCCATTCTGCTAGCCTTTCTATGTCCTGTTGCAGTCGATTGATATCATCATCACTGTTTGCCACACCCCCAAGTTTGGTGTCATCGGCAAATTTAGAAATTCTACTCTGTATTTCAATATCCAGGTCATTTATATATATCAAAAAAAGCAGTGGTCCTAGCACTGACCCTGGGGAACACCACTGTCTACCATCCTCCAGTCTGAAAAACAGCCATTTACCACAACTCGCTGTTTTCTATCCTTAAGCCAATTCCTTATCCAAGCTGCCACTGACCCACCTATTCCATGAGCCTCAATTTTGTTAACCAGCCTTCTATGTGGTACTTTGTCAAACGCCTTCCAAAAATCCATGTAGATAACATCCATTGCATTCCCTTCATCAATCCTCTCTGTTACTTCATCAAAAAATTCAATTAGATTAGTCAAACACGATCTTCCTTTTACAAACCCGTGTTGGCTCTCCTTAATTAGCTTTAACCTCTCCAAGTGGCTGGATAATGAGAGGAATGAACTCATCTGAATGAACAAATCAGCCTGAACTCATCTCATGTGCCATTTACTCCTTGACAACATTGGTAGAGGCTAGGAATAGCTTGCCCAGCTTAAAACACACTCTGAAACTATGTTTACAATGATATAGTTTGGTTTAAATTAAATTGAATTGGTTCAGGATAAAGCACAAAATTGAATGTAATCCACATTTTAATGTCAGGGTTTTAGTTTCATTTGGGCTGAATCCAAGGCAAATTAAACATTAGACCTAAATTAAAAAACTGCACGGTTCACCCGGCATCGACCTCGGCACCTGCTACGGCCACGACAATGGCACAACCAGCCCAGTCGACCCTGCAATGTCCTTCTCACCAACATCTGGGGTCTTGTACCAAAATTGGGAGAGCTGTCCCACAGACTAGTCAAGCAACAGCCTGACATAGTCATATTCACAGAATCATACCTCTCAGCCAATGTCCTAAACTCATCCATCACCATCCCTAGGTATGTCCTGTCACACCAGCAGGACAGACCCACCAGGGGTGGTCGCACAGTGGTATACAGTCGGGAAGGAGTGGCCCTGGGAGTCCTCAACATTGACTCCGGACCCCATGAAGTCTCATGGCTTCAGGTCAAACATGGGCAAGGAAACCTCCTGCTGATTACCATCCCTCAGCTGATGAATCAGTACTCCTCCATGTTGAACACCACTTGGAAGAAGCACTGAGAGTAGCAAAGACACAGAATGTACTCTGGGTGGGGGACTTCAATGTCCACCACCAAGAGTGGCTCGGTAGCACCACTACTGACCAAGCTGGCCGAGTCCTGAAGGATATAGCTGCCAGTCTGGGCCTGCGACAGGTGGTGAGAGAACCAACACGAGGGAAAACCTACTTGATCTTGTCCTCACCAATCTACCTGTCGCAGATGCATCTGTCCATGACAGCATTGGTAGCAGTGACCATCGCACAGTCATTGTGGAGACAAAGTTCCGTCTTCACACTGAGGACACCCTCCATTGTGTTGTGTGGCACTACCACTGTGCTAAATGGGATAGATTCAGAACAGATCTAGCAGCTCAAAACTGGGCATCCATGAGGCGCTGTGGGCCATCAGCAGCAGCAGAATTATATTCCACCACAATCTGTAACCTCATGGCCCAGCATATCCCTCACTCTACCATTCCCATCAAGCCAGGGGACCAACCCTGGTTCAATAAGGACTGTAGAAGAGCATGCCAGGAGCAGCACCAGGTGTGCCTAAAAATGTGGTGCCAACCTGGGGAAGCTGCAACACAGGACTACATGCATGCTAAACAGCGGAAACAGCATGCTATAGACAGGGCTAAGTGATCCCACAATCAACGGATCAGATCAAAGCTCTGCAGTCCTGCCACATCCAGTTGTGAATGGTGGTGGACCATTAAACAACTAACTGGAGATGGAGGCTCCATGAATATCCCCATCCTCAATGATGGTGAAGCCCAGCACGTGAGTGCAAAAGATAAAGCTGAAGCGTTTGCAACCATCTTCAGTCAGAAGTGCCAAGTGGATGATCCATATCGGCCTCCTCCTGAGGTCCCCACCACCACAGAAGCCAGTCTTCAGCCAATTCGATTCACTCCACGTGATATCAAGAAACGGCTGAGCGCATTGGATACAGCAAAGGCTATGGGCCCCGACAACATCCCGGCTGTCCTCCTGATGACTTGTGCTCCAGAACTAGCCGCACCTCTAGCCAAGCTGTTCCAGTACAGCTACAACACTGGCATCTATCCGACAATGTGGAAAACTGCCCAGGTATGTCCTGTCCACAAAAAGCAGGACAAATCCAATCCGGCCCATTACCACTCCATCAGTCTATTCTCAATCATCAGCAAAGTGACGGAAGGTGTCGTCGACAGTGCTATCAAGCAGTACTTACTCACCAAAAATCTGCTCACTGATGCCCAGTTTGGGTTCCGCCAGGACCACTTGGCTCCAGACCTCATTACAGCCTTGGTCCAATCATGGACAAAAGAGCTGAATTCCAGAGGTGAGGTGAGAGTGACTGCCCTTGACATCAAGGCAGCATTTGATCGAGTGTGGCATCAAGGAGCCCTAGTAAAACTGAAGTCAATGGGAATCGGCGAGAAAACTCTTCACTGGCTGGAGTCATACCTAACACAAAGGAAGATGATTGTGGTGGTTGGAGGTCAATCATCACAGCACCAGGACATCGCTGCAGGAGTTCCTCAGGGCAGTGTCCTAGGCCCAACCATCTTCGGCTGCTTCATCAATGACCTTCCCTCCAGCATAAGGTCAGAAGTGTGAATGTTCGCTGATGACTGCACAGTGTTCAGTGCCATTCACAACTCCTCAGATAATGAAGCAGTCCATGCCCGCATGCAGCAAAACCTGGACGACATTCAGGCTTCGGCTGATAAGTGGTAGGTAACATTTGCGCCCCACAAGTGCCAGGCAATGACTATCTCCAACAAGCAAGCGTCTAACCCCCGCCCCTTGACATTCCACAGCATTACCATCGCTGGATCCCCACCATCAATATCCTGGGGGTCACCATTGACCAGAAACTTAACTGGACCAGCCACATAAATACTGTGGCAAAAAGAGCAGGTCAGAGGCTGGGTGTTCTGTGGCGAGTGTCTCACCTCCTGACTCCCCAAAGCCTTTCCACCATCTACAAGGCAGAAGTAAGGAGTGGGATGGAATACTCTTCACTTGCCTGGATGAGTGCAGCTCCAACAACACTCAAGAAGCTCGACACCATCCAAGACAAAACAGCCCACTTGATTGGCACCCCATCCACCACCTTAAACATTCACTCCATCCACCACCGGCGTACCGTGGCTGCAGTGTGTACCATTTACAAATTGCACTGCAGCAACTCGCCAAGACTTCTTCGGCAGCACTTCCCAAACCAGCGACCTCTACCACCTAGAAGGACAAGGGCAGCAGGCGCTTGGGAACACCACCACCTCCAAGTTCCACTCCAAGTCACACACCATCCTGACTTAGAAGTATATCACCGATCCTTCATCGTCGCTGGGTCAAAATCCTGGAACTCCCTCCCTAACAGCACTGTGGGAGTACCTTGACCACACAAACTGCAGCGGTTCAAGAAGGCGGCTCACCACCACCTTCTCAAGGGCAATTAGGGATGGGCAATAAATGCTGACTTTGCCAGCGACGCCCACAACCCATGAACAAATAAAAAAAATCCCAAGTAACCAATGAACAGTTAAGAATCCAATCCCAGCCACTGTAAGGATTATACTATCAAAGGCTGTTGTGGTATTATTAGTTGCCACAAACATGTTTAAGAAATAATTCACCATGGTAATGATAATGTGTCCTTCGGCACCTATTGCACAGCTGTGCATTGAATGCTGATGTCTTGCTTTATGGGCTGCTGAGACCTGTGGCCTTTTTTGCACCCAAGGCACAATGTGCATCATAATATGACCCAGAAGCATCCCGTGGTGCTCCAGGGCTGCATGCCTACCATCTGCTAGGCTCATTACGGACCCAAGTTTAATGTTGGCCCATGATTCCCCATGCAGTCCTTCACAGATCTTTGCACGCTTCTGCACCCAGACCTAAAAAAAACATTTCTACGACAGGAAGACTCTGTCGGTGACTGTCAAAGTAACCACTGCCGTGAACGTTGATGTCACTGACCCCTTCCAAGCAACTGCAAGAGGTGTAGCGAGAGGATTCGAGTACAGGAGCAAGGATGTCTTGCTGCAGTTGTACAAGGCCTTGGAGAGACCACACCTTGAGTATTGTGTGCAGTTTTGGTCGCCTTATCTGAGGAAGGATGTTCTTGCCATGGAGGGAGTGCAGCGAAGATTCACCAGACTGATACCTGGGATGGCAGGAATGACGTATGAAGAGAGATTGGGTCGATTAGGCTTATATTCGCTAGAGTTTCGAAGAATGAGAGGGGATCTCATTGAAACTTATAAAATTCTAACAGGACTAGACAGACTAGATGCAGGAAGGATGTTCCCGATGGCGGGGGAGTCCAGAACCAGAGGTCACAGTCTAAGGATAAGGGGTAAGCCATTTAGGACTGAGATGAGGAGGAATTTCTTCACCCAGAGAGTGGTGAACCTGTGGAATTCTCTACCACAGAAGGCAGTTGAGGCCAATTCATTAAATATATTCAAGAAGGAGATAGATATATTTCTTAAGACTGAAGGGATCAAGGGATATGGGGAGAAAGTAAGGACAGGGCACTGAATTTGGATGATCAGCCATGATCTCATTAAATGGCGGAGCAGGCTCGAGGGGCCGAATGGCCTATTCCTGCTCCTATCTTCTATGCTTCTATGTGTCTGTTAAACGTCTCAACAGGCAGATCGCAGATGCCTTGTTTGCATGGGCCATTCAAATCATCTGACGAAAGGTCATCGACCTGAAACGTTAACTCTGTTTCTCTCTTCACAGATGCTGCCTGACCTGCTGAGTATCTCCAGCATTTTCTGTTTTTATTTCAGATTTCCAGCATCTGCAGTATTTTCTTTTTGCATTCAAATCATCTGTTTCTCTAGGGAAAATGTGCAGCGAAATTTGCATGGGGGCCTTGCCATGGTCTAGACTGGCGAAAAACAGGCAAAAGCAACCAATGGCAGAAGAAGGCCAGTACCCAAAAGCCAGAAGACATATCTGCACAACCAATTGGTCACTCAGCAAGAATCTTTAGACAAGCTCTAATAAGTGACAGATTCATTTAAATGCATGAAATATCCAATCCACAGCAGTCCTCTGAACACGTGCCCTTTAGCTTTCCCAATAGAAACATTGCTACCAATGGTGCAGCCTTGTATCATGATCCAGGAATACAACAGCGTCTCAAAATGAAGTTTCAGGACACAGCAGAGAAGCAGTTAAGCCACATTTTATTTACCCTTACAGTGTTTGGTGCAGATATGTTCAGTATATTTTACCCTCGTGTTTCCCCTTTGTGTCAGTGTATGATATTTGTGTCTTCTACTTCCCAACTTTAGACTCTGCTTCTAAATATTTCTCCAGTGGATGGCCGCTACATATTTGTGTCTGCCTTTAGGGATGGAGGTGATTCAATACCTCCTTGTGTTGGGCCAGTATGTGGCTTCACAGTTATTGATGTGGTAGCTGCCTGGGCTTGCACATGATGTGACTCATCTGGATTAATCTGAGCGGATAGCTAGGTGTCGTTGCCCACATAAACATTTCCATCATCTGTGCCAGCTCCTGTCATTGTGCTGCTGCTGGGCATTCACTCAACATGTAGGAGCAGACAGCTGGGTAGCACTGAGGTTGTTGAAGCCCTCACTAATAAATCCAATAAGGAATTCAGGAGAAACCTCTTCATTCAGAAATGGTGAGAATGAGGAACTCGCTACCTACCACAAGGAATGGTTAAGGCGAATGTCATAGATGCATGTAGGGGAAAGCTAGATAAATACAAGAGGGAGAAAGGAATAGAAGGATATGTTGATAGGGTTAGATGAAGTAGGGTGGGAGGAGACTTGTGTGGAGCATAAACACCGGCATAGACCAGTTGGGCCGAATGGTCTGTTTCTGTGCTGTAAATTGTATGCGATGTAACAACCTCAAGCTGATTCTCCAACATGGTGAATCCAGACAAGACAGACTGATGTAGATTGGAGCCCAAGATCTTTAGAGCCCTGGTCAAAGCATTTGTTATGGAAGTTTTGCCTAAGTTTAGGATGTCGGCTAAGTGGGACTCTGCTGCATAAGGCCTGGGGTGGCCATACATTCCATGGTGATCTGCAGCTCGGTCAAGCAGTCATGCAATGCCCGGCAGATGCAGGCTCTAGAATCCGTTGGTGAACCCCAAAATCTACAGATTACTTGGCGCAATCTCAAATGACTGCATGAAGTGTGGATGCTGAGCTACAAACTGTGTTGGTAGACAGCCCCTATAAGGTTGGAATCCTTGCATTTGAACTGGAGCTCTAGCCAGTAGGTTGCAGCTTCTCCAAGTACCCCTGAATTTGCTCCTCCTCCTTCTGATTTGTGCTCTGTGCTTCATCAAGTGCTCCCTCCTGTGACTAACTGACTGCGCTCCTTCTCCTTTCAGAGTGAATGGGCTGGATTTTGATACTGGGGCGGGCTGAGGTCATGTTATCCACTTTTTGTGTTATCCACCCGACTGCAATTGGATGTGGGAGATTGATGCGATTTTCACCTAATTGGGCAATTGAGTTCCAGCATGTGAGAACCCATGACCCAATTAGTGTTTTCAGTCTAAAAGTCGCCTCTGATGATGTCATCATTGCTACTGCATTGAAGGTCTGCAAAGACTGCCTGGCCTTTGCTGTGAGAGGACCTGAAGGCAAAATGAGCAGCAGCAGCCCTAAGTCTGCTCCCAGATATTTTTGTACCACCACCACCACTCCTAGATATTATTATTATTATTATTATTTCTCCTCCATCTCCATCTCCATCTCCATCTCCATCTCCATCATCATCTCCCATCATCCATCATCATCATCTCCATCACATCTCCGTTGTAATAGTGGACCTGATAGTCAGCTATCGAAATGTGCTACTGCCAGGTTTCACATTTGTGGTTCAGAACAGGCGTGCTTCACGTAGAAAAAGGGTTAAAATCACAAAGGCCTTTCAAAATGGCATTATAGAGGCAATTTAGTGCTTGTTAAGGGCCTTAACAGCCTATCCCGCCTCTTAGAGTCGGGACCAGCAGACACGATTTAATGAAAATTGCGTGGAGGCGGGATGGAGGCGGGCTTGTGCCCGCCCACCAGTTTTCGCAATTTTAACCCCCCACACGCCTCCAAACCCACCTCCACGGGTCAATGAAAATTCTGCCCAATGTATCTGCGATGGTGCCTGCCAGTGTGGGAGTGGGAGACGCAGTGAACTGTGAGGTACTTGGCTGAGGCTGCACAGTGTGTTCGACCACCTCTTTCTATGGGAACCGACAGGAGCAGAAGTTACAACACAGAAACAGGCCATTCAGTCCAGCCAGCCCATGTCGGCATTTACCCTCGACCAAATAGTGCTAATCACGTTTAACTGCCTTGTTTCCATATTGCTTTATTCCCCATTTCTTTTGACCACTTTTCCAATCCAATCTTGAATGTTGATATAGTTGCTTCCTCAACCACCAACCCCGGAAGTAAATTCCGCAGCCTCACAACTCTGTGTAAAGAAGCACTGTTGTGATAAAATCCAGAATTCCATTCACTTTTTTAAAGGCCACCAAGCCTATTTCCAATCAGAGTATAATTATTGCTCTTATTTATTTTTACCAAAATGTATCACCTCACACTTACTGACATTCAATTCCATCTGCCACTTTTTTTTTTAGTTCATCCACCCCCCCCCATTTTATAAATATTCCTTCGCAGTTTCATTTGGTCTTTTGAAGATTAACGATACCTCCAATTTTGGTATCATTTGCAAATTTCTGTATCATTCCCTCTAGCCCTACATCCAAATCATTACTATACACAGCAAACAGAAATGGCTGCAGAACTGAACCCTGAGGGTGAAGGGATAATTACTAGCCCTAGCTACCCCGATCAGGCGTATTCCCCAGACGTTCACTTTCAACTAAAGTTTGAGGTAGCCGAATCCTAAAGACGCTTAATTGGGTCTAAAAGTCTGGACCATCTCTCCCTAAAGGAAAGGAACAACCTGACGATGTTACCGTCCTCCAGATAGCACTTTTAATAAGTTTAGCTAGACTGCAACGTTCCGGATATTATGAGGGTCCGGATAACGCCCCCAGAATTCTGCAACTCCTCACCAAAGAGCGTACAGAGATTGAGTTCGCAAGTTTGATACAGAAGTATTATGTGAGACAATTCTAAAAATATATAGATTTATTAAAGAACCGACATGTAATTACAGTAGGTGTTTCAATCGCAACATTAACAGTTCCAAAAAGAGAAAGCTTACAATTCTTATTATCAGATCTTAACTTCGCTACATTTTAACAGTTCTTAGTCTTTATTCCAGGATATCCACCAAAATCAAATACAGTACAATACCTTGATCCCTGAGGTACAAAGAGTTGTAGACTTACAGAGCTTGCCTCTGAAGCCTGAGAATCGCTTTGCCCCTTTACAGCGAGACTATTATCCCATTTGAAAGTTCAATATTTATATCCTTTTTCAGTGGTATGTCCTTTGATGTTTTCTGCTGATGTAAGCTAATCATCTCTAGTCATTTTTCTGCGGACCCCTGCTATTCTTACAGTCAGTTCAGCTGGTAGCAATGCAGACTCGTGTCTCTCCTTTAGGTGTTTGAAGCTTATCATAAAAAACGGTATAACAGCAAGTGCATCTATTTGATGTCATTCTTACCAATGTCTTCTGTTTGTGTCTTTTTACGACGTGTAAATTAAAACACCTCAACCAGGGTGATCTATGCAATTCTTAGTTACCTCAGCTGGTGGCAACACAGAATCGGCAGAGGTATCCAGCGGGTACATCTGGGCACTTATAATGAATGTTGGCCCATGGAATTCCAGCCCTTGCCAGAGTGCTGCGCATTTCCTCTCTGGGATGTTGCACGTTAGCGGTGAGGCGCTGTTAGAAAGACCTGACATTTATATCGCGTCTTTCATGATCTCAGGCAACAAAGTACTTTTGAAGTGTAGTCACCATTGTAAAGTAGGAAAATTAATGGTAAAATACTTTGTGAGGAAAAGCTATAAAATTAAGCACATTATAATCAGTACTTGGCTTTGCAACTTTACTGAGAACCAGCAAATTTCTTCCTCACCTGCTCCCTGGTTCAGTGCACAGGTGAGACAACACTGACTTCCATCCACTTCCTTGCAATGCTCTTGACTGCACTGTAGCCTTTAGCTCCAGAAAGGACCACCTATCTTTCAAGGAAACTTTGGCAGCAGCACTTCTCACTGAGAGGAGCGGTTCGAGTTCTGTAACTCACTAAAGCCATTTCTACCCCAGACAGCTTTAAAGGCAGCCCTTTACAAGCTTCTGCACTCAAAATCTCACCCTCTGATTTGCTGACACACCCCAATGCATGCTCCCAGAATGTCGTTTTCTTTGCTCTGGGAACGGCAGGATATTATGTAAATAAGCTGACCTCACAATGTGACACAAGTCAGTTCATTGCAATGGAGACACCCAACGAGCGAGCAATGCTGCACCCAGACCCCATTATTGGCAAATGTTTATAAGGGGCATCTATGAACAAAGTATCATTATTATACCTTGACTCCTTGAGTCAAATATTTGGCTTCTGAAAATTGTAAATAGTAGTGTGAATGGATTCCTTGGGGTTGAATTTCCATGGGAAGTCTCCTGACCGTAACTTCAGCGGAAATCCGTGGGGAAATGGCGTAAATGATCTCCTGCTGTTATTATAGTGGGAGATTGGGAGAACCCCTGCAGCAATTCTGCCCAATTGTTTCAAAATCTTAAATCTAACCGCGTCATAGAATTATAGAATCATAGAAATTTACGTCACAGAAGGAGGCCATTCGGCCCATCATGTCTGTGCTGGCCGAAAGAGCTATCCAGCCTAATCCCACTTTCCAGCTCTTGGTCTGTAGCCCTGCAGGTTACGTGTCAATCCCACGATCCAAAATCTGAACAAAAAGTTACGCCTCCCCAAGGGCTCAGCTGGTTAACCCAGTGAATAGCTGAACCGTATAGGGACCGGGTTTGACCCCCTGATCTGTGCTGAGGGAGCTGGATATCAGCAGGAGCTGCAGTCACTAACTTGTCTTCAGTGTCTCTGGGTGAGGGAGGGGGGAAACCAACAGGGTTCCTGTTCCTGATTGCTAATCAGCAAACCCTGCTTGAAGTATGCAGGTGTGGACAGCAGGCGAGGATAGGATCAGGAGTGCTGTAATGCTCCTGCAGTCGAATAGCCTGACCATACTGTCTAGGTTTGTAGCTGAAAAACACCAAGGAGTCAATACCACTTAGAGAGCTAGAGGGGAGAAAATAGGGAGAAAAAGGAAGAAGTAAAAAATATCTGAGAAAGACTGTTGATATACCTCTAGTTCGTCATGTCTATGAAAAATGTATACCTTTGCTTCATATATATCAATATCTATGATGTACAAACAACCTCAGTTCAAGTGCATGAGAATCAACAGTAAAACTTTTACCTTTTGCATCACTCTGTAATCTTTGGTAGATCTGCAAAAATGTTAATGTTCAACCTTGAATGTTTTGATTATAAATAATCCAATAAGGGATAGTCATGTTGAGCATTCCCTTTAGATGCAATCTTTAGAATCTTGTTTGCGTATTATCTCCCCAGGATTTCCTTTATTATTCACTATTTTCTGACTCACTGTACAGTGCCATCTGGCACATACGCAAGCAAGGGTGGCTCGAGTTTAGCCAGGGAGGTTTGCGGGATAGATTTTGTGGATAAAACCATTCTGTGGAAACACACTTGTTTCATTTATCATGTTGAGTGTGTAGAACCAACAGTGACCCTGCCTGAGGTGTTTATGATTGTTTAATTTGCTGATAGTGATGTTGTTCATATGGGAGAATAAAAGGGTGCAGCAATGGCTTTGAGGAGACTATGCAGCTTCAGTAGCATTGTAGAGAGAGAGAGAGAGGTTAAAGCAGTTATCATAAGAACATATAAGAACATAAGAAATAGGAGCAGGAGTAGGTCATTTGGCCCTTCGAGCCTGCTCCACCATTCAGTAAGATCATGGCTGCACTTTCCTGCACTATCCCCATATCCCTTGATTCCCTTAATATTCAAAAATCTATCGATCTCTGTCTTGAATATATTCAATGACTGAGCCTCCACAGCCCTCTGGGGTAGAGAATTCCAAAGATTCACCACCCTCTGAGTGAAGAAATTTCTCCTCATCTCAGTCCTAAATGGCCAAAACCTTATTCTGAGACTGTGACACCTGGTTCTAGACTCCACAGCCAGGGGAAACATCTTACTGCATCTACCCTGTCAAGCCCTGTAAGAATTTTGTATGTTTCAATGAGATCACCTCTCATTCTTCTAAACTCTAGAGAATATAGGCCTAGTCTACTCAATCTCTCCTCATAGGACAATCCCCCCATCCCAGGAACCAGTCTGGTGAACCTTTGTTGCACTCCCTCTATGGCAAGTATATCCTTCCTTAGGTATGGAGACTAAAACTGTACACAATACTCCAGGTGTGGTCTCACCAGGGCCCTATATAATTGCAGTAAGACGTCTTTACTCTTATATTCAAATCCTCTTGTAATAAAGGCCAACATACCATTTGCTTTCCTAATTGCTTGCTGTACCTGCGTGTTAACTTTCAGTGATTCGTATACAAGAACACCCAGGTCCCTCTGAACACCAACATTTCCCAATCTCTCACCATTTAAAAAATACTCTACTTTTCTATTTTTCCTACCAAAGTGGATAACTTCACATTTCTCCACATTATATTCCATTTGCCATATTCTTGCCCACTCACTTAGCCTGTCTATATCCCCTTGAAGCCTCCTTGCATCCTCATCACTAGTTACATTCCCACCCAGCTTTGTATCATCAGCAAATTTGGATATATTACATTTGGTCCCCTCATCCAAATCATTGATGTAGATTGTGAATAGCTGAGGCCCAAGCACTAATCCTTGCGGTACCCCATTAGTTACAGCCTGCCAACCCAAAAATGACCTGTTTATTCCTACTCTCTGTTTTCTGTCCATTAACCAAGTCTCAATCCATGCTAGTATATTACCCCCAATCTCATGAGCCCTAATTTTGTTTAATAACCTCTTGTGTGGCACCTTATCGAACGCCTTCTGAAAATCCAAATACACCACATCCACTGGTCTCCCCTTATCCATTCTGCTAGTTACAACCTCAAAAACTCTGACAGATTTGTCAAACATGATTTCCCTTTCATAAATCCGTGTTGACTCAGCCCAATCCTATTATTATTTTCTAAGTGCCCTGTTACCATGTCCTTAATAATAGATTCTAGCATTTTCCCTAACTGGTCTGTAGTTCCCCGTTTTCTCTCTGCCTCCTTTCTTAAATAGTGGGGTTACATTTGCCACCTTTCAATCCGTAGAAACCGTTCTGGAATCTATGGAATTTTGGAAAATGACAACCAATGCATCCACTATCTCTATAGCCACCTCTTTCAAAACCCTAGGATGTAGGCCATCAGGTCCAGGGGATTTATTGGCTTTCAGTCCCATTAATTTCTCCAGTACTAATTTTTTACTAATACTAACTTCTTTCAGTTCCTCATTCTCGCTAGAGCCTTGGTTCTCCACTATTTCCGGGAAGTTTTTTGTGTCTTCTTCCGTGAAGACAGACACATAGGGCTGGATTTTGAATGACTCATGGAGTCGGGTTTGGAGGCGTGTGGGGGGTTAAAATTTGCGGGGTCGGGGGTCCCGACCCCATCCCGACTCCATCCCGCCTCCACGCAATTTTGACAAAATCAGTCGCGGGGTTCCCGACTCCGTCCCGCCTCCAAGAGGCGGGAGAGGCCATTAAAGCCCTTAACAAGCCCTAAATTGGCTCTGTAATGCCATTTTGAAACGTTTTAGCTAGTTTAACCCTTTTCTGACGTGAAGTACGCCTGGTGTGAAACACTCCAGTGAAACCTGGCGGGAGCACAAGTGGATAGCTGACTATCAGCTGCAGGTCCACTATTACAACAGAGATGTGATGAAGGTAGTAGTAGGAGTATTAGGTCTGAAAGTGGCCTCTGATGCTGCTGCATTGAATGTGTTCAGAGACTGCCTGGCCTTTGCTGTGAGAGGACTTGGATGCAAAAAAAAATTCTCTCTCTCTCTGTCTCTCTCTCTGTCTCTCTCTCATATATCAATTTTGCATCCAGGTCCTCTCTCAGCAACAGCCAGACAGTCTCTGACCTTCAATGCAGCAGCAATGATGACATCATCAGAGGCGACTTTCAGACTGAAACCACTAATTAGTTCATGGGTTCCCACATGCTGGAACTCAATTGCCCAATTAAGTAAAAATTGCATCATTCATCCACATTAATCTGGAGTCGGGGGGGAGAACACGAAATGCGGATGACACGACCCCAACCCGACCCCAAGACAAAATCCAAGCCCAAAGTATTTGTTTAATTTCTCGCCATTTCCTTATTCCCCATTGTAATTTCTCCTGTCTCAGCCTGTAAGGGACCCACATTTACTTTCCCTAATCTTTTCCTTTTTACATACTTATAGAAGCTTTAGCGCCCGGGAAAAATTAGCGCCACTGCGGCTGAAATTGAGTGGTAGCGCCCCAAGAGGGAAGCGGGGCGCTACTGGAAACGTCCTGTCTCCCTCTTGGGGCGCTGCAAGGGAATATCGCGCCGCTACGTGCCACGGTATTGCAGGCCTTCCTCCCCTTCTTAAATGGGCGGGGCCTTGCGCAGTGCGACCTGGGCCACCGGGGATCGGAGTGCCGGGCTCACGGAGCGCAGCCAGCACTCCACGGGGGAGGGGGGGGGGGTGGGTCAGGAGGCCGGGAATGGCAGCGGAGGCAGGTGCTGGCAGGCGGCCAGCAACAAAAATAGTCGCCCGGTACCTCGCCTTTAAATAGCGCCGCCTCGGCCACAGGTAGGCCCCCCTGAACCCGTTGGACATAGCATCTGGCGGTATGTCAGGGGGCGCTACCGAAGATCGCTAACCTCCAGCTGAATTTTGCGGGAGGCATTGGCAGTGCCGTGCCCAGGCGCTAATTGCTTTGCACCCCGTTAGCGCCCTCGGGCGCTAACGTGAGGCGCAAACCAACCGAATTTTTCCCCCTTACAGTCTGTTTTTATGTCTTTCGCTAGTTTACTTTCATATTCTATTTTCCCTTTCTTTATCAATTTCATGGTCCTCCTTTGCTGAATTCTAAAATCCTCCCAATCCTCAGGCTTACTACCCTTTTTGGCAACATTATAAGCTTCTTCCTTTGATCTAATACTATCTTTAACTTCTCTTGTTAGCCACGGTTGGACCTATTTTTCTGTCGGGTTTTTGTGCCTTAAAGGAATGTATATTTGTTGTAAATTATGTATTAATTTGTTTAATGCTAGCCATTGCATGTCTACCATCATACCTTTTAATGCGGTTTCTCAATCTACCTTAGCCAACTCGCCCCTCATACCTACGTAGTTTGCTTTGTTTAGATTTAAGACCCTAGTTTCGGATTCAACTAAATCACTTTCAAACTCAATATAAAATTCTAACATATTATGGTCACTCTTCCCTGAAGGCCCCTTTACTACAAGGTTATTAATTAACCCTTTCTCATTGCACAATACTAGATCTAAAATAGCCTGTTCCCTAGTTAGTTCCTCAACATACTGATCTAGAAAACTATCTTGCATACATTCCATGAACTCATCCCCCACACTATTACTGTAAATTTGGTTTGCCCAGTCTATATGTAGATTAAAGTCTCCCATGATCACCGTATTACCCTTGTTACATGCACCTCTAATTTCCTGATTTATACTCTACCCTACATTACAACTACTGTTTGGGGGCCCATAAACAACTCCCACCAATGTTTTCTGCCCCTTGCTGTTTCTTAGCTCCACCCAAACTGATTCTACTTCTTGATTTTCCGAGCTAAGATCCTTTCTCTCTACTGTCTTTATCCCATCCTTTATTATCAGGGCTACCCCTCCTCCTTTTCCATTTTGCCTATCTCTTCTAAATGTTAAGTATCCTGGAATATTTAGTTCCCAACCTTGGCCACTTTGCAACAACGTCTCTGTTATGGCTATTAGATCAAACCTGTTAATTTCTATCTGCGCTGTTAATTCATCTATTTTTTTGCGAATGCTTCGTGCATTCAGATATAGTGCCTTTAGCTTTCACTTATTTCTATTTTTCCCTGATATCACCTTAGTCACTAATGCCCTATTACCTTTGTTACTCTCTCTGTCCCTTCCTGACCCACTCTGCTTAGTTTTACCCAAAACTCTACTCTGCTCTAGAGCCTTGACATTTCTCTTGCTGCTTTTAAATTTACTCTTTCCTGAATCCTCCCACCGCCCCTTTATTAGTTTAAAGCCAAATCTACTGCCCTAGTTATTCGGTTCGCCAGGACACTGGTCCCAGCCTGATTTAAGTGGAGCCCGTCCCAACGGAGCAGTTCCCTCTTTTCCCAGTACTGGTGCCAGTGCCCCATGAACTGAAACCCCTTCCTCCCACACCACTCTTTGAGCCATGCATTTAAACCTCTAATCTGTTTGTCCTTCTGCCAATTGGCATGTGGCTCAGGTAACAATCCAGAGATTATTACCTTTGAGGTTCAGTTTTTTAATTTGGATCCTAGCTCCTCAAACTCCCTCAGCAGAACCTCATTCCTAGTTCTACCTATGTCATTGATTCCTACGTGGACCACGACAACTGGATCCTCCCCCTCCCACTCCAAGTTCTCCTCCAGCCGCGGGGAGATGTCTTTAAACCTGGCAGCACAACCTTCGGAACTCTCGGTCATGACTGCAGAGAACAGTATCTATCCCCCTGACTATACTGTCCCCTACCACAACTACATTCTCTTTCACTCCCTCCACTTGAATGGCCTCCTGCACCATGGTGCCATGGTCAACTTGCTCATCCATCCTGCAGGCTTTTCACTCATCCACACAGGCAGCAAGAACCTCATACCTGTTGGACAAGGGCAAAGGCTGAGGCTCCTCCAGCACTGCACCTGGGGTCCCCTTACCTGCCTGAGATGCAGTCACACCCTCCTGTCCCTGACCACTAATCAGACCTGTACCATTACCTAACCTAAGGGGTGTGACTGCCTCCTGGATCAAAGTGTCCAGGTAACTCTCCCCATCCCTGATGCCCCGCAATGTCTGCACCTCAGACTCCAGCTCAAAAACTCTGAGCTGAAGTTCCT
Organism: Squalus acanthias; assembly: GCA_030390025.1. Classification (NCBI taxonomy): domain Eukaryota; kingdom Metazoa; phylum Chordata; class Chondrichthyes; order Squaliformes; family Squalidae; genus Squalus; species Squalus acanthias. The sequence goes on from CM059433.1 coordinate 106,116,472, forward strand.
CAAGATGCAGGCACTTACTGCAAACGTGGTTGTCCCGGATCACAATGCTCTCCACAAACTCCCACATGCTGCAGTTGTGGCACACCACCTGCACTGCCATCCCTATATGACCTTGTTTTATTTAATTAAATTTAATTAAATTTGTAATTAGGTAACTTAGTTTACAGTGTAGTTTCTTGACTACTTACTTGATCTAGATTAAGTTATGGGTACTGAAATTAAATATCTACTTATAACACAAAGCACTACATATAGTGTAGGCAAAAAGCAACAACTCCTTCCCGCTCTTCTCCGAATTCCCACTCTTTCCAAATTCCCAAATAAAACACTCTGTTCAAGTACATTCTGTTTAATCCCACTCTGTGCAGACCATTGGTAGCATCACATAGAATTACATGCAGTCTACAGCACAGAAACAGACCATTCAGCCCGCTGGTCTATGCCGGCGTTTATATTCCACATGGGCCTCCTCCCATCCTACTTCATCTCACCCTATCAGCATATCCTCCCATTACTTTCTCTTTCATGTGCTTATCTAGCGTCCTCTTAAATACATCTATCTAGTCGCCTCAACTACTCCTTGTGGTAGTGAGTTCCACATTCTCACCACTCTCTGGGTAAAGAAGTTTCATCTGAATTCCCAATTGGATTTATTGCTGACTATCTTATATTGATGGCCTCTAGTTTTGGACTGCCTCACCATCAGAGAATCTTCAGGCAATAGTGATAAAGGGATAAGGCATCATGAGAGGATCGGCTATAGTTGAGGGCAGGTGATGGAGGATGTCACTGTTATCAATAGTTAACTCCCAGTTACTTGCTCTGCGTTTAAAAAAAAAATGGCACACAGTCTGGCAGTGATAGTAACCTGGAAAACCAAAATAAGCTGACCCACAACTTTAAAAAAGCTAACACAGCATCAGAAGTGCTGACAACTGGAGCATTTTAATCAGATTTTATACGCATGTTTTTAAGCCCCCACTCAGAAAAACCATGCCTTGGGACCATCTGTTACCAGTATTTCTCCTAAGCACAAATTGCACAAAATTATAGTTCATTCACGTCTTCTGTAAACTCTAGTATTATTATTATCTACTTCATCAGCAATGGACAGTAAACATAGAAAAATCAAGTCAAGATTGGAAGAATAAGCAACGTACAATCAAAACTCCGCACTGCTGGTGCTGTGTCTTCAGTTAGTTACCACTTCTCCCCCATCCTGTTTTCCATCCTCTCTGGCTCAACATGGTAGCTACAGCATATTGAAACAGAGGCCTATAAATTAGGCTGCACAGTGCTCGTTTTTCAGGTGCTGACCGGCCTACTAAGCCCCAAATACGACGGGCAGGAAGTGCGTGCACATTTCCATCTGGGAAAGGGAAAAAAATCATTGTGCATATGCAAATACATAACACCTAAATGCCTAACACCTGTTTGAGGCCCCCATGCCTCAGAAACCATGCCTTGGGACAGCTTGTTACCAACAAGGTAAGTTTTTGAAATATAGTTACCTGAATGTGGAGCCGGGAGGAACAGGAGTCTCCTCACCCGCCTCTGCTTCTCCCCGCCCCCGGCCTCCATTTTCCTCCCTCGACATCAATTCCCTCCCCCCACTCCTGGCCTACACTTACCTGATGGCAGCTGCAATGTTGACTTTTCGTCGACTGGCTGTTTGCGTGAAGCCAGCTTGATGGAAATGAGGCAAGAGGTCCAACATCGGGGCGCCTCGGGCCTTACAATTCCCTACAATCCATGTGGCCCCCATACCCCAGAGTCTCTAAATGTGATGCAACACTACTGACAGCTGCTGGACCTAGCAGCCCCCTGTGGATACAGGACCTCTCTCCTCCTGGCCACCTGCTGCACCAAACCCTCCAGTGCTGCGTCAGAGAATCTTGGAGCCCACTCTCTGCCCTGTTGCACCATCAGTATGTCTTCTTCTTGTTCAGACTTCCCCAGCCACTTGCAGCAGCCAGGAGGCACCTCCCCTTTAAGAGGTGCAGGCTGCCTTTAAGTAGTGCAGGCTAGCTTTAAGTGGTGCTAGCCTCACACGTACTTGGGCCCCCTGCTGAGGCGTGCGGCCACTCAGCAGCACATTCAGTGCTGGGCTCCACGCTGCTATTATTTAAATTAGCAGGCATCACGAAGTTAGCGTGCTGCCTGCATCGGAAGGAACAGGCGTGGGTTGATCATGCATTGCGATTCCCACGCCCATTTTCGGGCCTTGTCCAATTTCTAGGCCCTAGTATTAATTGACTGCTGCAATCTCCAGATCCTGCAGTTACAATTAGTCAGGGTTCGTTAAGTGGCTGGGAATAATGGCAGGTGTAAGGGATCAAGGATCTAGGTTGTGGGACCTCAGTGTGCTAGCATTCATTACAGGATGTGAGATACTTAACATAAGTGTTGCCTAGTGACATCTTCTGAGACAAGGGACATGGTGCCATGTGATATCCTAAAGGGCAATGCTTGACTATTTGCTCTTGGAATACTCATGTACTCCTCTGCGATTCAGTTATCTGCCCAGTTGTTCATTTGAAAGCGTTCTTACCTTGATTACCTAGTGAGGTCATTAAACTTTTTTCAATACTGCAAGGAGATCCTTTCTCTAATTTCATCCAGCAGCACTTCCGCATCAGCCTGAGAGAAGTTAGGTGTTCGCCTTTTTCCTTCTTTAGCACTCGCCATTTCAGGCCCTCTGGCTCAGGTCTTTAACTATGGGTTTTGCACCCTTGTTCCATCCCGTTCCCAAATTTTCTGGGCTCCCCTAGCGCATCTGGCTCCCTGTTGACAAGACTCCTGCTCTTGTCCCGCCTCCTCTGATTTCAGCAGGCATAAGTCCTGATCCACCGCACTTACTTCGCTGCACTGGGGACCCAGGCATTTCCAGGCCTATGTGTGTTTCACACATGTAAGCCAAGCAAGTTATACATCCACCAGAGCACAGAAGTCAACATTTTAAAGCAGGATAAGCGGTCCTGGGGATTGGGGTGGGGGGTGGCGGGGGGGGGGCGGTGGTGTGATGCGGGGTGCGGTCAGAGCATTTCAGAAAGTGCAATATAAATGGGTACATTTTGTGTACAAACTCTGTTTTTTCTATACCAATGACATACAGCTCCCATATTAGCCTCATATCTGAATGTCATGCATATTCTGATGTCAGTTATTGTGAAAGCTGTACCATCCCGAGACAGGCTTAATAATGATGGGTGACTGAGTTTCTAGTGCAATTCCTGAGACAGCTGAACCTTTTACAATCATCTCTTATTAGTATAATTTTTCTTTGAAGGAATGCTTTGACTTCTTGGCCTGTTGATTTTCATTCCTGATTAGACTCGACTGCCAAGAAAATATTTTATCATTTGACCAAAATATCACAAAATGCGTCACCGCAGACAACGTTCTGTTAATGGAACTCTGCATGACCAATGACTGTAGGTGCTGTTTATTTTTTTAAGCAACAGATTCCGATTGCTTACTTGCGGTTCGACTTAAAAACGAAGCTATCTCATTCTTCTCAAAGAAAGGCATGGTAATTCTGTTTTGGGACTCAGCACAGTAGCACTATCCACGGAAGCAGCTGTGTGCCCAGTAGGTTTGTGCGCTGGATTGCAAAAAATATCCACACATTCTTGACATGCCATTAGCAGCATAGGCTCTGTTGGTGAAGAGCAGGAAGTCCAGCTGCTCCGTAAATGACAGTAGGGTTTAATAACTCGTGCAGATTGAGAGGCTTCAGGGCCAAAGCAGTTGACGCTCTACTTGTGAGAGCAGATGCAGCTCTTGGGAGCAGGCGAAACAAAACGGAATGAACTTAATTTGCCTGGGGGAAGGGTGTGGAGCAGAGGGCTGTTCCAAGAAGTGTTGCTGGTTTAAGAACATTGCTCAGCATGCACTTGACCTCTTCAAATATCCACTTGACGGGATGCCTCTTCTGTTAGATCAATCTGGCTGTTCTGTAAGCCAATTTATCATTCCAGTACCCGCTTTCGCAAGTGATTTGCAGAGTCACAAACCCTGATAGTATCTAATTATGAGGACGAGTTGAAATTGCTATCCTAGCAACGTACAACCTGATCAGTTTATCACTTAATGCTTTCAGTGGATGGGGATTTTTTTAATAGATTTGTGGTGCCAAATGCTTTGCAACATTAACCCATGGGAGATGATTGGTTTTTAGCCGCACAGTATTTATAGTGGAGATCGGGCAGGTGGTGAGCTTGGCATCCACTCCACCCAGTGACGTCGATGGGAGGCCTGGTCAGTGCTTGTGGTCAGGCCTCTTTGCACTGACTAGGGGTGAGCTGCCAGCACTAATTGCACTGCTTATATGCAGCTCGCCACTTGGGAGGGTGGGAAATCCGATGGGGCGGCCGATCGTCGTGGGCCCGCAGCAGCGAGAAAGAAAGAAAGACTTGCATTTATATGGCGCCTTTCATGACCACCGGATGTCCCAAAGTGCTTTACAGCCAATGAAGTACTTTTTGGAGTGTAGTCACTGTTGTAATGCAGCACCTTAAAGGGGAGGGGTGGGAGCGTCAGGAGTGAAATGGAGCAGCAGTTTTCAGCAGGGGGGAAATTCTTGTAGCATCTACAGCAGCAAGGAAGTGAAATGATGGAAGTCTTTAAGGTTCAAAACATACAGGAGACTGCAGTAAAAAAAGTGTGCCAGACTTGCTTCCAGCTTTCCCTGACTGCAGGTGGGCTGCCTTTAAATATCACTGGAAATGGCCACCTCCTGATCTGTACCACCCATGGCTTGTGGGCGGGTTGAGGAACTGGCAGTAACAACTCAACTTGAAATGAAAATGGCGTTGGGATCTTAACTGCGTCATGTGACCCCTATTTACATACATTCCTGAGGCCCCTGCCTGCTTCCGGCAGAAGTGGTGGCCACCTTTAATCGAGGCCCACCCAAAAATCGAGCCAATAGCAAGACAAATCTTGGCCCCAATATCTCTAGCTCAAACTATTGTTTGTATTCCCCTAAATGAAGGTGAGCAATGACTACATTATATAATATACAGGGTACACTATATCTAATAATATGTAGAAACATAGAACCCAGTATTGCTGTAGATCAAGTCACATGATTCAGTTACACCTTTTATGTTGAAATTCAGTGATGGATGGCTGGTGCCATCACCATTAAGACAGTAAGCAAGTGCCCCCTTTTAATGGGGCACAACCAATAAACCGTAAATTAAACCAAATTTAAATCAAACTTAACAAATCAAATCACACTTTTGTTTCTGGGGCACTTCAGTCCCTCCGGTGCCCACAGGTCACAGAATGCCTCAAGCATACCGGCAGACACCACGTGCTCCATCTCCAGGGACACAGGTGGCGAACATAAGCACAGATAAATTCCCCAACTACCATGGTGGGATTTGAACTCATGTCTGCTGGATCTTTAGGACAGGCCTCTGGATTACTAGTCCAGTAACATAACCACTATGCTACCATTCCCGAGCATGATGCATTTGCAAAAAAACGCCTGCCATCACTGACCCCACCACCAAAAAGAAATGACCAAGAATGACTTGCCAAAAATAAAGTAAGCAAGTCCCCGCCCCGCCAAACACATAGGCTGAAGTGTGTTCTCAAGGATGTAACACATGTTATGCTTGAGGTGATACCGATAAATAACTCAAGCTTTGCTTTCACAGTTTAGACAGTTTGTTATCACCTTAATCATTTTATTGCTGCTTTATAAACTCTAATCTACGCATTCATTATTTAGTAGACACTAGACAAGGAGTTTTGCTGTGATTACTGGCAAGCTATTGGCTGGTAAACCTACAGTACGAACGTCACAGTTATTAACCCTCTTGAGCAAACCTCATTGTGCATCAAGGAAGTAGAGTGCACAGGCAAAGACTGCCAACTACTGCTGGCATAAAAACTGATAAAATCCGACTACAACCCCATGGAAAACTGAAATAATAACAGATCAATGCTATAATCTAACCTTGAGGTTCAAATTTGATTCCTGGAGACCAGGGCCCAATAGCTTCCTCGCTCCCCGCCCCCCATTTTTGAAGTATGTTAGTATTTAGCAGAAAAAAGAAAGACTGTCATGAGACTTTTAGGGCTGGATTTTGATACTGGGGCGGGTTGGGGTCGTGTTACCCACTTTTCGTGTTGCCCACCCGAATCTAGATTGATGTGGATGAATGATGCGATTTTAACTTAATTGGCCAATTGAGTTCCAATGTGTGGGAACCCATGGCCAATGAGTTATTCCAGTCTGAAAGTCGCCTCCGATGACGTCATCATTGCAGCTGCATTTAAGGTCTGCAACAAGCCTTGCTTCTTCTGCAGGCTGCCATGCTTTTGGACCTGTATCCTAGAGGCAACTGCAGGAGGAATGGCCAGCCAACGACCCAGGTCTGCTCCCAGGTTCGATGACGTTGCCCTGCAGGCTTTGGTGGAGGGAGCAAGAGCCAACACAGAGGTGCTCTTCCCCTCCTCAGGGAGGAAGAAGCCTCCCCAGCAGACCAAGGCTGTGTGGGTCCAGGTCGCCCAGGAGGTCAACTCCTTATCCATCACCCGCAGAACCTGGCTCCAGTGCAGGAAGAGGTTTCATGACCTTCTACGCACTGCAAAAGTGAGTATGACTTTTCCTTCACCCTCATTCTGATCCCCATTGCCTCTCCTCACCAGCACTCAGCTTTAGCAACCTCTTCCTCCATATCCCACTTGACACTGACATCCATGCACCCTTACCCATTCCCTCTCTCTCTATGGTCACATTCACCTTACTATTCGACTATGCAGCCCTCACACTCCCTATCACTGTCATGCTATGAAAACAACTTACAACACACAGGGAGGGCCCTGGGTCTCGCCACCTCACTCCATCTTTGTCTCCTTCTAAGCATCTATGCTATGGACTCTCTACACTCACTCCTTCAATCTCACTCAAACTCCACTTGTCTCCCTCATTGCAGGAAAAGAGAGCTCACAATAAAAGGGAAAGAGCCAGGACAGGAGGAGGGCCACCTTCATTAGCCCAGCTCACCCCCTGGGAGGATGCGGTCCTGGAGATCGTGGGAGTAGAGGAGGATACGCAAGTGGGGGACGGACAGACGGGTGCATCACAGCAAGCTGGTGACAGAATAGTGTTCCATCTCTCTCATTGACATTGCATGAGTCGCTGATAATGAATCTGAAGCTCTAACAGATGGATTTATGATCATCTGCAATATGCAATGTGCATGTAACCTTGGCATCACATCTCTGACTCTCCTTTACTCCCCCACAGGACCATCGCAAGCACCCGTCCCCACTAGCCAGGAGGAAGAGCCTGAGCATCCAGACTCCTCAGAGGAAGCTGCAACCTCTGAGGGTGCAGCGTCAGCAGAATTCAGCGCACCCAGCACCAGCGCAGAGACTCACACCTCGGTGGGACCCTTGGGACATAGAGTAGTGTTGTCACCTGGTGTATCACAGCTCACAAGTGAGCATCAGCAGATGGTGGAGACAGGGACGGCAGTGGAGAGTCCTAGTCGGAGGGCGCAGGACTCTCCTAGCTCGGCTCAGCTGCATGTCAACCCTCTGCCTCTGGGGCTATCCATAAGATCAGCGGTGCTGGAACTCCAGGAACAGATGCAGGAGTCTCTGACAGGTTTTGTCTCCAGGGTCGCTGAGAGTGTGGAGCGAATGGAGGAGTCCATAGCGAACATGAGCAGAGCCTTTGTGGAGTCATTGGCACATGAACGCATCACCATGGAAAGGATGGCAACCTCCATGGAGGTGATAAGTCGCCAGAGTGCAGAAAACATGGTGAGTGTTCTGAATAGAAAGACATCTCTGGAGGAGCAATGGACATCTATTGAACAGAGAAACCAGACCTTCTGAGTAGGACTGCCAGTGCAGATATGGGTCCCCATGGCCCCCCTGATGTGCAGCAAGGTGCTCTCAATCCACTTGCAAGCGCTGAGGTGGACCTGGCCCATGAGAGGGATGTTGGTGGCAGACAACAAGGAGGTGGGGGCTCCTCTCCAAGCGCTCACACTTCCATGCCACTGACAAGTCCTCGGTCAGAGCCCCACCAGAGTCCGCACCCAACTGAGATTGGCGTCTCAACCCCTGCCCAGCCACAGGAGCAGCAGACTGTTGCCGAGCCCTCGCAGGTTCGCAACCCCAGAGGACGCCCGCCAAAGGTGTCGAGACAGGAGCAGCAACAAACTGAGCAGGGGGCCTCCACCTCTGCTGAAGCCACAGGGGAAGCACCACGTAGGAGCACACGTAAGAGAAAGATACTGCACAAATAGTCACAAGGGTAGTCACTTGGGTGAAATTTGATGTTTAATGTAAAAAAGCCATCAGGTGTTAAGTGTAAATAAAAACTCTGATGGCTACAGCTGCAGTTGTGGCATCTGTCATTTCACTAATGGGACTTCCACAATGAGGCCTTAGGATAACTTGCAATTGTCAGTATGGTGGTCAAATTGTTAGGGATCCGCTGGGTCTGGGCCATTGTCGTAGCTCTGGTAAGAAGCTGCGAGGCAAAAGTGCTTGATTGTCTAGGCTAAGCAAATCTGGCCAAGATGAGTGCATTCCTTGCATTCCGGGCAGCTATGGTCTCGCGTAATGCTGCCGCTGGTTGATGGGCCTCTGCAAGTTGTTCGTTCTCTCTCTCCTCCTCCTCATCCACCTCCTCCTCCTCCTCATCTGAGGAGGCTATGTGAGGAGCCACTTGGTCCTCCGCATCTGCAAGCCACGACGCTGTGCCATGTTGTGAAGTGCACAGCAAACCACGACGATTCTGGAGACCCTGGCTGCTGAGTATTGCAGGGCTCCACCTGATCTATCCAGGCATCTGAAGCGCATCTTCAGCATACCGATGGTTTGCTCGATTATGGCTCTGGTGGAAATGTGGCTGGAGTTGTAGCTCTCCTCAGCTGCATTGGATGGGCTCCTCAACGGCGTCATTAGCCACGTCTTCAGGGGATAGCCCTTGTCTCCAAGTAGCCATCCGTGAAGTTGGTCTGGCGGACTGAATAGCGGAGGCACACTAGACTGGCGCAGTATGAAGGAGTCAGGGCAACTGCCAGGGTACTTGGCACAAACATGCAGAACTTCCTTCTTGTGGTCACACACCAGCTGAACGTTGAGGGAGTGGAAGCCCTTGCGGTTGACAAAAATACCTGGATTGCGATGGGGTGCCTTAAGGGCCACATGTGTGCAGTCAACGACGCCCTGCACCCTTGGAAAGCCTGCCAGATTAGCTAATCCAACCGCACGCGCCGTGACACTTGCTCGATCCTTGGTGAAATGGATGTGATTGTGCGCGATGGCAAAGAGGGCATTGGTTACCTGCGTGATGCAGGTGTGTGCGGCCGCCTGGGAGATGCTGCTGATGTCTGCTACTGATCCCTGGAATGAGCCTGAGGCAAAAAAGTTGAGTGCGGTGGTGACTTTGACGGCCACTGGTAAGGGGTGTCCACCTGGTCCTCTGGGCTCCAAGTCTTGTTGCAGCATTGCGCAGATGTCACCCACTACCTCTCGCAAAAGTCGGAGCCGCCTTTGGCACTGCTGCTCAGACATGTTGAGGTAGCTGACCCTGTGTCTGTGGACCCTGTTTGGGGGGTATCTCCTGCGCTGATGGCCTTCCATGCGCTGGCACCTTCTGGCCTGTGCCGCTTCAGGCGGGTGAGCAGCAGCTTGGCGCCCCTGCTGTTGCTGCTGCTGTTGGTGCTGCTGTTGTTCATGATTCTGCTGATGCTGCGGCTGGTGTTCGTCCTCATCGGATGCCCAGGAGGGAAGGAAATAAATGGCTCCCATGCCTCTGGTATATGCCTCAGTTGAGGAAGCGCTCAATGAGGGTGGCTAGAGGGGTTTCCCAGGAGGTCACACTGGAGATTGGTGTCAGGCTCCAAACTTCCAGAACTGTGGTTATGCCTTCTAAAAGTTCCCCCAGACCTGTGACAACAAAGTCCTGCCACCTGCAAATGATGGCTGATCAAATCTCCTATTTAATGGTTGAGCTGCAGCTGAGAGTCAGCAATCCACTTGTGCTCCTGCCAGGCCACAATTCACATGATTTAGAAACATAGAAACATAGAAAAATAGGAGCAGGAGTAGGCCATTCGGCCCTTCAAGCCTGCTCCGCCATTCAATATGATCATGGCTGATCCTCTATCTCAAGACCATATTCCCGCTCTCTCCCCATACCCCTTGATGCCTTTTGTGTCTAGAAATCTATCTACCTCCTTCTTAAATATATCCAGGGACTTGGCCTCCACAGCCTTCTGTGGTAGAGAATTCCACAGGTTCACCACCCTCTGAGTGAAGAAATTTCTCCTCATCTCAGTCCTAAATGTCCTACCCCGTATCCTGAGACTGTGACCCCTCGTTCTAGACCCCCCAGCCAGGGGAAACATCCTCCCTGCATCCAGTCTTTCTAGCCCTGTCAGAATTTTATACATTTCAATAATTTCTCCCTATATTGTTCATTGGAATCACTCTCAGGTATCTATTATTTCCAGTGACACCCCTGGTTAGGTTTATCTTTACTGCTGTTCTGCCTGCTCAGTGGCAAAGAGCATTTGCGGGGTGAAGTTGTGCAGAATAGTGCAGATAATTGGCCGCACTGACCAGGCTATACTGCTACAGACACCCCTCAGCAGTTACTGCCACAGGACTGCAAGAACAACACAGGGAGAAAGGGAAGTGTTGGCCACTATTATGAATGCCGTCTCCCGATCTTCTTTTGGGTCACACTTCGGGATCTTCATGCTTCTTTTTGGAGTATTGTGCGATATTCTATTTACAATGTTTTAATTGCAGTGGAAAAGCTGCAACGCGGAATCCCATTGTATAAACGCTTTAAGGCCGGTTCTAACTTGGGCGGGAGTTGTGTGAGCAGGTGGCCGAGGCAGAAGGCAAACCGCCCGGATCTCCACAGCCTAAGGCCCTACACAGGCCCCATCCGTCACCCGCCCGAACTTGGTGGGAACTGGCAGCTCAGCGGCGACCGGGATTGGGATGTCAGGCAGCAGGAGGGCACCGCTGAGGACCAGAAGGAATGGGCCCCAATACTCTGGTAAGTGGGTGGGAAGGGGTTAGGGGAGTGCCTCATGTTCGGGGAAGGGGGAGGGAATTCTGGGACAGAGGAGGCCTAAGGTTTCCTTGTGGTGCCCGAAGACACGTTCCAGCTCCTCCTGGGGCCAAAAGGAAACAAAAAATAAATAAAACCACCTACCTTTTTGGCCCTCTTCTGGCCCCAGGTTTTCTGCCGCCAGGTTGGCCTGGCAAGGTAGCCAAAGGGACTTCCCCGCGCAGGACTCCAGTTGAAATGCCAGCCAGGACCCGATGACGTAATCTACATATTTAATGAAGGACCCCACTGGCTTCCGTCTGTCCTGTCTGCTCAGAAGAGAAGGTTAAGATCGCAACCATGGAGGGGCAGGCAGTGAGAATGGTGCAGGTAGGTCCCATGGGCTATTTTAACTGCCCGCCTCGTTTGCGCTGGGCGAGCAGGGTTAAAATCAGCCTTTATTTGTTGGAAGAAGAAGATGATGATCAACATCAGGCTGACTTTAAAGCCAGGCAAATAAACCAGATGGAGAGAAGAGCCCGAAACTCATGGAGATGCCTTGAGACTATCGTCTGCAAATCATAACTGTTTATTGTACATTGGCATTGGGCAGTATGTTGAACAAAAAGACCTCTGCAAGAGTTTCCTACCACTTAAAGTTCCAATTTATGTTCATGTACAGTGGCAGCCATTTTAGCAACCTTAAGGCCCTTGCCAATTCTATCGGCAGTGAAGCTAAAATAACACAATGTGCAAATTACAGTATTTAGTGACAATAAATAATTAAGCATGTAAACAAAGCTTTCCGTGCACACATTTACCCGAAAGGGGCCCAATGGGTAAGGGCATCCATTTGACGAATAAAGACCCTACAAAGTAAGTAATCTAACTGTGCTCCACGATCCACTCTGGTTCTGAACAGCACTCTCTGAGGAGGAAGCTGGGTCTTCACATGTTTCCCGATGTATCACGGAAAATTCAGGATCATCTGTGCACTCTGCCAGAAATCCCGAGGTCAAGGCTGTCAAACACTGATATTTCATCTGTCAAAAGCTCTTGACAGATGAAATGTCAATCTGTGACGTCACCTGTTGCCGGGTGGCCCTTAATTGGCCTGCTGAGCTCACTGGGCGGGCTCAACAAGGTCAATCAAGTGAAAATACAGTGGGTTGGCCACAAGTCGATGGAGGCGGGTCTACAACCCAAAAAGTGGGATTCCCGACTCCATCACATCCCCAGTATCAAAATCCAGCCCTCTCTCTCTCTCGCTCTCTCTAAAATATCTGGGAACAGACTTCCATCCAGGTCCTCTCACAGCAAAGGCCATGCAGTCTCTGAAGACATTCAATACAGCAGCAATGATGACATCATCAGAGGCGACTTTCAGACTGAAACCACTAATTGGTTCATGGGTTCCCACATGCTGCAACTCAATTGCCCAATTAGGTGAAAATTGCATCAATCTCCCACATCCAATTGCAGTCGGGTGGATAACACGAAAAGTGGATAACACAACCCCAACCCGCCCCAGTATCAAAATCCAGCCCTAAAAGCCTCCAGAGACACAAGTCTAGTGAGATGATTGGATAAGGAATGGCATGTCTTGGCCTTTCCTAACTGCTTTGTCTCTTCCTCCATGTGTACCAGTGGCATTCCTCAAATCAGGCGTTAAAGTGACTGAAGACCACTTGTGAGAAATTAAATTATTAAGATAATTTTTTAACTTGAGATGTGTAAACAAGAGCACAGGAGGGGAAAAAAATCCCCCATCTGCATTTATCACTGCATTTTCCTGTCACATTTTGTGCATTTATTTTTGGATTTAACTTTACAATTTGGAGTTTTTAATAGGTTAAATGACCATCTCCAGTTCGTTGAATAAAACCACATAAGATATCGGCAGCCTGTTCATATAATTTATCACCAATTTACAACATCACTGAGCCAGAGGATAAATACACAAGACAAAGTGACCTTAAGGGAGAAATCTCAGACATAGGCAAACATGTGGTGACGTGGTTTAGAAACATGATATCTTTCAGTAACTAGAAAAGTACAGGACATGCTAATGAGGCCAGACTGGTACCTTCGAACTTCATTGGTAGAGGGCAAAAAACATTCCATCTTCATTTATCGGAATCACAGTTCTGGAAAAAAAATACTAGGAGCTTCAGAAGAGCTGTTGAGAAAACCACAGAATGTACCCATCCTAAAGCCCTTATTAAGGAATTTCTTTTCACCTAACTGTCTTTATTAAATTAAACTGTTATGAAAATTAACTCCTGCCTTCTGTGAGCTCTAATCTTCCTCACAGGGAATGTGTACTAATATATCTCTTAACCTGGCAACCAGAGATACCGGCCCTTAACTTAAGGACAAATGGGCAAAATCAAGGACATCTTATACATTGCATATCTATTCACCTAAGCCTAATCATTTTTGTGCTAATAGTTATGTCCTCCAAATGCATTTAGCATATTATAATTCCTCCACATCCAAATTAAAGAGAGTTTCAGTGTGGTATCTCCTTAATTAGTATTTTTCTCACTTTTCAATCAGAGAGATTAACATTTTATTGTATTTTAATGGTATTGAGTTTAAGTCTTAAACTATGCAGATTGAAATACAAAGTGCTAATTCCTGATTGACAAATGTGAAAAAGCTAGGCATTTGAGACTGATTTATTGTCCCAACTTCTGTGATTCCACTAACGGAGGATGCAGCGCCTGCCATGAATTGATTGCAGAGAAGCAAGCGTTGAACCAGGAGTGGGCCAGTCAGCCTCAAGCCTGTTCTGTCATTCAATCAAATCATGCCTGATCTGTACCTCAACTCCAGGCATCTTGCTGCTGAAGCTCCACACTTCCAACTGGAGTGGATGTGTGCCTGTACTGGGGTTAGGGAGAATACGGCAACGTCCTCCTGTAGGCCTCCTATCCTCCACCCTCTGTAAACTTCAACTTGTTCAAAAACCCTGCCACACTTACCCTTTTCTGCACAAAGTTCTGCTTGCCCTCATTCTCATTGACCCATACTAGTTCCATTGAAATTGAAAATCCATGGTCGGATGGCTTGAAACAGAACATTTTATAGTTAAGGAGAGAGTCTAATGGCCCGGATTTCTCTCTGGGCAGCGAAGGAATGGTTTTCTCCATTCATCTCACGTACAGATGCCCAGAGACTTTGCGCAGGATTTTCAGCGAAGACTTCCAGTAATCCAGTGTCTGATCCAGCATGGTGTCCGTTACAGGGGATCTGTGGTGTATGTGAGCAGGTCAAGCAGCAGGGAGGCTCTTCAACCAATCAGATTGAAGAATCTGCACTGAATCATGCAGATTGCAAACCAGGAAGTAATAAAACAGGAAATATAAATTACATTTAAATCATTGTACAGAAAGTAAAACAAAGATTGGGACATGCACATGGGATTAAGGGAGAGACATAAAACAGAAAAACAAAAATAATACTATATTTTTTTAAAAACTGCAATATTAATTTTCTTCTGAGGGAATGAGATTCACACAGAGGTTGCTCAGCAGTAATTATCACTTATTACACGTTAAAAACTCACTTACTCCTGATCGCATTAGCCCTAACTTTTTCAGCCATCTTTAGTGTGATAGTAGTGGGTAATTAGCCTAAGTTCACGCCATTACAGTGATTTCTGTGCAGATTCCATCAGCAAAGACTGCGACAGCACAGCTTGTGGAGGAGCAGGTTATCACTGACAGCAACTTCTGGATTTCCACGTTTAACTGCGCATGTGCGGACGCCAAAAGCTGCTGTCCGATTGAGCTTGTTATAATGGCGAGCGCTGACATTCTCGCCGTTATTAGTACAGCAAAATCCGAGCCATTGTGTAAGTTCTGCGCTTTCCTCAGGCTCCAATTGTTTACATTAGTGTCCGCTTGTTTATCCTGATTTTTACCTTCCACCATATACTAGTGAGATTGGCAGGAAATTTAGGTGTAAATTTGGTGCACGAATGGGCTAACTTGATTACGGCCCCACAGGAAATTCCACCCCGCTATATAAGTACGTTTTGATGTTGTTTTGAAATGTTGATCAGGAACGCCCTGACTGTCCCGAGCAGGCTTTTGCACCAGTGACCCTGTGCCTAAGTGCTCTGTGCTAAGGTAAGTGGGAAATGTCCCCTCCATGGAGGGCGAGAGTGTGCTTTCCATAATCAGGCAAATGAAAACTCTACTTCTGCGGATTTGCCTGTAGTTTGATTTAAGTATGGTGATGGGTCTCTGCATGTCAGACCGCCGGCTGACCAAACTAAATTCCATAAAAAAATCTTAGGACCTGGACTTTTAGGTACATAGGACATTTCCCGAACTCAGTGTTACCTTTCTGAAGTTGACGGCAAGGAGAGAGGGCTAAAAATTTGTCTGCAAAATCAGGGATCGGTGCTGTGCTGTGCTACGCAGAATCTCCACAGCCAAGTAGACTGCAGGTTGCTGTAGACAACAGCCTGAAGGTTCCACAGGGGTTTTTCCTGGTCTCCCGCCCTCACTTCACTAGCAGATTGGCGGTAGCCTCAGAGAAACAGCATGAACCTGACAGAATCAACTGAAAGACTTTTTAATGAATTCAGCAGTCATGTTTAGGGGGAGGAGATGATTTTGGGACATGGGCATATTGCATATGTCATGGGAAGATTTTGTTTCTAGCAATAATTATATGTATAATAAAACATCATGGGAACAAACAACAGCAGAAGTTGACCGCAACTTTATAATAACCAGAAATTTACTGAGCTTGAGTATAAAGAAAAAAATTCTTGCTATGCCACCAGCAGTTACTCACCACTTGGCTAGCAGAAATTTGCTTAGTGTTTGCATAAGAAAGTGTGGAAACAGAGGCTCCGATATTTACATGGAGATGGGGAGGAAGTGGGTAGCGGGTGGGTGGGGGCTGTTTTGCATTTGGGAAACCCAGAAGAACGGGTTTCCCTCAGGTCCCAATTACCATTTTTCTCTCTGCTTCCCAGCCGCAGCTAGTCAGATTGTAAGGCTGGCTAGCTGCCAGGCAGGTAGGCCTTTGGCACCAGGCCACAGCTGGGGAGCGGAGAAGACGGAGAGAGGGATCAGAAAGGCTGTGGGGGCTGGTGGGGGCGGGGGCAGGGAGGAGATCGGAGTCCAGAAGGCGGGGGGGAGGTCGGAGGCCAGCGGGGAGGAGATTGGAGGCCGTAGAGATTGGAGGCTGGGGGATGGGCGGTGGTGGGAGATCAGAAAGGCCAGGGGGGAGATCGGAAAGGCTGTGGGAAGATCAAAAAGGCCGGGGGGTGGGGGAAGATCGGAAGGGTCGGGTGGAGATTGGAGGCCGCAACATGGGAGCGCAGAAGAGGGAGGGAGGGGTTGGAATAGCCAGGTCAGTGGAAGATCGTGGCTCGGGGGGACATCGTGGCTCGGGGAGGTAGTTCGATCATGGTGGGGGTGGGGGGGTGGTGGTGGGTCGGCCGAACGTGGGAGTGGTTTACAGGTAAGCTTGCGGGGCTTCAGATCCAGCAGTCCTCACCTCCCTTTAGCTGCCGGGGCCTGGAAAGCCTGGCTGGCTAGGGTTAAACCTAAAATGGAGAGAAAATGTGAGGCACACAGCCTCATTAAAATATTTAAATGAGCCGCTCGCCTCCTTGGAGCGGATTGGTCGCCCACCCCCCATCCCGCCTCCATTAAAACCAAAAGTGGGTGGGTTTGAAGTGGGTTGGGTTCGAGTTTGAGATTTTTAACATTTTAACATCCCACCTGATCCAAACCCACCCATTTTTGAGGGTTAAAATTCTCCCCTTAGTTCAGCACATTCGGTGATAAGAATACTTTGGTTGAGGGCAAACATTGTCAGGGTGATTGATATCAGCAAGGTGTTGACTCCTGCTGGGGTAGGGTTCCATGGACTCTGTCCCTGGGATTTGGGACAGGATCTACAGCCTTTCATTTGGGTGGTTGTGAGGTATGTCACATTGTGACAGTGAAGCAGGTTAATTGGAATTTCAGCTCCATAGTTTCCAGTGCGTTAGTGGTAAATGAGGTCATTGTTCACCCTGCAGCTTGTTCTGGTTCATAGGAAGCAAGGGCTTCCCTGTAAGGGTGTTTTCTTTACATTGAGCTGCAAAGAAAGTATTTGAAACATGTCTGCATCATAACAGTCGTCTTATATGTGGATCACTTTATGTGCAAGTGCGAAAAAGTGCTTCCTGATTTCCCTCCTAAATGACCTAGTTCTCATTTTAAGTTTATGTCCCCTCGCGATTCCCCCACCAGAGGAAATAGTTACTCTGCATCTGACCTATCAAATCCTTTGTAACATTTTGAACATCTTGATCAGATCACCCCTCAATTTTCTATAGACAAGCCAAGTTTATGCAACCTGTCCTCATAATTTAATTCTCTGAGCCCCGATATGGTTCTGGTACCTGAGGTGTGGTGTCCAACACTGAATGCAGTACTCCAGATGGGGTCTGACCAAGGATCACTGTAACTGAAGCATAACTTCCTCCCCTTTATAAACTCAATATTGCTTGTTAATAAATCTGATGTTATCTATGACTCAGTTGGCAAGAGCAGTGTGTAGCTGACAGCTGAGCCATACAGAGCAGAAAGTTTAATTAAAGGACAATGCTGTGTTAGCTGATCTTAGTGCCGGGGCACTAACACTAATTGTAGCATCTGTAGTGCCCCCAAGACTTGAACGGAGAAATTCACTCTCCTATTAGCCCTTGTGTAGATATCAGGTCTATGATGCCAGCCCAAGATCAAAAGCTTTTTAACACTCAAGCCACGATTTTGCCTGATTTTGGATGGTACTGGGGAAGGTGTGGTCACAAAATCAGATGAAAACAAGTTATGCCAGATCCCTGTCTAGGAGGATGCATTTAACCAAGGTGCTAATGACAGAGTGACATTGTTACATTTACTACCCTTCTTAGTCTAGATTATTTGACTGCTATATTTTAACCGTCTGCCCTTCACGCTGTTCCCTCCCTTCCGTGGGGATATGACGAGAGTTCACTCTATGCTTCTGTGAACTGTTTGATGCATCTAGGGAATGAAGTCTGACTAACATGGCAACTATCAAGAGTTAGAAAAGATCCAATGCCGTAAAAGTTCAATGCTGTGGTGACTTTTGCAAGAAGGGGCAGGCCTGTGCCAGTGCTGGATCTTGCCTGCAGATCAGACTCCAGTAGATGGCATAATTCTGTCACAACCTTTCCTTGTGAAGTGGAGACGGCAAAGGCAGGTCTCTTCAGACGTGGCCGATTAGGTGTGCCTGGGTTGGGAAACGTAGTTCCTGGGCCGATTCTGGGTGGGTGCCAGATGCAGAAGGTGCAAGTCTAGTTGCCTTTCTTTGTTCTCCATGGGCTCCTCTTTCTCCTTCAAATCCTTGACAGCCCTTGGCACAGCCCAATGCAATGGCCGTGGGAACAATCTGATAAGAAAGAAAGAAAGAAAAAAAAGATAGGTAGATAGATAGATAAATAGATAGCTGCTCACCTTGAGCAGATTTATTTGAATTTAAATGTCCACGTCACTACAACAAGATGGAACTTCATGATTCCCAGTGCTCCTGTTTGTGTCCATCTAAATCTCAATTAAAA
The DNA here is from genome assembly GCA_030390025.1 of Squalus acanthias. NCBI lineage: Eukaryota > Metazoa > Chordata > Chondrichthyes > Squaliformes > Squalidae > Squalus > Squalus acanthias. The sequence continues at coordinate 106,135,119 of CM059433.1, forward strand.
GAGTCTGGAAGAAAAAGGACTATATTAGAATTTCAAAAAGTTTATTATTTTAATTTAAGAAAACGGCTTAAATTAACAGAGAAAGTTAAGCTTTGTTGCCATTTTATCTGCTGATTTGTTTTTGCTTCTGTATAATGGTATGTCTTACAGTAAGTTTAAATTAGTAGTTTTAGCCTGAGTTATATGGTCTGTCAAATGGTGTTTTTTGGCTTATTCAACAGATCTGGAGTGTAAAGTGGGAATGCCATACTATTTCAGTAATGAAAGGGTAGATTGTTAACTTTAAGCAAGCTACATCCAATTCACTACATGCATAAAGTTACGTTTTATTTCATAAGAGGTCTGGGTGAGTATGATTAAAATGTGCTGCACCAGGACCTGAATCATGCACACACAATCCAGTGTTCCACCTTCCTCTAAAGCCAGGTATGTATGCATTATGCCATGCTGATCTTTTTGCCTATGCCAATATGCCGGGTGACACACTTCCGGCTTGTAATGAGCGTGCGCTTCCTGCCTGCCATATTGGAGGCTTAGAAAGCCATTTAGCATGTGAAAAATGTGCGCTGCGCAGCTGAATTTCTCGGCCGATGTATTATACATTTAGTCACATAGATTAAAGAGTCAAGTGGACAAAGACATTCTTCTGGAGTGGGTGAAAAACAGTATAATTACGGGTGGATTGGAATACCCTAAGCAAGTACTGTAGCAATACCAGCACCTCAGTCCTATCTAAAATGGCAGCAGTGTACAAATCGTCATTAATTTTAAAATAAACAATGGCCCAAAATTTGCGATCGGAGGCTTCCCGCGGGCGGATGCCTCCGACCTGTAAAAAATCTACGCATTTATCTGGAGGCCCGGGAGGTGCGGAGACTTGCGATCCTGGGCCTCTCTGGATCCGCGCAGGCAGAGCCCCACGTATCCAAGGGGCGCAGGCGGTTCGAAACTCCCATAAATATGAATGGGGATCCCTTAAAAAATGCACGAACACAAGAAATAATTTTTTTAATTACATATTTAAAATTAATTAAAATGCCATTTAATTAAATATTTTAAATGAAAATGATATTTTTTGATTTTTTTTAATGGCGTACTCACCCGTATTCGGTCCCGAAGTGCTGGTTTCCTGCATGCACTGCGCATGCGCGGGAAACCGGCACTTCCAGTATGGCGAAGGGGGCGGTTCCTAGGTGAACCGCGTGCGCACTAGAGGCTGCGCACACGCAGCACACTTAGGTTTTTTTTCAGGTTTCAACGCGAGGGTAAGTATGGAAGATTTTACACAAGAAAAAAGGAGGCGTAAGACCAGGCGTAAGAGTTTCACAGGCATTCAGCGGGCGGAAGTTGGGCAAATAGCGCAACTCTCCACCCGCAGAGGCCCTTCTCCCGGGGATATGGAGGATCTGTCAAGATTCTTGACAGATTGCAAGTTCCGGGTTTTAGCGCGTGCTCTTCGCATGCCTAAACCTGGAACTTGCACGGCTCCTACGGGCGCGTGGGCACCTCGTACGCAACCGTAGGGGTCGTAAAATACGGCCCATTACTTTTGTATCAATTCATAAATGTGAACCTCATAACAATTTTTGTAATAAAAGAAAATGCCACCATCATAAGCAGCTTTACTGCAGAGATCCTGACGAACTGGCATCACTCTACCATTTCAGATAGTTTGTATATAAGCAGGAATATTTGGCTTGCGTCAGAAATTCTTGACATTATGCCCCTTTTAAGAATCACTGCCTGTTTCCACATCAAGCCCACCACACTCAGTTTATTAGCAGTCAGCGGATTACCATTCTCAATTGCTCCACTGTTACTTCTGCTACCGGTAAAAATGTTTTCTTTAACCTTGGGAAAAATGAAAACTTCCTGCATTGTATTTCAACCCAAAACCAGATACTAAAAACACTTTTTTTTCTGTAATCAGACTTGCTAAAAATGATTTGTAAGTAAATATGCATAAAGCTTAATACATACTGAACGCTGTAATGACTGGTAATCTCCATAGACTGCCTAGGAGTAGCAGCTAGGCTAATTTTTTGCAAAATACACACTTCCAATACACAGATGTGTTGTGAGGTACAGCAACATGCTCTCATTATATCCCTCATTTCTAAATTTCAAAAAGCTTTTACAAGTAATAACGGCAGTTTAGACAAGTCTGAGTGTATAGCCTTCCTTCTCCAACATCAGATACAATGCCTTCCAGTGTTTCAAATCCCCCACTGCGTAGGGCTAACCTGGCTGTTCCTTCCTTGTTTGCATTTCCTTATGCAGTACAGTAGCTAACAGACAGAAAGTCTTTTCTCTATTTTCTGTAATTGAATACTGATTGATGCACAGTGGTGAGATTGTTCAATCATACGTTTCCTACTTACAAAACCATACACAACATAACTTTAGACAGTGTTTGTTCCATGTCTGTGCTTTATAAAGTACTCAAAAAGTTGGTAATTTCCCTCTTAATTACTATAAAAGATTTTGTTAATTGTCTTTTTGAAATGACAGACTCTTTGAATAATTAGTAGAATCCAAATGATAGTACCTTAATATATTGCACACATGAAATTAAAGCTCACGACAATGACACCTATGAAAAGAAAGACTTGAATTTCTATAGCGCCTTTCACGACCTCAGGATGCCCCAAAGCGCTTTACAGCCAATGAAGTACTTTAGAAATGTAGTCACTGTTGTAAAGTAGGGTAACACGGCAGCCAATGTGAGCACAGCAAGCTCCCACAAACAGCAATGTGATAATGACCAAATAATCTGTTTCTTTTTAGTGATATTGGTTGAGAGATAAATATTGGCCAGGATCCGAGGAGAACTCCCCTGCTGTTCTTCAAAATAGTGCCATCTTTCTCACTTGCATAAAGCAGGTTTGATTTCTAGATGTGACCGAAATTGCGATTGTACTTTACAGTATTGCAATACTGAAAAATTATTTTTACTGATTGCTTCATTAGACTAGAAACTCTGTGATGTCATCTTTTCAATCGGATAACGGAAGCATTTACTGAAAGTTTACAATAACTAGTCTCATCCTGATTTTAGGTTTCCTTTTCGGGACTCCGGCAGCCTCAGTTTATTGCCCAACGTTTTAGGTTTTGATCATTAGGGAAAGGCCAGTGAATGAGGCACAATGTCGCTCAGTTCTTCTTGTTCAATGTATTTACCACATAACAGGACTGTTGCCAGCAAACCGTCCCTCCAGCTCTTCTTCCTCTCTTTTACCTCCTCTGTCTTTCTGAGCATAAAAACCCTCGGGTGGTGGGTGGCGGGGGGTGGGGGTGGGGGGCGGGGAAGTGGAGAGACATAAAATTAAGGTTGAATAAAATGGGTAGTACATGCTTTTCTTAACTAATGCAAGAAAAACCAGAGAAGTGAGATTAATTCACAAATCATATTGATGTCACAACTACACTTTTTTAAAAAACGTTTCTGGTTTTAGAAGGACCTCAGTGATTATAACATCAGTAAAGTAATTACTTACCATTGCAAAAACACTTGGCACCTCAGTATTCAAAGCAGAGTATAAGTCCTGCTGTGAAGTCACAGATTGAGGTAGATGCTTTTTTGAGTTTTCCTCATCGCCTGAATTCAATCTACCACTACCACTTTCCAAAATCAGGCAGCAAAATAAATGTTCAGCACTGAAATGTCACAGAATCCCCACAGTGCAGATAGAGGCCATTTCGGCCCATCAAGCCTGCACCGACACATTTCCCACCCTATCCTCGTAACCCCACGTATTTAATCCCCCTAATACTAAGGGTCAATTTATCATAGCCAAATCAACCTAACCCGCACATCTTTGGACTGTGGGAGGAAACCGGAGCACCCGGAGGAAACCCACGCAAACACGGGGAGAATGTGCAAACTCCACACAGACAGTCACCCGAGGCCTGATTCGAACCCGGGTCCCTGGCGCTGTGAGGCAACAGTGCTAACCACTATGCCACCGTGTTGCCATCTTGTTCACATCTTACATAAAAATCTAGAATGTTACTCAACAAATAAATGCACCAACAGACACATACCATGGAACTCGATCACCGCCCGTAGCTGTGAGCACCGGTGCATTTAGTGAGGTTTCAGTGATAACGCATCTATGCATTTAAGGGGAAGCTAGATAAGCACATGAGCGAGAAAGGAATAGAAGGGTATGCCTATAGGGTTACATGAAGAGGGGAGGGAGGAGGCTCATGTGGAGCATAAACGCCGGTATAGACCAGTTGGGCCGAATGGCCTGTTTCTGTGCTGTAGATGCTATGTAATTCTATATAATGAATTGTCCACCCCATCCACCACCTTAAACGTTCACTCCCTCCACCACCGGCGTACCGTGGCTGCAGTGTGTACCATCTACAAGATGCACTGCAGCAACTTGCCAAGGCTTCTTCGGCAGCACCTCCCAAACCCGCGACCTCTTCCACTTAGAAGGACAAGGGCAGCAGGCGCATGGGAACACCACCACCTCCAAGTTCCCCTCCAAGTCACACACCATCCTGACTTAGAAATATATCGCTGATCCTTCATTGTCGCTGGGTCAAAATCCTGGAACTCCCTTCTTAACGGCACTGTGGGAGTACCTTCACCACACAGACTGCAGCGGTTCAAGAAGGTGGCCCACCACCACCTTCTGAAGGGCAATTAGGGATGGGCAATAAATGCTGGCCTTGCCAGCGACGCTCACATCCCATAAACAATTTTTTTTTTAAATTACAGTTTTAGGCTTTTACAACAGAGCCGCTTTCTATAATTGCATCTGCGAGTGCCAGCTTTGAAGAACTGGAACATTTTCTCCGGTAAATCAAACAGAAGATGGTGGGATAGATTTTAACTTTCACTACCAGGCAGAAAAGTGCCGGTGAAGTCAATGGAAAGGGAAATCCGGTGGTGTGCATAAGAGACAGCCAATCTGCAGTGCCCAGCCTACTGCCCGCTACTAGGAAACATGTTATATAACAATACCATATAGAAAGAGCACACAGTCAATCAAAAGAGGCTTACGTTTCTAGTGGTGTTGTTGCTTAATTTCCAGACAAAGACTTGCATGTATATAGCACCTTTCACGACCACCGGACGTCCCAAAGCACTTTACAGCCAATGAAGTACTTTTTGAAGTGTAGGAAACGTGGCAGCCAATTTGGGCATAGCAAGCTCCCACGAACAGCAATGTGATAATGACCAGGTAATCTGTATTAGTGATGTTGATTGAGGGATAAATATTGACCAGGACACCGGGGATATCTCCCATGCTCTTCTTCGAAATAGTGGCATAGGATCTTTTACATCCACCTGAGAGAGCAGATGGGGCCTCGTTTAACATCTCATCCGAAGGACGCCATTCTCCAACAGTGCAGCACTCCCTCAGTACTGCACTGGAGTGTCAGTCTAGATTTTTGTGCTCAAGTCTCTGGAGTGGGACTTGAACCCACAACCTTCTGACTCAGAGGCGAGAGTGCTGCCCACTGAGCCATTGGCTGACACAAAGGAGGAATTCCAAGATATGTACAAATATAAATGATATTATTTATATAAAATATAGGGAGATTTCTCACAGGACAATCGGCAATTATTTTGATTCTTCTCTTGTGACCTCATAACAAGAGGGGCGATTGTAATTCCCTCCAGCCCGGCATAAATGGGGCGGTAACAGAGTTAAAACTTACCTGCTCGTTCCCACCCCATTGCCATTTTAAGTCAGGCATTCCACTGGGTGGCCCAGGTGCCCGCCTGAATCAGGCAGGCATCTCATTAATCTGTGCAGATCTGGGTCGCGTGTTGTACATAAAACCACGATGCAAGTCAGAGGGCCAACTGTGGACATTCGCTCAGCAAAGTGAAGCGGCCTCAAAAAGGTAAGTCTGAAATTATTTATGTGGGGCCAGGAGGAGCAGGGATGCTCCTCTGAGCTCCAAAGGAATGTTGTGGACCGCTGCAACCTAGGGCTCCCCCTCCCCCCGTGTTTCCCCCCCGCCTCTCCTCGGACCTACCATTCTGCCAGCCAGCTCAGCGTCCCGGGCCGCCCGATATTAAGCGTGCCCCGGAGCTGGTAAGCTGCAGTCGTACGCGCATGGGCCGTATCCAGCTCGCCATCGCCGCCACCATGTTAATCAGGTTCAGCCCTCAAAGTAGACTGGGCCTCCAGACAGAGGGTCTGCCCGATATCAAAATTACCCCGAAGGAATGAGGTATTTGTTGAAAAGCTTTGTGAAATAATGGCATCACATGTCAAATGATTAATGTAAAAATGCAGAGGAGGGACATCCTGAATCCGTTTCACTCCCCTACGGCAATAGTCAAGCTTCAGTACAAAGGCAACAACACCCACTCACCCTTTGACCAAGCCAAATGATTTGCTCCTTTAGTGAAGTAATTTGCTTACCACAACAGCAAAGCACTTTGTCCAGTGATCCGGCATAATCAGTGATACTCTCATTATCATACATAGATACATAGATACATAGAAGATAGGAGCAGGAGTAGGCCATCCGGCCCTTCGAGCCTGCTCCGCCATTTAATGAGATCATGGCTGATCCTTCAATTCAGTATCCCGTCCCCGCCTTCTCTCCGTAACCCTTAACCCCTTTTGCCTGTAGAAATATATCTAATTCCCTCTTAAATATATTTAATGAGCTGGCGTACACTGCCCTCTGTGGCAATGAGTTCCACAGGTTCACCACTCTCTGAGTGAAGAAATTCCCCCTCATTTCTGTCCTAAATGGTTTAGCCCTTATCCTTAAATTATGTCCTCTAGTTCTGTTCTCACCCGCCAAGGGAAACATTCCTTCTGCATCTAATCTGTCTAGACCTGTCAGAATTTTATACACTTCTATGAGGTCCCCTCTCAATCTTCTAAACTCCAGTGTGTACATCCCTAAACTACATAGTCTCTCCTCATAGGTCAATCCCGCCATTCCTGGTATCAGCCTGGTGAATCGCCGCTGCACCCCCTCCATGGCAAGAACATCTTTCCTCAGATGAGGCGACCAAAACTGTACACAGTACTCGAGGTGTGGTCTCACCAGTGCCCTGTACAGCTGCAGCAAGGTATCCCTGTTCCTGTATTCCAACCCTTTTGCTATGAAGGCCAGCATACCGTTTGCCTTCTTGACCGCCTGTTGCACCTGCATGCTCGCCTTCAGTGACTGGTGTACAAGAACACCCAGGTCTCTCTGTACTTCCCCCTCTCCCAATTTATTGCCATTTAAATAATAATTTGCCCTCCCGTTCCTGCACCCAAGGTGGATAACTTCGCACTTGTCCACATTATAGTGCATCTGCCATTTATCCGCCCAATCACCCAGTCTGTCCAAATCGCTCTGGAGCTTCCTGGTCTCCTCCTCTGAGCCCACCCCCCCTCCTAGTTTAGTGTCGTCTGCAAATTTGGAAATGCTGCATTCGACTCCCTGATCCAGGTCATTAATATAAATTGTGAACAGCTGGGGACCCAGGACAGATCCCTGTGGTACCCCACTTGTTACTGCCTGCCATTCAGAAAATGAGCCGTTTATTCCAACTCTCTGTTTTCTATCTGACAGCCAGTTCTCTATCCACGTCAATACTTTCCCCTTTATCCCATGAGCTTCAATTTTCCATGCTAATCTTTTATGTGGGACCTTATCGAAGGCCTTTTGGAAGTCCAGGTACACCACATCTACTGGCTCTCCCCCATCTATTTTACCAGTTACTCCCTCAAAAAATTCCAATAGATTAGTCAAGCACGATTTACCCTTTGTAAATCCATGTTGACTCTGTCCTATCCTGTCCCCATTTGCTAAGTGCTCGGCTATTTCATCCTTAATGATGGACTCCAGCATTTTGCCCACAACTGATGTAAGGCTTACAGGTCTGTAATTACCTGCTTTTTCCCTACCCCCCTTTTTGAATAGTGGGGTAACGTTAGCTACCCTCCAATCCATGGGCACTGTTCCCGAGTCTAATGAATTCTGAAAAATCATGCTTAGTGCATCCGCTATCTCTAGGGCCACCTCCTTCAGTACCCTAGGATGCATGTTATCAGGCCCTGGGGATTTGTCCGCCTTCAATCCCTTTAGCTTCCTTAACACCATATCCTTAGAGATATTGATTTGCGTCAGTTCCTCCTTTGCCAATGTCCCTATTTTTCCCGATATCCCAGGGAGGTTTTTTGTGTCTTCCTTCGTAAAGACTGACCCAAAGTATGCATTTAGTTGGTCTGCCATTTCCTTATTTCCCATTATATATTCCCCCGTATCTGACTGCAATGGACCAACTTTGGTTTTCACCAGTCTTTTCCTCTTGATATACTTATAAAAGCTTTTGGAGTTAGTTTTTATATTTTCCGCCAGCTTGCTTTCGTAAGCTATTTTGCCCTTCTTGATTAAGCCCTTTGCCCTCCTTTGCTCTATCTTAAACTGTTCCCAATCTTCCGCTCTGGCGCGTTTTTTGGCTATTTTATACGCCCTATCTTTGGATTTTATGCTGTCTCTAATTTCCCCTGTTATCCACGGTTGAGTCACCTTTTTAGATTTCCTTTTATGCCAGATTGGTATAAACAATTTTTGCAATTTTGTCATTCTATCTTTAAATGCTTGCCATTGTTTATCTACCTCCAGTCCTCCCAGGAACGTTGTCCAATCAGACCTACTCAGTTCCCGTCTAATGGCATCATAATTCCCCTTGTTTAAATTCAGGACCTGAGTCTCTGAGTCAATTTCTTCGCTCTCCATTTCGAGTGAGAAATCGATCATGTTATGATCGCTCTGTCCCAAGGGTCCCCGTACAACAAGATTACTAATTAGTCCCTTCTCATTGCACAGTACCCAGTCCAATATAGCCTGTTCCCGAGTTGGTTCCTCGACATATTGATCCAGATAACCATCCCTTAAACACTCAAGGAATTCCTCCTCCTCATTATTTTTACTGATTAGGCTAGTCCAATCTATATGTAAGTTAAAGTCACCTATGATGACAGCTGTGCTCTTATTGCACGCTTCTCTAATTTCCCTCGTGATGCCCTCCCCAACCTCTATTTTACTATTTGGAGGCCTATATACCACTCCTATTAATGTTTTTCGCCCCTCGCTATTTCTTAGCTCCACCCATATAGATTCTGTATTAACTGAGTTAATATCCTTCCTTTCAATTGCATTTATCCCCTCTTTTACCAGCAATGCTACCCCTCCTCCCTTTCTTTTTTGTCGATCCTTCCTAAATACTGAATACCCCTGTATGTTAAGCTCCCAGCCCTGCTCACCCTGCAACCATGTTTCCGTAATCCCAATTAGATCATAATTATTAACCTCTATTTCCACAGCTAATTCATCTACCTTGTTCCTGATGCTTCTCGCATTAAGGTATAAAACCCTCAGGCTTTTTTTATGCTCACATTTTTTATGAATTAGTTTGGCCCTTTGTTTTTTGTTCCTCTCCTTTTTACCATTTATTTCTGTCTGCCTTTCACTTTCCTCTATTTCACTACATGGGTTTCTAGCCCCCTGCCATACTAGTTTAAATGCTCCCGAACTGCTTTATCAAAATTTACCCCGAGAACCTCAGTTCCATCTTTGCACAGGTGTAGACCGTCCCTTTTGTATAGGTCACACCTACCACAAAACTGGTCCCAATGCCTCAAAAATTTAAAACCCTCCCTCTTACACCACTGCTCAAGCCACGTATTTAGCCTAACTATCCTGTTCTCTGTACTCTTACTAGCACGTGGCACTGGTAGTAATCCAGAGATTACTACCTTCGAGGTCCTACTTTTTAGCTTGGCTCCTAACTCCCTAAATTCTACTTGTAGGACCTCTTCCCTTTTTTTAGCTACGTCGTTGGTACCAACATGTATCACGACAACTGGCTGTTCCCCCTCCCCCTCCAGAATGTTCTGCACCCGCGCCGAGACATCCTTGACCCTTGCACCAGGGAGGCAAATTACCATCCTGGAGTCTCGGTCGCGACCACAGAAACTCCTATCTATTCCCCTTACAATCGAATCCCCTATTACTATAGCCCTGCCACTCTTTTTCCCTCCCTTCTTTGCAACAGAGCCAGTCATGGTGCCATGAGCCTGGCTGCTGGTGCCTTCCCCCGATGAGTCATCCCCCCCGACAACAGCACCTAAGGCGGTGAACCTGTTGCTGAGGGAGACAACCCCAGGGGATTCCTGCACTACCTTCCTGCCCTTGCTCTGCCTTTTGGTCACCCATGTACTATCTACTCTGGCCTTAACCTGCGGTGTGACCAACTCACTAAATGTGCTATTCACAACCCTCTCAGAATCGTGGATGCTCCAAAGTGAGTCCATCCGCAGCTCAACATACATTATAGGCCGATTAACATGGACAGTGTCATGACTGATATAATCTGTCTAATTTTCCTGGTGGTTTCAAGGAAATGAATGTGACATTTATGGTGGTATAGTAGGGTTAAGTGTTTTTCACCTGATGGTTTGTGGCCAAGGCACTAGTTCTAATGACAGGTATATTCTGGATTCTTAGTAGTCTATTAGCAGGAAGGGGATGCACAAGGATCCTTGACAGACTAAAACCGATGATCGAAAAACCCGCCACCTCATCACAGAAAGGACACCCCCTACTTCTCAAACTCAGCACTTCTCATGGCTGTAAAATCAGTTACTGCAAAAACTGACAGCATATTAATAGCGCAAGTTGTCCTGAATGTTACTTCCCGGGAAATTCCTCGGAGCTGCTTCCGCTCCGCTGGCGTTACTTTGCCGGAAGTGCGGCCGAAACCCAGATCGCACGCGTAGGTGGGGATTCTGCCACACTTCCGGCGAAGTCACGGCAGTGGAGCACAGAGCAGTTTTGAGGAATTTCCCAGCCATTATACCATTGTAATCCATTCAATTCAGGTTTCAAAAACCTCAGAATGAACAAGTCCATCACCTGCTCTTGGACCTGTCGGGGCATTTGCCTATCCTAATTAGGGGTAGATATAATTAGCAATGAGGAGGTCAGTCACCTCCTTGATCCTAATTACATCTACCTCTTTTCGTGGATAGTTCTGAACAAGACCGTTGCATTATGTGATGAATAATGCAGCTTAAAAATGACAAAGTGGTCAAATTTGGCACAACATTCCCTTTGGAAAGCTGAAAAGTCTCTAGATAAACCCAAGGGTGCTTACCAGACCACAAGAATGTTGTGGTATATATATGAAGCTCTTTGAACATGCAAGGAAAGTTTCTAATAAGCAACATTTGGAATTAATATAACATTCAAGAAAGCGAGCACATCTTTACTGTACAGAAACAATTATAACATTTACAATTCAAACAGCCACATAAATAAAAAGAAAGGAACCTTGGGATGGGAATAGGGCCACGCAGGGGCAGTCGGGATAAAATCACAAGCAGCGATAGTGAAATCGCAAAAATATTAAATAATGACTTTGCATCAGTATTTACCAGAGAGACAGATCAGGTGGACATGACATCAGAAAATCAGATTAGAAATGATATAACTGCATTTAAAATAAAAAGAGGAGAAATATTAAATAAACTAATCAAACTCAAAGGCTGGAATTTTGCCGGCGCTCAGAGACGGGATCGGAGGCGGGTCAGCTGTCAAATTCAAAATGATTGACAGCGGGTCGGGAGCCCAGCTGTCAACCCACCTCCACGCGAGTCTCCCAAGTGTTGGGTCTGACCCCAAGCGGCGGGTCAGGCAATTAAGCTCATTAAAAGCAATTTAAAAGGTTGTTAAACACTATTTTACCAGCTACTTACTATTTTTACACCTTTTTCACGAGGTTCACGGCATTCAGAGATCACGTCAGGTAAGTAGGTCGGGAGTTCAACGACTATCCATTCTTCTGAATAGTTGACAGCTGCAAATGTAATATAAAAGCTACTATTTCACAGCTGTTTACTTTCCGATCTCAGAAGCTGCAAATTTCACATTTGATCTTTATGCAGGTTGGAATTGTGTGGAGTAAACTCTCTATCCACTGTCACCTCCTTGGAATAACCTCTCTCCCCATTGACAGATTGCTTCTATCATCTCAACCTCACCTCCCACATATTACATCAGAATGGTTTATACTGTCTCACCTTGGTCCTCAGAATCTGACCACGATCAGCCGCAACAGCAGCAGAACCAGGCACACCAGCAGCACCAACACCAAGAGCGCCAACCTTCTCCTCAACCACCTGAAGCTGCACAGGGCAGAGGCCGTCAGCGCAGGGCTGCAATACGCCGGAGGCGATCCCCCCAACACCGGGTTTACAGGCAGAGGATGAGCTTCCTCAACATGACTGAGCAGCAGTGCCAAAGGAGGCTCAGGCTATCGTGCCAGGTCGTCGCAGACATTTGCACATTTCTCGAGCAAGACCTGCAGACCAGAGGAACGGGTGGACACCCGTTACCAGTGGCTGTCAAAGTCACCACCGCCCTCAACTTCTTTGCCTCAGGCTCCTTCCAGGGATCTGCAGCAGACATTTGCGGCATCTCCCAGTTGGCCGCCCACAGATGCATCACACAGGTCACCGATGGCCTCTTTAAAAGTCCGCCAATTATATCCACTTTGCCACTGATGAAGCCAGTGTTACTGAGCGGGTGCTGGCCTTTGCCACTGTGGCTGGCTTCCCATGGGTGCAGGGCGTCATCGACTGCACACATGTGGCCATCAGGGCATCCCATCAGAACCCAGCAGTATTTGGCAACCACAAGGGCTTTCACTCACTCAACGTGCAGCTGGTCTGCAACCATAGGAAGAGCAAAATGCATGTGTGCGCCAAGTTCTCTGGCAGCTGCCATGACTCGTACATCCTGAACCAGTCCACTGTCCCTCAGCTCTTCACACCGCCAAACGGACTTTCCGGCTGGCTCCTTGGAGACAAGGGCTATCCCCTGAAGACGTGGCTCATGACACCTTTGAGGAGGCCAACAAACGAGGCTGAGGGACATTATAATCAAAGCCACATACCCACCAGAAGTGTCAAGTGTCATAGAGCATGCAATAGGGTTGCTCAAAATGCGCTTCAGATGCCTGGACAGATCTGGAGGAGCCCTTCAGCGCGCACCAGCCAGGGTTTCAAGAATCATCGTTGTCTGCTGTGTCCTGCGCTGCAGCGAGGATTAGCGCTGCATGAGGAACAAGGCGCAGAGCGCACAGCCTCTTCGGAGGAGGAGGAGCAGCATAAGGTTCAGGATGAGGAAGACCTGGAGGAGCTGGCTGTCCCAATGTGACCAGTACGCGCGCGCACATTGATGCCCATGATGCCAGGGATGGCCTAATCAATTCCAGATTACCGAACTTTATGCAGCACTTTAATCAATTCCAGATTCACCTAACTTTATGTGGCTGCCATATGCGCATGCAGGTTGGCATCACCCCACTTCAACACCATAGAGCATCCCTACAATGACGAGTGCATTCTTTTCACTGTCACCACCATTGCTGGACATAAAAAGAGCCTTGATCGTTCACTCTGCTACTTCCAATTGTGAGCACACATTTGGCAATGAATTCAAACTTTCCGAAATAAATGGTTTCTTAAAAAAAATTAAAACAACATTAAATTAACAATCATTTTTTGGAAAACACCCAAGCCCCTCCCATCTTCTCCAAACAGGCTGTTGGTCAAATCAGCAGTAACGGTCATTTAAAATGTCCGATACAAAAAAAATCCTTGGGGCTGCGTTGATGCTTACACCATGGAGGAACCTATAGTTGCCAGTGCGTGCGCCACGGTGGTGGTCATATTTGAGATGGACTTCTCCATTCTCTGCACACTCGCAGCCACCCCGGTTGCGAACCCTGTCAGAGCCTCCTGCACTTCTTGCTGCACCTCCAGGATCGCCCTCTTCCTGGATGGCCCCCGAGGCTCAGCGTCTGCATGCAGCTGAGCAGAGCTAGGAGTGTCCTGCGCCCTCCGACGAGGAGTCTCCACTGCTGACCCTGTCTCCACCATCTGCTGTTGCTCACCTGTGATGTGTGAGGCACCAGGTGACAAAACTACTCTATCTCGCAAGGGACCCACCGAGGTGTGTATATCTGTGCTGGCGCTGGGTGAGCTTATGTCTGGCGACGCTGCTCCCTCAGAGGCTGGAGGCTCCTCTGAGGAGTGCTTCTGGTCTTCCTCCTGGACAGTGGGGGGTCTCTTGATGGCCGTGTGGGAAAGTAAAGACATCAGTTAGATATATGATATGTCGATTGCAGACACATCGCATTATGCACATGATGAGCATTCAATTTCTCTTGACATCAGGCCCCATATGAGTCACTCATGAATGCCAATTAGATGTATGGAAAGTAATTCTGTCACCAGGTTGTTCTAATGAACCCCTCTCTCCATTCCCCACTTCAGGCTGGTCCACCACTCCGGTTAATTCCAATGCGGCCGCCTCTGCATTGATCAAAATTTACATGGATTGAGGGCCAGCTCCTGCTCTCTCCCTCTCCCTCTTATTGTGGGCTCTCTTTTCCTGCAATGAGGGAAAGAAGAGAAGTTTGAGTGAGAGTGATGGAATGAGTGTAAAGTATGGCTGGGATAGATGTTTAGAGGGAGACTATGATGGAGTGGGGTACCAATACCAAGTGGCCTCTTTTTCTGTTGTTAGTTGGTGTCATTGCATTAGGATGAGAGTGAGTGTGAGGGGTGCATAGTAAGATAGGGATGTGATACTGTAGATAGAGAAAAAGGGATGGGTGAAGGTGCAAGGGATGTTGGGGTGAGTAAGGATGTGCAGGAGTAGGGTTGGCAATGCAGAGTGATGACAGGCACAGCAGCTTGAAGGTAAGTGTGGCTTTATACTTACTTTTCCTGATCGTATAAGATCACTAAACTTTTTGCGGCACTGCACCCAGGTCTGAACTACCACTGACCTGGCCATCACCTCCTCAGCAGTCTGCAGCCACACTGCCTTCGTCTGCTGGGGAGGTCTCTTCCTACAATCTGTAGGGAAGAGAACCTCCCTATGTCCTCTGACTCCCTCCACAAGAACATGGAGGGAGTCATCGCTGAACCTAGGAGCAGCCCTCTGCCTTTCTGCACTCATTCTTCACTGATTATGATACCTGCAGCACTGAAGCCCTTGAACTGACAAGTGAGAGCAAATGGGGCCATGACCCCTTTAAATATATCGGCAACAAACGCATCATCCGCTGACGTCACCAGACCCGCACCTTGTAATTGGGCCGGGTAACGCGCAGGGCGGGCCTAAGAAGGCCAATTACTGGAAAATCTTTTCGCTCAGCGGGATCAACACAGCAGCGGGGGCGTATCCTGCCAACGCACTTGCCCGCCATGAACCCGCACAGGTAGGCGAAATCGCAGCCAAAGAGGATAAAACCACTGGTCTGGACGGATTACATCCGCACATTTTAAAAGAATCTAGGGAAGAAATAGCAGAGGCACTATTACACATATTTAATAATTCGTTAGAAAAAGTTGTAGTGCCAGAGGACTGGCGGATAGCTAATGTAATACCGATATTTAAGAAGGAAGATAGAACATGTCCAGGGAACTATAAACCATTCAGTTTAACAGCGGTGGTAGGAAAAATAATGGAATCCCTACTAAAGGAAACAATAGAACATCTTGAAACCAAAAATATAATAATGAATATAATAATGAATAGTCAGCATGGATTTCAAAAGCGAAAGTCTTGCTTGACCAACCTCATTGAATTCTTTGAAGAGGTAACAGAGAGAGTAGACAAGGATAATGTAGTAAATGTAATTTATCTAGATTTCCAAAAGGCCTTCGATAAGGTACCACATAATAGACTAATGAAAAAGGTCAGAGAATGTGGAGTCAGGGCAGAATGGATAGCTAGCTGGCTTCAAGACAGAAAGCAGAGAGAAGGGGTAAAGGGCAGCTATTCAGAGTGGCAGAAGGTGGAAAGTGGGGTCCCACAAGGATCAATACATGGGCCAGTGTTGTTTACAATTTATATTAACGATTTAGACTTTGGAATCAAAAACACAATTTCTAAATTTGCGGATGACACCAAATTGGGGGGATTGTCAATACTGAGGAGGACTGCAACAAATTATAAGACATTAATAAACTTGCAGAATGGACATATAATTGGCAAATGAATTTCAACACAGATAAATGAGTCATTATATTTTGGTAAGAAAAATAAGGAGGTCACTTATTACTTGGGAAATAAGAATCTAAATGGGGTAGAGGAGCAAAGGGATCTCGGAGTACAAATACACAAATCACTAATAGTAGCGACACAGATTAACAAGGCCATAAAAAAAGCAAACCAAGCAAACTAGGGTTTATTTCTAGATGGATAGAATTGAAAAGTAGAGAAATTATGCTAAACTTGTATCGAACCTTGGTTAGACCAAACTTAGAGTACTGCGTACAATTCTGGTCGCCATATTATAAAAAGATATAGAGGCACTGGAGAGGGTGCAAAAAAGGTTTACAAGGATGATACCAGAAATGCGAGGGTATACCTATCAGGAAAGGATGAACAGGTTGGGTCTCTTTTCTCTTGAAAACAAAAGGCTGAGGGGTGACCTAATAGAGGTCTTTAAAGTTATGAAAGATTTTGATAGAGTGGATACAGAGGCCGGGATTTTGCTCACCTCGGTGGGTCCGTGGCGGGCGATGTTGGTGACAGGGACCCGACCGTGCTGCTGGCTTCGTCCCGCTTTGTGAAATGAATGACCCTTGATTGGGCTTGTTAAGCCCGCCCAGCGCATTTCCCAACCAATTAGAGGAAGCGGGTCTGGTGACGTCATTTGATGATGCGTCATCAAACGGTTTCCTTAAAGGGACCATGTCCAAATTTATTTTGACATTTGTGCTGTCAGTGTTCTACAGCATTGAGGTGCTGCAAACACTGACAATCACTGCACAAAGGCACAGGGCTGTACCCAGGCACTCCCATGACTCCCTCCATGTGCTTATGGAGGGAGTCAGAGCACGCAGCGAGGTCCTCTTCCCTTCCTATGGGCGGAAGAGACCTCCCAAGGAGATCAACACAGCCTGGTTGCACATTGCAGAGGAGGGCACAAGCAGGGATGTTGTCAGGAGGACCTGGGTGCAGTGCTGTAAATGTTTCAATGATCACAGTAGATCACGAAACGTTAGTACAAAGCCACACTCAACCTCATCCTGCTGTGCCTTTCATCACATCCCCATCACTTTGCCTTCCCTACCCTACTCCTGCACATCCTTACTCACACCAACTTACCTTGCACCTCCACCCATCCCTCCCTATCTACATTATCACATCCCCATCTCACTAGTCACCCTCACACTCACCCTCATCCTTGTGCAATCATACCAACTAACAACACACAAGGGTAGGCACTTGGGTGTTTTATGCAATCATAGAATCATAGAATGGTTACAGCACAGAAGGAGGCCACTCGGCCCGACGAGCCCGTGCCGGCTCTCTGCAAGAGCACTTCAGCCAGTCCCATTCCCCCGCCCCTTCCCCATAGTCCTGCAAATTTCTTTCCTTCAGATACTTATCCAAATCCCTTTTGAAAGCCCTGATTGAATCTGCCTCCACCACCCTTTCTGGCAGTGTATTCCAGATCTTAACTACTCACTGCGTAAAAAAGTTTTTTCTTACGTCGCCTTTGGTTCTTTTGCCAATCACTTTAAATCTGTGTCCTCTGGTTCTCGACCCTTCTGCCAATGGGAACAGTTTCCCTCTATCTACTCTGTCCAGACCCCTCATGATTTTGAACACCTCCATCAAACCTCCTCGCAATCTTCACTAGCTTTTAGTGCCTTGTGTACCTCTACACCTAAATCCCTTTGCTCCTCCACACTTCCTACTTTCTCATCATTAAGAAAATATTTAAATTTGAAGGTGAGCACTGCGCCACCTGTCTCCATGGCCCCCAGACCAATTTCACTCGGTTAGCATTGCAGCCGTTTCCAGTGGCCGTTAACTGCATTTGCCTGTAATACCTGCAACTTTGCTGGCGAACACAAATTTTTCCCCCTATATCTTTAGTCATCCAGGGAGCTCTAGCTTTGGATGCCCTTCCTTTCCCCCCCCCCCCCGCCCCCCCCCGCCGTGGGGATGTGTCTAGTCTGTACCCAAACTATCTCCTCTTTGAAGGCTTCTCATTGCTCATTTACTGTTTTACCCGCCAATCCTATCCACCTGGGCCAGATCCTCTTTCAACTCATTGAAATTAGCCCTCCTCCAGTTGAGTATTTTCATGGTTGGTTGTTCTTTGTCTTTTTCATGACTACTTTAACCCTAATGCTATTGTGATCACTGTTTCCAAAATACTCTCCGACTGGAACATACTCCACTTGTCCCACTTCATTCTCCAGAATCAGATCCAGCACTGCTTCCTTCCTCATTGTGCTGGAAACATACTGATCAAGAAAGTTCTCTTGTACACATTTCAGGAATTCCTCCCCCTCTTTGCCCTTTACAGTGTTACTATCCCAGTCTATATTAGGTAATTGAAGTCCCCCATTATCACTACTCTATAGTTTTTGCATCTTTCTGAAATTTGCCTGCAAATCTGCTCCTCTATTCCCACTATTTTGTGACCTATAATATACACCCAGCAGCGTAATAGCTCCTCTAATTTTTCTTAATTCTAACCAAATAGATTCTGTATTTGAACCCACAACTACATCATCCCCCTCCAGTGCTGTAACAGTATTTTTCATCAAAACTGCCACCCTCAGCCTCCTTTTTTCCCTTCCCTATCTTTCCTGAATACTTTGTAGCCAGGAATATTAAGTTCCCAATCCTCCCCTTGTTTGAGCCAGGTCTCCGTTATTGCCATCATATCATAATCCCATGTGGCAACTTGTGCCTGCAGCTCACCAACCTTATTTACCACGCTCCGCGCATTTACGCACATGCACTCCAAACCCATCGTAGTCTGGCTTGCATTTTCCCCCTGTTTGATCCCTCCTATTTCTGAACAGCTCTTTATTCTAATTCTGTTTGTCTCTTCCAGTCCTCTGCACCTTGTTTCTCCTCTCTAATGTTTCATCCTGGTGCCGCTCCCACTGCTAAATTAGTTTAAACCCTCTCCCACAGCACCATTTATCCTCCCCTCTTAGAGTAAAATATTCATTTTTCGATTAATCACCACAGCTGCATAATTCTGCACAAATTGTTTAACACTGGTCTTTAACAAGAACTTAACAAAGCACACCTTTTCCCAAACTTTTAATTAATGTTCATTGGTCCATTTATGGAGAGGTTAGAATAGTTAGAGCAGTGCTAAACACAAAAGAATATTCCACGAGTCTTTTTGACCAACATTACCACATCATCTTTTGTTAAAGTTAGCAAAAAGAATTTTGGATTCCCATTATATGTCAGATGCTCGACTCCACATTTTTGGGCCATTACTGTAATTACAAAAATGCTCTAAGTGCTATTTGTTTTTTTCTAATCCAAAGAACCTAGTGGCTACTTCTGCAACCTGAAATTCTGAGGCATTGTCAAGGCAAACTCCAAAATATTTGTGAATAGAAGCAAAGACCATCTCAGGAGAGGCAAAGTGAGACACAGTGGGTGTGGAATTAAAATAATGCTTCAACTTTAGCAATAAATGGGTGGAACTTTATAATGATAAAAAATATAAACAGGAATATATTTATTAACCACGCTTATTCTAGTAAGATGCGTTCTTATATTTTTTTGTCAAATTTTTTGTCTTATAATACTCCTGTGCAGTGCCTTGGGATATTTTACTATGTTAAAGGCACTATATAAATACAAGTTGTTATTGTTGTTGTATATACTTATATAGAGTTCTTTATGAAGTGTGGCTATTTCCAATTCCTAACTTTCTACATATTAAGACACCACAGGCTTGATTTCTTTCTTGCCTAGTATAGGTGTTACTTTTGGCACACCCAGTAACACTACATTGTTATATCCCCTTCTGACCTATTGCACATTGCATGGGTGGTATCTTGCCAGGAATCAATCAAAAATTAATGTTAATTAATTGCAGGTGCATAGAAATCCATTCATACTGATGATATGCATCTAACACACTCGACCTATGCTGGAGAAATAATTGCAAAGGCTGTATAAAAGAGAACTGCACAAGCTGTCAGAAAATACAAGGAGCATTTTAAGTGTGGACCTAAATATAGAAGTCCTCAATTGCAAGAAGCAACTGTTGGGGTCTAAACATCATCTTGCCAGCCCCGAAAAGAAGGAAAAAGTGTCTTGGGCAGAGGAGTAAAAAAGTTAATCAAAATAAATACTATTTCCCAAGTCCAGGTAGCTGAGCAGCACTATAACCGCATACCCTAACATCTGGAAGCAAGCCAAGGAGAAACTGAGCACCCTCAAGTATTCTGTAAAAGTTCGTAGAGGGGTCCTCGTACTGCTATGGGGCACTCTCTCAGGAGAGAAGACATTGCTTGTATGTTGATTTCTGAAGCTTACAAATGGTTTGGAGAGTGTGACCTGGGTATGGCAACATGGGGGTTATGGTACTAGAGTAGGACGCCCCAGAGTTTGCGAGTTCAAATCTCACCATGGCAAGATATGAAATTGACATCAATAAAGCTGGTAGCACCAGGAAAAAAATGACTAGAAAAGGTGTCAGATTTATTTTGTCATAAAAACCAACTGGATCACGAATGAAGGGAATGCACCACTCCTGCATAACTCTAGTCCCCACTATGTGGTTGACTCTTAATGCCTCTGGGATGGGAAATGTTATTACTTTACCACATCCTGAGAACAAAATAACAATGAAAAAAAACTGGAATAACAGGAGAAAAGTGAGAAGGGTGACTGGAAGCCTAAAGTATCTGCAGAGATCAGACCACTTTTGATTTAACAGAACAGAGCACCTCTGTGTCTGTATTGAGTCATAGCTGTCATTACTCTTCTGAATCGGACTTATACTTCATTCCGTGGGTGCTTCCTGTCAAGTCTCTCTTGAGGATATTTGCTGGAGGAAAGACTCTTCCACTCTATGTGAGTCTGGCAGTTGTTTAGAAGCAGTATTACCAGCTGAGTGTCTAGTTATCATTATGCCCCAACATCTCTTGTTGTTGCCCAGGAGCTACACCACCAAAATAATAGTCCCAAAGGATACCTGGAAAGAAAAATGAACAGTGTGTAATTTTATTCAACAAAAGTCACCTGAATTCTACATATTTGTCTCTTGTGTCTTTGTAGTAGCATGTTAGCTCTTAACTAATCACGTTTTAGACAGTGTTCCACTCCTCAGGTGAGATCTGATGGAGAGAGTATTTAAAGTTATTTTAGAAAGCAGCTGTGCTAATACAGCAGTTATGAAGAGCTAAAAAATATATAAATAGAAATACTGCTTAGAATATTATCCTTTATTTTTTACAATTTTCTCACAAGCTTCTGTTTAATAACAAGTATTTTCAGTCCGATTGCAAAAGCAAATTGCCATCACCTCCGGAAGCATTTCTGCGTTCTCATAATGAGCGACAATATCCAAGACACAACATGCCACAAATATATACAGATTTCCTCAGAACTAAACTAGAGCACACTCTCTGATTGCTCAAGGTAGAAAAATCTTTGAAGCTTGCCAAATGTCCTCTCAATTTCACATCTGGAGACTAAAGACTTTCTTTATAATTTTCTTTAACCAGATTTTAAAAACACTTGCAGCCTCCTACCTGCCAGCAATATATACTCGAGGTCTTAAATTTGCTTCTTATCAAGAATTGGAAAAGAGTGAAAACCTAATGAGAGTATGTTGGGTAATTAGGCAATGTGTTGTCATCATGTCTTATTTTGTATGCACATTTCAGAAAGGGATTTACTTCTCCATTGGCATAAAATCACACATCATACAATGGGGAAGCTGTCCTATGTAGGATTAAATATTGCACTTGCTCAGAATGCTCTTGGGTTATGGGGAACATAATCCAGTGACCAGGACATCTGTAACATGGCTCTTCATCTACATATGAAGAATTGGCTGATGCAGGGTGAATCTCCAGCTGGAACCCGAAAGGGAATACTAGCATAGAGATTGATGAATATGTCTGCCTAACAATTACATTCAAAGGGATACGAACTACTTACTGACTCCGAAACCTTCTGCGAGTCAGTGCACAGATCATTTGTTTGTTTTGTCTCGCTCTGTATCTGACTTACCTTTCACTGAGAGCCAGAAAAGTCCAACTTGGCTATTAATTCCACTGCGAAGGATACAACCTCCTCCTCTGTTTACTTTCCTTGGCACCAGCCACCCCGTGCATCATTATGTCTCCCTAATTTCTCAATGCTTCTGCTTGTTGAATGAATCTTTGCACTTTTATGGCTCTGCATTACTAAGACCAATGAAAATTAGTTTAATTAATGCCAGGTTTTAGCATTTAAGTACAGTAGTTTTAAATACAATATCCAGTAATTAATATACCAACTGGTTTAAATAGTGTTTAGCAATAAGAGATAGAAAAACTCGTGCAATGAAAAAATGACAAATAGGATATGCGAAAAGAAATCAGTTCCTCTCTATCAGAAACAAAATAAATGCTTAATTTCATCATAATTAATGACCTGCTAATGAAATAGCAGGTTTATGCAAATTATGTTATATGGGAAGGAAGTTTAAGAAGTAATCTATTGGGTTAAATCATTATTTTTCAATTCCTACTACCCTTACATTTAAAGGGAAAACTCACACAAAATAGAAGACCACAGCATGAAACAGGTTGTTAACCCCCAGGCATGAAACATATTCCCTATTAGGGGGGCTATAGTTTGATTTATTTGGGAAGTAGAGTGTGGAAAACCTTGGAGTGTGGAGACTGGAGCAGTGGACAGAGCTCATGGTATGTACTTGTATAGTCTCTCATTTGCATACTTTAAGTCAATTAGTCTATATACATTCATAGAGGGAAAGTAATACTGTGTGTAATAACAATACAGTACTCAGTGGATAAATGTGCTTATAATAATACTTACAATTAAATAATGCCTTATCATGTTTGAAACATCTCAAAGTACATGATAAAATGAATTACTTTTTGGAATGCAAAGGCTATTGCTGCGTAGATAAACATGTTAGCCATTCTGTGCCAGTAATATACCACAAATAGCAATGGGATGAATAACCAGTTAATCATTTTTTTTCCCGTGGTCTTGGTTATACATAAAAATACAGTAACAACACGGAAGCCTGCCATTCGGCCCAACTAGTGCATTTAAGCATGTAAGTGATTGGTTGGTGAGTATTTCTCTCTTTCTCGCTTTTTTCCAAACTTAAATTTTGTGGTTTATAGTTTCCAGGGTCTCTGTTGCGTAGCGGGGAGTGCTAGTAAACAAGGGCCCTTGAGTATATCATTTAATCGTAGTGTAATTAGTGGAATTGAATTGATTTAATTTAATTTGAATTAATTAAAGGATAAGTCATGGCAGCACAGCTCGGAATTTGTTCATCCCTGTCTGGCATACAAATAAAACAAAAAAGGTGGCGCAACCGTGGCTAACAAAGGAAATTAGAGATAGCATAAGATCCAAGGAGAGGACATATAAATTGGCCAGAAAAAGCAGCAAACCTGAGGATTGGGAGCAGTTTAGGATTCAGCAAAGGAGGACAAAAGGATTAATTAAGAGGGGGAATATAGAGTATGAGAGTGAGCTTTCAGGGAACATAAAAACTGGCTGTAAAAGCTTCTATTGTTATGTGAAGAGAAAAAGATTGGTGAAGTCAAGCGTAGGTCCCTTGCAGTCAGAATCAGGGGAATTTATAATGGGGAACAAAGAAATGGCTGACCAATTAAAGACATACTTTGGTTCTGTCTTCACAAAGGAGGACACAAATAACCTCCCAGAGATGTCGGGGTACATAGGGTCTAATGAGAGGGAGGAACTGAATGAAATCAGTATTTGTAGGGAAATGATGTTAGGGAAATTGACGGGATTGAAGGCCGATAAATCCCCAGGGCCTGATAATCTACATCCTAGGGTACTTAAGGAAGTGGCCCTAGAAATAGTAGATGCATTGCTGGTCATCTTCCAAAATTCTATAGACTCTGGCACAGTTCCCATGGATTGGAGGGTAGCTAATGTAACCCCACTATTTAAAAAAGGTGGTAGAGAGAAAACGGGGAATTATAGACCGGTAAGCCTGACATCGGTAGTGGGAAAAATGCTAGAGTCCATTATAAAAGATGTAATAGCAGAGCACTTGGAAAACAGTGACAGGATCGGACAAAGTCAACATGGATTTACAAAAGGTAAATCGTGCTTGACTACTCTACTGAAATTTTTTGAGGATGTAAGTGATAGAATAGATAAGGGCGAACCAGTGGATGTGGTGTATTTGGACTTTCAGAAGGCTTTCGATAAGGTCCCGCATAAGAGATTAGTGTGTAAAGTTAAAGCACATGGGATTGGGGGTAAGGTACTGACTTGGATAGAGAACTGGTTGGCAGACAGGAAGCAAAGAGTTGGAATAAACGGGTCTTTTTCCGAGTGGCAGGCAGTGACTAGTGGGGTACCGCAGGGTTCGGTGCTAGGACCCTAGCTATTCACAATATATATTAATGATCTAGAGGAGGGAAGTAGATGTAATATCTCCAAGTTTGCAGATGACACAAAGCTGGGTGGGCGTGTGTGCTGTGAGGAGGATGCAGAGAAACTCCAGTATGATTTGGACAGGCTGGGTGATTGGGCAGATGCATGGCAGATGCAGTATAATGTGGATAAATGCGAGGTTATCCACTTTGGTGGCATAAACAGGAAGGCAGATTATTATCTGAATAGCAATAGATTGGGAGAAGGGGAAGTGCAACGAGACCTGGGTGTCCTTGTGCACCAGTCGCTGAAGGTAAGCATGCAGGTGCAGCAGGCGGTTAAGAAGGCAAATGGTATGTTGGCCTTCATAGCGAGAGGATTCGAGTACAGGAGCAAGGATGTCTTGCTGCAGTTGTACAGGGCCTTGGTGAGACCACACCTTGAGTATTGTGTGCAGTTTTGGTCGCCTTATCTGAGGAAGGATGTTCTTGCCATGGAGGGAGTGCAGCGAAGATTCACCAGACTGATACCTGGGATGGCAGGAATGACGTATGAAGAGAGATTGGGTCGATTGGGCTTATATTCGCTGGAGTTTAGAAGAATGAGAGGGGATCTCATTGAAACTTATAAAATTCTAACAGGAGTAGACAGACTAGATGCAGGAAGGATGTTCCCGATGGCGGGGGAGTCCAGAACCAGGGGTCACAGTCTAAAGATAAGGGGTAAGCCATTTAGGACTGAGATGAGGAGGAATTTCTTCACCCAGAGAGTGGTGAACCTGTGGAATTCTCTACCACAGAAGGCAGTTGAGGCCAATTCATTAAATATATTCAAGAAAGAGTTAGATATATTTCTTAAGGCTAAAGGGACCAAGGGATATGGGGAGAAAGCAGGAACAGGGTACTGAATTTGGATGATCAGCCATGATCTCATTAAATGGCGGAACAGGCTCGAGGGGCCGAATGGCCTACTCCTGCTCCTATCTTCTATGTTTCTATGTTTACCCGCCACACGAGAAAATAGTCCTGATCAGATTTACATGTCCTAGTTCCGTATCCCTTTATCCCCTTTTCATTAATCCATTTATCCAATTTAATCTGGAATGTTGACATCGTTTGTGCCTCAACCACTAACCCGGGAAGTGGATTCCACAGCCTCACACCCCTCTGTTTCTCTTGCTCTCTGTTGTAAATCTCTTACATTTAATCATGCATATACGGTTCATTGTTCTAGATCTCTCAACTATTGGATACAGTCTGCTTCTATCTACCCCAGGGATGTCAAACTGAATTTACATGATGGGCCTGATCTGGCATCCTGGCACTTGGTGTGGCCCACATTCAGAAGAAGTTACTTGGACACATTGGAGTAGAAATTAGTATGCATTTTGCCAATTTTTTGGGTGTAAAACAGGTGCAATGTATACCACTTTCCGGGCGTGGGGTCCTGCACCTAATCTGCACGGCAGCCTATTAAATCTGATTTATACAAAAACGTATTGGTCCTCACTGTTTTTAGGCATACCTGACCACTGCCTGAAATCAGTGTTGGATTAATTTAAATATGCGAAGTTGGGTCCTGATCCTATTTCAGGACCCTTCTGTAAAGTGCGTGTAAAACTAGGGAGAGCATGCACCGTGCTAGCTCCATTTATCTTTTCCAGGCTAAACAAGCAGTCAGGCCACTGAAGAAATGGTAGGAAAGTTTGTTTTATAACTTCCCCCTTCTGTGGAGCGTGGAGGAGCAGGAGGAGCGTGGAGGAGCAGGAGTGCACCTCGCTGCTCCACAGCACAAGTGTGGGCCGCTGCCGGCCTGTACTCAGCCCTCCCGCATCTCACTCCTCCTGCATCTCCCTCCTCCATGTATTGTGATGTAACATCAGGGCGAGCAGCTCCTCACGCGCAGTGAGACTCCTCAGTCTCCGGCCCTTGTTCCCCATTTGCCCACCAATGTTTACCCACAGTAAGGTCCCCAGGTTTCACTCGCCCCTTTACTCACTATGTTGCTGCTGCTGCTCCCTGCTCTGCAGGAAATGCTGGGCCCCATGCCCATCCCATTCTCCAGTGTTCTCTTCCCCCAGCCGAACTCCAATTGCCCTGATGCCCAGTCCCCAGTTTCCCTCCATCCCTCCCCTGAGCCCCCATCTCTGACCCCCATTTCCCACGGGCTTTTAGAAGCAGCGCCCATCCAAATTGCAATTGGTATGTCAGAGGCCTGTGATGTGCGTATCGAAAGGGCTCACTGCCTGAAACAGGTGGGTGCTCTAGTTCTCCAGCAGAAGACCCCTATGTGAATGGCGGTAAGCCATTTTTGAGCCACTACCGCCCCCTTTAAACTGGGTGACCCGAGTTAAAGTCTACCCCTAGTAGTCACCATGTTACACAATCCCATTGGAGTGCACGCCATCAAATTTCAACTCAGCCAAATTTCAGCCACTTGAATTGACTGAAATGTACAAAGGAAAATTAGATTTTACGGTATTAAAGGAATCAGATAAGCCTTTAGCTGAGAACCGCAGATTGCCACAGCCTTGACACGCCGAATACTTCCAGAAACAGCTGGTAGCAGTCATATGTCTGCCAAAAGTTTCTTTTTTTTCTCCACAGTAAGGATTCCCCTCCAGCAGACTGATAAAAGCCAGTGTACAAATGATAGGCACAGTCTGAATATTCTGGCTCCATTGTCCACGCCAAAATGTTTACTAGTTCCCTTGAGGATGAATATAAGGACACTGACTATTCTTCATATTGTTAAAGGCAACAAAATGCATTGTAGAAGGGATATAACTAGTATATCTGTTAAAGTGCTGCTTATAGCAGTCTTCTAACCAATGATGTAATTAATAAAATCAATGAAGCTCCTAAAAATCACAATTTAAATCCATTAGTTTTTAACATTGGAATGAGTAAAAACTTCAAACATATTGTTTGTTTCCATTGAATCTGTAAGCCTGATATCATTGCACTGCATCCCCTCTACACACAAACACATGTATGCACACACACAGAGCAAGAAGATCATCAGGGATGTCATCTATGATTGATAGCCTGTGGATTGGCCACACATCTCTGCTCTATAAATGTACAACTGACCGCTCTGTAAATGTACAGCTATCTCTGCTCTATAAAAATACCATTTAGACTTCAGTTGCAACACACAGTTTCTCAGGTTGACAATCACATCCAAGCAACACTGAATCAAACAGGGTAGTAAAGATTATTGGAAAAGCTAAAGCAGATAATTGGAGGGCGTACCCTAACTCATCCCAGTGAAGCAATATTGCAGTCCTCACTTGTGACAGAGAAAATCTCTCCTGATCCTGGATTCAATACATATCAAAATATATTAGATGGGGACAGCCTACTCCACTCCAGGGTCTATTCTCCACAATATCTCAGAAATTGGGTCCGCCTGTCAATCCTCTGAAAGATCACAGGCACAGAGGATGAGTGGGATGTGAAATTTATTCACCAAGAAAAATTAGAAATTTATTCACCAAGAAAAAGTTAATCCAAATTGAGCTATGAAGGACCTATGAGTGGGATCAACTCAATGGCCCACTGAATTTCAGCATGCATACTTTGTCTACCACTACTGAAAGTCTAGATTAATACTAGATGATCTCTTGCAGTGTTGCACAGGGAGAGACAAGAGCAAGTATAGTCTTCATGTGAAGCAGGGTTAGCGGCCAGGGGATAATTGGACCAACGCATGCAGACATAATTCAGTCACCAGTTTGAAGTCATAGGCTGGAATTTTGCTGGCACTCAGAGGGTGGGTTCAGAGGCGGGTCCGCTGTCAAAATCTAAAAGATTGACAGCGGGTCGGGATCCCACTCTGAACCCGCCTCCGTGTCAGTTTCCCAAGTGCGGGGTCTGCCTGCGCATTGCAGACCCGGCGGGTCAGCCAATTGAGATAGTTCAGAGGATCTTTAAAGGTAGTTGAACAGCATTTTACCACCTTCTAGACATTCTTCCATCTTTTCCACCAGGTTCCCATCACTCGGGGATCATGCCAAGTAAGTGTGTCGGGTTCTCTATGACTCTCCATTGCTGTGGATAGGTGACAGCTGGAGAAGTGCTATAAAAGCTACCATTTCACAGCTGAAAATGCTGGAAAAACTCAACAGGTCAGGCAGCATCCGTGGAGAGAGAAACAGAGTTAACGTTTCAGGTCGAAGACCTTTCGTCAGAACTGGAAAAAAGCAGGAAATGGAATAGATTTTAAAGCAAGTATAATGCTGGGAAAAGGGTGAGGGGATGAAAGAACAAAAGGGAAGGTCAATGATAGGATAGAAAGCAGGAGAGATCAAGAGACATTGAGAGACATTAAGAGATATTCAAGGCAAGAGGAGGTGGTAATTCAGTCAACAGTTTGAAGTCATAGGCCTAGAGCCATCCTTTGTTCCTTAACCTGTCACATTACCACCTCCTCTTGCCTTGAATATCTCTTAATGTCTCTCAATGTCTCTTGATCTCTCCTGCTTTCTATCCTATCACTGACCTTCCCTTTTGTTCTTTCATCCCCTCCCCCTTTTTCCAGCATTATACTTGCTTTAAAATCTATTTCATTTCCTGCTTTTTTCCAGTTCTGACGAAAGGTCTTCGACCTGAAACGTTAACTCTGTTTCTCTCTCCACGGATGCTGCCTGACCTGCTGAGTTTTTCCAGCGTTTTCTGTTGTTATTTCGGATTTCAGCATCCGCAGTATTTTGCTATCGTACCATTTCACAGCTGTTCACTTTCCAATGTCAGAAGCTTGAGCCTTCAGGATTTGGAAGACACTTTTGAGCTGTAAGCAGTTTGGAAGTGTTTGGAGTAAACTCTCTATCCACTGTCACCTCTCAACATTGACAGATCGCTTCTGTCATTTCATCTTCAGCTGCCATCTATTCCAGCAGCATCAGTGCCCTTGAAAAAATCTCACCTTGGTCCTCAGAATCCCAACACGATCAGCCCCAACACCAGCAGCACCAGGCACACCAGCAGCACCAACAACAACACTAACCTTCTCCGCAATCAACTGATGCTGCACAGGACACAGGGCATCAGCACCCGACCACATTGCTACCTGGGAAGCCAACGATGGCATCACCATGGCCATATTTACTTCACTTGATGCTGTACACCCTGGCAGCCACATGATGCACCAGGTTGACACCACCCCACACCAGCGCCATAAAGCATCCCTACAATGTCCAAGCCATTCCTTTCACAATCATCACCAATGCGGGTTGTATCCTTATATCTCACCAGTCACTGCAACTCACTAAGCCACTTCCAAAGGTGCACACAAATCTGTCCAAGAACGCAAACTGTTGAAAATAAAGATTTCAATGTTTGACAGCACATTACCAGAAACTTAACATTAACATTGTGTGTTGTTAGTTGGTATGCTTTCAGTAGGATTAGGGTGAGTGTGAGGGGTGGCTAGTGAGATGGGGAAGTGATAATGTAGATAGAGAGGGATGGGTGGAGGTGCAAGGTAAGTTGGTGTGAGTAAAGATGTGCAGGAATAGGGTAGGGAAGGCAAAGTGATGGGGATGTGATGAGAGGGACAGCAGGATGAGGTTGAGTGTGGCTTGGCAGTCACGTTTCGTGATACACTGAGATGATTGAAAGGTTTGCTCCACTGCAGTCTGTCCTCCTGACGACATCCCTGCTTGTGTCCTCCTGTGCAATGTGCAACCAGGCTGCGTTGGTCTCCTGGGGAGGTGTCTTCCGCCCATTGGAAGGGAAGAGAACCTCCCTGTGTGCTTTGACTCCGTCCATAAGCATATGGAGGGAGTCATGGGAGAGCCTGGGTGCAGCCGTGCACCTCTGTGCAGTGCTTGCCAGTGTTTGCAGCACCTCAATGCTGTAGAACACTGACAGCACAACTGTCAAAATCAATTTGGACATGGCCCCTTTAAGAAAACCGGCTGATGACGTGTCATCAAATGACGTCATCAGACCCGTTCCCTTTTAATTGGCCGGGAACCTCACTGGGTGGGCTTAACAAGCCCTATCAACGGAAAATCACTTGGAGAGTGCGGGCTGGAGCAGGCAGCGGGCTGGGACCGCGACACCGACCCCGGCCGCCCCATGCCCACCTCGGTCGGCAAAATCGCGGCCATATATTGTCCTTAATTTTAAATATGACTTTAATTTTACATTTTTATTGATAGTTACATAGAAACATGTACTACAATTTAGGAAACAGAGAAGTAGAGTTGGCTGGAGCATAGAAGTTTCTCTGCATTACAGGCTAAGGAGCTGGAAGATGAAGGGAGCTGTAATGACAATGTGACAAGTTTACATAGGCAAGTCTCATTATAAATGTGGGCATAGGTATTTATAATGGAAAAGATGACAGGAAGTGCATGGGAGCCTATGATTCTATTAGAGATACAATATAGGTTTCTATTCACTAATATTTAACAGGGAACAATGATATAGTGGTTATGATACTGGTCTAATAATCAAGAAAACATGAATTCAAATTCTAACATGGCAGTTTAAGAATTTGAATTCAGTTTTAAAAAATATGGAAATAAAAAGCCAGTATCAGTGACCATGAAGCTGTTGATTGTTGTAAAAGCCCAATTGGTTCACGAATGTCCTTTAAGCAAGGAAATCTGCCTAGATGTGACTCCAGGCCTTCAACGGCATGATTGACTCTTAATTGCCCTCTAAAGCAGCCTAACAAGCCATTCAGTTACATCAAACCGCTATTAGCGGTTCAAGAAGAAGGGCCTCTATTATCATCTCGGGGCAACTAGGGATGGCGATAAATACCAGCCTTGCCAGCGACGCCCACATCGGAACATAGGAACAGGAGTAGGCCATTCAGCCCCTCGAGCCTGTTCCGCCATTCAATTAGATCATGACTGATCTGTATCTTAACTCCATTTAACTGCCTTGGTTCCATATCCCTTAATACCCTTACCTAACAAAAACCTATCAATCTCAGTTATGAAATTTTCAATTGATCCCCAGCATCAACAGCTTTTTGGGGGGAGTGAGTTCCAGATTCCCACTACATTTGTGTGAAGAAGTTCTTCCTGATTATCACCCCTGAATGGCCCAGCTGTAACTTTAAGCTAATGCAACCTTGTGCTGAACTTCCCACCAGAGGAAATAGTTTCTCTCTATCTACCCATTCAAATCCTTTAATCATCTTAAACATCTCGATTTGAAGCCAGACAATTAGCTTATATTAATGCAACCTGTCCATTTGCTGTTGAGGATTTCTGAACAATGAAACACCAGTTTTGCCATGTGGACCTCCATTTTGTTATTTATTTCCCAGGGCAGCCTGAATCAGCCCAAATAAAGCGGCCTTTTTATATTAGGGCACTGCTGGGTGTCACAAACATCAAAATAACCTTAGAAATGTGAACTGAAAAGAGAAAATAATGAAAATGCAATTCTGTCAGCATCAGAACTGAAAAATTACAGGTATTATTGCACATTTCCAGTATTCACAGTTTATTTTTATATCAAGGATCATGAGCCAGTGGTATAGTACAAAAGATTAATAATATAACTGTAGGGGTTGGTTCTAAAACAGGGAATGTAAATTCTTAAGATCACAAGTTATGAGGATCTGCTCTTTGTCCACACCTCCCTGTAGCTGTCCCAGAGAGGCTATTGGCAGAATTGGCAAAAGATCTGCTCAACCGATGACGTAGACCCTCGGGGAAAGACAACCACTGATAGTCTCCAAGGAAAGCTGAGATAACCTGAATGCTTACACTGCGCCAGATCAATGTAGGACACTGAGAAGAGCAGTGTTATTCAGATTAATAACTAAGACAAATGATACTCTGCTGCTTCATTCTAACAAATCACCAGGTATAAATGTGGATATATTTAATCAAGATCTAATAAACTGCTCTACTACTTAATGGAGAAAATGAACAATATTGGGTTCTACTCATCACTGAAACCATTTCTCGGTTTGTTTCCTAATCTCTACATTGACTTGAAAGGCACCATACTTTCTGTAATTCAGGTAACTGGATTATAATTGCTTGATTTATCATTATAGGGAATCTACCTTAATGAAAAAGTCTTTGCAAACCTTTTATTGTTTGGGGAAGTGGGAGAGCTAGAAAAACTAAGTGTTGTATGTGTCATAATGATGTCAGCTGAGGCTCAGTGGGTAGCACACTCGCCTCTGAGTCAGAAGGTTGTGGGTTCAAATCCCACTCCAGGGACTTGAGCACATAAATCTAAGCTGACACTCTAGTGCAGTGCTGAGGGAGTGCTGCACTGTCGGAAGTGCCGTCTTTCAGATGAGGCGTTAAACCGAGGCCCCGTCTGCTCTCTCAAGTGGACATAAAAGATCCCATGGCACTATTTCAAAGAAGAGCAGGGGAGTTAGCCCCGTTGTCCTGGCCAATATTTATCCCTCAATCAACATGACAAAAACAGATTATCACATTGCAGTTTGTGGGAGCTTGCTGTGTGCAAATTGGCTGCCGCATTTCCCACATTACAACAGTGACCACACTCCAAAAGTACCTCATTGACTGTAAAGTGCTTTGAGACGTACGGTGGTAGTGAAAGGCGCTATAGAAATGCAAGTATTTTTTAAATATATGCGATTGACACAATTTTCATGCATTTATGATCGGGTACGATAACATAGTGGTTATGTAACTGGACTAATAAGCCAGAGGCAAGGATGAATGATTCAGAGACATGAGTTCAAATCACACCACAGCAGCTGAGGAATTAAAATTCAATTAAATAAATCTGGAATTAAATAAACTAGTGTCAGTAATGGTGACCATGAAACTACCAGATTGTTGTAAAAACCCATCTGGTTCACTATCGTCCTTTAGGGAAGGAAATCTGCTGTCCTTACCCGGTCTGGCCTATATGTGACTCCAGACCCACAGCAATGTGGTTGACTCTTAACTACCCTCTGTAGTTCAAGAAGGTGGTTCACCAATTAGGGACGGGCAATAAATGCTGGCCTTGCCAGCGACGCCCACATCCCATGAACAAATAAATGAAAACTTTGCTAAATCGATGAAGACAGCTTCCCTTTAACAGACATATTTTCAAACTTCAAGGTAAAATTGCAACTTTGAACAGTTTGAAATGGGTAAATCATTGTGCAAACATCAGAACTGCTGTTCAAATAGAACCATAGATGTTTACAGCACAGGAGGAGGCCTTTTTCCGTCTGTGTCTGCGCCGGCTCTTTGCCAGAGCAATCTCAAACTAATCCCACTGTTCTACTCTCCCCTCTCCCAGCTCTGTATCTTCCTCTGCTTTAAATACATTTTTCCCTTAAACAATGCAATGATCTGTGCCTCAGCCACCGCTGTGGCAAAACATTCCATGCTCCAACAACCCCGCGTAAAGAAATTTCTCCTCATCTCTCTTCTTATTCTCTTAGTGACAAATTTAAATTAATATCCCCTCATCACTGACTCCCCAAACAGAGGAAATAATCTTTCCCTATTCATCCTGTCAAAACTCTTCATAATTTTTTTAAAAATCTCTTTTAATTTCCTCTATTAAATCTTTATCTCCTACATCTGATTCCACTTAGGCCATCTTGAAATTATCTGGTCTTTTTGTAAAAAAGCAACATTAACAAATTGATTATTATACAGAGTGAGTCAGCCAGACCCTCTTGGAATGAGATTGTTATGGGTCTGTTTAATTCTCATTAGATTTGGTTCTTCTGCACAAACACCAAACCCATCTGTTTACTTTTATGACTAGAACTGATTGGTTGATATTCAAACTCAAGAGCATTTCCAATACTCACTCTTATGAAACTAGATTCTGTGGCAGGGGAATTATCTAAATCCCTCCAATCAGCAAGAACTTGGGAGAATGTTCTCTGTTTTACTGGGACAGGACTCTAGGGAACTCCTTAATCCCTGAGCTCTTCCATCTGTGTACACTTTGGAAACAAGAATCAGACTGTACTTATCAGTAAGTATCTGGAGCTGTGACCACAGAAACTAAATGCAGACTTCATTTGCTATTTCGGTTACTTTCCTCCCTTTTTATAATTGTAATTTGTGCAGTGTGTCAACGCTTTCAACCTGGTTATCTAAATGGAGAACCAGAGCTTTCTCATAAATGCGGTGTTGGAACATGCTGGAAAAATATTCCACTTGGGATCACAGATCAGTTATATATTCATGGCATGATCCAAGCATCTGAACGATTTGTTTATTAAGCATGTGTGTACAATTCATTGGCCCCAGAACATTAAAATAGTACAATTGGCAAGTCCTGTTTGACCTGCTGTTGCTGCCTTAAAGCAGGTATCGGAGCCATGTCTCGCCCATCTAGAGTACGAGTGGCTGGAAACATACAATGGAATAGAGCTGGCTGGATGAGGAAAGCTAAATGCTCCGGCTGATATCCGAAGAAAATCACAAGAAAGGTCTTCATAAATAATGAATCTATTTAACTCTGTGAAAATCATTCTATTCCCCTCCCCCAATTCCCTCCTCTTCTGACGAGCCCTGATTCATGATGGGGTGTCCAGGCCAATGAAGAAAACTAACAAAACAAGAAGACAAACTCGCATTTGTCTGGCGCTTTTAACAATCTCAGGATGTTCCAAAGTGCTTCATAGCTAATGAATTACTTTTGAAGTGTAGTCATGGTTATTTTGGAAGTTAACGTGGAAGTCAATTTGCACACACAGGAAGGCCCCACAAACAACAATAAAATGAATGACCAGATAATATGTTTTTGGTGGCGTTGGTTAAGGGTTAAATATTGGCCGGAGCACCAGGACAACTCCCTTTGAAAATGTGCCACAGGAACTTTTACATCTGTATGAACAAGCAGATGATGTAGTCCAGTTCTCTGGCAGGGCTTTGTGCTGGGAACTAGGGGCCTCCAGGCCCAAAAGTTGACTTACAAGTTGGAAATAAAAAAGACCACCGACCTACGGGCCTGTCTTTGGCTTACTACACAAAACTGAGAGTCAGTATCATACACAGACATTTTCCATTTATCATGTGTTTTGTTTTCCGGGAACTCTTCATTGAAATTCTCAGAATTGACACAAAAGTGCAATGATGATCAATCCACCACATTGTCTGGTGCCTGCGCACTGAGTGAAAACTGCCTTGATTTCTCCCTGGGTTTGGGAGCAATGTGACAAGGTAACGCACACATTACAATTTAAACAGAGCTGCAGTGATTCCATGGAGCACTGCACAGGAATTTTGAACAATCCACCTGCTGATAGTAATGATCATCCATGGTTGTGGACAAGCCGATACAAGGGGTTGGTACGTATGTATTTGAGCCCTTCTCTATGTCAACCTCATAAATGCACACCCAACAACAGTTGGCTTGTGAATTGTTGAGAATGACATTTTTTATGTTAATGCAAGAGTGAGACCACACTCGTGGGTGTTTACTTTTCAGAGCAAGATACATAGGTTACATTTTTAAACCAAAAAAATGAGCAAGACTTGACAGGTTTGCAAAAGGTCAAGCCATTTTTCATTTTATTTTTAAATGTGGAAGATCAATTACAATAATTAAAAAAAGAGCAAAACTAGCCAATTTGAACCCTGCGATCTTGGGAAGAGCTTGAGACAATCTTGTGATCCGCCCGCCAACTGCTCTATGTTGTTGCTAAGCTTGCCTGAAAGACGGGTGACATTGAGACCGCTGATATACCAACAGTGTATTTAAAATATCGGCAACATTTTGTTGAAAAAACACAATGGGGTAGATCTTGACTTTGTGATAGTGTAAAACGGGCGATAGCGTATCGGCAGTCCGTTTTACATCTCTCCTGATTATTATTTCCATTGAAGCCTTGAGAGGAAGCGAATGAGAGTGGACATAGAGGTATAGAAGTGGAATAGAATAAATTAATTCTGAGCACTATTTCAAATTAAACCACGACTGCAAAATGATGGGGTAAGCTTACACACGGGTAAAAAGCAAACTTGGGCTGACGCCAGGAAGCACCGATTTAGACTTGGGATGATCATCTGTGGAAGGCAGCGGAGGCAAAATCTCTGGAATCATTCCAGATACTATGACGGGGAGGCTGTAGGTTTTCATGGAAGGATGAGCTACATGGGCTGAATGGCTTCCCCCATTTGGACTTTTCTTTGCAAAATCTTGAATAACTTAAGTAGTACCTACGCCAGAGTTAGAGTTGGTTATTTCTTGACTTGTGACCACTTAGCACAGTAAACAGAGACTGGGCTGAAGAATTAAGAAAGGAAATAGACAGATTCAGCAGCAGCTCAAGAGATCTGGGCTTGGAGATAAAAGAAATGTTGTGAAAGGGTCCTGTAAGTGTATCAAAATGACAGGGTTAGCTGGACGGGCTGAGGAGACTTCTCTTATCTTCCAATGAATATTAAAAATGACAGAAGCTTTAAAGGAATTACTGGTGATTTTTGTAACCCCTGGTTTCTCAACAATGATATGGAGCAATATAGACTTGTTAGCAAAATTAAAGCCCATGGAATTAAAGGGGCAATGGCTGTGTGGATACAAAATTGGTTATGGGACAGAAAGCAGAGAGTAGTAGTGAACGGTTGTTTTTCAGACTAGAGTGAAGAGTGCAGTGGTGTCCCGCAGGGATCTGTGTTGGGACCACTGCTCTTTTTGATAGATATTAATGACCTGGGCTTGGGTATACGGGACATAATTTCAAAGTTTGCAGATGATACGAAACTCTGGAACTGTAGTAAATAATGAGGAGGATAGTAACAGTCTTCAGGAGGACATGGACAGACTGATCAAATGGACAGACACATGGCAGATGAAATTTAACACAGAGAAGTGTGAAGTGATTCATTTTAGTAGGAAGAATGAGGAGAGGCAATACAAACTTAAATGGTACAATTTTAAATGGGGTGCAGGAACAGAGAGACCTGGGGTATGGTATGTACACAAGTGTTTAAAGGTGGCAGGACAAGTTGAGAAGGCTGTTCAAAAGGCATACAGGATCCTTGGCTTTATAAATAGAGGCATATAGAGTATTAAAGCAAAGAAGTTATGCTAAGCCTTTATAAAGCACTGTTTAGGCCCCAGCTGGAGTATTGTGGCCAATTCTAGGCACCACACTTTAGGAAGGATGTCAAGGCCTTGGAGAGGGTGCAGAGGAGATTTACTAGAATGTTTCCATGGATGAAAGATTTCAGTTACGTGAAGAGATTAAAGAAACTGGGATTGTTCGCCTTAGAGAATAGAAGGTTAAGAGGAGATTTGATAGAGGTGTTCAAAATATGGAAGGGTTTTGATAGAGTAACTAAGGATAAACTGTTTCCAGTGGCAGAAGGGTCGGTAACCTTCTGTCCGGAAACCCGTAACTTCAGGTTTCCCCTGATGCTGAGGAGTTTTGACTCCACAGCGTGTGTAGTTTTGCTTTGACAGGTTCCCCGCCTGGAATTCAGCCTGATTGACAGGCTTGGCTTCCAGTCGGATGGGGAGCACTCTGGAGCAGGCCGCAGTCACGGGAAAATCGCTTTAATGTGCCTGGCAGAGGCTGTCAGGCACATTGAAACATTTAAGTGGCCAACCTGCTTCAGGGAGCAGGTTGGCTGCCCGCCCCGTCCCGCCTCCGTTAAACCCAGAGAAGTGGGGGGTGAGGGGGGTGGGTGCCGGCGGGTTTGAAGTTTTAACATCTGACCCGACCTCCACCCACCGATTTTGGGGGTTAAGATTCAGCCCTGTGATTCTATATTTTTGCCCCTAAACTGAACATTTTCATCATGGGCAAATGGTGTTTCCCCTTCTTTGAGCTTGAACCTTCCTTGCTTGTGCAGCTGTAAAATGGAGCTGTGTTGCAGATTAAAAGAAGTAAACACTTTGCGAGTGAATTTCCTCAGGGCCTCTCCCACTTTGCCACCGCAACTTCGGTGAAAGCCCCATTAGTGCAGGTAGACCGGGTTTCTGCCAAAGTTACGGCAGTGAAGCGGGAGAAGACGCCAGGGAACTCATCCGGAAATCATCCACTCAGGAAAATAGGAACAGAAGTAGGTCATTCAGCCTCTTGAGCCGGTTCCATTATTCAATTAGAACATGGCTGATCTGCATCTTAACTCCATTTACCCACATTTTACTTCATATCCCTTGATACCCTTACCTAATAAAAATCTGTCAATCTCAGCCTTGAAAATTGCAATTGTTTCAGCAGCCACAGCCTTTTGGGCAAAGTTCCAGATTTCCACTACCCTTTGTGTGAAAAACTGCTTCCTGATTTCGCTCCTGAATGATCCAGCTCTCATTTTATGATTGCGCCCCCCGGATTTCCCCTCAACAGGAAATAGCTCCTCTGCGTCTACCCTATCAAATCCTTTTATCGCTTTAAACACCTCAATTAGATCACCCCTCAACCTTCTAAACTCATGGAAATACCAGGCAAGTTTAGGCAACCTGTCCTCATAATTGAACCCTTTAAGCCTTAGTGTTCCCTGGCCTTAGTCGGAGAGGTTTGCTGCTTCACACGCTATAGAGCAGCTGCAAATGTTTGGATGATCTCAGCACCTGTCCCAGTAAATGAGTCAAATTGCTGCAATGACAAGATTGATTCTAACGGGTAGATTTTCCAAGTTCTCACCTGTGGTGAAATACCTCACATGCAGTGAGGGCGCGTTAGAAAATCTCGATTGGCGGGCCCGTGATTTTCCAATGTGTGCCCTTAGCGGGCGAGTACCTCGTCATTGGCAAGGGCTCAGAAAATGCACCCATGACGGCCAAATTCTATGTGGACACAGATTTCTGTGCAACACTTGTTATTGCATTCGCTAAACTAGCTGAGAATTAGCTCGATGCGTACAATATGTGAAGACTTTTGTCGTGAGCTTTGTTGTTACTTTTCTTATATCATGCATC
This sequence comes from Squalus acanthias, assembly GCA_030390025.1. NCBI lineage: Eukaryota > Metazoa > Chordata > Chondrichthyes > Squaliformes > Squalidae > Squalus > Squalus acanthias. Next base: position 106,174,409 of record CM059433.1, read on the forward strand.
AAAAAAAAGCAAATAAGCTAGCAATCCACTTTGTAAAGTTTGAAACGGTAACTGATGAAAGAAAGCTGCTGCATAGCCTAGTGCAGTTGAGTGCAGACCCTGACTCATTCCACAAGGCAAGGTGGCCCTGTCATTTTGTAAGCCCCCTCACCCCATGCCTCCTTAGTAACACTGGATGCTATCAAATGTAATGGCATTCCAGACCCCCAACAGATTATAGGGTAAAATGCAATCTGACGTATTTCCCCTATGATGTATTTTTCATCATTAAACTTAGGAAATGTGCAGGATGACAATTTTTTGTCATTACCCTGTAATTTGCATACACCCACCCAAATATGGGCAAGGCGCATTCAAAGTCCGCAGTTACAGCCAGTGGAAATCCAGAAGTGGCAGCAGGTGTTGGCCAGCCTGCGGAATGAATCTGTTCCACACCTCCTACTCCAGTCTCCCCCCGCGTCCCAAAACAGATGTAAAGAGGGAAGAGAATCTCAATCCAAGTAATCATTAAGAGGACAGTTGAAACTGCGCGTAGATTTCTGGTTCCACATTAGAAACCCCATCATGAAATGTTGGCATTTCTTTCTGTATTTTTTTAAGATTGTTTTGCATTTGTAACAAAGTGCGACACTTTAAAGTGTGACGCGTGGAGTGTGGCATATGTGTCCTAGGCACAAGTGTCAGTAATTTTTGTGGTGGTTTCCCTAATCTCCCACCATAACTTCGGTGAAAGATCAGTGGAAACAACAATTTAACCGTTTCTCCAGGGTTTACCTTCTGCCGAAGCTATGGCAGGAGATCGGGAGGACCACTGCGGAAATCCGACCACATGACTTTTATATATGCAAGTCGTGCTCCTATGACTCTGCACACGTGGGCTGGAATTTTCTTTACCTGGGTGGGTCCGGTGAGGGAGGTCGCTGTGGCAGGTCACGACCCCGATGTTGCTTCCATCCTGCTGCAGAAATCGACTTTGCGCTAATGGGGCTATTAAGTCCGCCCTGTGCATTACCCGGCCATATTAAATGGTGCGTTTTCAGCCTGGATATTTAAAGGGTCCATGGCTACATCCCATTTGAAGGTTCATCTAGGAGTGTGCAGTCACTGCACTGGAGGCTTTCATTGCTCCAAACAGTTGGAGGACATGACTGCACAGAGGCAGAGGGCTGCACCCAGGTTCTCTGATGACTCCTTCCATGTGCTTGTGGAGGGAGTCAGAGCACGCAGGGAGGTCCTCTTCCCTTTCGATGGGTGGAAGGGACCTCCCCAGGGGACAAAAAGAGCCTGGCTCCAAATTGCAGAGGAAGTCAACAGCAGGGATGTGGTCAGGAGGACCTGGGTGCAGTGCCAGAAGCTTTTCAATTATCTCATTAGATCAGGAAAGGTGAGTACAAAGCCACATTCAACTTCATCCTGCTGTGCCTCTCATCACATCCCCATCACTCTGCCTTCCCAACCCTACTCCTGCACATCCTTACTCACCTCAACATACCTTGCAATCCACCCATCTCTCTCTCTCTATCTACATACTCACATCCCCATCTTACTAGCCACCCCTCACACTCACACTCATCCTAATGCAATCATACCAACTACCACCACACAAGAGTCCACTTGGCATTGCTACCCTACCCCATCATAGTCTCCCTCTAAAGATGTAACCCATCCATTCCTTACACTCATTCCATTAGTCTCACTCAACCTTCTCTTCTTTCCCTCCTTGCAGGAAAAGAGAGCCCACAATGAGAGGGAGAGGGAGAGAACTTGAGGTGGGCCTCCATCATTTGCCACCCTCACAAGAGCAGCGGAGGCTGCCTTGAAAGTATCGGGAGTGGCCGAGCAGCTGGAGTGGGAGATGGAGAGGGGGACATCTCAGCAACCTGGTGACAGAATTACATATCATACAGCTACATGGCATACAGCAGTCACTCATATGTGCATAATGGTATCTGTACCCATTCTTCATATGGCATATCTAACTCATCTCTTTACTCTCCCACAGGCCCATCAAGAGCAACCTCCCACTGTCCAGGTGGAAGAGGAAGATGAATCCTCAGAGGAGCCTCCAGCCTCTGAGGGTGCACCGTCACCAGACATGAGCGCACCCAGCACCAGCGCAGAGACACACACCTCGGTGGGTCCCACACGAGATAGAGTAGTGTTGTCACCTGGTCTGCCACAAGTCACAAGTGAGCAAGAGCAGATGGTGGAGACAGGGACAGCAGTGGAGACTCCTCGCCGGAGGACGCAGGACACTCCCAGCTCTGTTCAGCTGCATGCAGACGCTAAGCCTCGGGGGCCATCCAGAAAGAGGGTGATCCTGGAGGTACAGGAAGAAGTGCAGGAGGCTCGATAGGTTTTGCGACCGCGATGTCTCCAAATGTGCAGAGAATAGAGGAGTCCATCTCCAATATGAGCACCACCATGTCGCAGGTGATGGTGACTGTAGGCTCGTCCATGGAAAGATGGTAAAGGCTCATAGACCTCTTGTCTAGGCGGGATGCCAGCATAGACGTGGGTCCTCATGGCCCCACTGCTGAGCAGCAAGGTGCTTTCCAGCTTCTTGCTAGCAGGGAAGTGCGGGTGGCCCATGAGAGGGATGATGGTGAGAGGCAACATGGAAGTGTGGGCTCCTCTCAAAGCATTTACACTTCTCCCTCATTGCCACCCCCTCAGTCAGAGCTCCGGATGCCTCCTCGGACAGCGATGGCCGAGTCTGCCCCTGCACAGTCGCAGGAGGAGCAAACATTGGCGGGGCCATCAGAGGCTCCAAACCCCAGAGGACGTCCGCCTAGAGTGTCTAAGTAGTTGCAGCAGGGAGTGAGCAGGCTGCCTCTACCTCTGCTGAAGCCACAGGGGTAGCACCTCGTAGAAGCACACGTAAGAGAATTATGACACACAAGTAGATGCACAAGGGTAGCCACTTGGGTGTTTTATTCAATGTTAATGTCAAGTTTCCATTAATGTGATGTCAAACATAAAAATCTTTATTTTCACCAGTTTCCAGTCTTGGTCAAATTTGTGTGCACCTTTGGAAGTGGCTTAGTGAGTTGCAGTGAATGGTGAGACATAACGTTACCTCCAGCAATGGGGGTCAGTGTGAAGGGAATGGCTTGGTTATTGTAGGGATACTTTATGGTGTTGCTGTGGGGTGGTGCCAACCTGGTGCAGCATGTACTAGCCATATGGGTGTAATGCGTAAAGTTAAGTAAATCTGGCCATGATGAGGCCATCCCTGGCCTCCAGGGCACCAATGTGCTCGGGTGCTGGTGGGATCTGGGCTGCAGGTTCCTCCTGCTCCTCCTCCTCTTTGTCTTCTAGCTGATGGTCCTCCTGCTCCTCCTACTTTGAAGAGGCTGTGCACTCAGAGCCTTGTTGCTCATGCAGCACTAATCGTCGCTGCTGCGCTATATTGTGCAGGACACAGCAAACCACAATGATTCTGGAGACCCTGGCTGGTGCATACTGAAGGGCTCCTCCAGATCTGTCAAGGCATCTGAAGCTCATTTTGAGCATTGCTATTGTCTGCTCTATGACACATCTGGTAGAAATGTGGCTTTCATTATATCTCTCCTGGGCCTCAGTACTTGGCCTCCTCAAGGGTGTCATGAGCCACGTCTTCAGGGGATAGCCCTTGTCTCCAAGCAGCCAGCCAGAAAGTCTGTTTGGAGGAGCGAAGAGCTGAGGGAGGGTGGACTGGCGAAGGACGAAAGAGTCATGACAGCTCCCAGGAAACTTGGCAGACACATGCATGATGATCTTCCTATGGTTGCAGACCAGCTGCACATTGAGGGAGTGGAAGCCCTTGCGGTTGACAAAGACTCCTGGGTGATGATGGCCACATGTGTGCCGTCAGTGACGCCCTGCACCCATGCGAAGCCAGCCAGAGCGGCAAAGCCAAGCGTCCACTCAGTAACCCTGACTTCATCAGTGGCAAAGTTGATATAATTGGCTGACTTGTCAAAGTGGGCATCGGTGACTTGTGTGATGCATCTGTGGGCGGTTGACTGTGAGATGCCGCAAATGTTTGCTGCAGATCCCTGGAAGGAGCCTGAGGTGAAGAAGTTGAGGGTACTGGTGACTTTGACAGCCACTGGTAAGGGATGTCCACCCGCTCCTCTGGGCTGCAGGTCTTGCTCCAGTAATCTGCAAATATCTGCGATGACCTGGCACTATAACCTGAGCCTCCTTTGGCACTGCTGCTCAGTCATGTTGAGGAAGCTCATCCTCTGCCTGTATACCCTGTGTTGGGGGTATCGCCTCTGGCGCGGTGCAGCCCTGCACTGATGCCCTCTGCCCTGTGCAGCATCAGACGGTCGAGGAGAAGGTTGGTGGTGTTGTTGTTGGTGCTGCTGGTGTGCCTGGTGCTGCTGGTGTTGGGGCTCATTGTGGTCCGATTCTGAGGACCAAGGTGAGACAGTGTAAATGGCACCCATGCTGATAGAATAGATGGCAGTTCAAGTAGAGGTGACAGAAGCAATCTGTCACTGGTGTGATAGGTTGTACCAATAAGGTGTGACTGGATGGTGACTTGCTGCAAACACTTGCAGCCTGTAGAAAGTTGGGAATGCACTCAGCAACAGCTTCTGCCTGAGGAAAGTGATCAGCTGTGAGGTGGAAGCTTTTATAGTACATTTCATGCTGTCATCTAATCAGCTGGAGTGACGGCCACTCAACTCCCGCCTCAGGCTAACAGACGTGGTTCCCAAGTTGCGTGAATCCCGTGGGCAGCCAGGGAAATTTGAAAGGTAGGCTGAAAAAGGCTCTTAAGGGTCTGACAACAAGGTGACAATGATTTGAATTAGGTTGCCCGCCTCTGCTGTTCGGATCGCTGCCGCACCAGCAAACGCGCCCGAGGGAAAAGCCCATGGGGGTGAGATGACGGCAAGTTCCTGACCCGCTCCAACTTATTTCAAATTTCCCACCTGACCCGCCTCCGATCGCGCCCGCACGGACCCCAGAAAATTCCGGCCGTGAAATCGAGAGCTGCACTGGCTTAAAATGGCTGTGCTCTGCTCAAGCACGCAATGCGGCCAAATCCGTGGTCGAATGAACAATGGAATCTTGTCTCATTATTTAGATTACAGTGCTGCATCACATTCACAAAACTCACCGTCATCCCAAAGCAAGAATACTTGTACACATCGATCAGTAGGAGAACAAAAAAGACTTCATTGAACTGGAAACCAAAAAGAAATTATATTCAACCACTATGAAAAGACAGAAATAAAGCAACAAAAAGAAAAAGTGGAAAGTGCCCATAAAAATAAAATTGTGGGCAGCCACACACGCAGATATTCCTGAGGGCTACAAATCTAAAATGTTGGAAGATTTAATACAGCTTCTCATGGACCTAAAGAAAACTCAGTGAAAGTAAAACTAATATACAAATTTCAAATTGTGGGGAATTTGTCAGACACCCACGGGAGAGCAAGTGGGTATGTGCGATACAGCCATAAATAGAAAATCTTTCACATATCAGCAGAATTCTCTTTATCCATGCACGACCCGGGGAGCTAAAAAAAACTGTTGAAGGGAGGTATAAAAAAATTGTGGTGATGGATTCTCAACCAAAAAAAAATGCACCAAAAATAAAAATAATAATCAAATGGAGCAGTTACAAAATCGGATGCGAAAATGGACGGGGATCTAGTGGAATGGGTCCCCTTCCAATTTTTCGCTTCCGCCTGCCCCAGTCCTGCCAGAAAACCAGCAGTAAAAATAGACGAACAACCTAACCAACATTTTCAGCTCTATATACTTCAGTCACTCAGAAAACAAAGACATTGGCTGAACGGATTTTTAAAAATACTTGGAGCAATTAGGTTGGCCCCACGTGTCCAGACTTTTGTTGTTAATTGATGCTGACTGTTCACGCTTGATTAATTGCTTTCATACATCCTCAGTTGTACCTCGTTGATAGTTTTGCTGCTCATTTTGCTTGTGTTCGCTATCTCTATGGTTCTGATTTGTTTCTGTTTCATGATTATGAAATTTGTCCCCAACATGTGGTTACCAAGATGTGACGCCAAAGTGTGACACTGAAGTGTGACATGGCACACAGAAAATAAACATAATCATACAGTTTCATTTTATTACTGGTGGACCTCCTGTGGTGTTGCTCGCCCCTCTATCCCTCTTTCTCATTGGTCTGTTTTCCTTTGAATCAGAATAACAGAAGTAAAAAACAGCACTGTATAATAGTTTGATTCTGTAACTTTACCTCAAAAAAGATTAACTTTCCTGTTTGTTTTCAAATTATTTAGAGAGACCGTCACATTAACAGTGTTACAGGCTGGGAAATTTCTCGAAGTAGCTCCCGCTCCACTCCGCCGCTGTAACTTTGCCGGAACTGCAGCGGCATCCCTGTTTATGCCTGTAGAGAGTGCTTACATCGGACTTCCAGCGAAGTTACGGCCATGATGTGTGTGTGACTTTAAACTGGATAAGGACACAGCCCCGTGAGATTGGTCTTTTTTGCTTTTGTTTTTTGCTAGGAAATAGGGGGGCAACTAGATCCAATTTCTATCTTGATATTTCTCAAGTTGTGGCCAGTCACCCAGCAGCACATGCTACTGGCAAGTGACAAGAGAAGTAATCCCAAACACTCACAACAAAAACTCAAGGCCTTAGAGAGGGTGCAGAGGAGATTTATTGAATGGTACCAGGAATGAAGGACTTCAGTTACATGCAGAGATTGGAGAAACTGGGGTTGTTCTCCTCAGAGCAGACAAGGTTAAAGGGAGATTTAATAGAGGCGTTCACAACCATGAAGGGTTTTGACAGAATAAATAAGGAGAAACTGTTTCCACTGGCAGAATGGTCGGTAACCAGAGGACACAGATTTAAGGTAATTGGCAAAAGATGAGGAGAATTTGTTTTACTCAGCGAGCTGTCATCTGGAATGCGCTGCCTGAAAGGGTGGTGGAAGCAGCAATAATAACTTTCAAAATGGAACTGGATAAATACTTGAGGGGGAAAATTTTGCAGGGCTATAGGGAAAGAGCAGGGGAGTGGGACTAATTGGACAGCTCTTTCACAGAGCTGGAACAGACAAGCCGGGCCGAATGGCCACTTTCTGAGCTGTATCCTTTTATGATTCTATGGCTATGAAATTCCCCCTCTTAACGCCAGCATTTAAGGCTGGTTTCGGCAGAAAAATGGCGGCTGCCTCGCTTCCGGCCACTTCCAGCGTGAGCCGCGACAGTTGCCATTTTGGGTAGGTCGGTAGCGTGACCATTGCCTGCGTTGGGCAGAAGAATGCTAATGAGGCAGATTGCGACGTCAATCGGCGTGCAACTGCCTTTTTGGATGTCGCCGCTGTATTGCACGCCCTCTCTAAAGCACGCACAGCTGCACGAGGGACCCCCCACCAGTGATATTTAAAGGGATCATCAACAACGTGCAAGTAACTTGCTTTTTGATTTCGACTGGCTCTGTAAGTTTATGGAAGCGTTTGGAGCTTTCTACAGTTAGTTAAAGTTGGTGAGGTGACAGGGAGTGGTGCCTCAAGTGGAGAAGGCCTTGCTCCTGAATTCAAGGGTGCTGCTCAGAGCACTTGCTCTCAGTCATGGGGGCTCTACTTGCAGTCCCCCTCGCATTGCAGCATGACAGGGAGATGGAGCATAGGCATCAAAGAAGAGGACAAGCAGGGAGAAGGAGGAGGGGCAGGAGGCTGGGTTTATCCATCTAGCGTCTTCCGAGAGCACTTTTTCTACCTGCGCTTAAGCCAGGAGCAGTGTATTCGAGGCTCTGCTTCACCAAGGAGGTGGTTTCAGAACTCTACCACCTCTTGGAACCAGACCTGCAGCCTCAGAGCAGGACGACGGCAGTGCAGCCAGCGGCCCTCAAGGTGACTGTAGCCCTCAAACTTTTTGCCACCGGATCCTTCCAGTTTGGAGCAGGTGACATAGCTAACATCTCCCAGTTCACCCTCCATCACTGCACCGGGAGGTCACAGAGGCTCTGTACTCTGTACTCTAGGAGAAGGGACTTCATTGTCCTCCCTCTGAACAGAGAGAAGCAGGAGGAGCACGCATGTGGTTTTGCCAGGATACTGGGCTTCCCCATGGTGCAGGGCTCGTAAACCCAGCCACAATGGCAGCAGTCTGAGCTTCCACTGCAGCACTCAGATGTTGGGTCGCTTCCGCTTGTGCTGCAATGGAAGCTGCGATATCGCTCATCACACCCAACATCATGGTTGGGTCCGCAAGTGCTCTAATAGAGTGCCCATCACTTCCACCCTCATGGGCTCCAAGCTCCGCGCAAAGCGCTGTGCAATGTTGGAGATGGCCTCCTCCATGCTCCTTGATACTAACAGGAAGCTCTCTGGCAGGCCTGCCATTGCACCAAGCTTTTCTGTATGCATGCCCATCACCCTTCTTCTGAAGGCTGCCCCATCGAAGTCCTCATCTGAGTCCTGTGCAGCAGAACTCGTGTGCAAACTCGCCCTCCGGGGAGCTGGCACCTGAGCTACCCTTTCCCCCTGGCCTGACTGTAGCCCACTCGTGCCCGGTGACACACCATGTTCAGATCCCACCTCTGTAATACCCTCTAAAGTTTGCGCAGTGCCATTTTCTGAGCTGGTGCCTGAGAGTGTCAGATCCAGTGACGTTGCCTCTTCTTCTCCATCACTCTCCTCCTTTAGTTGGTCGGGGACTGGCTGGGCTGCTGGCAGTTCTTGGGTATCTGAAAGCAGAAAGGCACAAGGATTCTGTGATTCTGTGATTGGGTTGTGGTGAGGGGTGAGGGAGAGCAAGATGTGCATGCTTACACCATCAGAGGCTTGTAAATGAGAAGAGATTGTGGGATGAGGGAGAAGTTGGACATGAGAAGAAGGATTAGGAATGAGTATACCATCATCGTCAATGCTTTCAAACTCGCAGCTCACCACGGCCTCAGTGATGGCCGCTCCAATTATCTCCAGCAATGTCTCCTCCAGCGCAGTAAGGCTCTGCAGACAAGATTCACCCCTGCCTGTCTGCGACTGCTCATGGCGGTTGTGAGTCACCTTGGCCTGCAAGAGAAAGGGAAGTGTGTCAGTGAGTGTGGGGCAATGTGTTTGGGTGATGTGCCTGTCACGGTTGAATAGCTGACATTGTGTGCAAGGTGTGAGCTGTGGGTGTGAGGCTTAAAGCAGTGGTAACCGTGTAAGGAGGAACTGAAACTAGGGCCGTGATTTTGCTCACCTCGGTGGGTCCGTGGCGGGCGACGTCGGTGACGGGTCCCGACCCCGCTGCTGGCTCCATCCCGCTGTCCGAAATGAATTTCCCTCAATGGGGCTTGTTAAGCACGCCCAGCGTGTATCCCGGCCAATTAGAGGAAGCGGGTCTGGTGACGTCATTTGATGACACGTCATCAGCCGGTTTCCTTAAAAGGGCCATGTTCAAATTTATTTTGACATTTGTGCTGTCTACAGCATTGAGTTACTGCAAACACTGACAAGCACTGCATAAAGGCACCCAGGCTCTCCCATGACTCCCTCCATGTGCTTATGGAGGGAGTCACAGCACGCAAGGAGGTCCTCTTCCCTTCCCATGGGCGGAAGAGACCTCCCCAGGAGATCAACACAGCCTGCTGGTACATTGCAGAGGAGGGTACAAGCAGGGATGTGGTCAGGAGGACCTGGGTGCAGTGCCACAAACGTTTCAATGATCTCAGTAGATCACAAAACGTTAGTATAAAGTCACACTCAACCTCACCCTGCTGTGCCTCTCATCACATCCCCATCACTCTGCCTTCCCTACCCTACTCCTGCACATCCTTACTCACACCAACTTACCTTGCACCTCCACCCATCCCTCTCTATCTACATTATCACATCCCCATCTCACTAGCCACCCTTCATATTCACCCTCATCCTAGTGCCATCATACCAACTAACAACACACAAGGTTAGGCAGGTGGGTGTTTTATGCAATGTCCATGTAAAGTTTCTGTTAATGTGGTGTCAAACATTGAAACCTTTATTTTCAACACTTCGCATTCTGGAACAGATTTGTGTGCACCTTAGGAAGTGGCTTAGTGAGCTGCAGTGAATGGTGAGACATAATGGTACCCCCCGCAATGGTGATGAGTGTGAAAGGAATGGCTTGGGCATTGTAGGGATGGTGTTGGTGTGGGGTGGTGCCAACCTGGCGCATCATGTGGCAGCCAGGGTGTACAGCAGCAAGTGAAGTAAATCTGGCCATGGTGAGGCCATCCCTGGCCTCCCGAGCAGCAATGTAGTCGGGTGCTGATGCCCTCTGTCCTGTGCAACATCAGTTGATGGTGGTGTTGTTAGTGGTGTTGTTGGTGCTCCTGGTGTGCCTAGTGCTGCTGGGGTTGGGGCTGATCGTGGTCCAATTCTGAGGACCAAGGTGAGACAGTATAAAGGGCACCCATGCTGATGGAATAGATGGCAGGTGAAATAGGGATGACAGAAGCGATCTGTCAATGGTGAGAGAGGTAATGAGGTCAGACTGGATGGAGACTTCTGTAAAGACTTGCAACATGGTGAATCTGTTGTGGAAATGCAGTGAGGAAGAGCTTGTGGCTGAGGGAAGATATCTCTATAAGGTGGGAGCTTTTACTTGACATTTGAAGCTGACAGCTCAACCGCTGATTCAATGGCCGCTGACCTCCTGCCTCAGCTTGACAGACGTGGCCCATGACCAGCGTGGACCCCGTGGGTGAGCTGTCAAATTCAAAAGGTCAGTTTAAAACTTTGTTAAGTAGTGGTAAACACGCTACTAATCATATAAATTGGCCCCCCCGCCGCTGCCTGTCGGGTCTGCTCAGTGCTGGCAGACCCAACATCGGGAAAGGCAAATGTGCACAATTTGACAGCGGGTTCCCGACCGATCAATTCAAATTAACTGCCGACCAGCTACCAATCCTGTCCGCTGAGCACCAGCAAAATTCCGGCCTATGATTGTGAGGTATGAATGGTGATTGCTAGAGATTGTTGGTAGGTGAGTGATGGGGGTGTGGTGCATTGAGCAGTGTGTGAGGCTAGTGGTGCAGTTGGTGGGATATGGCATTTGAAGATACATTTACTGACCTTGACCACTCGTGTGAGGTCATTAAACTTCATGCGGCACTGGATCCAGATCCTGGGGGCAATGCCAGTGGCACTGACGGCTTGGGCTATCTTCTCCCACTGCCTTCTGACGGTGTGTCTCGAAGGCCTCCTGCTCTCCTATGGGTAGAGAACCTGTCTTCTTCTGTGTACCCCAGGACCAAGGCCTCCAGTGCTGCCGCTGAGAAATGCCGTGCCCTTTCTCTCCCCTGTTGCGACACAGCTGCATCAACAGTGACAATGAGGTGCTTCTACAACAAAGCACCTCCCCTGTAAGAAGTCCAGCGAGCCGAGGCAAAATTTTATTGGCCAGTAGACTACACCCGATATTGGCCCCCCTCTTCGGTGCTGAGCCAACCAGCAGCACGTTTAGCACTGAGCTCAGCGCTCCTTTCATTATAGTGAGCAGGCAGCACGAATTTTGCATACTGCCTGCACCACTTTGAACGAGCGTGAGCAGATCGCGCTTTGCATTTCCCGCACCCGTTTTCAGGCCTAATCGAATTTCACCCCCTGTGATTCTAACTGAACCAGGACAGGCTATTCCTGAAACCCAGTGAGGACCGTCTGGATTTGCCATCGATAGCAGTGGATTCACAAGCAGAGCCTCAAGGGGAACTCTCAGGAAGCCTCCCCTCCTATGTCTGGAATTTCCATGGGGGTTCTCTGGCAGGAAACGTGTAAGCTCCCGGAAAAAGGGCGTAAACGACTAAAAAGTCCATGTAAACATTCTAAGTATATTACAGCAGGAGATCGAGAGAACCCCACAGAAATTCAGGGCGCTAGTCTTTTCAATACAACAACACTTAGGTTTTAGTACAGCAGTGTACCTTCAGTACTTCCAACATATTGTAGACAAGCTTTTTTATATTAATAAAAGCAAAGGCTCAACAAAGTTTGCAGTGCCTAAAAAAGTGAGAACAGCCGGGCAACTTTAGTTTAAATGCACTTCTGTTTGCAGAAAGAACAGTTTGCAGGACGCATGCAAAAAGTTGTTGCTGAGTGCTAATCATATGTGTGTCACTTTGGGCACAGACTGATGAGCTACAGCGAATTCATGTCCTCCCTTATCCTCGTCATGGGCCTGGCTTGTTGCAGCTCTTCTTCGGCAAGCATAACTCAGCAGCAAACCTCTTTGAATAACAATATTGTGCAGCATCCAAATAGCATATATGGCCCCCAATTAGCATAGGCAAAGGACATAACACCTGTTTCAGGCATGGGTCCTGGCCGCCTTTTTTTCTGCCTTTACCAATATGGCGGGTGACACACTTCCAGCGTGTAAGGAACGCATGTGCCCCACGTGCCTTATTGGATGCTTAGGTGCTGTATTGCTCCTGAAAAACAGGTGTGTGGCACCCTCAAATATCTAGGCCTTTTTGAAACATGGGGAATGTTCCGTTTAAGTAATGCACTTGAGGAATCTGCTGTTGCTCAGTTCTGTCACATACCCAGGCTTATTTCAATAATAATAGACATTTTCTCTTCGTAAATGTGCACATATTAAGTGCATTATACAGACGGGTCCAGTCAGTGGTAGTTCACAGACATGATTGTGGTTTTATATTCTTTGTGGTTGTCAGTCACGTCAGCAGATGCACCAAGGGGAGTTTCATCACTGAAAGTAATAATTAGCACATTATAACCTTTACTGCCTGAAAATCCATTGTGACATAATTATATACTGATTTAAGCACTATCCTTTTCCTTTGACGAGGAAACAACAGCCATTCCACACAGATACCACTTAGCATTTTTACTTTCCTGCGTAATTTCTAGAAAACCGTATGACAGCCACAAGACTTATTGGGCCAGAAATTCGGCTCTCCGGCTTCCCGCAGGTGCAAGAATCGCGCGCGTACTTAGATACCGCGCCTGCCGTTGTGCTTCGGGCCTGCGTGGAATTCGGCTCCTGGGCCTCCTCCAGCTGCCGGTGCGCAGTGCTTGCGTATCCCAGGGGCGCAGTTAGTTCGAAGCGTCCCCTGGGATCACGTGGGCCATGGAGAGCCAATTGGAGCAGGGAATCTTCATTCATAGATTTGACAGGAAGACCTGTCAAATCTATGAATAGAGATCGGCCCCAAAACCTCACTAAAACTTCAAATAAATTTTTTTTTAAATCACATTTTTAAAATAACTATAAATTAATTACACTTTTTAACGGTGCTAAAAATAAACTTACCTTTCTTTAAAGTATGTAAAAAAGATAAACCTGCTGAAAAAATGTTTAAATTGTACTTAATTCACTACTTACCTCGTTAAAAGCAGGCCTTGCGCCTCCTTTTTTCCGGCGCAGCTTCTCCATACTTACCCTCACGGAGAAACCTGAAAAAAAAACGAAGTTCGAGGTCTACGCGCTGCCTCTCCGGCGCACGCGTTCGACCTCTGAACCCCTTCCTTCAGGGGAACGGAAGTTCCGGTTTCCAGCGCATGCACAGTGCATGCGCGAAACCGGCACTTTCGTTGGGTCTATGGGTGAGTACACAGCGCGCACTCACCCGTGGAGACCCGAATTTCTGGCCCAATATATTGTACTTTTTAGTTTAAAATCTAATAATTTGCAATGTTACAGATGGCACAACACCATAGCCACAGGGAGGACAATCAGGATGCTAAAGATCTTATCTTCCTATACCTACTATTCTCTGCCAATACTGTCTTGTAACTGGCTGTCAGCAGCCCAGGAAGACCTAACTGCCAATAGGGTGAGGTGAAGTAGGGTGAGAGGAGGCTCGTGTGGAGCATAAACACTGGCATGAACCAGTTGGGCCGAGTGGCCTGTTTCTGTGCTGTAATTTCTATGTAGTTCTACGTAATATCCCTCCCTCTAGATGGCAATGGCCAGCTTCCACTTAAGAGCTCCTCCTGATAGTCTGTGCAGAAATGAGAAAATCCTCTATGGCCTCAGCCCTCCCTATCTCTGTAACCTCCTCTAGTCCGAAAAGCCTTCGAGATCTCTGCATTCCTCCAATTCTATCACATTGCGCATCCCTGATTCTAATCGCTCCACCATTGGTGACCATGCTTTCAGCTGCCTAGGCCCTAAGCTCTGGAATTCCCTGCCTGAACCTCTCCGCCTCTCTACTTCTCTCTCCTCCTTTAAGATGCTCCTTGAAACCTACCTCTTTGACCAAGCTTTTGGTCACCTGTCCTGATATCTCCTCCTGTGGCTCGGTGTCAAATTTTTGATTGATAACACTCTTGTGACACACCTTCGGACATTTGCTATGTTAAAGGTGCTATATAAATGCAAGTTATTGTTGTTGTTGAAAAGACACGTACAAATCCCATGTTACTCTCCTGCCAGAAACGACCCTTTTAATCCATAATAAATGGCCTGTGTTTTTCTCCCTGCTCATTTAAATATGCCCTCTCTCTCCCAACCTTTCAATTTCTTTGATAATATGGCTAAATACAAGAAGGAAAAGTAAGGTATCGGTCAATAAAGCAGGATTAAGATGACCTGTCACTAGCACAAACCTGCTTGAACAAATTACATCTCAGACAGGTTTGACCTCTATTTCCTCTCTTGCTCTCTCCTCTCTTTGAACAAACATGTGGTGGTCTGTGAAGGAAATTAAATTCAGTAAGAATTTTAAAATTATATTTAAAAAATCAGTAAATCAACAGGCAATAGTAAATAGTCCAAAATAACTTCTCAAGAACCAGCAAACACTTTCCACCAGCAGTGAAGCAAGCATCAGAAATCAGGCATTGATGCCACCACCTCCCTGCCACGTTGACCTGTCTGGTGTTTCAGTTGGGAGAAACATAGAATCTAGGAGCAGGAGTAGGCCATTCAGCCCGTCGAGCCTGCTCCACCATTCAATACGATCATGGCTGATCATCCAAATCCAATACCCTGTCCCTGCTTTAATCCCCACAGTACACATATCCCACCCTACCCCCGTAACCCCACGTATTTAATTCCCCCTAACATATCCCATCCTATCCCCATAACCCCACATATTTAATCCACCCCTAACACTAAGGGTCAATTTATCATAGCCAAATCAACCTAACCTGCACATTTTTGGACTGTGGGAGGAAACTGGAGCACCCGGAGGAAACCCATGCAGACAATGTGCAAACTCCACACAGACAGTCACCCGAGGTCAGATTTGACACCAGTGCTAACCACTATGCCACCGTGTTGCCTGAAAGTGACAGAGGATCAGAGAGACCTTGGTGTGCATGTACATAGATCCCTGAAGGCAGCAGGACAGGTAGATAAGGTGGTTAAAAAGGTATATGGGATAACTGCCTTCATTAGCCGAGGCATAGAATATAAGAGCAGGGAGGTTATGATGGAGCTGTACAAAACGCTAGTTAGGCCACAGCTGGAATATTGTGTGCAGTTCTGGTCACCACACTATAGGAAGGATGTGATTGCATTGGAGAGGGTGCAGAGGAGATTCACCAGGATGTTACCTGGGCTGGAGCGTTTCAGCTATGAAGAGAGACTGGATAGGCTGGGGTTGTTTTCCTTAGAGCAGAGAAGGCCGAGGGGGGACCTGATTGAGGTGTACAAAATTATGAGGGGCATAGATAGGGTAGATAGAAAGGAACTTTTCCCCTTAGTAGAGGGGTCAATAACCAGGGGGCATAGTTTCAAGGTAAGGGGCAGGAGGTTTAGAGGGGATTTGAGGAAAAACTTTTTCACCCAGAGGGTGGTTGGAATCTGGAACTCACTGCCTGAAAGGGTGGTAGAGGCAGGAACCCTCACAACATTCAAGAAGCATTTAGATGAGCACTTGAAACGCCATAGCATACAAGGCTACGGACCAAGTGCTGGAAAATGGGATTAGAATAGACAGGGCTTGATGGCCGGCGCAGACCCGATGGGCCGAAGGGCCTCTTTCTGTGCTGTATAACTCTATGGGGTAAAAATTCACTTGGTTGCGCCACCCGTTAGCACCTTAAGAGGGCGCTAATGGGGCGCAAAGCCGCTAACACCCGGGCGCAGCGATGTTTGCGCCGCTCGAGAACTTAACTTGAGATTGTGCGGCGGCGCTAAAACTTACCACTGCGACCACCTGCGCGCGCAGATTGTGACGTCATTCCATGGTGCAACGCCCTTGGGGCGCCCCGGAGCGGAAATTGAGTGGCGCCCCCTGCCTTACCGCCTGGCGCTTCCAACGACCAGAAGACTGGAACGCTATCAATCGCTGTGGGGCTGGGGGGGGGGGCGCTATTTAAAGGGGGCCTCTTCCTGTCTTTTATTGTTGGTGGCATTTTTGAACTACGCATT
This sequence comes from Squalus acanthias, assembly GCA_030390025.1. NCBI lineage: Eukaryota > Metazoa > Chordata > Chondrichthyes > Squaliformes > Squalidae > Squalus > Squalus acanthias. The sequence continues at coordinate 106,190,719 of CM059433.1, forward strand.
CTGAGAGAGAGAGGGAGAGACTTCTGGAGAGATTCAACGTTGTGTGAAGGAGTTTTGGGTACTGAGCAGCACTTTGCAGGTTCATTTTGATTTGCCATTCCTTGTATCGATTTAGCAGAGACCGTGGGAGCTGCACTCTGAGCTCTTTGCCTGGTGCTCTCCATTGTTCTTTCCAGCACATTTGATGTGCAAGTCTCTCCAGGCCGAGATTCAAGGCAGCAATGAACAGGATGTGGATGGAAAGCAAGATTAACCATCCCCTTTAAGAACTGGCCCGTGCCATTGTGTGTGTGTTCCATTGCTGACTGACATTACATGAGCTTCGCCAGCGCTCCGAGTTAGCGCCTCACTGCTCGGCCTTTGCGCCTTAAGAGAGGTGTGCAGCGCCTGCTTTAGCGCTCCACTCACCTCCCGGGGCGGTAAAAGTGAAGTTTCCCGTCAGTGCCGATAATTAGCGCCAGGCGCTAATATTTGCGTCCGGACGATATTTGCGCCCCAAATGGGGCGCGACCTAATTTCTACCCCTATGACTCTATGGGGTAAAAATTCACTTGGTTGCGCCTCCCGTTAGCGCCTTAAGAGGGCGCTAATGGGGCGCAAAGCCGCTAACGCCCGGGCGCAGCGATGTTTGCGCCGCTCGAGAACTTAACTTGAGATTGTGCGGCGGCGCTAAAACTTACCGCTGCGACCACCTGCGCGCGCAGATTGTGACGTCATTCCATGGTGCAACGCCCTTGTGGCGGCCCGTAGCGGAAATTGAGTGGCGCCCCCTGCCTTACCGCCTGGCGCTTCCAACGACCAGAAGACTGGAACGCTATCAATCGCTGTGGGGCTGGGGGGGCGCTATTTAAAGGGGGCCTCTTCCTGTCTTTTATTGTTGGTGGCATTTTTGAACTACGCATTCTGAGAGAGAGAGGGAGAGACTTCTGGAGAGATTCAACGTTGTGTGAAGGAGTTTTGGGTACTGAGCAGCACTTTGCAGGTTCATTTTGATTTGCCATTCCTTGTATCGATTTAGCAGAGACTGTGGGAGCTGCACTCTGAGCTCTTTGCCTGGTACTCTCCATTGTTCTTTCCAGCACATTTGATGTGCAAGTCTCTCCAGGCCGAGATTCAAGGCAGCAATGAACAGGATGTGGATGGAAAGCAAGATTAACCATCCCCTTTAAGAACTGGCCCGTGCCATTGTGTGTGTGTTCCATTGCTGACTGACATTACATGAGCTTCGCCAGCGCTCCGAGTTAGCGCCTCACTGCTCGGCCTTTGCGCCTTAAGAGAGGTGTGCAGCGCCTGCTTTAGCGCTCCACTCACCTCCCGGGGCGGTAAAAGTGAAGTTTCCTGTCAGTGCCGATAATTAGCGCCAGGCGCTAATATTTGCGTCCGGACGATATTTGCGCCCCAAATGGGGCGCGACCTAATTTCTACCCCTATGACTCTAACATTGTGTCCCTCCAAAATAATCCTTGACAGAACATTTCCTAGAAACCCAATTACACACTTAGGCCATCTGAATTTTGTGCTGTTCTCTTCATTACAAGTACTAGTCTTCTAAAAGAGGACTAAGAGAAGCTTATTCGTCGTCCCCCCCCCATCCCATCCTATTTGTTGTCTTCACCAGTAATGGGCTGCACGGCATCAAAAGGGAGAGTATTGGAGTATCTATTCATGGTACGTCTGGAAGAGTAGATTGAGAAAGTTGTTCAACATCACTTCAGTGGCAGTCAAGTGGAACACCTGTCAAGGTATAATGCTAAGCATGCAGGATGAATACATTCCCCAAACCAGCAAGCTTTGGAATAAATAAATGTGATCCTACATAGATTAGCAAACTAATTAAAAGTGAAGTGAAGACAAAAAAGTAACCTGTATAAATCCTACAGGGAGAAAGGAGATGGGTGCACTGGGATGAATAGAAGAAAATTCAGAAACACGTTAAAAAGGTGATCAGAGGATCAAAGGGTGGCCGAGAAAAAAGCATAGTAACTGAAGCTAATAGTGTGTCAGCCAATGGCTCAGTTGGTAGCACCCTCGCCTCTGAGTCAGAATGGTTGTGGGTTCAAGTCCCACTCCAGAGACTTGAGCACAAAAATCTAGGCTGACACTCCAGGGGAGTGCTGCACTGTCGGAGGTGCCGTCTTTCGGATGAGACGTTAAACCGAGGCCCTGTACTCTTTCAGGTGGCCGTAAAAGATCCCATGGCACTATTTTGAAGAAGAGCAGCGGAGTTATCCCTGGTGTCCTGGCCAATATTTATCCCTCAATCAGCATCACTAAAACAAATTATCTGGTCATTATCACATTGCTGTGTGCAGTTTGGCTGCCGTGTTTCCTACATTACAACAGTGACTATACTTACAAAAAAAGTTCTTTGTTGGCTGTGAAGTGCTTTGGGATGGCCGGTGGTTGTGATAGGTGCTGTATCAATGCAAGTCTTTCTTTCGTTCTTATAATAGTAAATAATTCTTACAGTACCACAACAGCAACAGAGCAATCAGAGAAAAGGTGAAAACTATAAAAGATGCAAATGGTCACAAAACTGTGGAAAATATTAAGTAGCACAAAATAGTAAATATTCTGAATGACTACTTCTTCCAAGTATTCACACAGGAAGACTTGAGTAACATGACCCCCCCCCACCCCCACCCCCTCCCCCCCCCCCCCAACCATGAAAGTTAATCCAAGTAAAATCAATGACAGTTATTAATGAGATGGAAATACTAGAAAAGCTAAAAGAGCTCAAAACAAGTAAGTCCCTAAGGATAATTCAATTATTTTAATTTATTTTTGGGATGTGGGAATCACTGACAAGGCTGGCATTTATTGTCCATTCCCAGATGCCTCGACTGAGTGACTTGCTAGGCCACTTCAGAGGGAAATTAAAAGTCAACCATGTTGGTGTGGGATTGGAGTCACATATAGACCAGAGTGGGTAAAGTCAGCAAGTTTCCTTCCCTAAGGGACATTAATTAGTGAACCAGTTGAGTTTTTCCAACAGCTTCATGATCACTTTTACTAATACCAGCTGATTTTCTTATTGCTATGGTGGGATTTGAACTCACATTCTCTGCAATATTACTCTAGGCCTCAAGTTTACTAGCCCAGTAATATAACCACTAAACTACTGCACCTCAAGATGACATTTATCCCAGAGTATAGAGAGGACATTTGTGATGCACTGACAATCATTAGGGGGGAGACCATAGACACGTAGATTGGAAACAGAGGGCTGGATTTTGCCAATGGGGAGCTTTTGGAGGCGGGACTCCCACTTGTCGGGTTTTAATCCCGCCTCCATCGACTTCTGGCCAACCCACGCTATTTTCCCTTGATTGACCTTGTTAAGCCCGCCCAGCGGGCTTAGCAGGCCGATTAATGGGAAGCTGGTTACAGAGAACGTCAGCGTATTTTTGACAGATGAATTGCCATCGTTTGACAGCTCTGTGAAGCTATCAAACACTGACATTCTATGTTGTTTGATGAGTTCTTGTATTCAAGACTCATCAAACCTCTTTTGTGAGCAGAAATTAGATGGTTGTTGCATTGGAGAATGCAGCAGCCATCTGTCATCTCTGCCGGTGAGATGCGAGACTCTCCGCATCCCCAACGTTTGAAGCCTGCAGGAAGAAACAAAGGTAAGTAAACATTTTCTATCACTTTCCACTCAGCTCACATGCTTACCTCTTGCACCCATCACTTACCTTCACAGTGCACTTTTGCACCCCTCCGACCCCCGCAGACCCACTGCTTGCCTCGCTGACCCTGGCGGGGTTCGCAGACTTCGGGAAGCCTGCACTTGTGTGGGTAAAATGGGGATAATCCTCTTATCTGCCTGTTAACTACCTGTTAACAGGCAGTTAAGTGGCTGTAATCCCCTTCCCGCCTCCAAGGAGATGAGACCCAGCGCGGGTCGGCTACCTGCCTCCTGGGAAGATGGCACGGAGAAAGGTTGGGGGCGAGATGGACACCCGCCCCCAGATTCTGCCATTTTCCCGGCAGTCCCGCCTCCATACCCGCCTCCCCAGGGCTGGCAAGATCGCACCCATGGTGTCCATATTCAAAAAGCATGACAAAACAGACACAGGCAACTGCCAAAGCTTACTTCTATTACATGTAGAATAATGGAGCTGATTATAAGAAATAAACTTGAGGATAATCTGGATAATAACAATCTAGTAAACAGCAGTCAGCATGAATTCAGATGGGGAAGATATTGACACCCGAGAGGACTACAGAAAACCCTATGACATGGTCTACCTCAACTTTCAAAAGGCTTTTGATAAAGTTCCACGTGAAAGGCTATTAATTAAATTCAAAAGCTGTGGGAATTTAGGGTAAATCCTGGGATAGAATGAGTAGTCATTCGAGGATTTCTGTCAGGGTAGGAGGAAACACTGAGTGGGCTTCCTAAAGTCTCAGTGTTGGCACCACTAGGTTTCTAATTTACATAAATGACCTGGATCCAGAAACTCAATACAAATTGGTCAAATTTGCAGATTACACCAAATTAAGAGTGGCAGGGGATTTGGAAGAAATTACAGATTGAGTTGGACATATTACTGGACAAGTGAGCAGATTAATGGCAGATGATACTGAATGTAACAGTCTACAAAGCTAATAGGATGTCAAACTACATAGCCAAAACAGTACAACATAAGTCACATGAGGTAGTGATCAAAATTTCTAGTGCTCTGTTAGACAGCAGCTTAAATATTGTACCCAAGTCTAGTTGCCAAGAAAGGAGAGACATTTATGCACTGGAGGCTGTGAAGATAAGAGCAATGAGGGTAATCTCTAGTGAGGAGGATAGGGAGGAGGTCCTCCCCTCCAGAATTGACTACCTTAGCTTTGCAATGCCTTTGAGGCCTTGGAAAGGCCCAATACAGAACCAACAGAACCTGATCCTGGTCAGGCTGCACTTAGAGTCCTGTACACAGTTCCGGTCTCCATACTATAAAAAGGACATAGAAGCACTGGAGAAAGTGCAAAAAAAGATTTACAAGGATGGTACCAGAAATGAGAGATTATAGCTATCAGGAAAGATTGAAAAGGTTGGGGCTTTCTTCTTTAGAAAAGACAAGACTTAGAGGTGACCTGATAGAGGTCTTTAAAATTATAAATGGGTTGGACAGGGTAGATGTGGAAAGAATGGGCTGGATTTTCATTGACCTGTGGAGGCGGATTTGGAGGCGTGTGGGGGGTTAAAATTGCGAAAACTGGTGGGCGGGCACAAGTCTGCCTCCATCCCGCCTCCACGCAATTTTCATTAAATCGTGTCTGCTAGTCCCGACTCCGTCCTGCCTTTAAGAGGCGGGATAGGCTGTTAAGGCCCTTAACAAGCATTAAATTGCCTCTATAATGCCATTTTGAAAGGCCTTTGTGATTTTAACCCTTGTTCTACGTGAAGCACGCCTGTTCTGAACCACGATTGTGATACCTGGCGGGAGCACATTTGGCTGGCTGGCCGGATGGATGGATGGATGGATGGATGGATGGATGGATGGATGGATGGATGGATGGATGGATGGATGGCTACGGGGAATGCATATATGGATGGCTATGTGGATGGATGCATATATGAATGGATGGGGAGGAGTAAAAATATCTGGGAGCAGACTTAGAGCTGCTGCTGCTCATTTTGCATCCAGGTCCTCTCACAGCAAAGGCCAGGCAGTCTTTGAAGACCTTCAATGCAGCAGCAATGATGACATCATCAGAGGCGACTTTCAGACTGAAAACACTAATTGGTTCATGGGTTCCCACATGCTGGAACTCAATTGCCCAATTAGGTGAAAATTGCATCAATCTCCCACATCCAATTGCAGTCGGGTGGATAACACGAAAAGTGGATGACACGACCTCAACCTGCCCCAGTATCAAAATTCAGCCCAATGTTTCCACTTGTGGAAGAATCCAAAACTAGGGGCCATAAATACAAGATAGTTACTAATAAATTCAATCGGAAAATGAGGAGAAATTTCTTTACTCAGAGAGTGGATAGAATGTGGAACCCGTTACCACACGAAGTGGTTGAGTCAAATAGTTTAGATGCTTTTAAAAGGAAACTAGACGAGTACATGAGAGAAAAGGGAATAGAAAGATATGCTGAAAGGCTGAGATGAGACAGATGAAATGGGAGGAGACTTGTGTGATGTATAAACACCAGCACAGACTACAACAACACTACACAAAAGCAAAATACTGCGGATGCTGGAAATCTGAAATAAAAACAGAAAATGCTGGAAATACTCAGCAGGTCAGGCAACATCTGTGGAGAGAGAAACAGAGTTAACGTTTCAGGTCGATGACCCTTCGTCAGAACTGGTTTTCTGTTTTTATACCAGCACAGACTAGTTGGGCTGAATGGCCTGTTTCTGTGCTATGTATTCAATGTAATTCCACACCACCTCTCAGCATATGTGGGAACCGCTGAGCCTAAGAGTGGTGTCCCAGGGTAGCCTGGGCACACCCCCAGATATGCCCCAAACCACAGCCAAGACAAGGAAAGGGATGGAAGATTCATTCACATCCAATTGGAATATCTGCCAGAGGGCAAATGGACAGGAAAATTGCAGAATTTAGTTTCTGTGTTATCCTTTGTTAACTATGCTACAGACAAGAAATGGTCAGAAAGTGTGAACTTTTATAAATCAACACCAAAGTGTAATATAGTCAAAGACCAATATACATATTCTCCTCTGATGATGTTACATCCAAATGGATCATTTTAACAGTAAAAGAGTTGTTCATTTAACTTCTCTAGTTAACCATATGTTCTTAAAAATTCAGATTGCCAGTGCAGATTAGTGTTATATGACCTAGCTGCTGTGCTCCTGAAGGCCAGATTTCAAGTATTCAACATGCCATTAGGGAAATTGACTATGGAAACATTAGGAACTGGAGTCGCCCATTCAGCTCCTCGAACCTGCTGTGCCATTCCATTAGATCATGGTTGATCTGTACCTCAACTCCATTTTCCTGCCCTTGCTCCATATCCCTTGATACGCTTACCGAACAAAAATTCGATCTATCTCAGTCTTGAAAGCTCCAATTGACCCAGCATCCACAGCCTTTTGGGGGAGAGAGTTCCACATTTCTACTACCCTTTGTGTGACAAAATGCTATTGCTCCTGAATGGCCTAGCTCTAATTTTCAGATTATGTCCGTCTGATCTTGATTATCCTACCAGAGGAAATTGTTTCTCCGTATCAAATCCTTTTAATGTTTTAAATACCTCAATCAGATCACCCCTCAGTCTATGATACTCAAGGGAATACAAGTTTATGCAACCTGTCCTCATAATTTAACCCTCTAAGTCCCGGTTTCATTCTGGTTTATCTGCGCTGCACCCCTTCCAAGGTCAATATATCCTTCCTGAAGTACAATTTTCCTTGGAATTTTTACTTTTCCTGAACGTCAGAACTATTTACATATAATTTTTGTGGACCCTCGCTACCCAGATGTTACACAGGAGCAGGGCACCCAAAGAATCACATTGATTTCCCATTCCTAGCATTTAAATAGCTTGGGGGAACCCAGGTGGAGCCAGGAAAATCAAAGCAGCTGTAGGCCTCTCAGACCCATGCTTCTGAGAGTGGTCACAGTTATTAAGTCAGTCTGGCTGCTGATCTCAATCGGCAGTCAGAGGGTCTCATTTCAATCTCAAGGTCCTGGGAAGGCCTAAAAATTAAATGTGAGGCCCACCTGTAATTATTCAACCTACCCCCCAGGACCCCACTGCGCGCTCTGGTCAGCAGGGGATTAGAGGTAGGGCCTAGAGCCATCTGCTTTGGGGTTTCCTGCATTGATGTGCCTAGCAAGTTGCACGCCAGGGAAATGAGATGGGAGGCCAGGAATAACCACTCCTACCTCACTTACACTGCTTGTCTGACTTGTGCCTGCAGAAGACGCAGGCCAGGCTTAACCCCACCTCCCCGCCAACCCCAAACTCCCAGAATAGTCTCAGATATTCTGGGACAACATTAAAGGGGAGAAGACTTGCTGATTCAGGTCTCTGTCCTTTTTACCTTATCTTTGCACCCATGGAACTGAGCATTTCCTGGGGGCAAGGGGCAGGAAAATTGGCCCTGTAATCTTGCAACCATTTGAAAAGTAAATCCTTGAGCTCTATAATGTCTGTGCAACATTATTTTTTATCATTATTCATGAGGCTGACCACTCACTCAACTAACACTTGCTTTCGTCGATAAAACCAATGAGGCTGATAATTCAATTTGCAGGCATTAAGGCCTTGGTAGTAACTGGCTATAGCTACTGCTTGTGTGTGTGAAGGCAGCCATTTCCACAAATGAGCATCTTAATTTGCTGCCAGTGGTAATTTAAACTCAAACAGAGGTTAGATGGCATTATTCAAACCTACTATCTCAGCATTCCCTCAAATTATAATATATTCTAATGAATGCAAATTAATATGCCGTTGGTGGTAAAAGAGCCAAATGAAGCTCAGAAAGGAGACAGTGGCAGCCATGCTGGTCTCAGGCCGAATTATTTACTCATATAAACAGTCGAATAAATATCAAGTTTTTTTTTTCAGAACCTCCAGCAACACTACCAATATCTGAAAGATTATACTTATGGAACGTGACAGATTTGGAAAATAATAACATTTTCAAATTTTATCAAACACCACAGGACCATTAAAAAAGAATCAGTCACTGAAAAAGCGTTGCAGAATAATTGGATTTCAATGTGCAACGGTTGAAAGGACATCATTACGGTGGACTGCCACCAAAGAAAAGTCTAACTTGGCCAGAGGACAATATAGCAAAAATTCTCATATTCAGTCCAGAGGGGAAGTATCTAGCCTGATGTGCCAGATGTCTGTTCAGTTTAAATTACAGCCTTTCCTTCCATGCCGTCTCCCAGCACAGTAAAAGTAATTGGAAAAGCATTGTGCATAAATGTAATTTAATCAGCATGCCAAAAGGATTCTTGAAACAGTCGTTGAGAGATGCACTTCATCTGCTTTTGTAAGTTACTTCCATTATAATGTCTGCCTCCACAGATAAACTGTTGTCTTTTTCAAATCCGCTCAATTTGCTGCAGAGCCCAGTGCAATTTCTTCTGGCACCGAGGAGCAAAGAATCCACCGCTGAGGGAGAGTCGTGTCTGCAGCTACTGAACAATATTGAAGCAGGAGTCCACCATCAGCTCCACCATCAGATCCACAATCAGCTCCACCATCAGCTCCACTATCAGCTCCACCATCAGCTCCACTATCAGCTCCACCATCAGCTCCACCATCAGCTCCACCATCAGATCCACAATCAGCTCCACCATCAGATCCACCATCAGATCCACAATCAGCTCCACTATCAGATCCACCATCAGCTCCACCATCAGATCCACAATCAGCTCCACCATCAGATCCACCATCAGATCCACAATCAGCTCCACTATCAGATCCACCATCAGATCCACTATCAGCTCCACCATCAGATCCACCATCAGATCCACAATCAGCTCCACAATCAGCTCCACCATCAGCTCCACCATCAGATCCACAATCAGCTCCACCATCAGATCCACCATCAGATCCACAATCAGCTCCACTATCAGATCCACCATCAGATCCACTATCAGCTCCACCATCAGCTCCACCATCAGCTCCACCATCAGATCCACAATCAGCTCCACCATCAGATCCACCATCAGATCCACAATCAGCTCCACTATCAGCTCCACCATCAGATCCACCATCAGATCCACAATCAGCTCCTCCATCAGCTCCACCATCAGCTCCACTATCAGCTCCACCATCAGCTCCACCATCAGCTCCACCATCAGCTCCGCCATCAGCTCTACCATCAGCTCCACCATCAGCTCCACCATCAGATCCACAATCAGCTCCACCATCAGATCCACCATCAGCTCCACTATCAGCTCCACCATCAGCTCCACCATCAGCTCCACCATCAGCTCCACCATCAGCTCCACCATCAGATCCACCATCAGCTCCACCATCAGATCCACCATCAGCTCCACTATCAGCTCCACCATCAGCTTCACCATCAGCTCCACCATCAGATCCACCATCAGCTCCACCATCAGCTCCACCATCAGCTCCATCATCAGCTCCACCATCAGCTCCACCATCAGCTCCACAATCAGCTCCACCATCAGCTCCACCATCAGAACCACCATCAGCTCCACCATCAGATCCACCATCAGATCCACAATCAGCTCCACCATCAGCTCCACCATCAGATCCACCATCAGCTCCACTATCAGAACCACCATCAGCTCCACCATCAGCTCCACCATCAGCTCCACCATCAGATCCACAATCAGCTCCACCATCAGCTCCACCATCAGCTCCACCATCAGCTCCACCATCAGCTCCACAATCAGCTCCACCATCAGCTCCACCATCAGAACCACCATCAGCTCCACCATCAGCTCCACCATCAGCTCCACAATCAGCCCCCATGCAGCCAGGAATTCCATTAAGTCAGAAAGAACTTGCATTCATAAAGCGCCTTTCCAGACCTCAGGACGTCACAAATCACTTTACACTTTTGAAGTGTAGTCACTGTTGTAATACCTGTCACCAAGGCCTCTACAGGCCTGTCCAGAGGTGGCTTAAATGTTCAGAAGATTCAATCTGGCTGATGAAAGGATACATCAGCAACAACTTGTATTTATATAGCACCTTTAACGTCCCCAGGCGCTTCACAGGAGCGATTATCAGACACCAAATTTAACACCGAGCCACATAACGAGATATTAGGACAGGTGACCAAAAACTTGGTCAAAGAGGTAGGTCTTAAGGAGCATCTTAATGAAAAAGAGAGAGGTCGAGAGGCAGAGAGTCTTAGGGAGGGAATTCCAGAGCTTAGGGCCTGGCAGCTGAAGGCACGGCCGCCAATGGTGGAGCAATTAAAATCAGAGATGTGCAAGAGGCCAGAATTGGAGGAACGTGAAGATCTTAGAGGGTTGTAGGGCTGGCATCAGCCGCAAGAAGCAAATGCCAGCCTTGTTACATCCCCAAATCCTCCTGAGGTGGAGGATAAGCATCTACTCAAGCAGACTATGGATAATATGTGTGGACAATCGGTGTGTGATCTGAGAACACCCAGAGGCACACTAATGTGGTGAGACTACATAATATTAATGAGAAGTCGCACAACACCAGGTTATAGTCCAACAGATTTATTTAATTTTACAAGCTTTCGGAGCGGTTCGCTCCTTCCTCAGGTAAGTTAGCAGTGAGAGAATCTCCCAGAATTCACAATTTAAACACAGACAAAATCTATTCAAATCTTTCCCTACATCAAAGACACACTAAGAGCACAGCCAAGACAATGAGATGTGCCCCTGGGACACATCTCATTGTCTTGGCTGTGCTCTTAGTGTGTCTTTGATGTAGGGAAAGATTTGAATAGATTTTGTCTGTGTTTAAATTGTGAATTCTGGGAGATTCTCTCACTGCTAACTTACCTGAGGAAGGAGCGAACCGCTCCGAAAGCTTGTAAAATTAAATAAATCTGTTGGACTATAACCTGGTGTTGTGCGACTTCTCATTTTTGTCCACCCCAGTCCAATGCCGGCATCTCCACTGCATAATATTACACAGTTGTTCTGGGTACCCTTAGCTGATCAGATAGGTTCTTTACAAAATCTGTTGAATATACTGATACAAGACCATCACCCGCCCTTTACATTGCTTAGGGATGTAGCTTTTCAGAGCTATTTAGAAGCACCTGAAATCCTTTTCATGGAGGGTGTGGTTTGAACATCCACTTCAATTGTGACTGAAGTGTTCTCCTCCTCTAGAATATCACTATGTAGAACATCCATCAATGGACTGCATCGTCAATCAAACTGCATGGAAGGAAAGGCTGTAATTTAAAAATGGGTTCTTTTGAAGCCCAGCACCCTGAAGTGAAAGGCTTTATATAAATGTAGTCTCATATTTAGGTACTGTACTGTAATGGTCATGGTACAGGACTGTCAACAAAGAGATCAGGGCCCTAAATTTCTGTGGAGGTTGTCCCAATCTTCGTCCATAACTTCAAAGGGTGATCGGTGGAACCCACGGAGAAACATTATAAATTTCAGTTTTCGACCATTTACGCCATTTCTCTGAGCTTTCCACTGATTTCCTGTCATTGTTACAGCAGATCAGGACAAATCCTACTGAAATTCAGGGGCTATGAGTTCACCATGGCAAATTATGAAATTGAATTTAATAAATCTGTGAACTTTCACCAGAAAAGAAGCCTGTGTAAACTGCCAGATCGTTGTAAAAACCAAGGCTGCGGTTTTACGAACCTCGGTGGGTCTGTAGTGAGCGACCTCTGTGGCGGGCCCCGACCCCACTGCTGTCTCCAGCCTGGCCTCTGAAAATAATTTTCCCTGATTGGGCTTGTTAAGCCCGTCCAGCGCGTTTCCCGGCCAATTAGATGAAGCGAGTCTGGTGATGTAATTTGATGACACGTCATCAGACGGTTTCCTTAAAGGGACCATGGCCAACTTTCTTTTGACATTTGTGCTGTCAGTGTTCTACAGCATTGAGGTGATGCAAACACTGACAATCACTGCACAGAGGTGCACGGCTGCACCCAGGCTCTCCCATGGCTCCCTCCATATGCTTATGGAGGGACTCAGAGCACGTAGGGAGGTTCTCTTCCCTTCCCATGTCTGGAAGAGACCTCCCCAGGAGATCAACACAGCCTGGTTGCACATTGCAGAGGAGGGCACAAACAGGGATGAGGTCAGGAGGACTTGGATGCAGTGCCACAAACATTTCAATGATCTCAGTAGATCACGAAACGTTAATACAAAGCCACACTCAACCTCATCCTGCTGTGCCTCTCACCACATCCCCATCACTCTGCCTTCCCTACCTTACTCCTGCACATCCTTACTCACACCAACTTACCTTGCATCTCCACCCATCCCTCTCTATCCATATTATCACATCCCTATCTCACTAGCCACCCCTCACACTCACCCTCATCCTAGTGCAATCATACCAACTAACAACATACAAGGGTAGGCACTTGGGTGTTTTCGCCAATGTTCATGTGAAGTTTCTGGTAATGTAGTGTCAAACATTGAAACCTTTATTTTCAACACTTCGCATTCTTGAACAGATTTGTGTGCACCTTTGGAAGTGGTTCAGTGAGTTGCAGTGAATGGTGAGACATAATGGTACCCCCCGCAATGGTGATGAGTGTGAAAGGAATGGCTTGGGCATTGTAGGGATGCTTTATGGTGTTGGTGTGGGGTGGTGCCAACCTGGCGCATCATGTGGCAGCCAGGGTGTACAGCGTCAAGTGAAGTAAATGTGGCCACGATGAGGCCATCCCTGGCGTCCCAGGCAGCAATTTAGTCAGGTGCTTATTCCCTCTGTCCTGTGTAGCATCAGGTGATTGCGGAGAAGGTTGGTGTTGTTCTTGGTGCTGCTGGTGTGCCTGGTGATGCTGGTGTTGGGGCTGATCGTGGTCCGATTCTGAGGACCAAGGCGAGACAGTATAAAGGGCACCCATGCTAATGGAATAGATGGCAGGAGAAGTAGAGATGACAGAAGCGATCTGTCAATGGTGAGAGAGGTAATGAGGTCAGACTGGATGGAGACTTCTGTAAAGCCTTGCAGCATGGTGAATCTGTTGTGGAAATGCAGTGAGGAAGAGTTTGTGGCTGAGGGAAGATATCTCTGTAAGGTGGGAGCTTTTACTGTACATTTGAAGCTGTCAACTCAACAGCCGATTCAATGGAAACTGAACTAGAAACATAGAAAAATAGGAGCAGGAGTAGGCCATTCGGCCTTTCGAGCCTGCTCCGCCATTCAATATGATCATGGCTGATCCTCTATCTCAATACCATATTCCTGCTCTCTCCCTATACCCCTTGATGCCTTTTGTGTCTAGAAATCTATCTATCTCCTTCTTAAATATATTCATTGACTTGTCCTCCACGGCCTTCTGTGGTAGGGAATTCCACAGGTTCACCACCCTCTGAGTGAAGAAATTTCTCCTCATCTCAGTCCTAAATGTCCTACCCCGTATCCTGAGACTGTGACCCCTCGTTCTAGACCCCCCAGCCAGGGGAAACATCCTCCCTGCATCCAGTCTGTCTAGCCCTGTCAGAATTTTATACGGTTCAATGAGATCCCCTCTCATTCTTCTAAACTCTAGTGAATACAGGCCTAGTCGGCCCAATCTCTCCTCATACGATAGTCCTGCCATCCCAGGAATCAGTCTGGTGAACCTTCGCTGCACTTCCTCTATGGCAAGTATATCCTTTCTTAGGTAAGGAGACCAAAACTGCACACAGTACACCAGGTGTGGTCTCACCAAGGCCTTGTATAACTGTAGTAAGACATCCTTGCTCCTGTACTCAAATCCTCTTGCAATGAAGGCCAACATACCATTTGCCTTCCTAACTGCTTGCTGCACCTGCATGCTTTCTTTCAGTGACTGGTGTACAAGGACACCCAGGTCCCTCTGTACATCAACATTTCCCAATCTATCACCATTTAAATAATACTCTGCCTTTCTGTTTTTCCTACTGAAGTGGATAACTTAACATTTATCCACGTTACCCTGCATCTGCCATGTATTTGCCCACTCACTCAACTTGTCTAAATCACCTTGAAGCCTCTTAGCATCCTCCTCACAACTCACAATCCCACCTAATTTCGTGTCGTCAGCAAACTTGGACATATTACATTTGGTTCCCTCATCCAAATCATTGATATATATTGTGAATAGCTGGAGCTCAAGCACTGATCCATGTGGTACCCCACTAGTCACCGCCTGCCATCCTGAAAAAGACCCATTTATTCCTACTCTCTGTTTCCTGTCTGTTAACCAATTTTCAATCCATGCCAGTATATTACCCCCAATCCCATGTGCTTTCATTTTGCACACGAACCTCTTATGTGGGACTTTATCAAAGGCCTTCTGAAAATCTAAATACACCACATCCACTGGTTCTCCCTTATCTATTCTACCAGTTACATCCTCAAAAAACTCCAGTAGGTTTGTCAAACACGATTTCCCTTTCATAAATCCATGTTGACTTTGTCTAATCCTGTTGATGTTTTCTAAGTGTTCTGTTATCACATCCTTTATAATAGACTCTAGCATTTTCCCTACTACTGATGTTAGGCTAACCAGTCTGTAGTTCCCTGTTTTCTCTCTCCCTCCTCAGCTTGACAGACATGATCCACAACCAGCGTGGACCCCGTGGGCAAGCTGTCAAATACAGAAGGTGAGCTGAAATTCATTCTTAAGTGGCTCTAAACAAGCCACGAATTACCTGAACTGGGTCCCCCGCTGTGAACCCGCCGCTGCGTATTGGGTCCGCTCAGTGTTGACAGACCTGACATTGGGAAAAGCTGCGTGGCAGCGGGTTCACAGCGGCGTCCCGACCCGCTGGGGAGAAAAAAACACTTTCCCACCTGACCCGCCACCGATCGTGCCCGCTGACCCCCCGCAAAATCCAGCCCCAACTGTTTCATTGATGCCCTTCAAAGACGGAATCTGCTACTCCTATTCAGTGTAGTCTACACATGAGCCCAGTCCACACTACCTGGTTGTTTCTTAATGCTTTCTGAAATTGTCTAACAAGCCACTATGTTGTACAAACAATTGGTATAAAGCACAGATGTCCCAGCACTTCCTCAGGGCAGCTAGAGATGGGCAATAAATGAAGCCTTGCCAGCATCATCATCCTGAGAACAATTTAAAGAAAAAAATCCTTAAGTCTAAAAAGTACAACAGAAGATTGATATGTTAATTTTTCAAAACAAATATACATATCCATACAATCACTACCTGAAAGGGTGGTAGAGGCAGAAACCCTCACCGCATTTAAAAAGTACTTGGATATGCACTTGAAGTGTTGTAACCTACAGGGCTATGGATCAAGAGCTGGAAAGTGGGATTAGGCTGGGAAGCTCCTTTTTGGTCAGCACAGACACGATGGGCCGGATGGCCTCCTTCTGTGCCGTAAGTTTCTATGATGCTATATGATGAGAATTTTTAATTTGAGGTATTGGGGTACTGGGAGCAGTCAGCAAGGAGAGGGTTAATGGGCGAGCGGGACTTGAGGCAGGATAGGTTACAGGCAGTAGAGTTTTGGATGAGCAATTTAACATTCTCAACACGAGGATGTCCCTTTAAAAGAATTCTATATTAACACACCTCAATATGGCTGCTAAGGTGCCCCTGTGTCTTTTGCATGAACGATATGGTCCAGAGAGTGAGTTCAGTATCATCCCACACCATAACCAACATAACGTAAATAAGAACTTTCATAGTGCTTAATTGCAATACTCAGTAACGAACCTATACTTTACAAAGATGTCAAGTGAAAGCTCCTGTATAATTGGCTCTAAAGATTTTTTTTTTTTAGGTATCTGTCCTAAAGCTGGGAGTTGTCTGCGGTCACTTTAGGGCATTGCGGCAAGGCTATTTCGAGCTGTTGGCAACAAGGGAAAGTTCAAAAAGATCTTCAGATTTTGAACCATGGTTCTGTGAAAACTTGAAATGTTGAGCAGTTAAAATAAAAAGAAAAAAATCCTTCAAATGCTGGAAAAGAAAGACAGAAATGCTGGAAATACACAGCAGGCTCTACCTTTTTAGACAATAAACAACAGTAAAATTCTGCAGATGCTGGAAATCTGAAATAAAAACAGAAAATGCTGGAAACACGCAGCAGGTCAGGCAGCATCTATGGAGAGAGAAACAGAGTTAACGTTTCAGGTCGATGACCTTTCGTCAGAACTGGAAGGTGCTAGAGATGAACAGTTTTTAACCAAAAACAGCCAGGGGAAAAGGGGGTGTGTGGGGGAGGGGAGAACAAAAGGGAAAGGTCTATGATAGAGTAGGAGTGATCAAATGACAAAAGGGTTCATGGTGCAAGGAAAAAGATTATGGAACAAACATGGAAACAAAAGATGGGTCCAGAGGAGATGTAAATGGTTACAGAATGTCCAAGAGAAAATCAGAGCGGTGGTAAAGATCTAAGGCTGTTAAACTCAATATTGAGGCCGGAAGGCTGTAAAATGTCCAGTAGAAAGATGAGGTGCTGTTCCTGAAGCTTGCATTGAGCTTCATTAGAACAGTGTAGGAGGCCGAGGACAGAGAGATCACAGTGGGAGTGAGATAGGGAAGTAAAGTGGCAAGCGATCAGAAGCTCAGGGTCACGCTTGCGGACTGAATGGAGGTATTAGCAAAGCGATCTAAGTGATCTAAAGTTGTTAAAAACAACGTTAAGGCCGATAGGTTGTAAAGTGCTTAATAGAAAGACCAAACGCAAATTTGGTAATCGGATTACTGAATACCACCGTAACACACCTTTTTCCTTTTTCTGAGCGGATTGAAGTCGTTGCTTTAAGCACCGATGGTTAGGCAGCCCAATGCCAAGTATTATTCTTCACCCATTGGCACTTCAAAATTGCATCGGGTTTTTATTGACATCATAGGACCCCGATTTGCATGGGCGAATGAGGCTCCCGCCTGTTTCTGGTGGGCCATTTCTAAGGCCCAACCAAAATGGCTGAGTCCCAGACATCGGCGGGAACAGGGCGATAAGTGCTGTGATGCTAATTTAATCATGCTACCAACCTGTAACCACAAGGCAGAGTGGATGAAAACCGGTCCTAATGTGAGGTGCCATGGTATCTTGGAGCATGAGTTTGTCCTTGTAATTCCCCATACCATCCCCACTAGATGTCACCTGCATTATTATGGAGACACATAATTGGAGGAAGTGAGTGAAAACTCAGCCCTTGATTTTCACAGTGCCAGCTGTGGCTCAGTTAGTGTCAGCTGTGGCTCAGTTGATAGCACACTCACCTCTGCATCAGAAGGTGGTGGGTTCAAGTCCCACAGGGACTTGAGCACATAAAGCTAGGCTGACACTCCAGTGCAGTGCTGAGGGAGTGCTGCACTGTCGGAGGTGCTGTCTTTTGAATGAGATGTTAATCCGAGGTCCTCTCTGCTTTCTCAGGTGGACATAAAAGATCCCATGGCACTATTTCGAAGAAGAGCAGGGGAGTTATCCCTGGTGCCCTGGCCAATATTCATCCCTCAATCCACATAACAAAAACAGATTATCTGGTCATTATCACATTGCTGTTTGTGGGAGCTTGCTGTGCGCAAATTGGCTGCCATGTTTCCCACATTACAACAGTGACTTCACTTCAAAAATACTTCATTGGCTGTAAAGTGCTTTGAGACGTCCAGTGGTCGTGAAAGGCGCTATACAAATGCAAGTTCTTCTTTCTTCCGTTTCCCCTGAGTCCCATAGAGGAAGGAAAGTGTTGAGGGGATGAGAATAGTTATTGGGCTGTTCTCACACATCTCCTTGTAGCTGTTTGGAGCAACATTGGCACAGGGCTCAAGGGCAGATCACTTGAGCACCCTGAGTAGGCTGCAGTTGGCGTAATGCCTGGGGAAATGAGACCAAAGTAAAGAAATTAATTCAAAAAAGAGGGACTTATATCCTGAAATAATGGAAAAGAAAAACACAACTAATATTGCA
Organism: Squalus acanthias; assembly: GCA_030390025.1. Lineage (NCBI taxonomy): Eukaryota > Metazoa > Chordata > Chondrichthyes > Squaliformes > Squalidae > Squalus > Squalus acanthias. The sequence continues at coordinate 106,209,235 of CM059433.1, forward strand.
TGAAAAATGATACAAATCAAGAATACGTGAGAAGTAGCCTGTAACATATGAAAAGTCATCTTTGACCTTTTTACTTGCTTACTTCACTTGCCATGAATTTTGAAGGTCAGGGCCGCACCTTGAAAGTATTGAGAAATACTGACACCACAAGGCATTTCATTTTACATTTTAAAAAACCCTCTTTGTTTCTTTTTTCCTTATAAAAGTGCTAATGCAGAGCTGGAGAGATGCCCTAATGTGGTCTGGATTCTATTCTGGCTAGGAGAGAGGAGGTTAGCAGATTACTTTCCTAATATTTTCCAGCAGATCGGAATGTTTAAATATTTGCCCGGCACTGTTCTGGTGCTATGGCTGGCATTTTTCACAGACAACCTCATCCAGTGTGGAAACCCATGTCGGAGTGAACTCAGGCTCAGTAGTATTGCTTGGTTCCACCTTCCTTCTAAGTACAGCTTGAGCATACACCTGGAGCTCTAGCCTAGTGACAATATATCCAGCTGGATCTGCGAGGTGGGGCCAAATTCGAAAAGCAACACAGCCACAATAAAATCAAACTCTTGCTGGCTTTATACTTGTTAGAGCTTTATTTCAAATGACAGACTCATTGTGTGGGCCCATTCCCTTATTACTCTTTCATTCCTTCGGTAGGGAAAAGGAACTACATTGAGGGTAGAAGGTACATCTTATTGAAAGTTATTAAACACATGGCAAGGGTAGACATACAAGCATTCCTTAAACTAGGTTTTCTGTCATGATGTGGAGATGCCGGCGTTGGACTGGGGTGGACAAAAATGAGAAGTCGCACAACACCAGGTTATAGTCCAACAGATTTATTTAATTTTACAAGCTTTCGGAGCTATTCGCTCCTTCCTCAGGTAAGTTAGCAGTGAGAGAATCTCCCAGAATTCACAATTTAAACACAGACAAAATCTATTCAAATCTTTCCCTGTTTTCTGTGGCAGCAACAAATGTGATGGAATGTCTCTCTTAAGTGAACAGCTGCGTAATGTGATTATATATCTTAAAACTTGCTTGCTTCACTTAATGAAAATATGAAATGATAACCGTTTGTGGCATTTTGGGCCAAATGTCTGTTTGGTTCAGTGAAAAGTGCCGACATGTTTTTTTAACGAGTGATGTTGATGTGAGGAAACAATGGGTACAATCCAGTCCAAGCCTAACCACTAAAAGTACTGCTTCAGCTCATAGGAAAAGTGCTCATTTGTTTCATTCCAAATCTTCATTTTGCCACTGAAGAAAATACATGTCAGAGGCTGAGCTTGGCAAAGCTCTGTGTTGGGTCACTTCTCCTGAATCGCAAGGATTTTTAATAGGTTCCAATTTCGGCCTGGGCTCATTGGTGAATTGTTAACAATTGTGCATACATTTACCTTTCTACATCAAACATTTTCTGCACTTTATGTCACATGTTTAGAACCATTTAGAAAGAAATCTGTGTGAAAGGTAGCACGCTTCTTTTTTGTTAACTTTATATTTTGCAATTTTTGGACTAACAAGGGGACGCTAGATAAGTACATGAGGCAGAAAGGATATGCTGATAGGGTGAGGTGAAGCAAATAGAGTGGGAGGAGGCTTGTGTGGAGCATGAGCTGAATGGTTTGTTTCTGTGCTGTAAATTCTATGTAATTCTATGTAATAAAGTGCGGGATCTTAGCACTAAGGAACGGAAAATTTACCAGTGACAGTATCAGGCAAGTCAAGTCTAGCACAGGCTAATCGCAGAGTAAGGCTACCTCTACTCTTCCCCAACAATGTGTCTGTTTGAGTGAGATTGCAGTTTAATTCCAATTAACTGAACAAGGGACAGCATTATGCTATGGGCCCAGCTACTTTAGGAATCGTGTTAAAAATTGAAAACGTTAGAAATAAAATAACAGTTATGTGGAGAGATTAGAGAAGCTGGGATTGGTGGCATAGTGGTTATGTTACTGGACTAGTAATCCAGAGGCCTGGAGTAATGTTCCAATCCCACCACGGCAGATGGGGAATTTAAATTCAGTTAATTAAATAAATCTGGAATAAAAAGTTCGTATCATGAAACTATCGGACTGTTGTAAAAACCGTTAGGGAAGGAAACCTGCCATTTGTGACTCCAGACCCACAGCAATGTGGTTGACCATTAACTGCCCTCTGAAATGGCCCAGCAAACCACTCAGTTGTAAAAAACTGCTACGAAAAACAATAAGAATAAAAGCGGACGGACCGCCCGGCACCGGCTACGGACATGACAACGGCCTGCAAAGTCCTCCTCACCAACATATGGGGACTTCTGCCAAAATTGGGAGAGCTGTCCCACAGACTAGTCAAGCAACAGCCTGACATAGTCATACTCACAGAATCATACCTTTCAGCCAATGTCCCAAACTCCTCCATCACCATCCCTGCCTGGGTATATCCTGTCCCACCGGCAGGATAGACCCACCAGGGGTGGCGGCACAGTGGTATACAGTCGGGAAGGAGTGGCCCTGGGAGTCCTCAACATTGACTCCGGACCCCATGAAATCTCATGGCTTCAGGTCAAGCATGGGCAAGGAAACCTCCTGCTGATTACCACCTACTGCCCTCCCTCAGCTGATGAATCAATACTCCACCATGTTGAACACCACTTGGAGGAAGCACTGATGAGAGTAGCAAGGGCACAGAATGTACTCTGGGTGGGGGACTTCAATGTCCATCACCAAAAGTGGCTCAGTAGCACCACTACTGGCCGAGTCCTGAAGGACATAGCTGCCAGTCTGGGTCTGTGACAGGTGGTGAGAGAACCAACACGAGGGGAAAAACCTACTTGACCTCGTCCTCACCAATCTACCTTTCACAGATGCATCTGTCCATGACAGTATTGGTAGCAGTGACCACCGCACAGTCATTGTGGAGACGAAGTCTCATCTTCACGCTGAGGACACCCTCCATCATGTTGTATGGCACTACCACCATGCTAAATGGGATAGATTCAGAACAGATCTAGCAACTCAAAACTGGGCATCTTTGAGGCGCTGTGGGCCATCAGCAGCAGCAGAATTGTATTCATTCATTCAATTTTATACCATCAAGCCAGGGGACCAACCCTGGTTCAATAAGGAGTGTAGAAGAGCATGCCAGGAGCAGCACCAGGCGTATCTAAAACTGCGGTGCCAACCTGGGGTAGCTGCAACACAGGACTACATGCATGCTAAAAAGCGGAAGCAGCATGCTATAGACAGAGCTAAGCGATCCCACAATTAACAGATCAAAGCTCTGCAGTCCTGCCACTTCCAGTTGTGAATGGTGGTGGACCATTAAACAACTAACGGGAGGAGGAGGCTCCATGAATATCCCCATCCTCAATGATGGTGGAGCCCAGCAAGTGAGTGCAAAAGACAAGGCTGAAGCGTTTGCAACCACCTTCAGCAAGAAGTGCCGAGTGGATGATCCATCTCGGCCTCGTCCTGAGGTCCCCACCACCACAGAAGCTAATCTTCAGCCAATTCGATTCACTCCACATGATATCAAGAAATGGCTGAGCACACTGGATACAGCAAAGGCTGTGGATCCCGACTGTCGTGCTGAAGACTTGTGCTCCAGAACTAGCTGTGCCTCTAGCCAAGCTGTTCCAGTACAGCTATAACACTGGCATCTATCCGACAATGTGAAAACTGCCCAGGTATGTCCTGTCCACAAAAAGCAGGACAAATCTAATCTGGCCAATTACCGCCCCATCAGTCTACTCTCAATCATCAGCAATCTGATGGAAGGTGTCGTCGACAGTGCTATCAAGCAGCACTTACTCACCAATAACCTGTTCACTGATGCCCAGTTTGGGTTCCGCCAAGACCACTCGGCTCCCGACCTCATTACAGCCTTGGTCCAAATATGGACAAAAGAGCTGAATTCCAGAGGTGAGGTGAGAGTGACTGCTCTTGACATCAAGGCAGCATTTGACCGAGTGTGGCATCAAGGAGCCCTAGTAAAACTGAAGTCAATGGGAATCGGAGGGAAAATTCTCCACTGGCTGGAATCATACCTAGCACAAAGGAAGATGGTTGTGGTGGTTAGAGGTCAATCATCACAGCCCCAGGTCATCATTGCAAGAGTTCCTTAGGGCAGTGTCCTAGGCCCAACCATCTTCAGCTGCTTCATCAATGACCTTCCCTCCATCATAAGGTCAGAAGTGGGGATGTTCGCTGATGACTGCACAGTGTTCAGTGCCATTTGCAACTCCACAGATAATGAAGCAGTCCATGCCCGCATGCAGCAAGACCTGGACGACATTCAGGCTTGGGCTGATAAGTGGCAGGTAACATTCGCGCCACACAAGTGCCATGCAATGACTATCTCCAACAAGCGAGCATCTAACCACTGCCTATTGACATTTAACGGCATTACCATCGCAGAATCCCCCACCATCAATATCCTGGGGGTCACCATTGAGCAGAAACTTAACTGGATCAGCCACATAAATACTGTGGCAACAAGAGCAGGTCAGAGGCTGGGTATTCTGTAGAGAGTTTCTCACCTCCTGACTCCCCAAAACCTTTCCACCATCTACAAGGCACAAGTCAGGAGTGTGATGGAATACTCTCCACTTGCCTGGATGAGTGCAGCTCCAACAACACTCAAAAAGCTCGACACCATCCAGGACAAAGCAGCCCGCTTGATTGGCACCCCATCTACCACCTAAAACATTCACTCCCTCCACCACCGGTGTACCGTGGCTGCAGTGTGTACCATCTACAAGATGCACTGCAGCAACTCGCCAAGGCTTCTTTGGCAGCACCTCCCAAACCCACGACCTCTTCCACCTAGAAGATCAAGGGCAGCAGGCGCATGGGAACACCACCACCTCCAAGTTCCCCTCCAAGTCACACACCATCCTGACTTAGAAGTATATCGCTGTTCCTTCATCGTCGCTGGGTCAAAATCCTGGAACTCCCTCCCTAACAGCACTGTGGGGGTACTTTCACCACATGGACTGCAGCGGTTCAAGAAGGCGGCTCACCACCACCTTCTCGAGGGCAATTAGGGATGGGCAATAAATGCTGGCCTTGCCAGCGACACCCACATCCCGTGAACGAATAAAAAAAAATTTGTTCTTTGTAGATCAGAAAAGGTCAAGGGGAGATTAATGCCTCGTAATTTGTGGTCAGCGGCGATGGAACGGGGCTCGCCGCTTACCACGAAGAAAGCTGCCCAGAGAGATCTCGCGATCTCTGCAGCGAGAACTTTAGCTGCCTTGACGTGCAATTGATTGCAGCGCTGTCAATAGGGATTCCTAGCGTAGAGCAGCAGTGACGTCATCAAGCTGCCTAAGTAGCCAATGACATTGAAGAATTCTCACAGACAGCAAACCAGGAAATGAAGAGCACTGATCATCTGCACTTTGTAAAAATGTTGAAGAGAGCGAAATAAAGATTGGGACATACACATGGGGTTAAGGTAGAAGCTGAAATATCATGAACAAACTTTAAAAAATATATATTTTTAAAAATCTAGCAATTTTTATCATAACGGAGAAATTTGACATTCCACAAATATAAAATTAGTTTTGCAGGGCCAGAACAATTGCTTAGCAGTCAATACATTGTTAAAACCCCAGTTACACCTATTCCAACAAGGCTTATCATTTAATGGGGTGTTTAACAGTGATATTAGTGAGGAAAAGCTTAAGTTTTTGTCAGTTCCACTGATTTCACGGATTGCTGGCTATCGGGGGTGGCGGGGATCCACAGCGCAGCCAGTGGCGGAGCAGTGAATGACTGACCACAACTTCAGGATCTCCACGTTTAGCTGCGCATGCGCTAAATCCTGAAGTTACGGTCAGTTTCAGCGGGGTAATGACGGTGAACGCCGACAGTTTCGCCATCATTACCCACTGCAAAATCCAGGCCAATCTTTCCTACATTCCAACAGTGACTAAACTTCAAAAGTACTTCATTGGCTGTAAAGTGCATTGGGACGTCCTGAAGTCATGAAAGGCGCGATATTAATGCAAGTCTTTTTTCTTTTTAATAGAGGTGTTCAAAATTTTGAGAAGTTCAGATAGAATACATAGGGAGAACCTGTTTCCACTGGCAGGAGGATCGGTAACCAGAGGACACAGATTTAAGGTAATTGGCAAAAGAATAAGAGGCAAGATGAGGAGAATTTTTTTTTACGCAGCGAGTTGTTCTGATCTGGATTGCACTGCCTGAAAGGGTGGTGGAAGTAGATTTATTAGTAACTTTCAAAAGGGAATTGAATAAATACTTGAAGGGATGCAGGAATTGCAGGAATAGGGTAAGAGCAGGGCACTGGGACTAATTGGAAAGCTCTTTCGAAGAGTCGGCACAGGCATGATGGGCCGAATGGCCTCCTTCTGTGCTCCATGATTCTATGAGACCAACCGAACCCCATGGAATTATAGGGCCAGAATCCTTGTAGTCGTTAATAGCAAACATGTCAATGACGTTTTAGGTGTACTTGCATCATTGTATCCTGTTTATCTGTTAGTTTAGTAACCTGCAGGTTTTACTTAAATACACAACTAGAGAGAACAGGGCCAAAGCAGCTGTGAGTGCTACGTAGGAAATAAAATATTTAACCTCCCTATCTTTGTATTAGTATATCTCCATAAAAGACACACACGGATATAGACACACACAAGACACGCACCTATTACAACAGCAGGAAAGAGAAAACTTTCAAGCCATCAGCCTGGCTTGGATTCAAACTCAGGTTTGAGAAATGAATTGACGATAATGCTGAAAACCTGCAATCATTCTGCCATCACTTCACTGGAAGTGTGCCAGAATGGCCGGAAGCTGGCTGGGACTACGCAGTTATGCCAGGTCCTGACCTTTGCAAACAAGTTTCCAGGGTGGCCTTGTGGGGGTGGAGCTGCCTCCTCCGAGGTCATTGACATAAGGGAGGGCAGGGCTGGGGATGGAGACTCTGAACATTGGAGTTCCAACACCTCAGGCCTAACTGTGGACCCAAGCGTTGGTATGCCCGGTACCAGCAACCAACTGGCAGTGGTAGGCCGCACCTGGAGTTCAGGCCGGGATTGTGGCCTGGACTCCCAATAATCAATTTTCTTTAGGTGGATTTTCAGGCAGACCACTGGGGCAGCAAAATGTTTCCATTGGAAGATGCCCAACACCCTCATCTCCGGCCTGGCCTCCTACACTACAATTTATTGCCTCCAGCACAAGGCCCTATACCATGGTGGTGTGGGCACCAGCCAGGGGACGCAACTTAGGTGACCTTTCCTTAACCCCACATTCTCCTACTGGCATAAGGGCCATGAATGCTGGCTCACTGTGCAACCCAGTTCCCCTATATGTTTACTTCATGGTCTGAATTTTATTGCTTATTTGTTCATTAGGAGCTCCGAACTATCCATTTATTTGGCTTTGTGGACTGTTATTGCATACTGCTAAACCACGAGGTACAGACCTGATTGCGGTTATATAGTGCCTCAAGTTTCCAATTATCTCTGATGTTTTAATGACTAGTTTATTCACTATGTGGCTAATAATGCAATTGGAGGCACCTGTATTATTGGGTGTGGAGGCCTGAGGCCTACTTTGCACCATATGGGCACGGCCCAGGGCTAAGTTTCCTCTGTGGGCACCTGCAAGTGCTGGCATTGGAGCCTTCTGGATGCTGATTGCTGGGGAGGGAGGAACTATCAAAATACTGTAGATAGCTTGCCTCTGTTTGGACACCCCCGTGGGCACCTGAAAAGGAAAGTGAGGCTGGAGAGCGGAAAATGTCCCTCCTATCTCGTCTGCATGCTTGTGGTGGGTCTGTGCTTACTTCAAGCGCGGGTCCAGTTACATCAGTTGTCGATGCCCCAGTGAACTAATGCAGCAGGTCATACATGCCAACTGCGAGCATTTCATGCTGACAGTCAGTGTCTTGGGGATCCAGTCGGATTATCAGCATTGGCTGACAGAAATCAGCACCACTGGGCCCCTGTCCAGCACTCCTCCTTCCCGTCCTGCTATTCCTGAATCCAGAGGCTAAAGCACGAGATTCTTCTTCACCTGCATCCAGCGCTAAAGGCCAGAATCCGCCCCTCATGTATACTGGAGGCACAAACTCTCCGAAGAACAGGAGTTCCTGACTCCAGTATTTAGCGAGCAGCAGGCAAAGCAGGCCGGCCTTGGGCCAAGGTGATTACAACCCCCCAGCCCCCCTCCCACCGCTCTGCCCTCCCACTTCCCACCCCGAATTTTGAAGTGCGGCCGTCCGTTCTTCCACGAGAAACGGGCGTCCAGCAATTGAACCTCACCCCCAGTGTTACAACGCAATGAAATACATTCAGCACAAGGATCAGCATTTCTGAGCACTTTAAAATGTGAGCAGGGAAAGACGGTGAACACTGGACAAGAAAAAACACCAAATTACAAACAGGAAATTTCAAACTCCTAACTTTACATAAGAAACTTAGAATTGAGTTCAGACTCACAGATACAATTTTACTGAGGCTTCCTTTAATATCTTGTCCCCTTGACCAGTTCAGCTGCCAGCACTCAGTAATTACATCACAGTCTATCTACTGACAGCTGTAATAAATGCTTTAGTGCGGTTTGTGCTGGAATAGGAGACCTTGAGCTGATAAGTGGCCCTCTGTCCCACTAGTGCAATATAAAACATGCCTGAATATTTATTATAACCACATTAGCACACTTGCAGTTTTAAATAAGCTCATCTTCCTGAAGTCAGGAAAACTGAGAGTACAGAAGTAATCTAAAAGCAAGAAAAGTGGGACCATAGGTAATGGAAAACCAGGGTCCAGTAGCATTAATTTCTTTATAAATACCCCCTCCCCATTTTTGGGGTAAAAGGGGGTGGGGTGGGAAACAGGTGAGGATCACTAATGCCGGACTCTCACTCATTTAGCAGCTACCCAGTCACTTCTAGTGGACGGCAGAAGCAGCCACCCATTTATAGGTTAAGCATATAGAAATGAGCTGGTAATGATGTGCTGAGGTCGTCTGTGCCCTTTTCCATCAGCACCACCTCAGCCGCACCCAGTGGTAATCATGTCTGTTAAAAGCAGGTGTCCGTAACTGCTAGACGCTGCGGAAAGGGGGAAGTAAATGGCTGATTCTGCAATCGGTCACTCCCAGTGAGGAGTGGCACACATAGCCAGCGCAGGTCAAGAAATCACTGACGCACATTCCACGATCAGGTCACAGGTCAGGATCTCACTGACCCACATTCCACGATCAGGTCACAGGTCAGGATCTCACTGACCCACATTCCACGATCAGGTCACAGGTCAGGATCTCACTAACCCAACATTCCACGATCAGGTCACAGGTCAGGATCTCACTGACCCAACATTCCTCGATCAGGTCACAGGTCAGGAAATCACAAATCCAACATTCCACGATCAGGTCACAGGTCAGGATCTCACTGACCCAACATTCCACGATCAGGTCACAGGTCAGGATCTCACTGACCCAACATTCCTCGATCAGGTCACAGGTCAGGAAATCACAAATCCAACATTCCACGATCAGGTCACAGGTCAGGATCTCACTGACCAACATTCCACGATCAGGTCACAGGTCAGGATCTCACTGACCCACATTCCACGATCAGGTCACAGGTCAGGATCTCACTGACCAACATTCCGCGATCAGGTCACAGGTCAGGATCTCACTGACCCGCATTCCACGATCAGGTCACAGGTCAGGAAATTACTGACCAACATTTCACAATCAGGTCACAGGTCAGGAAGTCACTGATCCAACATTCCACGATCAGGTCACAGGTCAGGAAATCACTGACCAACATTCCACGATCAGGTCACAGGTCAGGATCTCACTGACCCAACATTCCACGATCAGGTCACAGGTCAGGATCTCACTGACCCAACATTCCTCGATCAGGTCACAGGTCAGGAAATCACAAATCCAACATTCCACGATCAGGTCACAGGTCAGGATCTCACTGACCAACATTCCACGATCAGGTCACAGGTCAGGATCTCACTGACCCACATTCCACGATCAGGTCACAGGTCAGGATCTCACTGACCAACATTCCGCGATCAGGTCACAGGTCAGGATCTCACTGACCCGCATTCCACGATCAGGTCACAGGTCAGGAAATTACTGACCAACATTTCACAATCAGGTCACAGGTCAGGAAGTCACTGATCCAACATTCCACGATCAGGTCACAGGTCAGGAAATCACTGACCAACATTCCACGATCAGGTCACAGGTCAGGAAATCACTGACCCACATTCCCATGAGTTTTATTTTTCCACCAGTTTTGACATTTTTTGTGGTATTGTTTGTGCCGGTCACTTTTTTAGCATCTGCCTTTCTGTCATTTGCTGTGGGCTGCCATCTGCCATTTGCCATTATCTCCCTTCCCTTTTCAGACAGGGCACAATGGGTTTCCTATTTCTGATTGCCTTCTACCTTTGCTTCCTAGAAGAAAAGGATGAGGAATGGGTTGAGTGCCTGCACCTACAACAGATGGGAAAAAACAGAAGCATGTAAATGGGATTCTAGGGAGCATTCCGGGCCCTCCCGCCTCACTTTCCGGGAAGGCTGCCTCTAGGGTGCCCATGTGCATAGGTGTCCAAAGAAGCTGCCCCTAGCCCATGTACCTGGCACCCCCTCAAATTAGAGAGTCTGAGAGGGGCATGTAGCAAGGTGAAGAAGGCCCAAAAAGATCTTCACAGCCAACCATCAGTCAGATCCTTGGGGCTGGAGGCCCCAATATCTCTTCCTCTAATGATGAAGCCAAAAACTCCCGGTACGATGGGTCGCACTCGACTGACATTTCACATTCAATCCAATGGATTGATCCTGGTGTTTCTCTTTTTCTTGTTTTGTAGGTCATCACAGTGCGAGTTTTTACTGTGTCCGTCAACTGAGATTTTATTCGGTGGTCCAAAACGCCATTTAAATCTGCCCCATTAATATGTATGAAAGCCGTATTAAACCTAGGAAGAACTACGATTCAATCTCAGGCGAGGCAGCAGTAATGGCATTACAATTAGCCTCAGTGAGGTTAAAAATCAACCATGGTTCCGCTTCTGATCTCTACCCAGTGACTCCGGCTTGAAAGCACATGTGTGTATAAAATGTTATTGCTACCATTGCACCTTGCTTTTCTTTTTACCTTGCGCTGTCCCCACAACAACATCAGCAAGGCACTTGAGTCCTGTGCCGTTGGTAAAGTGGGGAGGAGAGTGAGCACTTGGCTTGCACCACACATGATATATGTTTGGCAATTTTAAGAGATGTGCAAAGTTCATGCCTGATGTATTTTTAACACAATTGCACTAAATCCTCTGGGGCGGGAAGGGAGAGGAGACGTTTAACCTCAATTTTGTGTTGTAAAAGATTGAAACAATTGTCATAGCTGAGGTCACTCCTGTCACAAATCTGTTTTTCTTACAGCTCGTTGCTTGGATCAGAGAGACAACAATCAAAGAAAGCAGAAAAATCGAGGCAGTGAAGGAAACAGGACGGATTGAAAGAGACACCAAAATACAATAAAAAGAGAAAGATTTGCTGAGCTGCATAAAACCAGAGAAGGATCAGCATCATGAGAAAGCACAGCTTCTCTCACTGTAGGAGCAGTTTCTGGAAACTTCGAGATATTGAGCAACTATGTAGCAAACTGAAAAAGCCCATCTCCCCTAGCGCTAATTGAGTCGCTTCAGGATTGGGAAGACATTACATTCCATCAAGACACTGAAGTGGAAGTACAGAAGTAGACGTAGGAAGACAGGGATGGAAAAGGGATTCCTTATGGAGAAACCAGTGGGAGTGGGAAACTGCACTGAGAGGAAGCTGGTGAGAGGTTTAGGAAATCTCTAAAGGATGGTCAAAATCGAAACTATGGGAGGAAGTAGATCCCTATGATGCATTGTGGGACAGTTTCACATGCAGAATGTTCATGAAACAGACTGTACATACAGAACCACATCACCCATGGTTTTTGGCCAAGAATCAAACATTTTCCATAGAATTGGGGCCAATTCGAGATCATGCCACCAGTAACCTTCAAATTAAAGGTCCTATCTCCATCTCAGGGAAACACCTCATTGAAAAAGATGATGGTGGAAGATGATGATGAGATGGAGGATTACATCTGACCCAGGGGCTGTTGGCATGGAGACAGGCGACTGAGGAGGGAAAGTATTCAGGGGGCAAACTCTGTAACCACCCCTGTGCTCACTGACCTACATTGGCTCCCTGTTAAGCACTGCCTCGATTTTAAAATTCTCATCCTTGTGTTCAAATCCCTCCATGGCCTCGCCCCTCCCTATCTCTGTAATCTCCTCCAGCCCTACAACCCTCAGATCTTTGTGCTCCTCCAGTTCTGGCCTCTTGAGCATCCCCGATTTTAATTGCTCCACCATTGGTGGCCTGTGCCTTCAGGCCCTAAGCTCTGGAATTCCCTCCCCAAACCTCTCCGCCTCTCTACCTTTCTTTCCTCCTTTAAGATGTTCCTTAAAACCGACCTTTTCATCTGCTCTAATATCTCCTTATGTGGCTCGGTGTTAAATTTTGTTTGATAACGCTCCTGTGACGCGCCTTGGGACGTTTTACTATGTTAAAGGCGCTATATAAATGCACGTTGTTGTTATTGTTGTTTAAAGGGGTTCATTATCAAAGCTCTCTGCATATCCTGTGTCATTCAGAAATTAAAAAAATACAGAACCTGAAAATGTGAGGCCCTTTAAATAAACCCAATCTGTCAATTAAATAAATCCCTAGCTTTCAGCAGAAGAAATACTGAATCATAAAAGAGAGGAGACAATACCTTAACACACACTCATTAGAACGCATTGTTGGGTGGCTCCCAAACACCATTCATAATAATAGCTATAGGCAAATGCTTGGAGTGAGATTTATGAGCAGCAAAGGTGGCCCACATAGCAAACCTCTTTCAACATACGTCAAACTGAGTGACACACGTATCAAATTAGATTACATTTTTAAACCAAAATGAGAGGTTGTCACTCCTAATGACGGGTAACTCCAGGCAACTCTGAGAGCATACTGTATAGGGAAGAATTTTGTTTGACAGAGCAAAGAGCAGAGAAACCAGCACAGCACGGAGGTCACAGGAAAATCGGCAGTGCCATGAATTGGAAATGTTGACTTCCGCACCTGATTTTCTCATTGAGTGAGGATTCCATGCTGGAAGCACAGTCTTGCATAATTTATCCTCAAGTATAAACTTCAGTTTTTAAAGTTGCTGCACTCTAAGGGGGAAAAATTGGGTTGGGTAGCGCCTCCGACTTTCTGCCCGAGCGCGGCGAATTTAGCGCCGCCCGCGAATTGACCTGCCGCTTTGTGGTGGCACTAAACACTACTGCCATGATCTCCTGCGCCCGGAGATCATGATGTCATCGAAGCGCGCAACGCCCCGGTAGCGCCCCGGACCGGAAATTGATTCTCGCCCCATGCCTTAGTGCCTGCCGTTAGGAACGACAGGTAGAGGGGGACATTTTGCAGTCAGCAAGGAGCTGGGGGAGCGCTATTTAAAGGCGTGTGCTTCCTGCTTTTTCCTGTCGGCAAAATATTCTGCATACGCAGGTTGAGAGAGGGAGAGAGGCATCTGGAGACATTTAATGCTGTCCTACAAGGAGTTTTGTTCCTCAGCAAGACTTTTCAGGTTCCCATTTCTCTGAGCTTTATATTTACCACATTTAGAAGATTAAATGAGGGCTGTACTAACTCAGGGCATCGTCCTCCAACTTCACCTTCGGAGGCAGCAGAGGCACAGAGAGAGAGAGTGGCAAACGTGGCCAGAGGGAGGAGGGCCAACAGTCCTCTGCACAGGAGACCTCACCCTTCCAGGGTATTCCGGAAGCAAATCTCTTACATTCATTTGTCTGAGGAGCAGTGTTTGCGCAGGCTGCGTTTCAGCAAGGAGGTGGTCACTGAGCTCTGCCACCTCCTGCAACCAGATCTGCAGCCTCAGCTCAGAACCAGGACATCTCTGTTGGTGGCAGTGCAGGTGACGGTGGCTCTCAATTTCTATGCCAGCGGCTCCTTCCAGGCTTCAGCTGGGGGCATAGCGAATATCTTCCAGCTCACTGTCCATTGCTGCATCCGGGAGGTCACAAATGCTCTCTACAAAAGGAGAAGGGAGTACATCTCTTTCCCCATGAACTGGGACAAATAGCGTGAACGTGCATGTGGCTTCGCTAGGATAGTGGGCTTCCCCATGGTTCAGGGCGCCATTGACTGCACGCATGTGGCATTGCGGGCACCTCATGAAAATGCAGAGGTTTTCCGCAACCGCAAAGGCTTCCACTCTCTCAACGTCCAGTTGGTTTGTGACCACAGACAGCGCATCCTCGCCGTCAATGCCCGCTATCCTGGCAGCAACCACGATGCATTCATCCTGTGCCAGACTGGTGTCCCAGATCTGTTCCAACCACTGCATCAACCTGGTGGCTGGCTCCTTGGGGACAAGGGTTATTCACTCTGCACCTGGCCGATGACACCGCTCCGTAACCCCAACACTCCTGCTGAGCTCGCCTACAATGAGAGCCATAGCGCCACCAGGAACCTCATTGAAGAGATGATCAGCGTCTTGAAGCAACAGTTCCGGTGTCTTGACCACTCTGGAGGAGCCCTGCAGTACTCCCTTGATTGAGTATTGGTTTTCATTGTTGTGTGCTGCATGCTTCACAACCTCGCAATTCTGAGGACCCAGCCATTGCCACCAGGGACTGGAGCACCACCTCAGGAGGAGGAAGAGGGAGAGGAGTTGGAGGAGGTGGAGGAGAAGGATGAAGAGGAGGATGAGCAGCAACAACGTGGGAGGGAGGCGCTCAATGTTGTCTCTGCAAGGGCCGTTCGTGAACGCCTGATAAGACACCGCTTCTGATTAATGACAGAGAAGATGGCTTTTAGGATCAACAAGCACATCATTGCAGCCATCCCACAGCCCCTATTACCGGGCAAAGCTCCAATGAGTAAAATGAGCAAAGCTGTCATGTTTCAATAAAAAATGTTGTTTATCTGACAAACTGTGTCTTATTTATTCAGCGCAACCAATAACAAACAAACACAACAATTCATTAACAAACAAAACTGGTTCCTACCACATCGAGATAAGCGTTAACAGAGTGAACAATATATTAACATAAACATCCAACTTTGGGACAAACATTCCCCCCATTTGTTGGAGAATTTTTAGTTATCAGCCCTTCGAGAATGATCTCCCTCCCCTGCGCACTGCCCCCCTTCCCACCCTACTGCTCCTCCGTAATGTGGCCCCAGTGGCTGCAGCAAGGCTGGCAGAAGGCTGCTGAATGTTGGATCCAGAGACTGCAGATGGCCTTGAAGGAGGCCCTCGACCAGTTCTGGGCCTGGAGGGCCCAGCTGCAGACTGCACCAACTCTGCATGGGCGGCAGCAGTCTGGGCTGGCTGGGTTACAGGCTGCGACAAGTGCAATGGCGGAGTGGCAGTGGTGGGAGCAGGAATGCTGTCATCCTGAGAGAGGACAGCACCTTCCTGCTCGACCAACACACTGCCGCTCCCCCGGGGCAGAACCTCAGCATCCGGAGCAACCTGCTCATGTACAGATTGCTGGCCTGCTGCGGCACCGTCAGATCCCCGGTGGACAGTAGTTGACCCAGCGACGATGGCAGCAGTCAGTGCTTGTGTGACATCAATCTGAGGCTGCACGAGAACAGTCTGACATTGGATGGCACCAACCAATGACTCGATTCCAGCACTAAGCCATTGCGTTGCCTTGGCCTGTGCTGCAATAGATGCTGCCACCTCACCCATTACACGCGGCATGGGCTCTGGGTCCCCACGGTCTCTCTGCAATTCAACCATCCTCTGCAACGAGGCAATGATGGGATCGAGGGTTTGCACACAAATGACAGCTGTGCTGGCGGTGGACTCATCCATGCTCTCGGGCATCCTTGCCATTGCACCCATGACCTCCATATGCATGCTCAGAGCCTGAGTATTCATCGCCGCTATATCGAGGTCCTCATCCAAGTCCTGTGCAGCAGAACTCGTGCGCGCACTCACCCTCCAGGGAGATGGCCCCCCCGAGCTTCCCTTCCCCCATGGTGTTGCATGCAGCCCGCTGGGGCCCGGAGCTTCACCCACATCAGATCCAAACCACCTGCTCCCCTCCAGTGAACGCGTGGCCCCAGTATCGGATGTCTCGCCCTCGGGAGATGCAGGCGTTGAGGCGCGGGCTTCGTATTCCTCCTCCTCTCCCTCGTCGCTGCCACTGGGAGGCTGAGGGACAGGCTGGTCAGCTGGTGGCTCACTATCTGAAAGCAGGAAGGTACAAGAGTGGCTTTAACGTGAGGGCAGGGGGGCAGGAAGGGAGCAAGGAATGGAGACAGTATAGTTAGATGGAAAGTGTAAAAGGCTGGTGTTGTGAGGGGGAAATGGTATGAGGGAGGAGATAAAGCTGGTGAACATACCATTGCTGTCCCCAATGGGGTCGACCTCTTCAACTGCCACAGCGCCCACGACATGACTGGCAATGAGTCTGTGGTCTCTCTCCTCTAATTGTGTGAGGGGGTGCAGATCCGCCTGTCCTCCTCCCGTGCGTTGTTGCTCCCTCCGATTATGTGAAAGCTTGGACTGCAAGAAAAAGGACAGCGTGTGAGTGAGTGTGCAGCCATGTGTTTGGCAGATGTGCCTACCATAGTTGAATAGCCATTAATGTCTGCAAGCTGTGAGATGTGGATGTGACTTTTATGAGATGGGCATAGTTGTTGGGTGAGTGTTGGGGATTTGGGACTTTACACCGTTTGTGCACAGAGTGAGGTTGAGATGATGCGATGTGGAGGTTTTTCAAGCAGGTACTCAAGCTGACCACCCGAGTGAGGTCATTGAACTTCTTGCAGCACTACATTTGAGTCCTTTGGACCAGGCTCCTGGATGAAACGTGCTGGGCAATCTCCCTCCACACCCTTGTAAACTCCCGGGGCAATGGCCTCCTGTCAGTGTCTGGAAGCAGCAATGCCCGTCAGCGTTCCACAGCGCCAACCAGAGCCACCAATGCCTGGCCGCTAAACCGGTGAGCTCTCTCCCTGGGCCTCTGAGTATCCATCATAAAGCTTTGGTGAAGATTTTCACCTCCTTGCAGGCTGATGTCAAATGCTGCAATGATCAGGGTGAGGCTGTGCAGCAAGATGGACCCTCCCCTTTAAGAGCTGGAAGGCGCCAGTCTGTCTGAGTACAAGGTGATTGACATCACCTGAGCTTGAGTAACGCTCTGAGGTAGCGCCCCGTTCCCCGACGTTAGCGCCTTAAGAGAGGTGGGTAGTGCTTGATTTAGTGCTCCAATCACCTCCAGGGGCGCTGGAGACAAATTTTGCGGTCGATGGCGATAATTAGTGCCAGGCGCTAAAATTTGCACCCGGCCGACATTAGCGCCCCAAAATGGGCGATACTCAATTTTTCCCCCTAAGTGTTTACCACAAGTACTACGGACATATGAACATGTACAGGAAAAGGCAATGAAGCCCAACCCATCTAGATATGGTGTAATTCCATACACCGTTTACTTGCCCCTTAACAATGCTGGGGAGGCAAGAAATTTTGGAAAATTCCGTAAGGAATCAAGAAAAGCTGTTTGAGTCTGCCCACTGCTTAACACGAGATTCAAGACTGAGATCAATGGGGGAAAAACATCGCCTGGGCACTAAGTTTAGCGCCTGATGAAAATTAGCGCCAGCAATCGCTAACTTCAGTTTTAGCGCCCCAAGAGGGAGGTGGGGGTGCTAATTCAAGCCCTCCACTTCCATCTTAAAGCGCTAACCCTGAATATCGGGGCGGTGCGTTCTGCAGCGCTACGCACTGGGCCACGTAGCGCTGCCACATGGAAGGGCTCCTCCCCTCATTAAATGGGAGGGCCCCAGCCCACAATCTGCGGGGCCCTACTGCGGGGGTGCGGGGCCAGCAACCTGGCACTCAAGAGGAGTGACAAGTAAGTCGGCCGATTTTTTTTTCCCTGCCCGCCACCTCCCCTTTAGTTAGCGCCCTGCGATCCTCCTGCCGCTCTGTTCCCGCTCCCTGAATCGGTCGCTGTCATCACCCAGCGCAAATTCAGGGGGCGCGGGCCAATTTTTCAGGCAGGTCAAAAAACGGGGCGCTGCGCACAGTGATGACAGAGCGGGGAACTACTGGTTACGGCCGCCATTAAACTCCCGCTGAATTTAGCGGGAGTCGTTAGCAGCGCCGCGCCTGGACGAAAAGTCATTTGCGCCCCATTAACGTCCCCCGGGGCCACTAACGAGAGGCGCAAATGCACCGAAATTCTAGCCCAATAGATTTTAGTTAGGTAAGGATATCAAGGGATATAGAGCAAAGGTGGGTAAATGGAGTTGAGGTACAGATCAGCCATAATCTAATTGAATGGCGGAGCAGATCCGAGCCGCTGAATGGCCTACTCCTGTTTCTATGTGTCTATGTCCTATGCTTCTATGATGCAGAGCTGGTAGATCTACATTACCCTGACAGGGAAAATGGACTTCTGTGCTTAGGTACATGTACACATGTGTAGACTTCGTCTCACCCTCATCCAAATCCCAGTTAAATCCTAAACATTAACCAAGAACTGCTGGGGCTGTAAGCTTTCTGTAAACATTTAAACGATTAGAAATAAATATTCCGAAGTTGTCAGGCAGTCCAGTGAACTTTTGGGAACTCTTTAATCTTTGTTTTGTAATCTTTGTTCTGAGTCATTGAATATATTCAAGGCAGAGATAGACAGATTTTTGAACTACAGGGGAGTCAAGGGTTATGGGGAACAGGCAGAAAAGTGGAGTTGAGGCCAAGATCAAATCAGCCATGATCTTATTGAATGGCGGAGCAGGCTCGAGGGGCCAAATGGCCGACTCCTGCTCCTATTTCTTATGTTCTTATGTAACAATTGAAGTGATACTGCAGTTAGTACAAAGCTGAAGCAGTGTAATCCAAATGATCTGATAATTCAACTTTTTTGTACTCACTTCTTATTTTGCTGAGCTATGTAAATTGCTTAATTCAAATTATTGGTTAATTTAAATATTTTTAGTGCAACAAACAATTTCCAGTAATCTGGAGTAGACTGTAATCCCATACCACAGAAGCACAATGACAGACTATGCAACCTGAGCAAGCCCAGGACTATAAACACATATTGAGAGCTGTCTTTTTTCAATTAGGCACGTGTTGTAAATTGGTCCAGGTTGCTTTCTTTAAAGCCACTCTCTTCTCCCGTCAGTCATCACATTATTGCCTTTCCCCCCCCCCCTGCTGAATTTGCTGCTCAGTTACAGAGAGGTCTGCACAGGGGGCAAGGTACTATTTGTTTTTAATGTGTTTGCACCATGTGGTAACAGTGTGAGCTTTGCTGTGTCACTCTAATTGAAGTGAGATTTTGTTCGGTGGCACTAAGCGCCATTTAATTCTGTTACATAAATATGAACAGGATCAATTCAATTAATTTACAGTCCGCTTCTGTGTTGGTGTGCGTACACGGAGAGGTAATTATATCACCAAACGCAGATTGGGTGACCGCTTTGCGGAACACCTCCGTTCAATCCGTAAGGGTGACCCCGAGCTTTCGGTCGCCTGTCACTTTAATTCTCCGCTCCACTCCCACTCTGACCTCTCTGTCCTCGGCCTCTTACACTGTTCCAATGAAGCTCAACGTAAGCTCGAGGAACAGCACCTCATCTTTCGATTAGGCACTTTACAGCCTTCTGGACTCAACATCGAGTTCAACAATTTCAGACCATAATCTCTGCCCCTATCTTTTTTTCTCTCTCTCTCACATGGCGGCTATCTTTCACTCTGCCAGTGCCATTTACACTTCATCCAGAGTCATCTTTTGTTTCTTAACGTGTCCCATTACCATCTCCTTTTGCCTTGCACCATCATCCCTTTTGTCTCTTAATCTCTCCTGCCTTCCAGCCTATCACAGACCTTCCCTTTTGTTCTTTCCTCCCCTCCCCCCTCTCCCTGCCCCGACACTTGCTTCAAAACCTGTTCCATCTCCAGCTTTTTCCAGTTCTGACGAAGGGTCATCGACCTGAAACGTTAACTCTGTTTCTCTCTCTACAGACGCTGCCTGACCTGCTGAGTATTTCCAGCATTTTCTGTTTTTATTTCAGATTTCCAGCATCCACAGTATTTTGCTTTTGAATTGTATCGCCCAGTTCAGTAAGAACCCAGAGGTTTGAAGAAGCAGCATCAAGGAAAATGGAGGCAGTGGCGGGGCGGGGGGAGCGGGGGATAGAAATGGCACTGTGAGGACCCCTGACATTTAGCTGAGCCATTGGGTGCACGTGAAGTTGAAATCACAGTCGGGCATTTAAAAGTGTGGCTTCACAGTAAAAGAACTGCCTATCATGGAACTGAGTTATACAAACCATAATGTGCCATTGTCTATGTTGAGTTAGCTAATCTCAGCCAGAGCAGTGATAGTGTCGTCACTATTAGCCCTGGTGCCTCTGTACCAGGGAGGGTTATAAAAAGCAGCTCCAGTTCAAGCTCCTGGGATGTTGCTATGTATGGATAACAAGAGATGACATGATCAGATGTGGCTTTGATGCACTCACAGTAAAATAGCCTGCAGACAATCACTGTTTTGCCTCACACATCGGCAGTGCTTCCTTGAATGGGTTACTGGAGGATGACTGGGTCCTGTGGAACATCAGCCCAACATGAGTCACCACTGCAGGAATGGACGGGGAAGAAACCATGGGGAGAAGGAAGGGAGAAACAGACTCTGCACATCAGAGTAAAACTTACAAAACGGGACGGGTTGGTGGGGGGCGGTTGCAAAGTTGGAAGTAAGGTAGATTCTGAGCCTTATCATATAAACCTTACATAACGATATGAAGAAAAGTGGATCCAATTCTGCTCTAGATCATTTCACTCATCATGCACGAGGGCAGAAAACTGTACAGTTCTGCCGATTCACTGCTAGGCCACAAAAGTCAGCATAAGGTCAGTGGCAGGTGACCCCCTAACTGCAAGAAAGATAGAAACAATCCAGAGAAAGGCTCACAAGATGCATAAATCATACCCAGCCATCTGGAGCTTCCTCTGGAGTTCTGACCTCATGGAGACTGTGAGAAGGACTGCCCACTGGGAAGGCTGGACATTCTCAGGATATATCTCATTTATTGATCTATTCTTCAACTCAGTGCTGAAATCAAAGCAAGCCCAAATTTGACATCCAACACTCCCATGAATTTGTGTGACATTTTGGGGCAATTTAGTATTCTGAGAAAACATGTGTGTCCTCTGGAAATAGAGTAATTACTGTCATTGCTGGGTTAAAGAAAACCATTTAAATTGAAATTAAAATTTTAAAGTAAGAGCATTCAGATTGAAGGGAAGACCCATAAGTCTTATTTCTAAATTTAAAAAAAAGAACAAATTACATTTGAATCTAACAGTCTAACGAGAAGTCAAGTAGCAAGCACCGACCTGAAATGTTAACTCTGTTTCTCTCTCCACAGATGCTGCCTGACCTGCTGAGTATTTCCAGCATTTCCGTTTTTATTATAGCAAGTATCCTTTATTTTTTTCCGGTGCTACAAGTGTTGGTGGGTAGATTACTCTGGAGGTGTTTTAGGGTCTTTCAGTCTGGAGTCCACACCCGAACTGTTAACTCCTCTGGTCTCTCCACCAATGCTATCTGACCCGCCAAGTGCTTCCAACATTTTCTGTTCTTGTTTTGGCATAGTATCAGAATCTTAACCTAGCAGATCCAAATTCAGATGACAGCCTTGACTCATGCATTTTAACACAAAATGGTCTCTGATACCCAAAGTATGCCGATATGCTCGTGCACAGATAATGTTGCACATACATGTCCAATGGAGTTCTGAGTTTTGGAGGAAGCTGGAGCGTGGTGTGTAGAGATTGCTTTACTTGTTTACTTCAGGAATTGTCTCTCAATAGCATGGCTGAGTTTAGCAAATCGGCCATTTTATTTGTTCTCAGGATGTGGACAATACCATGCCTAGTTGACCTCAACAAGTTTCGTGCGAGGTCACTTCAGAAAACATTGGCCCGGATTTGGTTATTACAGAGAAAATCAGACAGCAACTTCCAGCATCCGCACATGCGCATTAAAATGCGGAAATCCAGAATTTGCTGTCAGAGTTACCCCATTCCTCCGCAAGGGGAGTAACAGTCCTCGCCTATAGACTCGGCAATGCAATGACGGGAAGTCGAGGTACTTGCACAGTAGTTCCCCACTAAAGACACCATAAAAAGCTAGAACTGGTACATTGAGGAGTAAGTGAATTTTTAACAGCGTGATAAGTGACCATTACTGCCAAACAACCTCTCTGGCCCTGAAATTTAATTTTACAAGTGTGTTAATTAGTGTTGGAGAATTTAAAAAAATAAAATTAAAATAATTTTTTTCTATACTTTTTCTATCTGTCTCTTATTTCTCTCTCTCTCTTTTAATCCCATCTGTCTTTCCCAATCTTTATTTCGCTTTCTGTACATGATGTAACTCTAATTTATACTTCCTGCTTTATACTTCCTGGTTTAGACTCTGCGACCGCGATTTCGCCTACCTGGGCGGCTTTATGGTGGGAGAGGTCGGTGGCAGGCCACGAGCCCATTGCTGTCTTCATCCCGCTGAAAAAAAAGATATTGTCATAATGGGCCTTGTTAATCCCGCCCTGCGCGTTCCCCGGCCCAATTAAAAGGTGCGGGTCTGGTGACGTTAGCGCTGACGCTCTTGGTGCTGGTATATTTAGAGGGACCATGGCCCCATTTCATCTCACTTCTGATCTTAACAGGCTGCAGTGCTGACATTGTTTGCTACAGGAGAACATGACTTCCCAGAGGTAGAGGGCTGCACCTCGCTTCAGCGATGACTTCCTCCATGTTCTTGTGGAGGGAGTCAGAGCACGCAGGGAGGTTCTCTTCCCTGCCAGTGGGCGGAACAGACCTCCCCATCGACCAAGGCAGCCTGGCTGCAGATATTAGAGGAGGTCACAAGCAGGTGTGTGGTGATGCGGACCTGGGTGTAGTGCCGCAAGCGCTTTAATGATCTTCTAAGATCAGGCAAAGTGAGTATAAAGCCACACTTACCTTCATGCTGCTGTGCCTGTTATCACATCCCCATCACTCTGCATTCCTAACCCTACTCCTGCACATCGCTACTTAATGCAACATCCCTTGCACCTTCAGCCATCCCTCTTTATCTATCTACACTATCACATCCCCATTTTACTATTCACCCCTCACACTCACCCTCATCCTAATGCAATGACACCAACTAACAACACTAAAGGAGGTAACTTGTTATTGCCACCCCACTCCATCATAGTCTCTCTCTAAAGATCTAACTCATCCATTCGTAACACTCATTCCATCACTCTCACTCAACCTTCTCTTCTTTCCCTCCTTGCAGGAAAAGAGAGCCCGTAATAAGAGGGAGAGAGAGAGAACGGGAGGTGGCCCTCAATCCATCGCGATTCTCACAAGTGAGGCAGCCCTGGAAATAAGTGGAGTGGTGGACCAGCCGGAAGTGGGGGACGGAGAGAGGGGCTCATCAGAACAACAGAATCATTTCTCATACACCTACATGGCATTCATCAGTCATTCATATGGGGGCTGATGTCAAGAGAAATTGAATGCTCATCATGTGCATAATGGTATCTGTATGCAATCAACATATCATATATCGAACTGATGTCTTTACTCTCCCTCAGGTCCATCAAGAGGCCTGTCCAGGAGGAAGAGCAAGAGGACTCCTCAGAGGAGCCTCCAGCCTCTGAGGGCGCAGTGTCACCTCAGACAAGGCAAGCCAGCACCAGCGCAGATCTACTCACCTCGGTGGGTCCGTCGCGAGATAGTGTTGTCACCTGGTGTCTCACACATCACACCTGAGCAGCAGCAGATGGTGGAGACAGTGACAGCAGTGGAGACTCCTCGTCGGAGGGTGCAGGAGTCTCCTAGCTCTGCTCAGCTGCATGCAGACGCTGAGCCTCGGGGGCCATCCAGGAAGAGGGTGGTCCTGGAGCTGGAGCAACAAATGCAGGAGGCTCAGACTGGTTTTGCAACCGGGGTGACTGCGAGTGTGCAGAGAATGGAGGAGTCCATCTCAAGCATGAGCACCACCTTGGCGCATGCACTCACGACTGTTGGTTCCTCCATGGATAGGATGGCCACCTACATGGAGGACATAATGTGCCAGTCGCATGAGCACATGGTTTCAATTCAAAATAGATGGGCATCTATGGAGGAGAGGAACCAGAGGCTCATTGACGTCCTTGCTAGGAAGAATGCCAGTATAGTCACGGGTCCTCATGGCCCCACTGCTGTGCAGCAAGGTGCTCTCCAGCTACTTGCTAGCAGAGAAGTGCAGGTGGCCCATGAGAGGGATGATGATGGGAGGGGACATGCAAGTGGGGGCTCCTCTCCAAGTGCTCACACTGCAACCCCCTTGCCTACCCCTCAGTCAGAGCCCCAGATGCCTCCCCAGACAGCGATGGCCGAGTCTGCCACTGCACAGTCGCAGGAGGAGCAGACTTTGGCGGGGCCCTCACAG
Source organism: Squalus acanthias (assembly GCA_030390025.1). Taxonomy (NCBI): domain Eukaryota; kingdom Metazoa; phylum Chordata; class Chondrichthyes; order Squaliformes; family Squalidae; genus Squalus; species Squalus acanthias. The sequence continues at coordinate 106,233,767 of CM059433.1, forward strand.
GCTCCAAAACCTCTGAGTACATTTCTGCTCAAAAGCCCGCAAAAACTTGGTGGGCAGCTCTCAGTGAGGTGAACAGCGAAAGCCGTTCCTTCACCGCTGACAGCCAAATCCGGGCCATTAAGAATTCACAATTTAGTGTGGGGCTGGAGCCAAACCAGGTTTAGGTGGCAGGTTCCTTTTTCTGAAGAAACATTCATGTGCCAGTTGGGTTCTTACAACAATCTCTCAGCTTTCATGGTCATTTTGCCAGCCCACAAATGATCAGATTTATCAGATTCAATATAAAAACAGAAAATGCTGGAAATACTCAGCAGGTTAGGCAGCATCTGTGGAGAGAGAAACAGAGTTAACGTTTCAGATTTCCAGCATCCACACTGTTTTGCTTTTTAATTAAATTCAATGTTATGTCTCACCTCAGCCATGAACCCATGTCCTAGCACCTTACAATGTAGCATGTTACAGCTTCAAAGTACCATGCCACCATACTGACCTGGTATAATTTTTTTTTAAGGGGCACTGGCCCAAAATTTCTGAGTTCCCAATGCTCCAGAGGAAGTACAGCAGGACGGGACTTCTGCCTGCGAGAGATCTAAGGACACTGAACCTGTCAGAAATCTCAGGGTCAGCTGCTTTGAGAATTAATTCCATCCCAAACTGCACTTCTTCAGCACGCCCTGAAACATGGCAGTATTTGCGACGTGGCGCTTTCGGGGTAGGCTGACGGCCTGCCCTGATTCCTGCCCCAGACAGAGTAAGACCACAACATGATGATTTATTTTATTTGAAGTGGTGGGGAGGCTCTGGCAAGAGGTCATACACTGGTAATTGCAAAAGCTGCACAAAGATAAGCACCAAGTTATTCTGAGGCTGATGTTGAAGTTTTGCTGTCAGAAACAAGACAGTAAAAGGGGTACTTCTGTTGGAATAGCTGGGAAGAAGCCATCGAATGCAGCTGCACAAATCATGTGGAAGTATGTGGCTGTGGCAGTGAGTGGCACCTTGATAACCCCAATACCCTTACAGTGCTTTACGAAGTTTAATGACCTCACAGGGTCAGCAGAGGTAAGTCAGCTGCATAACAGAAAAGCTTATTGAAACACAGAGAGGAAAATTGGTATTGCCTGCACAACTAGTCAAGAAATGCACTTTGGCACCTTTTTCCTTGTCCCAGAAGCTCTGTAAATTGACATCACTCGTGTCAATTATATCACATCCTTACATTGAAGTTTCACTTTCAGGGCTTTGTTCCCTTCTACCTACGATTACTACCATCCATTCCATCATTCCTGACAAATTGTAATTACAGGATCTGGCAACTACTACAGACAGTTTACACAACGCATTCCTGCAGCAAGAGAAGGCAGCGCATAATGCCAGGGAACGGCAGGCCACTGGAGAGGAAGTGCTATCGGGGTAGAAATTGGTTTGTGCCTGTTTTCAGGCTGCTTTCCCTCACAGCATCAGCTCTCCACAGAGCCTATAACGAGGAATAAGCTTCTCCTGAGTCCATCCCACGAATGAGAGGAGAATCAATTCCATCCCAAAATGCACTTCTTCAGCACTTCTTCCCATGGCAGTATTTGTGACATGGTGCTTTGGGGGTAGGTCGATGGCCTGCCCCGATTCCTGCCCCAGACAGATGCAAATGCCAACATCCCCTCTCCCCCAACTCAGGCATTTTGAGGGTACACTCTTTATGTAAATACATTGAACGAATGTTTTTGTTGATTTGCTAAATACTCACTATAATGATGTAAATTGTATTCAGTCAGATAACTGAAAACATCACTTGCACATGACACCATCACAATGAAATCAACTCATGAATTTCCTAGTTATTTTCCCTTGGGCAACATGAACGTGCTTCTTTACAAAACTATGCAAATAGAAGTCATTGGGGTAACTATGAATTCCATGTTTATTCCACTCGAGAGAAAGACCTTCAAAAAGGACTTTTGTTCATCAGTCACATGTTGCATGGTCCTCTTTACTTGTAAAATATAAACAGCAATCCTGAGGTACATATTTTGCCGTCCTCAATATCCAAGAAATATGGAGCACCATCGTTATCTGCAAAATACAAGAACAGGGACAAACACAGCTAATGCCAATGATTCATCCTAAAACTCTGTCCGTGCCTGGTTTTTGCCTGCAGACAAGCAATCCCAGCCAGTACTGTTGATGTCTGTAACTAGTCTGACTCTAGTCTCATTTTGGTTATTCACCTGAGACTGCAGCAGGAATGCAATGGATCATGACACTTTAACCCATAGAATGCTCTACAGAAACAGGTATACAGGAGCCTTATTGTTGCACTACCAGCCTTCTCAGTACTGCCACTGTTTTAGTGTGAGAACCATGGTAAGATTTACGTTTAAGGATCGTTTAAAGACGCAGAGTCTTCATGAAAATGTGGCGCAATATGGTGACATAAATCTCAATGAAAGGTACAATAGTGCCACTTGCATGTGACACCATCATGATGGAAATGGAGCGCAGCTCCTGACCCTCCCAAACAAAAGGAAATCAGCAAAAGGCTGATTTTACACATTCGCGTTCCCAGAGGAATCCTTGCTCACCAAGAGCGCATACTGGAAATCTTGAATGTGCTCCCCGACTTTCCATCCATTAAAATCAATGGACAGAAATTCACGGTTGAGTGCAATCAAAAAATTGGCCCAAATATTTTATCAAACATTTATTCGTGAAGGTGGTGTCCCTTTTAATAGAACATAAAGCTGCATTTGTTTTTAACCATTCTGCTTCCCTCAATAACTGCACCTATCAGTAAACACCCAATCAATGTGATAAATTATTCATCTGTGGAAATGCTGAAAGCTTCATATGTATTTTTTGTGGAACAGCTTGTGAGTTGCCGTATGTATTTGAATTGTGATTGTCCATTGGGTAGTCAATATAACTCTGGTTAAGGTTCTTAAAACTTACATTTCACAGCAAGTCTTCCTCACCATTGTCATCCTCATTGTTTGTGCGGTTGTTTTTCATATATTGAGAGTTATGAGGGGTTTCAGTGCTGGGGAATCGAACGCTCCCACTTTTGACACTCCTAGCTGGGATAATTCTGAGTCCTGGGGAGGGACCAACCAGCACAATGGCTCATCAGGGAATCTGATGTAGTATCTAGATGCTAACTCCCTTCTCTACTCCATCTCAACAAAATACCTTAACTACTGCAACCTCTGTCCAGGCACCAGTGTGAACTTTTCCATTTAATGGAATCAGAGAGTTTTTGGTGCAGGGGGCCATTTAACCATTGTGTTGGGGCCAGTGAGGGCTCCATGTTTACTCTAATCCAGCTCCCTGAATACTTTAATATTTGTTCTTCAAGTTTTTATCAAATTCCTTCTGAAATATCATGCTTTGACTTAATTTCAGTAGCAACTCGTGTTAAAGCATTCTATGTCCTAATAAGCTTTTGCAGGAAAAATGTCCTTCTAACCTCTACTTTTATAGAGCTAGTACAAGGTCTATGTCTGTTATTGCTGATGTGCCAAACAGTGGAAATAATATTTCATTATTTAACCTCTCAAACCCTTTGGGAATTTTGAAGACCTCTATTAGATCCCATTTTGCACATGAACCATACCAGTGTCTAAGTGAGTTTGCCAAATTAGTATCAATTTGTACTAGATTATTTGTGGTTTTATGTTGCAAACCTGCACCCAGGGGGAACTGGATTAAGATGTTCCAACTAATTTCACTGGTACCCAAGTCAGGTTAGACCTTTATAGAAAGAAAGAACTTGCATTTATATAGCACCTTTCATGTCCTCAGAACATTCCAAAGTGCTGCACAGCCAATTAAGTACTTTTGAAATATAATCGTTGTTGTATTGTAGAAAATGTGGCAGCTAATTTGCACACAGAAAGGTCGTAGAAACAGCACTCAAATAAATGACCAGATAATCTGTTTTTAGTGCCCTTGGTTGAGGGATAAATATTGGCCGGGACACTCCCTTGCTCTTCTTTAAATAGTTATGAGATCTTATGTCCACCTGAGAGGGCAGATGGAGCCTCAGCTTAAAATCTCACCTGAAAGACGGCATCTCCAGCAGTGCAGCACTCCCTCTGTACTGCACTGGAGTGCCAGGTTGGATAATGTGTTCAGGTCACTGGAGTGAGTCTAGAACTCACAACCATCTGACTCAGAGGCGAGAGCACTACTGCTGAGCAAGGCTGATACCATGGATCTCATCAATCTGGGTTGGTATCGACCCATGTTCCACAGGGAAATGGCTAGTGTTTGAATCCAATTTGCAACCCAATTCCCCTTTTATTTACAGAGCATTCATAAATTGAGGCACTGCAGTAACGGTATACTTCTGCTGAGATTTTGTTGAATCCGAGTATGTGCCACTACAAGTATCACCGAATATTAGTAGGAACCATTCAAGTGGCAACATAGGCGTGCAGTGTGCGCCGAATAATGATAATCTGCATTTAATAAGAAGTGTAGAGCCACACAATAGTGTGTAGGTGCTGTTCACAAAACCTCATAATCTATAAAATGACGCACTTTGGAGGATTAAATTACGCCTTAATTAGAAGTGGTGGGTCTCTCCTAAAGAAAAACATTAATCTCTTATGAAATTATTTTTCAGAAAAAAACAGGTATCAATTCCAAAGTCTCCAATATGAACCCCTACAATATATTCCGGAACTGCTAAGTCTCACTGATCTGTGATGACTCACTGGCTTTGAATTACCTTCTCAGACTCGCCGAAAATATCGCTTACTTTTTAAAATTCCTTTAATGTGGCTGGTAGAAGACGAGGTCATTAATGTCACCTTCAGATTCAGATCCAAATAGGCTGCAATGTTGATCCTTGTTCTAACTACTATTTAAAAGAAAAGTACTTTAGGAGGAGGAGTTTCAAACAAAACTGCATCTCTCTGCCCGTTGAGAGAAATCCTGTTTCTTTGAATCACTGGTCCACATTGCCAAGGAGACGCAATCTTTTCAGACAGGTGGAATCCTTGATTCACACTTAGCCAGTGTCAGTCACAAGCTTGCTCAAGAAGCACCTGCGGGTAAATGGCGTTCAGATACAGATTAACCGTGATCTAACTGAATGGCGGAACAGGCTTGAGGGGCTGAATGGTCTACTCCTGTTCCTATGTAGTACAGAATTATTTAATCAACCCAGAGTGCACCTAGACATAATGTTTTATAAATATCTTTAGAATATGGTTCAACATGTACTTTAGAAGCAAATATAAAATGATTGGTAGTAGACTACAGGGCGCAAAATAGGATAACGATTAGGAACAGCAGTAAAGAAGACAAACAAGATCTTAAGATATATATAGCCTGTGTCATAGAACATATGGTTGTATTAGATAGGAACACCCTGGCTTTGAGATGGTACAGAAGGGACCTTGTTATACTTCCCTTAATGTTCCAATTTGCACCCTCTACAGCTGATTGATGCACTTGAGTGTTATTTATAGTGTGCACCTGCTGGAGTTAACAGCTAATTCTGCATGTCCTTTTTAATTACTTTCTCAATTGTGCATTAGTTTCAGCACACCTGTGCTCCAAAAGATTGCATTGAATAAACTTGTATGTTCCTACTTACTTGCTTTTCCTCTTCAGTATATTCAAATCAAGACTCTTCCCACCAGTTCCTACTCTAACACAAGTGTGCTGAAAAAATTACATACATAGAATTACATAGAATAAATAGCACAGAAATAGGCCATTCAGCCCAACTAGACTATGCCGGTGTTTATGCTCCACACGCGCCTCCTCCTACCTCTTTTCATCTAACCCTATCGGCATAACCTTCTATCCCTTTCTCCTTCTTGTGTTTATCTAGCTTCCCCTCAAATGTATCTATGCTATCCTCTCAACCACTCCCTGTGGTAGCGAGTTCCACAGTCTTACTCTCTGGGTAAAGAAGTTTCTCCTAAATTTCTCATTGGATTTATTAGTGACTACCTTATATTTATGACCCCTAGTTTTGGTCTCCCCCACAAGTGGAAACCTCTTCTCTATGTCTATCCTATCAAACCCTTTCATAATCTTAAAGATCTCCATTAGGTCAGTCTTTCTAGAGAGAAGAGCCACATTTAATAATGTATCAAATTAAATCTCATTTAATGCACATCCAGTGCGTTGTGAGTAAATTTCCCCACTCTGTAACATCCAACATAATAACCAAGCCCACTAGAATTCTACATTACAAAGGAAATGCCTGTGGCCAATTTTACCACATTTTGTGGCACAGTTTTATAAAATCTGAAAATACTACAATAAAAAACGTTTTTTTACTTTTTTGAAAGATCAGAAAATAAGGTTTGTGGACAAACTTCATTTACGTATGTATCTATTTACCTACTTCATGGCACTGGGAATAACTGAACGGACAAAACACAAACACCAATCTTGGGGCCAAACACATTTGACCAGAGGCAAAGGTGAAAAGTGGAGACTATGGGCCCCGACAACATCCTGGCTGTCGTGCTGAAGACTTGTGCTCCAGAACTAGCCGCCCCTCTAGCCAAGCTGTTCCAAGCTACAACACTGGCATCTACCCGACAATGTGGAACACTGCCCAGGTATGTCCTGTCCACAAAAAGCAGGACAAATCCAATCCATCCAATTACCGCCCCATCAGTCTACTCTCGGTCATCAGCAAAGTGCTGGAAGGTGTCATCGACAGTGCTATCAAGTGGTACTTACTCACCAATAACCTGCTCACCGATGCTCAGTTTGGATTCCGCCAGAACCACTCAGCTCCAGACCTCACCTCCTGATTCCCCAAAGCCTTTCCACCATCTACAAGGCAAAAGTCAGGAGTGTGATGGAATACTTTTCACTTGCCAAGATGAATGCAGCTCCAACAACACTCAAGAAGCTCGAAACCATCCAGGACAAAGCAGCCCATCTACCACCTTAAACATTCATTCCCTCCATCACCGGTAGACCGTGGCTGCAGTGTGTACCATCTACAAGATGCACTGCAGCAACTTGCTAAGGCTTCTTTGACAGCACCTCCCAAACCCTCAACCTCTACCACCTAGAAGGACAAGGGCAGCAGATGCATGGGAACACCATCACCTCCAAGTTGCCCTCCATGTTACACACTATCCTGATTTGGAAATATATCACTGTTCCTTCATCGTTGCTGGGTCAAAATCCTGGAACTCCTTCTGTAACAGCACTGTTGGAGTACTTTCACCACACAGACTGCAGTGGTTCAAGAAGGCAGCTCACCACCACCTTCTCAAGGGCAATTAGGGATGGGCAATGAATGCTGGTCTTGCTAGCGACGCCCACATCCCAGGAAAGAATAAAAAGGTCACATTTGTTGGTGACATAAGCTCAAGGTAGAACTTTGATTCATCCTTTACGAGATGCATTTAAGGAGAAGCCAGGTAAGTAGATGAGGGAGAAAGGAATAGAAGGATATGTTGATAGGGTGAGATGAAGTGAATAGAGTGGGAGGAGGCTCGTGTGACCTGTGTCTATGCTGTAAATTCTATGTATTTGTATATATGTAAAAGCAATGAAAACTTCTGCAAAATTCCAAAGAAATTCAGCATCAAATTATGTCGAAGAGTTAAGCCAATCCATTTTAGGGTAGAAGTAGCATTCATGTCATTTGCATATACATTAAGCAAACATTGCCTCAAAGCCTTCTGTGACCAATTACTCAATACCCTGATATAGTAAGTTGAAGTTTTGCTGCTTGCAGGTGGGTAATAATGATACCTTGCATAGAGATAAGAAAACTGCTGATGATTTTCTCTGCAGGCCTTTGGAATACTTCATAATTACTTATCTGAAGCGCTGGTTGGTGAAGCATAAATAAAAAATGCTTCTTATCTCCAGTCAGGAGATGTTGCAGACATTGTAAATCGCCCTGCAGCATGCAGAAGCTGCAGCTGGTCAAACGTATCATGTAGCAGACAAAGTCTGGGCTGCGAGACGTTAGCCTGTTTATGCTTGAGCTGCATATTCAGGTTTGATGCAAATTTTGCAAATGAATGGTTCCACATGATTAAAAAGTGCTTTAGGAGTTTGCTGATATCATGTGGTTCCGGGATAGCGGTGGTATAACGAAGCCCCATGATACTAAACTGCTCTCCCCTACTTTATCTTCCCATAAGGAGGGCCCAGCAGAACGTGGCTGCCTCATTCCGTTAAGCCGCTGTGGCTCGCCTGCTTCGTGTCGGTCAGTGTTGGCGATGGCGGGATACCTGCTCCCGTCAGCCCCCCTCCCACCGCCCCCCACCCGATTTTAATTCAGGGCGTGAGTGCAGCGTGCGAGGCGATGGAGCGAGCCCAATGTGCCCACGTCATTTTAATTACGCTTCGTTAGCGTATAGGACGAAGGTGCTCCCGCCCGAATCCAGTGGGGATGACGGGCTGGCCGGCGGGCGGGAGCGGGACTTCGCGTGGCAGGAAGCCGCCGGCTGGGGACCTAAGGGAACGGGTCCGGAGGTGACTGTGGTCGGGTTGGGAAGGGGGATGGAGGCCAGCGGCAGGGTATGGCTAAGGTTTACTTTTAGGGCCCGGGAGAGCGCTCCTGCTCCTCCTAGCCCACAAAGGCACCTTCAAAAATAAAAATAAATTCTAATTACCTGGGCCTCTTCTGGCCCCGATCCTGTCTGCCGCCAGGCTTCACTGGCTGATCCAGGCACTGCACGACTTGTGTGACCCGGGGGATTAAAATCACATCGTGGTCTGAATGACATAATCAGACCTCGACTTTTAAATATTAATGAAGCCCCCACCCACCTGTGGCAGGCAGCCTGAAAACCTGGTCGTTAAAATGGCCGCGGGAGCAAACCAGTCGGGGATGCAGAAAGAATCGTCCGACGGCCATTTTAAAGCCCCGCCTGCCCGGGTGGGCAGGGTTAAAATGGAGCCTTTAATCTAAAACTCGTTATTTTCATTACAATTTCCCACTTCCTGTCCTTGCGTAGGCCCGGGCTGGGGATTGCGATCAAACTGGCGTGAAGGCCCTGCACAAAACACTCAGTGCATGCGTCAGGCGAGTAATTTAATGCCTGAATTCAATCTGAGCAGCAACTCACTACTAAACCTTAAGAGATCGAGGGGCTTGGTCAGAGTCACGGTGATGTGAATGAAATGTAATCCCCACAAGGGCTGCAGCAGTAATGAAATATTTTGAAAGCCTGCGTAGACTTTCCATGACATTTCATTAATACAATACCGTGTTTTCTGGTGATGAGCTGAATGGGCTGTGAGGTAGAGTGAAACGTTTGTTCAAAAATAAACACGTTAATGCGAATCCTGGGCATTCAGGTAAAAGGCTCAAATGGCAGGAGGCTTTCAAAGTGAAACAGCAATCTAACCCAACGGTTTTCTCAGCCGAAAATGACAACATCAGGCACATGAACCAAGCTGCAACATACGGAGCAACGTGCCAGTTTACTCCCCATATGATGGGTGCACAATCTCAGGCCAGCTATTGAGGGTGTAGTTAGATGGTTCTTGAGATCCTCTCTGCCTGATTTCTCTCTTTCCCTCCTTTAGATTCATCATCTATCAGGAAAGGATGAACAGGCTGGGTCTCTTTGAAAAGAGAAGGCTGAGGGGTGACTGAATAAAGGTCTTTAAATTATGAAAGGTTTTGATAGAGTGGATACAAAGAGAGTGTTTTCACTGGTGGGGAAGAGCAAAACTAGAGGCCATTAATATAAGATAGTCATCAAGAAATCAAATAGGGAATTCAGAAGAAACTTCTTTACCCAGAGAGTGGTGAGAATGTGGAACTCGCTACCACAGGGAGTGGTTGAAGTGGAAAGTGAAAGTTAGATGAGGAAAGGCAGGAGGAGGCTCAAGTGGAGCATAAACTCCGGCATGGACAGGTTTGGCCGAATGGCCTGTTTCTGTGCCGTATATCCTATGTAAACCTATGTAAATCTCTTCTCTTTGTTTCATTTTCTCTTCCTCCTGAAGAATATCTTTAATTTTCCTTCTCCTGATCCTTTTGGAATCCCCAGTTCCCTTGGTAGTGGGGAAGCTTTTAGAAACAGTAATCAGGGACAAAATTAACAGTCACTTGGATAGGTGTAGATTAATTAAGGAAAGCCAGCATGGATTTGTTAAAGGCAAATCGTGTTTAACCAACTTGATCGAGTTTTTTGATGGGGTAACAGAGAGGGTTGATGAGGGTAATGCGGTTGGCGTAGTGTACATGGATTTCCAAAAGGCGTTCGACAAAGTGCCACATAATAGGCTTGCCAGCAAAGTTGAAACCCATGGAATAAAAGGAACAGTGGCAGCATGGATACGAAATTGGCTAAGTGACAGGAAACAGAGAGTAGTGGTGAACGGTTGTTTTTCGGACTGGAGGAAGGTATACAGTGGTGTTTCCCAGGGGTCGGTTCTCGGACCACTGCTTTTCTTGATATATATTAATGACTTGGACGTGGGTGTACAGGGCACAATTTCAAAATTTGCAGATGATACAAAAGTTGGAAGTATAGTGACCAATGAGGGGGAGAGTGATAGACTTCAGGAAGACATAGACAGGCTGGTGGAATGGGCGGACACGTGGCAGATGAAATTTAACGCAGAAAAGTGCAAAGTGCTACATTTTGGTAGAAAGAATGAGGAGAGGAAATATAAACGAAGTGGTGCAATCCTAAAGGGGGTGCACGAACAGAGAGACCTAGGGGTATGTGTGCACAAATCGTTGAAGGGGGCAGGGCAGGTTGAGAAAGCAGTTAAAAAGGCTTACAGGATCCTGGGCTTCATAAATAGAGGTATAGAGTACAAAAGTGTGGAAATTATGATGAACCTGTGTAAAACACAGGGCTGAATTTTGCCGGCACTCAGAGGGCGGGTTTGGAGGCGGGTCCGCTGTCAAAATCAAAAAGATTGAGAGCGGGGCGGTATCCTGCTGTAAACCCGCCTCCTTGTGAGTTTCCCCAGTGACGGTTCTGCCTGCGCTTTGCAGACACGGCACTAAGCGGTGGGTCATTCAGTTGTGCTTGTTAGGAGGGCGTTTAAAGTAATTAATTCCCCATTTTCCCAGCTCCAAAGCATTTTCCCAAGTTTTCCACAAGGTTCCCGTCGCTCGGGAATCACGCCAGGTAAGTATGTCGGGTTCGGATCAACTCTCCATTTCTTTCAATAGGTGACAGCTGCAAAATTGGTTTAATACCTGCCATTTTACAGCTGGTCAGTTTCCAATCTCAGAAGCTTCAGCCCACTTTTTATTTAGAACCCACTTTTGAGCTTTATACACTTTTAAGGTGTTTGGAGTAATCTCTCTATCCACTGTCACCTCCTTGGAACAACCTATCTCAACATTGACAGATTACTTCTGTCATCTCAACCTCTCCTGCCATCTATTCCATCAGCATTGGTGCCTTTGAAAAGATCTCACCTTGATCCTCAGAATCCCACCACAATCAGCCCCAACACCAGCATCACCAGGCACACCAGCAGCACCAACATCCACACCAACCTTCTCCGCAATCAACTGATGCTGCACTGGACACAGGACATCATCACCCGTGCACATTACTGCCTGGGATGCCAGCGATGGCCTCACCATGTCCAGATTTGCTTCACTTAACACTGTACACCCTGGCTGCCACATGATGCACCAGGTTGGCACCACCCCACACCAGCACCATAAAGCATCCCTACAATGTCCAAGCCATTTCTTTCACACTCATCACCATTGGGGGGCGGGGGGGACGTTATGTCTCACCATTCACTGCAACTCACTAAGACACTTTCAAAGGTGCACACAGATCTGTCCAAGAAGGCAAAGTGTTGACAATAAGGATTTCAATGCTTGACAATACATTAACAGAAAGTTTACATGACCATTGGCTAAAACACCCAAGTGCCTACCCTTGTGTGTTGTTAGTTGGCATGATTGGACTAGGATGAGGGTGAGTGTGAGGGGTGGCTAGTGAGATGGGGAAGTGATAATGTAGAAAGAGGGGGATGGGTGGAGGTGCAAGGTAAGTTGGTGTGAGTAAAGATGTGCAGGAGTAGGGTAGGGAAGGCAGAGTTTTTGGGATGTGATGAGAGGCACAGGAGGATGAGGTTGAGTGTGGCTTTGTACTAACGTTTCGTGATCTACTGAGATCATTGAAACATTTGTAGCACTGCACCCAGGTCCTCCTGACAACATACTGCTTGTTCCCTTCTCTGCAATGTGCAACCAGGCTGTGTTGATCTCCTAGGAAGGTCTCTTCTGTGTGCTGTGACACCCTCCATATGGAGGGAGTCATGGGAGAGCCTGGGTGCAGCCCTGCACCTCTGTGCAGTGCTTGTCAGTATTTGCAGCACCTCAATGCTGTAGAACACTGACAGCACAACTGTCAAAAGAAAGTTTGCCATGGTCCCTTTAAGGAAACCGGCTGATGACGCTTCTTCTAATTGGAGCGGGGAACGCACTGAGCGGGCTTAACAAGCCCAATCAACGTAAATTCATTTCAGAGGGCGGGATGGAGCCAGCAGCGGGTTCGAACCCGCCACCGACATCGCCCACCACAGACCCGCCGAGGTTCGTAAAATCCAGCCCTAAGAGTCCAAAACTGATTATTTGAAGTGCATCTGGAGCCAAAGACCTAAAGCTAAACCCAACTTGGTGCTAGTGCATATCCAGATTGGTCTCAGATTGCCAAGTGCTGTCAATGGCTGTCAGTCTGTACTAGCAAAGCCTTACCTGTTCTATAAGAATTCCTGCATGGTTAAGTGTAAATTTTTTACCTTTCTTCTCTGTAGTGTTACATCTTTTCAACTTTGGCTGCCTGCCTGTGTCTTATGTCAAAGAAGACGAGCAATCCCACTGCCAACATTGTCACTAACATGCATATTTCTTAAGTGGATAAATATCATTTCAAAATATTGCACCCTGAGATTTTTTTTAAATTTGTTCATGGGATGTGGGCGTCACTGGCAAGGCCAGCATTTATTGCCCATCCCTAATTGCCCTCCAGAAGGTGGTGGTGAGCCGCCTTCTTGAACCGCTGCAGTCCTTGTGGTGAAGGTACTCCCACAGTGATGGCTTTGTCGTAGCAGTTTGATACAACTGAGTGACTTGCTAGGCCATTATCAGAGGACACTTAAGAATCAATCACATTGCTGTGGATCTAGGAGTCACATATAGAGTCAGACCAGGTAAGGGCAATTTCCTTCCCTAAAGGACATTAGTGAACCAGTTGGGTTTTTGCAACAATCCGGTATTTTCATCACCATTAGTGATACTAGTTTTTTTTTAAATTCCAGATTGATTTAATTAACTGAATTTAAATCGCTCAGCTGCTAGTGGTGGGATTTGAACTACATGTCTAACAGATTACTAGTCTAGTAACATAACCACTGTGCTATCGTACCCTATCTGTTAAATAAGTTACAAACAAAAGGGTGACACATTTTTAAAGTTGGAACTACAAATGCATTTAACATTTGGTGATGGTGTGATCTTATAATAGTGGCCATTTGATATATATAATGTAGAATGTGTTTGTCTTTAATTCATTACATTTTAAATAGATATGCTACAAGGCCCCTCCTGCCCTCTCAGGTGGATGCAAAATATCCCATGGCTCTATTCAAAGAAGTGCAGCAGAGTTCTCCTGGTACCATGGCCAATATTTATCCCTCAACCAACATGACTAAAACAGATTTTCTGGCCATTTATTTCATTGCTGTTTGTGGGACCTTGCTGTGTGTAAATTGGCTGCCACGTTACCCTACATTGCAACAGTGACCACACTTGAAGATGTATTTCATTGGCTGTAAAGCTTTGGGAAGTCCTGAGATCATAAAGGGCAAATTCTTTCTTTCTTTCTTTCTCTCTCTCTTAAGGGGTGATCCTGCAATATATCTGGAGAACTGCATTCAGTTTTGGGCACTGAACATCAGGAAGGATATATTGGCCTAGAAATTCGCGTGGCCGGCTTGCCGCGGGGGTAAGGATCGCACGCGCTCTTACCCACCGCGCCTGCCGTTGTGTTTTGGGCCCACAGGAACTTCGGGTCCTGGGCCTCTCCCAAGAGCCGGCGCGCAGTGCTTGCGTGTTCCAGGGGCGCAGTTAGTGCGATGCGACCCCTGGGATCACGTGGGCCATGGAGAGCCAATGGCAGCAGACCATCTTTCATTCATAGATTTGACAGGAGACCTGTCAAATCTGTGAAATGAAATCGGCCCCAAAAGAACAGCTACACTTAAAATAAATTAAAAAAAAAACATCACATTTATAAAATAACTATAGTTAAATAAATTAACCACGTTAAACAAAAATTTAAATTTTTGAAAAAATTAAAATACTTTTTAAAAGTTATAAAAATAAACTTACCTTTCTTTAAAGTATCTAAAAAAGATAAACCTGTTGAAAAAAATTTAAAATTATACTTAATTAACCACTTACCTTGTTCAAAAGGGGTCTTATGCCTCCTTTTTATTAGCGTAGAATCTTCAATACTTACCCTCACGTAGAAACCTGAAAAAAAATCTCAGTGTGCTGCGTGCGTGCAGCCTCTAGCGCGCACGCGGTTCACCTAGGAACCGCTCCCTTCACCATACCGGAAGTTCCGGTTTCCCGCGCATGCGCAGTGCATGCAGGAAACCGGCACTTCGGAAAGCAATACGGGTGAGTACGCACTGAGTACTCACCCGGGAACGGCCTAATTTTTGGGCCATTGTCTTTGGAAGGTGTGCAGTGCAGATTCACCAGAATGATACTGGGGCTTAAAGGGTTAAATTGTGAGGACAAGTTGCATTAACATGGTTTGTATTCCCTTGATTTTAGAAGGTTTCTGATGCCGTCTTAATGAATTCAGCATGCATTCATGCAATAAATATGTTACTCCAATTACTTTTTAAGCGGGGGAGGCATGGTGGTTGTACCTAACTCTTGAGTTTGCACCAACAAAAGATATCATATACTAGTTATAAGCACATGTTAGTGAAAATGAAAAATACATACAACACAGCAGCACCAGAATTACAATCTGCTCCATGATTTTTCAGTTAAGCTTAATCCCTAATCAGTACTAAATTGGTAGATGTCTGAAGTTCATAAGGATTGATTTCTTTAGCTTTCTGAAGGAACAGGGCACATTAAACTGTGGTATTATTGTAAATTATTTTCAAGTTTAAGTATTCTCCTCTCTTTCTCGGGAAGTAGGAGTCAACTGAGGGGAACTTGTGCAGAAAAATACCATATTGCTGACATCAGCTCCTTATAATCACTATATGCTCAATATATTTTACATGTTTTATATAATGTATGCATCATGTGTGTGTCTCCCAAATGTTCTTGTGGTTAACATAAATCAGTATATATTTATATGTCCAATGAAACATCGAAAATGGTTAAATGTCAGGAGAGCTATATTTACATTGAGTTTTATTGGAAACTTTGGCTGCGATTTTCCCAGCTCCGAGGAGGCGGCCTCTATAATCCTATTTTGACAAGGCCTTTGTTATTTTGCCACATTTTGTGCGTGT
This sequence comes from Squalus acanthias, assembly GCA_030390025.1. Taxonomy (NCBI): domain Eukaryota; kingdom Metazoa; phylum Chordata; class Chondrichthyes; order Squaliformes; family Squalidae; genus Squalus; species Squalus acanthias. Next base: position 106,249,244 of record CM059433.1, read on the forward strand.
TGCACGACCCTCCTAAACCACACCAGTTGATCCTGGCAGGTTGACAAGTGGGTGGCCGCCTCACAGCTGCAGCTCCACCATTAAAACGGAGCTTTCATCAGGGAGCAGTTGCAGGTGCCAGAACTTTTGTTCCACAGGTCTTTCAGCACTTTTAGCAGGCCTACCGAAGTCGGAGGTGCTGCAGCTTCTATCTCTCAACTGTGGGACCTCCTTGGAAGACCCGCTCCCTGCTCCCCGCTTGGACTGAGCGCTTCCCCAACGGAGATATCTGCCAGCAGCATGGGAACCATTTATTTCCTTTCATCATGGAGCTCAGATTTGGATGAGGAGCAGCCACAGCAGCAGCAGAACCAGGCAGCTCAGCAGCAACTGCAGCAGGAGTGCCAACCTCCTGCTCACCCCCCTGATGCTGCACAGGGCAGAAGGCGCCAGCGCATGGCAGCAAGTCGCCACAGGAGATACCCCCCTCTCAGGGTTTACAGACAGAGGATGAGCTACCTCAACATGAGTGAGCAGCAGTGCCAAAGGAGGCTGAGAGTTTCGCGAGAAGTTGTCGGAGACATCTGCGCACTGCTGCACCAACACCTGGAGCCCAGAGGAGCGGGTGGACACCCCTCACCACCGCACTCAACTTTTTTGCCTCAGGCTCCTTCCAGAGATCATCAGCGGACATCAGCGGCATCTCCCAGTCGGCCGCCCACAGTTGCATCATGCAGGTTACCGATGCCCTTTTCGCAAAGGCGCACAATTACATCCAGTTCTCAAGGGATCAAGCAAGTATAACTGCGCATTCAGTTGGCTTTGCAAATATGGCAGGCTTGCCAATGGTGCAGGGCGTCATAGACTGCACACATGTGGCCCTTAGGGCACACCATCACAACCCAGCTATCTTTATCAACTGCAAGGGCTTCCACTCCCTCAACGTACAGCTGATGTGTAACCACAAGAAGGAGATTTTGCATGTTTGCACCAAGTTCTGTGGTAGTTGCCATGACTCGTTCATCCTGCGGAACTCTAGTGTTCCTCCGCTCTTCAATCCGCCAAACCAACTTAACGGATGGCTCCTTGGTGACAAAGGCTACCCCCTGAAGAAGTGGCTAATGATGCTGATCAGGAGGCCAGCTAATGAGGCTGAGGAGTGCTACAACGCCAGCCACACTTCGACCAGGTCCATCATCGAGCAAACCATTGGCTTGCTGAAGATGCGATTCCGATGCCTTGACAGATCAGGTGGAGCCCTGCAGTATTCAGCAGCCAGGGTCTCCAGAATGGTCGTGGTCTGCTGTGCACTGCACAACATGGCACAGCACGTGGCTTGCAGCTTCCTGATGAGCAAGTGGCTCAGTTCATAGCCTCCTCAGATGAGGATGAGGAGGAGGAGGACGATGAGGATGAAGAGGAGGAGGACCGAGCGGTGGTGCATCTACCAGCAGCAGCGGCAGCACACGAGCACATGGCTGCCCGTGATGCAAGGGATGCACTCATCCTGGCCAGATTTGCATAGGTTGCCCATTGTGGCACATGTGCTTGGCTCCTTCTTAACACATGATAGACAACGGACATGACTCTCTGGACTCCTTTCACTCTGACCACCAACCTGACCACGCTAGTGTCACGGAGCCTGCAATGTGGAGCTGCCTAAGCCGAAATAACAGATGCCATAACGCCAACCGTTTGCCATCACCTAATTTTAATACATTCACAAAGGGATGGCATTTCATCAATAAACAAAAACAATCACCCAATCTGCACACAGATCTGGAGGTTATATCCCTTGCCAGCTGGACCCACACAGCCTTGGTTTCTTTGAGAGGCCTCTTCCTCCCAGATGAGAGGAAGAGCACCTCCCTGCTAGCTCTCGCCCCCTCAACCAGGATACCCAGCGCCTCATCCGAGAACCTCGGGGAGGCCCTTGCCTTGGAGCTGGCCATTCCTCAATGAGATAAAAGTTTGGAGGTGGTGCAGCATCGACCAAAAGCCAGTGGAATGAGCCAAGGCAGCAAGCAGCCCTTAAATGAAGCTGGATAAGTGACGTTTAGCAGAGGCGAGTTTCAGTCCCAAAAGACTAATTGGCCCAGGGGAACCCACACCTCTGAAATTAACTGGCCAATTAGGGGAAAATCGCAAATTTTTCCCACCTGACAGTGGAGGGTTTGGAACCTGCCCAAACCGAAACCCACCTCCAATGGGAAAATCACCCCCCTTTGTTAGAGAAAGAAGCGGAGTAGAGCCCTGAAACCACAGCTCACAGGCATCCTACCACCACTCCCACTCATTGAACAACAACCATCTGCACCACTACTACCATGTAGGGATTGGAAGCCCTCTTTCAGAGGACCAGGATTCAGACACCTATCAGAAAAATTATGAAAATTGAAAGCCATTTGTAATAATGTAAGGGTTTTTAGGAGATCAACAAACCGGTACCTTTCTGATAGCTCAATCTCACTGACTCATCTTCATACCTAGGTCGTCCAATTCCTATCTTTTCCAGAAAGTGCTGTCTTTTGAATCCATTTATACCATGGCTTCAGTGGCCTTTTCTGGTCATTTATTCGCAACTCTGTTACTTTATGAGAGAAACAGTTCTGCCTGATTTCCTGTCTTGTTCCCAATTTTAACTTACAGCCCTTTGTATTCGAACCCTTTGCCAAACTGGACATTGATCCAGGCAAATGACTCCTGAGCGGCTTTGACTGTGCTGTGAGTTTAATCCTCTGAATCTCTCCCCGTTCTGCTTGGCTCACACTCCCCTAGCTCTCATAGACCAAGTGATACTATGTGGGTGAGTTATTGCCCTTCCGCTTATCTTGGCTGTGCTTGGAGTTAGTGCAGCAGGTCCCCTGCCTGTAGACAGTCTGGCCCTCCATCCTTGTCCAGGTCTCTGCCCTACACAACATGTCAGCATCGGCCATAGCCAACGGCACAGATTTTGTGCGGGTTTGGTTCTTTCTCCCTGGCTGAGCCTCCTCTCATTGTCGGCCACAACTTTACATTTAAATCGTTACCTAATAAAACTTTCAGTGGTACAGTGGCTGAAATTACTCATTCTTTCACACCCATCCACATTTAGGAACATAGGAACATTAGGAACAGGAGCAGGCCATTCTGCCCCTCGAGCCTGCTTTGCCATTCAGTTAGAGCACGACTGATCTGCACCTCAACTCCATTTGCCCGCCTTTGTTCCATATTCCTTCATACCCTTACCTAACAAAACTCGATCTATTTTGATCTTGAAAGCTCCAATTGTTCCAGCATCCTCAGCCTTTTGGGGGAGAGAATTCCGGATTTCTACTACCCTTTGTGAGTAAAAGTACTTCCTGATTTCACTCCTAATTTTAAGATTATGTCCCCTTGTCTTAACTTCCCGACCAGAGGAAATAGTTTCTCCGTAACTATCCTATCGAATCCCTTTAACAGTTTAAACACCTCGATCAGATCACCCCTCGATCTCCTATGCTCAAGGGAATACAAGCTAATTTTATGCAACCTGTCCTCATAATTTAACCCTTCATTAGTTTAGCTTCTAGAGGCCAGTGCATCTCATCTCCAGGGCTGCCGCCTTGGCATGCCCTGAGGTTCCGCTCCTTCCAAGGCTGCCAGTAAATCCTGGAAACGGCAGAGACTTGGCGCAACTGGGTCCCGGCTGTTTTCCAGTGGGTTCTGCTGGACTCTCTCTGGAGTTGCAAGGGGAGACCGGGGGAACTCCTGCAGATTTTCATCAAATGTGTGGTGGGAACTGTCCACTTTCTTGTAACACTAGAAAGATACATTTTTCCAAGACGTGGTCACCAGAAAGGCCTTGAATGCAGCAGGCACCTTATCAGAAAATCACAGGTGTGCAGGCCGCAATTTTCCAAGCGTTGACTTAAATCGATAGAAAATTGTGGACAGCACGCCTGTGGTTTTCTGATAAGGCGTCAGCTTCACGGCAGGCCCTGCTAGTGCTGGCCATTCTTCAAACGCAGATTTGCACCAGGTTGGAGTTATACTGCAGTCAGTACAAACTCGTCAAGGCTTCTTCGGCAGCACCTCCCAAACCCATGACCTCTTCCACCTTGAAGGACAAGGGCAGCAAGCGCATGGGCACACCACCACCTTCAAGTTCCCCTCCAAGTCACACACCATCCTGACTTGGAAATATATCGCCGATCCTTCATCGTCGCTGGGTCAAAATCCTGGAACTCCCTCCCTAACAGCACTGTGGGAGTACCTTCACCACACGGACTGCAGCGGTTCAAGAAGGCGGCTCACCACCACCTTCTCGAGGGCAATTAGGGATGGGCAATAAATGCTGGCCTTGCCAGCGACGCCCACATCCCATAAACGAATAAAAAAACTTAAAGCATTGTGAGGCATCCTCCCGAATGGGGTTGCACATCTCCTAGCATTAATGCATGCTGGAGTCAGATCAAGACCTGACTCCTGAGTTCTACTGTTAGCTTTGCACCAATGTGCACTTTAAATCATTTTGCATCGATGCAGAAGTGGCCTGCATAATTGCACTGCTAATTTTGCTTTGTGCATTCTGCACTGCAGATAGACTATCAATAAAAATATAAATAGGGCAACACACCTTCTGATATTTAACATTCCATCAGCATCAGGAAAAGGAACGGAGACATAACACTTTCTGATTAAGTACATATAAAGTTTATAGTTTTTCAATGTGCAGTCACACGAGACAGAATATTTTTATGAGGACTGCATATTTACTGAATGGCAGTCAATCAGATAAGGGTGTTGGTGGCACACGTGGACTACTTTTAACACAGCATGGAACAGCGTTCTGAATGAATGATTTATTAGCTGTCAGCTCGTGAAACATTTTGTAAGTGTCAAGCAGTTTTAAAAGGAACAGGAATCCAACATGTTTGTATTAAAAACAGGACATTAATTGACCACTAAAGCAAAACACTAGAGACGTATTTTTTTCCAAACTTTGCGTTGTTACAGGAAGCCACATGGTGGAAATGTGGGTGCACATTGTGTGTGCAATTTTCAGACCATTTATTTAAAATGCTCTGAAAATCATGTGCAGCATGTGTTATGATATGTGCTTCAGCTGGCGAAGCTGCCTGCTGAAAATATTAAAGTGGAAAATTGCCCCATTAGATGTGATCAACGTGTTTTGTAAGATGTTTCTATGCTACATATATGACATTTCCTGTCTGCAAGAAAGTGCTAGCTGTCACGCTGGTAAGCACATAAAGAATAATTTTATAGTCCTCTTGCCATTTTTCATACACACTAGTGCTTAATACTTATACATACAGATAAAATGTGGTAGTACATGGCACATGTGTACATATATAAAGCATAGAATCACACAGCACAGAAGGAGGCCATTCGGCCCATCATGCCTGTGCTGGCTCTTTGAAAGTGCTATCCAATTAGTCCCACTCAGCTGCGCTTTCCCCATAGCCCTGCAATTGTTCCCCTTCAAGTATTTATCCAGTTCTCTCTTGAATGTTACTATTGAATCTGCTTCCATCTCCCGTTCAGGCTGTGCATTCCAGATCGTAACAACTCGCTGTGTAAAAAAAATTCACCTTATCTCCCTTCTGGTTCTTTTGAAAAATCACCTTAAATCTGTGTCCTCTGTTTACCGTCACTCCTGCCACTGGAAACAATTTCTCCCTATTTACTCTAGCAAAACCCTTCATAAATATATCAACATGCATCTATAAAGCTAAATTACTAATATGCAAATGTTTGACATCATTTTGTGCTTGGGGTATAATTTGTAATTTTAACCATGTTGTAATCTTGTGGGATTCCAGAATTAAGCAACAGAGAACAATAAGAATAAAGTGCAAGATTTACGTGGATTTAAGATAATCATAGGCCAAATTAGCCAAAGGGAGTAAGGGCAAACAATGTCGCTAGAAAATGATTAACTCAAGCAGCAATTTGAGTGTTTGATTAGTTGGTTGTTGGGATAAGCATGGGGTTTTTTGGCCTCAGAACTGATAAAGTTCAATTCTCATGACACTGAAGCAGAAGATCCAATTGTGATCCCACAAGCCAGTGTGTGACCCTTGATAGACCCTTGAACATTCTAATCCAAACCAGGATCTTTGCCCTCCCCTCTCCCCCACCACAAACACACAAATATACACATGATTATAGTGGAATATAGATGCAAGCTCACATCTACGTTACCAAGAATGACACACTGACGCACACCCTAGACTGAACAGCTTGCCAAAAATGCGAGGGATAAAAGGCACATCTTTTCCAACGAGCATTGGGGAAAACAGATTATAAGTTACCATAATAGAAATAAAACAGATATATCTTTAACATATTAAAAGTCTTACATCCAGTGCGCATTTCCTGTTACGTGGGCATCACTGGCAAGGCCAGGATTTATTTCCCATCCCTAATTGCCCTTGAGAAGGTGGTGGTGAGCCGCCTTCTTGAACTGCTGCAGTCCATGTGGTGAAGGTACTCCCACAGTGCTGTTAGGGAGAGAGTTCCAGGATTTTGACCCAGCGAGGATGAAGGAACGGCGATATACTTCCAAGTCAGGATAAGAACATAAGAACATAAGAATTGGAGCAGGAGTAGGCCATTCGGCCCTTCAAGCCTGCTCCGCCCTTCAATGAGATCATGGCTGATCTTCTGCCTCAATTCCATTCACCGGCCTTATCGCCATATCTTTTGATGCCCTTACTAGTCAGAAATCTATCAACTTCTGTTTTGAATATACCCAATGACTGAGCCTCCACAGCCCTCTGGGGTAGAGAATTCCAAAGATTCACCACCCTCTGTGTGAAGAAATTTCTTCTCATCTCAGTCCTGAATGCCCTACCCTTTATCCTGAGGCTGTGGCCCCTGGTTCTAGACTCCCCAGCCAAGGGAAACATTCTCCCAGCATCCACCCTATCAAGCCCTGTAATAATTTTGCATGCTTCAATGAGATCCCCTCTCATTCTTCTGAATTCAAGAGAATACAGGCCTAGTTTACTCAATCTCTTCTCATACAACAGTCCCGCCATCCCAGGAATCAATCTCGTGAATCTTCGTTGCACTCCCTCTATGGCAAGTATATCCTTCCTTAGGTAAGGAGACCAAAATTGTACACAATACTTCAGGTGTGGTCTCACCAAGGCCCTATATAATTGGAGTAAGACTTCTTTACTCCTGTACTCAAATCCTCTTGTAATGAAGGCCAGCATACCATTTGCCTTCCTAATGGCTTGCTGCACCTGCACATTCACTTTCAGTGACTCATGTACAAGGACACCCAGGTCCCTTTGAGCATCTGCATGAAGGGATAATTACAAGTCCTAGCCCTTTTCGGGCTATCCCAGATCAGGCGTATTCCCCAGACGTTCACCTTCAACTAAAGTTAGCGGTAGCCGAATCCTAGAGACGTTTAATTGGGTCTAAAGGTTCAGACTATCTCTCCCTAAAGAAAAGGAATGGCCTGAAGATGTTACCGTCCTCCGGATAGCACTTTTAACAAGTTTAACTAGACTGTAACCTTCCGGATACTATGAAGGTCTGGAAAACACCCCAGAATTCTGCAACTCCTCTCAAAAGAGTGTACAGAAATTGAGTTTGCGAGATTGATACAGAAATACTCTTTGAGACAATTTTAAAAATATATAGATTTATTAAAGAACCGACATTTAGTTAACAGCTGGTATGGCAATCACAACTTTAACCATTCAAAATACAAATAGCTTACATTTCGTATCAGAGATCCTTATTCTCAAATCTTAACTTCGTTACATTTTCACACTTCTACTTATTTCTTAATCCAGAATATCCACCAAAATCAAATACCTTGATTACCCGAGACTCAAAGTTGTAGGCCTAGAGAGTGGTTCTGAAGGCGAGAATTGCTCTGCCTCTTCCCAGCGACTTCTGACTCTCTATCTGAAAAGCTCTATTTTTATACCTTTTTTTAGTGGTTTATTCTTTGAAGTTTTCTGTTGATGTAAGCTAATTATCTCTAGCCATATTTCTGTTGACTTCTTTCTATTCTTACTGTCAACCCAGCTGCTAACTCTCAGAATCCTGTCTGCTGTATAGGTGTTTCAAAAACTTATCATTTTTCTGGTTATTATTGATTTATCTATTTGATGCTATTCTTAGGAAGTCTTTCTATTGAATTCTTAACTCCCTTTAGCTGCTTGCATTCCAGACCTCACGTCTCCCAACTATTCCAAGTTCAACACACAAACAATGTGATTGCTTGATGCATCTAACAGGGGAGAAATTACTGTTAGCATTGCAGGTGCTAAACCAGGAAAGGGTGCAGTTAGTAGGGGAACACAAGACCCGACAGGTCACTGAGGCCAAGAACAATGAGCTGAGGTTGCGGGGAAAGAATGCCCGCCTGGCAAAACAAGTAAGAGAGCAGGAGGAGACAGTAAAAGGCTTACAGGCAGCCTATAAGGTAATGAGCGCACAGGGGTTTGAGGATGCGGACCATAGCCCCTGCCAGAAGCAGATAGAGAGTCTCAGCCTTGCTCTAAGGAAGGCAAGAGGCGTGGTGTGCCTCATAAGCCCAAGTGCAGCCCAGGTCGACTTTACAGGGAACCTGGGGAGAACGGTTCAGACACCAAAGATAGCGCCAAGGGACGACCCGGTTGAGGAGCAGGAGGGCCCACGACCACCACCCATAGCACCAAGCTTTAGCGCAGTCTGGCAAGAAGAAGGGGTGGAGTTAGGGGCAGAAGCTGAGGTGGAAAGAACCCTGCAAGAGAGGCTGGGACCGGGGCCGATGTGCCCGGCCCGGCAGGACAGATTTGGCCCACCCGCTGATAACGGGGATGCGGGACCCCTCCAAAGCCAGTTCGTGGCTCCCCACGGTACACAACAGCTTAGGGTTATGGTAAGCCACCTGAGTAAACTCACCCAACAAGGGGACCCCTCAGTTCACTTCATAGAGGTAGAACAGGCAGCAAGTATTAACGGCTGTGACGATGCCGAGATGGCAAAAATGCTCCTGTTCTCACTGGACAGCCGGTTATATCAGTCTCTCTCTGCTGAGAGCAAGAGAGGACAGAATGGGTATGCGGCCATCACTGAGGAAGTTTTAGAGGCAATGGGGATGAATGAGGGAAGTCCTTTCTCCCGGGTGGAGAAAACAGTGCAGCTCGCAGGAGAGACCCCACAGGCTTTTGCAGACAGGCTGTGGCCCGTGTACAGGGGTGCTTGTGGTGGGGATCTTAACAGGGCTCACCTAAACCGGGACGAGCTGGCCCACTGGCTCCGTAGCCTAGTGGCAAACAGTTTGCCTCGAATCAAAACCCAGGCTGAGCTTTGGTTTGACCCAAAAGACCCCCGGGGCACCGAAGAGGCAGTGGTCAGACAGCTGAACCTGGCCTACCGGAACGGGAGAGGGGCGGAAGAGCCCCCACAAAAAGGGAAAGTACATGAAATAAAACCCAGCCAGAGTAGGAAGGAGTGGCATCAGGAGGGGAATAACCCTTCCAGCACAAAGCTTAACTGTTATGGGTGTGGGAAGGATGGTCACTGGAGGAAGGAGTGTAAGAATCCTTGGAAGGATAACAAGGGAAAGAATTCCTCAGCCCCAGCCCAAAAGGCAGAGACAGGGATCCCTCCCGCCACGGTCGAGTCATTTTTGGACGCCATGAGGTCCCTATTGACTGGCCCAGGGAAGGTAGCAGCAGCCCCATACAATCCAGACTTCTGACTGGAGCCAGCGCAGCCTGCCTACCTGTGTCCCCTTGAAAGACACGCACAGGAAGAGACCTCCCGTAAGGAGGCCAGGTTAAATGAGCAGGCCTTACGGGAGGAGAACGCCCGCTTAATGGGGAAAGTAGACGGGCTAGAAGGGCAGCTTAGAGGCATAAAGGCAGCCTACAGGGTAGCCAGGAGCAGGGAGTATGAGGATTTAAACCATGGGCCCTGTGAGGAAAGGATAAAAGGTCTGACCCAAGCCCTATCCAAAGCCGGAGGGATGGTTTGCTCAACAACCCCAGGGGAATTCACCACCCCGCAGTTGCAAACCATGGCAGCAGAGTTGACCAAACTAAAACAGAATAGAAATCTTCAGCCTTCAGCAGGCGAGATTACACAGAATGCACAAGCAGGCGCAGTGGCTTGTCTTAGGGGAGGGGCCACCCAACCCCCACCCCCCCCACCCACCGTTTGGGACATTCCCCCAATCCTCTGGGATTTAGAGGAGGAGGAGCCCGAACCAGATAGCCCCGCCCCCGACCCAGGCTTTGAACCAGCACCAGGCTGCGAAGAGTCACCTGACCCTGAAACAGGTTTAGAAGAGATACAGCCTGAGGATAGAAATCCCCAGCCAGTGGGAGTGGAAGATTCACAGACCACACAACAGGGGGCAGTGGCTCGTGTTAAAGACCCACCAGCCAGAAAACCCCCACCAGCCAGAGCCCCGAGAAGGTCCCCACGTACGCCACAGCCAAAGAAACCGTGGTCACCGGCTCCCCAATTTAAAGGGGCCGCCCCTCAAGCCAGGGGTCGATCTGAGGACAGAGGTTCCCGGCCAGCAGCCATGGGCTGCAAGGGACCAAAGGTACAGGACAGGGCGGCCACACCAAAGGGAGTAGTGTGCTCCAGCCCTGACAGGAGTTAGGCTAGCCGTCCGGAGACGGGCGGCGAATGTACATAGCTTTTGTTTATTAAATTTTGAGATTGTTAAGTTTGGGTGTTTTTTTCGTTAAATTTTAAGTAAGGTGGTTGGTAGTTTTAAAATGTTATAATTTCAAGAATGTTTTGTATTGAGTCGAGGTCGCAAGACCTGACTATGCTTCACCCAAGCCAGAGAATCTACTCGGGACCTGGCTATATGCTCTTGTGTCTCCTTACAGAAGGGATTGTCGATATGAAGGGGGGCATACTCCTACTCGCTCTGATAGGAATGAGCGCTGGGAGGCGAGGTGACGTGGAGGACTCCCACATCTATGGGTGCTCAGGAGTGAGAGCACCAGTCATCACCGCAGGGGGTGGCGAGCGGGGAGTGGAGGAGCTCGCCATCTACTTCCACGAGGGAAGGTGGCCAGGGTGGCTGGGGTCCAACTCTACTAAATACTCCAACCAGCCCGGGTTCACGTACGGGGAGGCATCCCTCCCATGCCCCAGAATACAGGTCGTTGCCACAAGGGTCAGTGTCACCGAGGGGATGCGTGTGTGCCTTACCTGTAAGGGACGAATTCCCCTAAATAGGTGGTGGTGGCTCAGGAAGCTGAGCAGGGACGCAGGGGACCATACAGCCGACTGGGAAAGATTAGGGAACGACACCCACCGGACAATCACAGGGACCCAAGGAGGAGTCAGTGTTTGTTGGGATAAGTGGTGGGAGTCGGAACAGGGAGTCTATGTTTGTATGTGGGGATCACAGGAAGTCTGCCCCACAGGGGTATCCATCATCTTCTCCAGCCAATGGCAGGATGCCGGGGAGGGGATAGGGTGGGATTCTAGCCTGCATGGGTGCGTGGTCCCACACATTCCGGTCCCAGTTAATGCCACTGAACTCGTGGCACACACCCGAAAGCTCCTACCCACGACCCAGGTACCGAAAACCCTGGAAGAAAAGTGCCCTACCACCACCAAGGGACCAGGGAATGGGTTAGTCCTAGTACCAACCGAAAAGGTACTATACCAGGGGGTACACTATGCAGCAGCTTCAGTAATATTAAACCTCACCGAGGTATACTTACCTGAGTGGTGTCCTAAGGAGACGGAGCAACTGTACCAGGCCCTGCTAAAGGAAATGTTTAGGAAATTTTACGAATTTGATTTTGCCAATATAGACAAAGTAGAGCTACACAGAATACACCCTGAGAACCCTATGGGCACGGGTAGACAAAGAAGGGGAGCCTGGAATGATGTCTTCACTGCCTATAGTACAGGGTCCTCTGTAATAAATAGCCTGGATGACATGGAATTACAGACACAGATAAATGGTTTAAAAACCCAGTTAAGAAAGATCCTGAAGGATGGGAACACAGTGGTAGGCTCAGAGCTACATGAGGACCAAGCTATGACGGTTCATTTAAACGAAATTATTGCAGAATTGGAAAGGCATGCCAAAACAGTAAATGCACTCATACGGGAGGATAGGAATGCATCGAATCAGGCTGCACAGAATGAGGTGTGTGTGCTGTACGGGGCATGGTTGCTGGGCGAGGGCCGTAGCAACCTGGAGGATTTAAAGCAAGGTTTAGTCCCCTCCTGGATCAGCAACAAGCACCTCGCAGCCCTCCACCCGTTTAGTAATTCGCTGAGCCCATGCCAATTTCGTCTAGCCTCTGAAGCCTACCCTGTCCCAATAGATTGTGGGTGTTCAAATCACACTATCATGGGGATAGTAGTGAGAATGCCGGTCATGAGTGGGACAGCCCGACCCGCACCGGTATACAGGGTGGAGAACATTGGAGTCATTCAAGGGGGTGCACACATCCGTTTTACAGCGGTCCCACCTTATGTCATAAAGTGGGAGCACGCCATGACAGGTACAGACCTATCCGGGTGCCGGAGCCGGGGTTCACACATAATACTGTGTCCCCAGCACTTGAACGCCTATTCGAAACCACAGTGCGAGTTTAAAGCCGCTGGCGCACGACCTATCAATTGTACCATGGAGGTGATGGCACATGGCCATGTTTCCCCACAGGTAGCATATATAGGGGGTGGGACATATTGTGTCACCACAGGTGCGTCTCACTACCAGCATGGACGCTTCTGGTGTCCGGTAAGTGACAGCAGTTTCTGCTTTAAACCCGAGGCAGAAGTTCAAGTGGCCCAGGAACGGATTGTCCCCATACCTGAGCCCTCCACTGTTCACCTCACTGTAACACAAAATTTCACCAACCTGCAAAAATATGAAGCACATTTTGGCTATGAAATTCCCCCTCTACCAGAACGCCTTACCAAGTTACTAAAAGCTGTAGAGCTCTCTCAAAAACATTTCTACACTTTAGAACAGAATACACACGAGATAGAGCGAGAGATTCAAGGTATCACAGTCCCACCCTGGTGGGACATCTTCGAAAACATAGAGGTCCCTTCATGGGTCAGAATGGCTTCCCACCTCCTCGTAGTTTGCCAACTGGGAATAGTATTGTACCTGGTGTGCACTCAGTGCAAGGGAAAGGGCAGAATACTACAGTTCCGAAATGAAAGGACTTGGAGGAAGCATTATGCTGAGGTGGAGAGAGATACACCTGTTTGAATTTTTTATTCTGTGTTCCTGAATAAAGATTGTTGCTTTTTTGTGTTTTGTTCTTTTTAATGAAGATATGTGTTTTCCCAAGCAGTGCAGGGGTGTCGGACCCTCTCCGTGCTTGGTTGTGAAATAAAGATTTTCTTACCTGTATGTACCTAAAACACCACATTTAAAGGGGAATGTATGTTTGGGGTTTTAGTTTAGGTAATACAGGGGAAGGTTGGTTTTCGAGGATCAGGAATTTTGTCCACCCAGGACGATACTGTAGTGAACTGAAGTATCGCAGGAGGGACTGTAAGATTTTCAAAATGTGCAGATCCCCAAAAACATATATCGAAAGGAAAAAAATAAGGGCTTTGGAAATTGAAAGGAACATGCCTGAACATGTACCTGGTCTGGGAATTCAAGATCAGCAAAAAATCATCATATGGACAATAGGCTCTGGGGAAAAACTGCCCCACCCAAAACACAGAGCCCATCACGATTTCAATGACAATGAACAGGCCCCACCTGAGAACTCTCTGCATTACGTAACCAGTTTTTTTCGTGAGGAGTTTGTGGTGGGGGTGGTGGGGGCGAAGAGCACTATAATTGCAGCAGAACCCAAGATTTCTTTCTCTTTTCGACTCGACCGACAGAAGGGAAGCAGGGGTCTCTGGCAGCTCTGCTCAGAAGCCACATGGTGAAGGAAGACGTTCGATGACCAGAATCACCATCGACTTACCTGGCTGGACCACGGATTGTTAATACCCCTGTCTGGTGAGCATTATCCCTGATCTCCTGAAACCGAAACCTAGCTAGAAGTGGGAAGTTTTGGGAGGGATAAAGGTTTTTATTTTTCTTGTATACTGTCATTTTCCTCGCCTGTAACCGTGTGCTCCCCAAACCTGTTTAAGTGTGAAGTGTGTTTAAGTTTGTTACCTTTTAACTTTAATAAAAGTTATAGTTCTTTCATTGGAACCTGTGGCCTACTGCATTTGTATTCACAACCCCTAAATAAGTCCAAGTTTTGAACCTGGGGCGTGGGAGCGATTCGAACCGCTCACTTTATAACAACCACACCCTTACAACATCTACCGGTTCCCCTTTGTCTACTCCACTAGTTACATCCTCAAAGAACTCCAAAGGTTTGTCAAACAGGATTTCCCTTTCATAAATCCATGTTGACTCTGCCCAATCTTACTATTAGTTTCTAAGTGCCCAATTATTGCATCCTTTATAATAGATTCCAACTTTTCCCAACTACTGATGTGAGGCTAACAGGTCTGTAGTTCCCCGTTTTCTCTCTCCCTCCTTTCTTAAATAGCGGGGGTTACATTTGCTATCTCCAATCTGCAGGAGCCATTCCAGAATCTGTAGAATTTTGGAAGATGACAACCAATGTGTCCATATCCCAATGGCCACCTCTTTCACAACCCTAGGATGTAGGTCATCCGGTCCTTGGGATTTATCGACTTTTAGTCCCATTAATTTTGCTAGTACTGTTTTTTTGCTAATAATAATTTCTTTAAGTTCCTCATTCTCACCACACCCTTGGTTTTCTCATATTTCTGGGTGGTATTTTGTGTCTTCCTCCGTGAACACAGAAACAAAGAGCTGGATTTTCATTGACCCGTGGAGGCGGGTTTGGAGGCGTGTGGGGGGTTAAAGTTGCAGATTCGGGGGTCCCGAACCCATCCCGCCCCCAACCCGCCTCCATGCCAGTTTCGCTGGAGGCGGGTACCCGACCTGTGCTGGGACCCGCCTCCCTGAGGCGGGAAGGGGATTAGTGACAATTAACTGCCTGTTAACAGGTGGTTAACAGGCAGTTTTTTGCCTAATCCCTATTTTGATGCATGAAATGTGGGCTTCCCGACAGGTCCCAACCACGCCAAGTTAGCGAGGCGGACCGTGAGTCTGCAGGGGTTGGAGGGGTCGATATGTCTGGTGGGCAGGTGAGTGATGAGTGCATGTGTGCAGAGGTAAGTGTGTAAGGTAAGTGTAAACTGTGGGAAAAAGTTTTACTTACCTTAACTTCCTTCTGCAGGTGTCAGCCCTTCAGGTCTCGGGAGTCAGAAATCTCACCGGCACAGAAAGCAGAATGGCCGTGGAGCTGTCAAAAACTGCAGCCTCTGTTTTCTGTGCTGGAATGATTTATAACTCAGCCTGAGAGGAAGGACTTAAGTTAGAAGACAGATTGTCAGTGTTTGACAGCTTCACAGAGCTGTCAAACGCTGATATTTCATCTGTCAAAAGCTCTTGACAGATGAAATCTCAATCTGTGACATCACCTGTTGCTGGGTGGCCCTTAATTGGCCTGCTGAGCTCACTGGGCGGGCTCAACAAGGTCAATCAAGTGAAAATGCAGTGGGTTGGCCACAAGTCGATGGAGGCGGGACTACAACCCAAAAAGTGGGAGTCCCGCCTCCATCACGTCCCCAGTATCAAAATCCAGCCCAAAGTATTTATTTAATTTCCCTGCCATTTCCTCAATCCCCATTATAAATTCTCCCGTCTCTGACTGTAAAGGACCTACATTTACCTTCGCCAGTCTTTTCCTTTTCACATACCTATAGAAGCTTTTACAATCCGTTTTTATATTTTTTGCTAGTTTGTGCTCATATTCCATTTTCCCTTTCTTTATCAATTTCTTGGTCCCCCTTTGCTGATTTCTAAAAAGATCCCAATCCTCAGGCAGACTGCTTTTTCTGGCAACTTTATAAGCTTCCTCCTTTGACTTAATACTAGCTTTAATTTCTTTTGTTAGCCATGGTTGGATCACTTTTCCTTTTGGGTTTTTATGCCCTAGAGGAATATATGTTTGTTGTAAATTATGCATTATTTCCTTGAATGTTAGCCAATGTATGTCACACCATCATACCTTTTAGTGTAGTCTCCCAATCTACCATGGCCAACTTGTCCTTCATACCCTTGTAGTTTCCTCTGTTTAGATTGAAGACCTTAGTTTCAGATTGGACTACATCACTCTCAAACTTAATGTAAAATTCATTCATATTATGGTCACATTCAATCATATTATGGTATGTAGCTTGGAGGGAAACTTGCAGGTGATGGTATTCCCATACACCTACTGCCTTTGTCCTTTTAGGTGGTAAAGGTCGCGGGTTTTGGAGGTGCTACCGAAGAAGCCTTGGCAAGTTGCTGCAGTGCATCATGTAGATGGTATACACTGCAGACACGGTGTGCCGGTGGTAGAGGGAGTGAATATTTAAAAAATAAGGATTGTGAAGCTGATTTGCTGGGATTCAGGAAGCCAGTGGAAGCAGGCAAGGAGGAGTGTTCAGGACTTTGTGTGTTCGTCAGGCTGTGGACTTCTGGATTAGCTGAAATTCTGAACAGCAGAGGAGAGCATTTGAGAAATCTATCCTTGAGCTGATGAAGGTTCCCCCATTCAAAAAAGTGGAGAGGGATAAACCCTGCAACTACAGGCCAGTCAGCCTAACGTCAGTGGTGGGGAAACTTTTAGAGACAATAATCCGGGACAAAATTAATTGTCACTTGGTAAAGCATGGGTTAATAAATGAGGAAGGGGCAATCGATAGCTCCGAAAGCTTGTGATTTCAAATAAAACTGTTGGACTATAACCTGGTGTTGTGCGACCTCTCAATTTAATAAATGAAAGCCAGCATAGATTTGTTAAAGGCTAACTTGATTGAGTTCATTGATGAAGTAACGGAGAGGGATGATGAAGGTAGTGCGGCCGGTGTGTTTGATAAAGTACCACATAATAGACTTGTTAGCAAAATTGAAGCCCATGGGATTAAAAGGACAGTGGCAGCTAGAGTACAAAATTGGCTAAGGGACAGAATCTAGGCTGATGTTTCATCACACTATTGAGGGAGTGTTGCACTGTCAGCGGTGTGGCCTTTCAGATGAGATGTTAAACCGAGGCCCTGGCTATCCTCTAGTTGGATGTAAAAGATCCCATGGCGCTATTTGAAGAAGAGCAGGGGAGTCTGCTGATGTCCTGGCCAACTTTTATCCCTCATCCACCACCACTACATTACAACAGTGGCTACACTTTAAAGAGACTGCATTGGCTGTGAAGCGCTTTGAGACATCCTAAGAACATGAAAGGTGCTATATAAATGCAAGTTCTTCCTTTCACACTGTGGGCAGAAGTTTTACTATTATAAGGAAGATGGGGGTTTATGTTGCTTGATTCTGTCAGGAGTGGAGTCGATGCTGGAGTCACTCAGGACATATCTGGTGATTTAAACGTGGCATTTGATTGGTGGATTCAGGAAGGCTTTGTTCCTTTCTTCACTCCTGTTATTTGAAAGTTGAAATTTTGACTGAAAAATTATGACTTGCAATCTACAAATTGAAAAGAATCCAAGCTTATCTGAAGCAGCCCGAAGTAAATCGGATTGATTTGGACTCACTGTGATGAAACCATCTGGCAACATTTTGGACCCATTACTACCTATTCTCGGATTAATGAAATGTATACATGTCAGGTTGGTTTCCAAACAAGCCACACTGTAACAGCACGATCTTTAGCTACACCCCATTGCATTTCAGCAAAAATAGCAACCACAGAATAACCAGAGTTTTCTTTTGATTCTAACTTACGACAGGGAAAACCACTGAGAAAATGCAGACTATTTTGCAATGTGAAAGAAACAACTTGCAAAGAAGAAGCCGCTGTCATGACTAGACATGGAATAGACTAGATATAATTACAGGAGAACATTTTGAAATGGAAAAAGTAAACAAAAACTGATAGTATGACTCTCAAGAATAGTCTTTATTTTGTGGTTTTCCGCACTCTCAGGCTGCGAATTTAATAGCGCTCAGGGGGCAGGTTTGGAGGCGGGTCCGCTGTCAAAATCACAAAGATTGACAGCGGGTGGGAAACCCGCTGTCAATCCGCCTCCACGCGAATCTCCCAGGTGTTGGGTCTGTCAACAGAGAACTGACCTGATACCAAGTGGCGGGGGATACAATTCAGCTACCTAAATGGTTTGTTAAGAACCAATTTAAGAGTATTTTGAGGCTTACTTCTAATTTTACATTCTCCCCCACTGGTTACCCGCTGTTCAGGGAACACACCAGCTCAACCTGGCGTGTTTTGAGTCTGCTCTGATGTTTGTGAAAAGCTGACAGCTGCAGAAGTGGTGTCAAGGATGCCATGTTGCAGATGGTGAGTTTCAGAGCACAGAAAATGTTGGTTACTGCATTTTTAATACATATAGAGATTTCTTTAGCTTACAAGTTTTTAGATCCAACTGTATGTCCAGTGCCACCTCATTGGGACAGATCGCTTCTGTCATCTCACCTGCAGCTGCCATCTATTCCAGCAACATCGGAGCCAATGAAACAATCAGACCTTGGTCCTCCGAATCCTTCCACGATCAGCCCCAACACCAACATCACCAACCAGTTAAAAGGAGCAGTCCCGAGCGACAGCAATTCAACAGAGGCAGTTTTTGAAAAAGTGACGTCAGTGTAAAAAAAGTGATGTCGGCACAAGGGAAGGAGCTGATTGGTGAGTAGCTGGGGTGTGTTTTTTGTTAAGTTTTTAAGTTTATTTCTGCTGGGTTAGTTCTTAGTCTATTAACTAGAGGCATGGCAGGGCAGCTCAGTCCCATGGAGTGCACATCCTGTGCCATGTGGGAAGTCCTGGACACTTCCCGTAGCCGGGACGACCACATGTGCAGGAAGTGTCACCAGCTACAGCAACTCGAGCTCTGGGTTTCGGATCTTGAGCGGCAGCTGGAGTCACTGTGGTGCATCCGCAAGGTTGAGAGCTTCATGGATAGCACGTTTCTGGAGGTGGCCACCCTGCAGCTTAAGAGTGTGCAGGCAGAGAGGGAATGGGTGACCGCCAGACAGAAGGGGAAGGCCAGGCAGGTAGTGCAGGAGTCCCCTGAGTGCATCACGCTCTCCAACCAGTATTCTGTTCTGAGCACTGGTGAGGGCGATGGTTCCTCTGGGGAGTGCAGCCAGAGTCAAGTCCACGGCACCATGGGTGGCTCAGCTGCACAGGGGGGGAGGAAAAAGAGTGGAAGATCAATAGTGGTAGGGGATTCAATAGTTAGGGGAGCAGACAGGCGTTTCTGCGGCTGCAGACGTGACTCCAGGATGGTATCTTGCCTCCCTGCTGCCAGGGTCAAGGATGTCACTGAGCGGCTGCAGGACACTCTGAGTGGGGAAGGGTGAACAGCCAGAGATCGCTGTCCATATCGGTACCAACGACATACGCAGAAAGAGAGATGAGGTCCTGCAGGCAGAGTTTAGGGAGCTAGGAGAGAGATTAAAAAGCAGAACCTCAAAGTTAGCAATCTCTGGATTACTCCCGGTGCTACACGCTAGTGAGTACAGGAATAGGAGGATAGAACACATGAATGCGTGGCTGGAGAGATGGTGCAGCAGGGAGGGCTTTAGATTCCTGCGGCATTGGGACCATTTCTGGGGAAGGTGGGACCTGTACAAGCCGGACGGGTTACACCTCAACAAAGCCGGGACCAATATTCTGGCGGGGAGGTTTGTTAGTGCTGTTGGGGAGGGTTTAAACTAACTTGGCAGGGGGCTGGGCACCAGCATATAGGAGTAGAAAAGAGGAATAAGGTGCATAGAGGAGTGAGTGTGTTGGATAGTACTAGAGAAGAAAGTAGTACTAGAGGCAGAAGTAGTACCATATTAGATAGGAGCAGACTAAGAAAGACTATGAAAAATTCAAAAATGTGTTTAGAATGCATGTACGTAAACGCACAAAGTGTGGTGAATGAGGTTGGTGAGCTACAAACACAATTAGCCATGTGGCAATATGATGTTGTGGCAATAACGGAAAGGTGGCTTAAAAACGGTGAGGACTGGGCACTTAATATTCAAGGGTACAAGGTATTCAGAAAAATAGGGAAGGAAAATAGTGAGGTGGGGTGGCAGTGCTGATTAAGGAAGACATTGTAGTGTTGGAAAGGAAGGATGTTCTCGAGGGGACAAGAACAGAATCCATTTGGTTTGAGGAGCAAAAGGGGTATGATCACGCTATTGGGGGTATTCTATAGTCCTCCAAATAGTAAGAGGGAGGTAGAGGAGCAAATCTGCAGGGAAATCACAGAGATATGCAAGAGCTATAGAGTGGTGATATTGGGGGACTTTAATTACCCAAATATCAATTGGGATAATGCTAGGGTAAAGGGAAAGGAGGGGGACGAATTTCTGAAATGTGTTCAGGAGAATTTCCTTGACCAATATGTTCTTGGCCCAACTAGGAAGGAGGCATTGCTGGATCTGGTGCTGGGGAATGAGGTGAGCCAGGTCGACCAAGTGTCTGTGGGAGATCACTTGGGTACGAGTGATCATCGTATCATAAGATTTAGATTAGCAATGGAGAGGAGCAAGGAACAATCTAGAGTGGAACTTCTAAACTGGAATAGGGCTAACTTCAATGGGATGTGAAAGGATCTAGCCAGGGTAAAATGGAACCAAAGCCTGACAGGAAAAACTGTAATGGAACAATGGGTGATCTTTAAGGAGGAGATGTTCCAAGTACAGGCTAGGTACATTCCAACAAGAGGGAAGGGTAAGGGAACCAAAGCAAGGGCTCCTTGGATGATGAGGGAGATTGAGAAGATGATGAAACAAAAAAAGAGGGTGTATGATGCATGTCAGTTGAATTCTTCAAGGGAGAACCAGACCAAATACAACAATTTGAGAGGGGAAGTGAAGATAAAAATAAGATTGGCAAGAGAGAATATGAGAGTAGAGTGGCAGTTAACATAAAAGGGAACCCAAAAATCTTCTACCGGCATGTAAACAGTAAGTGGGTAGTAAGAGGCGGGGTAGGGTCGATTAGAGATAAAGAAGGTGATATATGCTTAGAGGTGCAGGGCAAGGCTAGAATACTCAATGAGTACTTTGTATCGGTGTTTACTAAGGAGGTGGATGCTGACAAAATATCGGTAGAAATGGAAAAGGTAGAAGCAATGGAAGAAGTGAAAATTAATAGACAGGATGTACTAGAAAGGCTGGGTATGCTTAGAGTGGACAAGTTTCCTGCTCCAGATGGCTTGCATCCCAGGTTGCTAAGAGAATCGGGGGAGGAGATAATGGAAGGGCTTGCCATAATTTTCCAATCTTCCCTAGATGCAGGGGAGGTTAGGGTAAGGATTGGAAAGTAGGAAATGTGGCACCATTGTTCAAGAAAGGATGTAAGGACAATCCTAGTAACTACAGGCCAGTCAGTTTAACATCAGTGGTGGGTAAAGTTTTAGAAACAATAATTAAGGAAAACATTAACGGGCACTTGGAAAGATTTAAGCTAATTAAGGAGAGTCAACATTTGACTAATCTAATTGAATTTTTTGATGAAGTAACAGAGAGGATTGATGAAGGGAATGCAATGGATTTTGTCTACATGGATTTTCGGAAGGCATTTGACAAAGTACCACATAGAAGGCTGGTTAACAAAATTGAGGCTCATGGAATAGGTGGGTCAGTGGCAGCTTGGATAAGGAATTGGCTTAAGGACAGAAAACTACAAGTTGTGGTAAATGGTTTTTTTCAGACTGGAGGATGGTAGTCAGTGCTGGGGCCACTGCTTTTTTTGATATATATAAATGACCTGGATATTGGAATACAGAGTAGAATTTCTAAATTTGCCGATGACACCAAACTTGGGGGTGTGGCAAACAGTGATGATGATACTAATTGACTGCAACAGGACATAGAAAGGCTAGCAGAATGGGCAGACAAGTGGCAGATGGAATTTAATACAGAGAAGTGTGAGGTGATGCATTTTGGTAGAAGGAACAGAGAGAGGCAATATACACTTAATGGCACAGTTTTAAAGAGTGTGCATGGACAGAGGGACCTGGGAGTTAATGTGCATAGGTCCCTGAAGGTGGCAGGACATATTGCGAGAGTAGTTAACAAAGCATATGCGATCTTGGGCTTCATAAATAGAGGTATTGAGTACAAAAGTAAAAGCTATGCTGAATCTTTATAAAGCGTTGGTTAGGCCACAACTGGAGTATTGCGTCCAGTTCTGGTCACCACACTTTAGGAAGGATGTGAAGGCCCTTGAGAGGGTGCAGAGGAGATTTACCAGAATGGTTCCGGGGATGGGGGATCTTAGCCACAAGGACAGGTTGGAGAAGCTGGATTTGTTTTCATTAGAGCAAAGGAGGTTGCGGGGTGATTTGATAGAGGTGTACAAGTTTATGACAGGTTTGGATAGGCTTTTTTACGCAGTGAGTGGTGAGGATCTGGAATTCGCTGCTGACAGAAGTGGTGGAAGCAGAGACACTCAATGTTTTCAAGGGCAGACTGGATAGGCACTTGAGGGAAATAAACTTGCAGGGCTACGGAGATAAAGCGGGGGAGTGGGATCACTGGATTGCTCTACAGAGAGCCGGCACGGACTCGATGGGCCGAATGGCCTCCTACTGTGCCGTATGACTCTATGGGCTGGATTTTGTCAATGGGGACGTGATGGAGGCGGGACTCCCACTTTTTGGGTTGTAGTCCCGCCTCCATTGACTTGTGGCCAACCCACTGTATTTTCCCTTGATTGACCTTGTTAAGCCCGCCCAGCTGGCTTAGCAGGCCAATCAAGGGTCCCTTGGATACAGGTGATGTCAGCCATTGAAATTTCATCTGTCAAGAGCTTTTGACAGATGAAATTTCAGCATTTGACAGCTCTGTGAAGCTGTCAAACGCTGACAATATGATTTCTAACTTGAGTCCCTGTACTTAGACTCAGTTAGAAATCAATCCAGCACAGAAAGCAGAGACTGCAGCTTTTGACAGCTCTGCGGCCATTCTGCTTTCTGTGCCGTGGATGTGAGGGACTCCCGACACCTTAAGGAAGCTAGCCTGCAGGACAAAGTAAAGGTAAGTAAGAGTTCTTAAAACACTTTACACACACCAAACACACTCACCTCTGCACTCATGCACCCATCACTCACCTGTACACCGGACATCTTGACCCCTCAAAGCCCTCCAGACCAACGGTCCGCCTCGCTAAATCGGCATGGTTCGGACCTGTCGGGAAGCCCACACTTCAGGGCTAAAAATAGGGATTAGACAAAAAACTGCCTGTTAACTACCTGTTAACAGGCAGTTTATTGGCACTAATCCCCTTCCCGCCTCGGGGAGGCGGGTCCCAGCACAGGTCAGGTACCCACCTCCTGGGAAACTGGCATGGAGGCGGGTTGGGGGCAGGATGGTTTCAGGACCCCCAAATCTGCTGTTTTCACACCACTCCCGCCTCCAAACCCGCCTCCACGGGTCAATGAAAATTGAGCCCTATGACTCTATGATCTCATCACCAACCTTCTCCTCCATCACCTGATGCTGCACTGGACACAGGGCATCAGCCCCTGACAACATTGCTGGCCAGGAGGCCAGCGATGGCATCACCATGGCCAGATTTTCTTCACTTGACACTGTAAACCCTGCCTGCCACATGATGCGCCAGGCTGATGCCATCCCACACCAGCACCGTGAAGCATCCCTTTAATGTCCAAGCCATTTCATGCACACTCATCACTATAGCGGGCTGCGGGGCGGGGCGGGAGTGGGGGGGAGGGGGAGGAAGTTATGACTGAATAATCACTGGAATTCAGTAAAGACACTTCTCAAGGTGCGCTCAGATCTGTCCAATAAGGGCCACTTTTTGAAAAAGGGATTTCACTGTATGCCAAAACACATTACCAGAAACTTCACATGGACATTGGCTAAACCTCTCAAGTGCCTACCCTTGTGTGTTGTTAGTTGGTATGCTTGCAGTAAGATGAGGGTGAGTGTGAGAGGTGGCTAGTGAGATGGGGAAGTGATAAAGTAGATAGAGAGGGTTGGGTGGAGGTGCAAGGTAAGTTGGAGTCCTGGGGAGGTCTCTTCTGCCCTTGGAATGGAAGAGAACCTCCCTGCGTGCTGTGACTCCCTTCATAAGCATATGGAGGGAGTCATTGGAGAGCCTGGTGCAAGCATTCGCCTTTGTGCCGTGATTGTAGTGTTTGCAGCACCTCAGTGCTGTCAAACACTGACAGAACAACTGTCAAACCCCATGTGGACGTGGTCCCTTTAAGGAAACCGGCTGATGACACGTCATCACATGACGTCATCAGACCCACTTCCTGTTAATTGGCCGGTAAGCCCGCAGGGCAGGCATAACAAGGCCAATCAAGGTAAAATCACGGATGCAGAGCGGATGCAGCTGGGAGCGGGACTGGAACCCGGAAACCAGCTGTCCCGCCCCCATCCCGCCTCCTCCATTAAATTCGCGGCCTCTGTCATCATAGAAGATATTTGACATATACACATATATATTTCTTCGTCAACTGCCTTTATATTCTGCAGGCAAATATTGCTCTCAATTAACCTATTGCTTCAAAGTTGCATTATTTAAATGTGGCCTCTTATTTTTCAGAAGCCTGATTGAATAATTCAGCATGTTCACACCAGAAAGCTCAATGTTGATTTTGACTGGGGTGAGCAGCCAGCACACAGAACTGAATTGACACAACAGGAGAAGTATTCTATAAAAACACCTAGCAGACAGTGCTGGAGTGAAACATTCTTTACTCTGATTTATGGCGCATTTGAGGATTGAAGGCTTGCCAGAAAGATGTCTTCCGAGTTTGTAGTTTCTACCCTCTGAAATTAATGGCCTACTAAGGAATCCCGCAGCTTCTGTGGATAAATTGCAAGACAGTGTTTGTTAGAACCTTAACAATATCCAAAGGTTGAGGTTACGTTGATGATACCACAAGCAATAATGAAATGTCTGATTGGATTAGATACCAGTAATATAAAGGTTAAAGATTAATGGATATGGTTTTTTTCTAGCTTGGAAAAAGCTTTTGCATATCATTTCCATTCAGTTTTTCACTATTAATGTTATACTCCTGTTCCTTTCCATGTGGAAATTTTAATTCAAAAATTAACTCTTCTCAATGTAACTTCAGCCTCCAGGCACAATGCGGAGTTTCTGGGAAGATTCGGTTGAATGCTGTAATATTATTTATTTATTAAATATATTTGCACAGGATATCCCAGCTAAGCCTGTTGATAATGGGTTTCTGCCCAAGGGCAGTCAACAGACATAACACAGTGTAGGAGACAGAGAGCAGATATAACACAGATCAACATGGGCATAACCTTCCACTCTTCTAACCCGTTAGTTCATCGCTGTTGTCATTCTTTCAAAGTGTTGAAAGATTTTGTTTAAAATTCATGCAATGGTGAAGCCCAGAAGTAAAGCTTAAAGCAGAACTAAAGGTTAAAGCTGCTCTCATCATTGACCAAGTTTATATAAACTGATAAGCATTATAACAAAGCTACTGTACATAACATAGGATATTGTCTTATCTACTGACCCTTTTAAAATTCCAACCAATCTAGGCCAACAAGAAGGCCATTATTATGCTTTCAATTTGCTTAAGTTAAAGGTCACTACCTTCATGAAAAAGTGTTTGGCACATCTTTATTTGTTTGCAAACACATGACACAATGCCAAACCTTCTATTATCACACCACATACATAAAGCTATTGTGAAAGTTACATTTGGCTCTTCTTTGCTCCACACCCCCAAAACACAAGTTTGATAAACACTTTCCATGAAGGTAGTGTCCCTTTAAATTCATAGCCTACTCACCTTGTAAATAATTGGATTTCATGGTCTATTGTTAGCCACTATTGTTACAGCAAAGCTCGGCAATGCAATATCATCTTCAGTACATATTAAAAAGAACAACAGAATATAAACAGTTTAAAAATTCTACTGCCATCAAATTAATTAGTACAAGTCTCTCAAGTGGTACTGCAGTACATTCCCATTAAACAGTCTGAAATAATAGTTTATCTTGTGTTCTATATAGCTGAAATCAGTCAATTGTCACATTTAAAATCCCTCAGACAATAACATGGAGAAGTTTTAAAATGTCAGCATTTATTTACACAGCGTGAATTACAGCAGAAGTGTAACAATCAAATCAAATCAAAGAGCCACCATCTTCAGGACAAGGCGCTTAGCAAAACAACCTTTATCCCTTTCTTTACAAACACAACACTTTTTGAATGGAATCAAACAGAAAATGCTGGAAACACTCAGCAGGTCAGGCAGCATCCGTGAAGAGAGAAACTTAGGGTTAACATTTCAGGTCGAAGACTTTTCATCAGAACTGGGTTTCATCATTACAACAGTGACTGCACCTCAAGAAGTACTTCATTGGCTGTAAAGCACTTTGGGACGTTTGGTGGTCATGAAAGGCGCTATAGAAATGCAAGTCTTTCTTTCTTTCATCGTCCTGTTACGTTGACCCTGATCTTGACTGGGGAAGGTTGCGTAGGTGGGTGTGGAATCTCAGTTGGGAAACCCAGAGGTCCGGGTTTCCCCGTACGCTGTAGAGTTTTGTCTACACAGCGTGCGTTTTTTTTTGCCAGGATCCCCGCCCGGAGGTCAGCCTGATTGACAGGCGTGGCTTCAGTTGGGTGGGAATGCTCCACAGCAGGCCGCAGATAGGGAGGCTGCAGCTGCTAGTGGGAGCGTGGGTGGGGCATTCTGATCCACGGCCCCGGGAGGGGTCCGATCCCAGGGTGGGTCCAATCGCAGCGGGTCTTTGCATTGGGCTGGGTCTGATTGGGGGAGGGTTTCTGATCCAAGGCAAGAAGGTAGGCTTGGGGGGCCAGGGCGGGCGGGGCGGGAAGCACTCTTGCTGTTCCTGGCCCACAAGCAGTGCTGAAAAGGCACTTACATTTTCCCTGAAGCTGTCCTCGCCTCCCTTCAGCTGCTGGGTTTCCCGAGGCCTGGGAAACCCGACTGCCCAGGGTTAAACCTGCAAAGCAGGTTAAATCAGAGGCTGCCAGCCTCATTAAAATATTTAAATGGTCAATCTGCCACCTGGGAGCGGGTTGGCTGCCCGCCCCTCGTCCCACCTCTGTTAAACCAAAGAAGTGGGCGGGGTGGAGGTGGGTTGGGATCGGCTATGAGATTTTTAATTTTTCACATCTCACCTGTAAACATCCCAACCATTTTTGGGGGTTAAAATTACCCCCAACTCTGTTTCTCTCTCCACAGATTCTGCCTGACCTGCTAACTTTTGTTTTCATTAATGGGATGTGGGCGTCACTGGCAAGGCCAGCCTTTATTGCCCATCCCTAATAGCCCTTAAGAAGGTGGTGGTGAGCCGCCTTCTTGAACCGCTCCAGTCCGTGTGGTGAAGGTACTTCCACAGTGCTGTTAGGGAGGGAGTTCCAGGATTTTAACCCAGCCACGATGAAGGAACAGCGATATACTACCAAATCAGGATGGTGTGTGACTTGGAGGTGGTGGTGTTCTTATGCATCTGCTGCCCTTGTCCTTCTAGGTGGTAGAGGTCGCGGGTTTGGGAGGTGCTGTAGAAGAAGTCTTGGCGAGTTTCTACTGTGCATCTTGTAGATGGTACACACTGCAGCCACGGTGCGCCGGCACTGGAAGGAGTGAATGTTTAAGTTCCAGCATTTTCTGTTTTGATTTCAGATTTTCAGCAACTGCAGTATTGTGCATTCCTTTTGAATGGACATGGAATGCTAGCTTCAGAAAAATAGCTACTCGTTTTGTGCAATACACATTTCTGAAAATTATGAGCAACTCTTGAGTACATTTGTAGATAAAGCGCAGTGTTGCAAATCTGGCCTTCACATATCACAGATTCCAATTATCTGCTTTAGACTTAATGTTATCGCTGCTATTGGAATCCACCCATGTAGGGAAAATATATCAATTGTTTTAATCAACAGATATTAGTTTGGCGTGATGATATAAATAGGATTTTTTTTTACCATCCTTGTCTCAAGGAAATTAAGAACATTCACTTATCTAACCTTGTCACATATCCTTGTACCAACAAGGTCAGATATGCAAACTTCTATTCTGCTTGGCTGATCTACCTTGGATCATTGGATTTCTCTTTAAAAAAGAAAGGCTTTTATTTCTAATGCCCAATACCATAGCACGTCACTCAGTGAGTTACTTTGAAGTGCAGTTGCTTGCTCTTGATTAGGAAAATGTGGCAGCCATTTTGTAGACAGTAGGATCCCACAAACACTAATAAGATGAATGTCCAATTAATCTCTTTATTCTGCACCTCCTCCAACCTCACCTCCACAGGAGGTGAGGAGCTTGTGGACTTATTTGTCACTAAGATTAATACTATCCATTCAGCTGCTTCTGCTGTTTCCCCCTCTTCCCCTTGCCCCCAAGCCAAAATTCCTCCCAGTCTCCCCTGCCCTATCCCTGAACCCATGTCTTTCTCTATTTCTCTCCTACCTCATGCCCTCTTCAACTTCATCTTGTCCATGAGACCCACTTGCTGCTCCCTTGATCCTATTCCCACTAAACCGCTCACCACCCAACAACCCTTCATGTTAGCTGACATTGTAAATGGTTTACTCTGTTCTGGTATTGCTCCCTCCCTTTAAAAGCCACAATCATCACCCCTCCTCAAAAAAACCCAATCTTGAACCCTCTATCCTTGCAAACTACTGCCTAATCGCCAACCTCACTTTCATCTCCAAAGTTCTTGAATATGTTGTTGCCTCTCAAATCTGTGCCTATCTTTCCCAAAATTCCATGTTTGAATTTCTCCAATTAGGTTTCCACCCCTGCCACAGTACTGAAACAGCCCTAATCAAAGTCACAGATGACATCCTCTGTGACTATAACTGTGGTCCATTATTCCTCCTCATCCTTCTCGACCCCTTTGCAGTGTGTGACATGATCGACCACAGTATTCTCCTTCAACACATTTCATCTATTGTCCAGTTCAGTAGGGTTGCCCTCAATGGGTTCTACTTATACCTATCTGATCATGGCCACAGCACCTTCGTCAGTGGTTTCTCTTCCTGCCTCCACAGTGTTACTTCTGGAGTCCTCTAAGGATCTATCTTTGATCCCCTCCTTTTCCTCATCTACATGTTGTCCTTTGGCGATGTCATCGCAGATGTGAGGTCAGCTTCCACATGTATACTGATGATACCCAACTCTACCTCTCCACCACCTCTCTCGACTCTTCTGCTGCCTCTGTCTGGTCAAACTACTTGTCCAATATCTATTTGTGGATGAGCTGTAGTTTCCTCCAGTTAAACATTGCAACGACTGAAGCCATCATTTTCTTTCTCCGCCACAAACACCATACCCTCATCACTGATTCCAACCTCCTCCTCGGCCATTGTCGCAGCTTGAACCGGACTATTCACAATCTCAGTGTCCTGTTCGACCCGAGTCGAGCTTCTGGTCCCATATGCTCTTTATCGCAAAGATCGCCGACTTTCACCTCCGCAACATTGCTGCATCTGTAACATTGCTGCATCTGTAACATTACTTGCATCCATCCCTTGTTTATCTCCCGCTGAAATCCTTATCCATGCCTTTATTACATCTCGATTCAACTGTTCCAATGTTCTCCTTGCTGGTCTCCCAACCTCCAGCCTCTGTAAACTTCAGCTCATCCAAAACTTTGCTGCCTGTAACCTAACCATTCCTTCTTATCTTGTCTTCTCTCATAGAAACATAGAAACATAGAAACATAGAAGATAGGAGCAGGAGTAGGCCATTCGGCCCCTCGAGCCTACTCCGCCATTCGATGAGATCATGGCTGATCATCCAAACTCAGTACCCTGTACCTGCCTTCTCCCCATATCCCTTGATAACTTTAGCTTTAAGAAATATATCTAACTCATTCTTGAATATATTTAATGACTTGGGCTCAACTACCTTCTGTGGTAGAGAATTTCACAGGTTCACCACTCTCTGGATGAAGAAATTCTTCCTCATTTCTGTCCTAAATGGCTTACCCCTTATCCTTAGATTATGACCCCTGGTTCTGGACTCTCCGACCATCGGGAACATTGTTCCTGCATCTAGTTTGTCCAGACCTGTCAGAATTTTATATGTTTCGATGAGATCCCCTCTCATTCTTCTATACTCCAGCGAGTATAAGCCCAATCGACCCAATCTCTCCTCATATGTCATTCCTGCCATCCCAGGTATCAGCCTTGTGAATCTTCGCTGAACTCCTTCCATGGCAAGAACATCCTTCCTCAGATAAGGCGACCAAAACTGCACACAGTACTCAAGGTGTGGTCTCACCAAGGCCCTGTACAACTGCAGCAGGACATCCCTGTTCCTATACTCAAACCCTTTCGCTATGAAGGCCAACATACCATTTGCCTTCTTCACCGCCTGCTGCACCTGCATGCTTACCTTCAGCGACTGGTGCACAAGGACACCCAGGTCTCGTTGCACTACCCCTTCTCCCAATCTATTGCCATTCAGATAATAGTCTGCCTTTCTGTTTTTGACACCAAAGTGGATAACCTCGCATTTATCCACGTTATATTGCATCTGCCACGCTTCTGCCCACTCACCCAACCTGTCCAAATCATCCTGGAGTTTCTCAGTATCCTCCACGGAGCACACACGCCCACTCCTGTTGTCTTCAACGTTGGTGGCGTCCTTAACTAAATGGCAGTG
This sequence comes from Squalus acanthias, assembly GCA_030390025.1. Lineage (NCBI taxonomy): Eukaryota > Metazoa > Chordata > Chondrichthyes > Squaliformes > Squalidae > Squalus > Squalus acanthias. The sequence continues at coordinate 106,279,889 of CM059433.1, forward strand.
CCTTTCACCCAGGTTTCTCACAAAATCAGTTAGCTATTCATTTGTTCTGTATATTTATCTGTGCAGCTTTTTAAAAAATTTTAATGGTAGAACTGTACGGAAAACTGTTTTGCAACTGTTCACTGCTGAGGAAGTAAAGGATGTACGGGGTTAATTTAGCATTGGTGTAATTTGGCGTTCAGGCAAGGATTGTGAAACTTCAGTCTGAGGCATTTTTATTATTGCAGTCGAAACCCTAAACAAGCAAATTACCAGTATTGTGCTACATACTGCAGCACTGCTGAGCTCCCACTTACCAACCTGACACAATAGGAACATAGGAACAAGAGTAGACCTTTCAGCCCCTTGAGCCTGTTCCACCATTCAATTAGATCATGGCTGATCTGAAGTTCAACTCCGTTTACCCGCATTTGAACCCTATCTCTTGATACCCTTACCTAATAAAAATCTGCCGATCTCAGTCTGAAAATTTCAATTGACCCAGCATCTACTGCCTTTTGGGTGAGAAAATTTCAGATTTCCACTGCCCTTTCTGTGAAAAAGTGCTTCTTGATTTCACTCCTGAAAGACCTAGCTCTAATTTTAAAATTGTGTCCCGTTGCTTTGGATTCCCCCTCCTCCCCTCCCCGCCCCCTCAGAGGATATAGCTCCCCTGCATCTACTCTATCAAATCCATTTACCAGTCAAAGGAAATCAAGCCAAGTTTATTCAACTTGTCCTCATAATTTACCCTTTTAAGCCCTGGTGTCATTCTGGTGAATCTAAGCTGTATTCCCTCCAAGGCCAATGTATCCTGCCTGAGGTGTGGTGCCCAAAACTGGAAGCACTACTCCAGATGGGATCTGACCAAGACACTGTAACTTCTTACCCTTTGTATTCCAGTCCCCTTGAGGTGAAGGCCAACATTCCATGAGCCTTTTTAATTAAACTTTGTACCTCTGCACTAACTTTTAGAGATCTGTGTACCTGGATACCCAAATCCTCCACAGTCCTAGTCTCGCCATTAAGAAAACATTCCGATTTGTCTTTCTCAGATCCAAAGTGATGACATCACACTTCCCTACCCTGAACTCTATCGGCCACAGTTTTGCCCACTCACTTAATCTATGTCCCTTTGTAACTTCCTGCTCCCATCTACACAACTTACTGTGCCTCCTAACTTAGTGTCACCTGCAAAATTGGGTATACAACTCTCTATTCCTTCATCCAAGTCATTGACGTATATGTTGAAAAGCTGAGTTCCCAGTAAAGATACTTGGCTGCACCAATATGCTGCACTATCAGGCCAAACTAGAGCTAATTTCTAGTGAAATGCTTGACTGGGAATTTCCTCGGAGCTGCTCCTGCTCCACCGCCATAACTTTGCCGGAAGTGTGGCAGAATCCCCATTGATGTGCACAATTTTTTTTAACGAAATAGTTAATCTTCCTTTTCGTTTCTTTAATGATAAAAACAAATAATCGGATGGGTAATATTTTTTTCTCTTCCACTTTTTCCTGATTTTTCTCCCTTTGCTTTCAACTTTGGCGGGTGCATAATATGTGTAGGAATGGATTGCCTGCCCGTTATACACCCCCGCTGAAGTTGAAAGCTTCTCTTATAAAAGTTACTCTAATGTGCGCACTTGGACACACTACTTTCAAAAGAACATCAACATTTTGGAGCCATTAAATCAATAACTGGTGAAGCCATCATTAGGAGCTAACTACAGGATTACCTGTATGGGAATAATCTAGTCAATAGCAGCTAACATGGCTCCAGAAGGGGATGATCCTCCTGACCAACTTCCGTGACAGTTTTCAGGAAGTAACATCCCAGGTGAACTGTGGAAACAATATGATGTGGTGTACTTAGCCAGTAAAATTACTCATAAAAGGCAGCTACAAAAGCTGAAAACAGTGGGAATTCAAGATCAAACTTGAAAGTAGAGAAGAAATAGGCTGAAGCAAAGCAAGTGGCAGCACTGAGGAATGACAACAGTGTAGGAAGAAGTGCAGAGTGGAATGGCCCAGAATTTGGTGCTAAGGACCCATTGATTCCATCTTCATCGGTGACTTATGAATAGAGACTCTAATCAAGCAGGTAAATTTGCATGTACTGTTAAAGTAAAAGGGGCAGTGAAATCTGAGGGAGCAGCTAACAGCCTACAAAAAGAGTTAGATAAAATCTGCAAATGGGCAGAACAGCGATCGATGAAATTTAATACAAACAAATATAAAACCATGCAAACTGCACTTGGAAGGAAACACCGGGTGTCACGCGTACACTATGGGTGGTAATGATTTAACCAAAGATGAAATTGAAGACGGTCTGCAGTCGAGATAGTCGCCGTCACATTTTACATGCTAAATCCCTGTAGAGCAGCAATGAATCAGTCCAAGAGGAATAATGTGAGGTTGGATAGGAATTCTGAAATTTCACTCTTTGCAGAAAAATTCCTTAAAAGATTGGGTAGAATCCATGATAGGGCATATAGTGTGTGATAGGAAATGGGGTGATGGATTGAATGGCCTGTCTCATTCCATGTTTCTTATGTTCTTTTTGGAAAATTAATATTATAACTAAAGATCTAGATATAATTCATATTATTGCAGTTTTACCAATCTACGGATGCCAAGTTTGCAGTCAGCAGACTGTTCTGTATTAGGATATTGGCTTTGAACTAATTGAAGCAAGAATCTATTACTCCCAGCTTTCTTGCCCTATTCTAGCAGAGTGCCTATTGAAAAATACTTGAAGATTACTCTATAGTCATAATAGAAATGAATAACCAAGCCTTAATTTGGTGGGTAACTTCAAACCGATCAAAGTCCATCTAGTCTACTATTGGAATGAAAATCAGGATAACATGGAGGAACATGACATTTGATGACTCCCACAATTCTCAAAGAGCGTCACACAACTGCCTCACAAAGATCTGCATTCCCAAAAGATTCTGTACCTTGCCTCCTTAATAGGAACATAAGAAATAGGAACAGGAGTAGGCCGTACGGCCCCTTCAGCCTGCTCCGCCATTCAATAAGATCATGGCTGAAATTCTACATCAACTCCACTTTCCCGCCCAATGCCCATATCCCTTGATTCCCTTAGTGCCCAAAAATCTATTGATCTCAGCCTTGAATATATTCATCTACTGAGCACCCAGAGCCCACTGGGGTAGAGAATTCCAAAGATTCATAACCCTCTGAGTGAAGACATTTCTCCTCGTCTCAGTCATAAGAAAATAAGAACATAAGAAATAGGAGCAGGAGTCGGCCATAAGGCCCCTTGAGCCTGCTCCGCCATTCAATAAGATCATGGTTGATCATCGACCTCAGCTTCACTTTCCTGCCCGATCTCCATATCCCTTGATTCCCCTAGAGTCCAAAAATCTATCTATCTCAGCCTTGAATATACTCAGCATTCACAACACTTTGGGGCAGAGAATTCCAAAGACTCACAACCCTCTGAGAGAAGAAATTCCTCCTCATCTCGGTCTTAAATAGCCTACCCCTTATCCTGAGACTATGCCCCCTAGTTCTAGACACTCCAGTCAGGGGAAACAACCTCTCAGCATCTACCCTGTCAATCCCCTTCAGAATCTTATATGTTTCAATGAGATCACCTTTCATTCTTCTAAACTCCAGAGAGCATAGGCCTAATCTACTTAATCTCTCCTCATAGGATAGCCCTCTCATCCCAGGGATCAATCTAGTGAACCTTCGTTGCACCCGCTCTAAAGCAAATATATCCTTCCTTAGATAAGGAGACCAAAACTGTGCACAGTACTCCAAGTGTGGTCTCACCAATGCCCTATATAATTGCAGCAAGACTTCCTTACTCTTGTACTTTAACCCGCTTGCAATACAGAAGTCACACTCTTATTACATAGGATTGCATAGGATATACGGCACAGAAACAGGTAATTCTAGTCCATGTGGTATTTATGCTCCACTCGAGCCTCCTCCCATCTTTCCTCATCTAAATCTATCAGCTTAACCCTCTATTCCCTTCTCCCTTATATGCTTGTCTAGCCTCCCCTTAAATGCATCTATACTATTAGCTTCAACCACTCCATGTGGTAGCGAGTTCCACATTCTCACCACTCTTTGGGTAAAGAAGTTTCTTCTGAATTCCCTATTGGATTTCTTGGTGACTATCTTATATTGATGGCCTCTAGTTATGCTCTTCTCTACAAGTGGAAACACTCTCTCTGTATCCACTCTATCAAAACCTTTCATAATTTTAAAGACCTCTATTAGGTCACCCCTCAGCCTTCTTTTTTCAAGAGAAAAGAGACCCAGCCTGTTCATCCTTTCCTGATAGGTATATCCTCGCATTTCTGGTATCATCCTTGTAAATCTTCTCTGCACCCTCTCCAGTGCCTCTATATCCTTTTTATAACATGGCGACCAGAACTGTACGCAGTACTCCAAGTGTGGTCTAACATAACTTCACTACTTTTCAATTCTATCCCTCTAGAAATAAACCCTAGTGCCTGGTTTGCTTTTTTATGACCTTGTTAACCTGTGTCACTACTTTTAGTGATTTGTGTATTTGTACTCTGAGGTTCCTTTGTTCCTCTACCCCACCTAGACTCGCACCCTCCAAGTAATAAGTGACCTCCCTATTCTTCCTACCAAAATGTAATACCTCACATTTATCTGTGTTGAACTTCATTTGGCAATTATATGCCCATTCTGCAAGTTTATTCATGTCCTCCTGTAATTTGTTGCAGTCCTCCTCAGTATTGATTATCCCCCCCCAATTTGGTGTCATCCGCAAATTTAGAAATTGTGTTTTTGATTCCAAAGTCTAAATCGTTAATATAAATTGTGAACAGCAGTGGTCCCAGCACTGGTCCTTGTGGAACACCACTACCCACCTTCTGCCACTGTGAATAGCTACCCTTTACCCCTATATGCCATTATCCAAGTTGCAAACATCCACAGAAATGAACTCTGATGTGGTCAAACTTGCCACAACAATACTCAACAGAAGCTTTCGATAATTTGCTGCACTCTAACCACAACTATTTCCGACCACCGTATCAGTTACCTTACTCCCTCTATTTCCTAATCTACTACTTCTGTGATGCAAGGTTGAGAGGTGGGTGGCTAGACATTTCCTGTCCATTTTTCTGCATGATCCTATGTCTATTCCTCACAACAGCAACCTTATTTGCTATAGCTGCTAGCCTACTACTTCTATGAGGTGCTTCTTGAGTGATGTGAGGTTTAGAGGTGGCTGGCTGGAAAGATTCCTCTGGAGCCTTTGAGCACTAAGGTGATTCTCATCTCAGAGAAGTTGCTGTACCTGAGGGATCTGCTTCCAGTTGCCATTCTCTTGCATTGTCAAGGGGAGACAGCCCCTCAGTCCCTGAAGGTCTCTCAGGTTCTGGCATTGGGGGTGGTGGGGTGGGGGGTGGCCTAAAGACTTAGGCGCATTGTCACTATTACAAGTATAGTGAGCTCTATGAAAGTGCTGTGTTAAGACCGACTCTCAAAGTTTCTATTGGAGCAGTGGTAGCTGCCATTCCAGAAGTCACGAATGGCTATAAAAGTTCCTCCTAGCACCTTGTTGCTTCAGAAATCTCCTAGACAGTCAAACTCTTCACAATGTCCTGCAGGTCATGAGAAACTTCCTGCAATATGTTGCAGATGTGTTGCAGATGTGGGTAGTGGACTCCTCACACTTCTCCATCATCTCCCTCATAGTCAAGGTGCTTCACCCAGTGAAAACACTTCTGACTCGCTAACTACTTCCTCCTGTACTGGGCTGGTGCTGATGCTGGTGCAGGTAAGATGCCATGATGGAGTTGGTGAGGAAGGGGAAGGAGTTGTCGATCATGATGAGCCTAGCTGTTCACCTGAGTTGCTGGCCTCTTCCTCCAAGTCATCCCCTACAATTAGCTGTGTAAACACTTATGTGACTCCTTGAAAAAATGGTGCTGGTTATGTGCTGCCTTTTTTTTAGAATGAGAGAATACAGAGTTAAAGGACCATGACTGGCAAGGGCACTTCGTATCACCCATGTCTGCATCAATACTATTGTTTCCAAACTTGCAAGATGCAGACTCCATTTACACAACTCTCCTTCAAGACTGGCCAAACCCAAACTGGCAGGCAATGTGAGTTCCCACAGTGGTTTGGAGACAACATTGCTTTCAGAGCTTCCTTGTGAATAGGTTTTACTGTCACCCAGGTAATGATACCAAGAGAACATGAGAGGTAAGGAGGAGTATCATGCCTCTATCATTCCTACAGAACATGTGCCACTTACTTTGGCCAACCTTGTGAGATCATTAAATCTTTTCCTGCACCATGTAACAGTTCGTGAGATGATGGAGGTTGCACGCACTGCCTCTGCCACCTCCCTTCTTAAAGTTTGAACCATTCTTTTATGGGGCTTCATGCCGTGAGTCTCCAGCACACCTTCTCTTCTGGATCCTGTTTCTGCTAGAAGGACATCCATTCAAGCATCCGTAAATCTGGGAGGTCTTCTTGCTGCCATCCCTCCTCCCGATGCGGCCACTTCCTCACACATTGCTCAACCGCTGTGCTGCTCCATGCCCTTTTAATCTCTCCCTCCCAGCAGATCAAGTAGATTGCTTTGTCCTGGCTGGTGTTGAGCTTCTTGAACATTGTTGTGGCTGCACCCATCCAGGCAAATAGTGAGTATTCCATCACACTTCTGACTTGAGCCTTGTAGATAGTGGTGAGGCTTTGAGCGATCAGGAGGAGAGCCACTCATCACAGAATCCCCAGACTCTGCCCTGCTCTTGTAGCCACATTGCTGATAGGAATGGTCCAGTTCAACTACTGGTCAATGGTGACCCCCCAGGATGTTAATTGTGGGGGATCCGGCAATAGTGCTGGCATTTAAACTCCTTTTACTTGATAAAAAAATTACAATTTCAGAATAAAATATGAAGAGCAACATTACAGAGACAGTTCTGTGCTTTGGCCCTGTGCCCTGTACTCTCACTTTCCAGAATGTCTTGGCGAACATATTAAGGGGTAGAGTTTCCACTAGGTTGTGCTGGTTTAAAAAACATCGCACTGGAAGCCGGCCCCACCTACATAACAGGCCACACCCCAATCAAATTAATAATCACAAAGCGTTTCCGCTAATTGCGCCCGTTTGCGGCCCTTCGAGGAGGCTCTCCAAATTAAGCTGTTATTAGGCAGCTTTTAATTTAGTAAGAAACTGACTAGTCTCTACCAATGAAAGTAGTAAATGGTTCTGTACAGTTTTTTAAAAGTCATTTTTAGAAACATAGAGCAGGAGTAGGCCATTCGGCCCATCGAGCCTGCTCCACCATTCAATACGATCATGGCTGATCATCCAAATCCAGTACCCTGTCCCTGCCCTCTCACACAGAATCCCCACATCGAGTCTGCACCGATCCCACCCTATCCCCATAACCCCACGTATTTAATTCCCCCTAACATATCCCATCCTATCCCCATAACCCCACATATTTAATCCCCCCCTAACACTAAGGGTCAATTTATCATAGCCAAATCAACCTAACCCGCACATTTTTGGACTGTGGGAGGAAACCGGAGCACCCGGAGGAAACCCACGCAGACACGGGGAGAATGTGCAAACTCCACACAGACAGTTACCCGAGGTCAGATTCGAACCCAGGTCCCTGGCGCTGTGAAGCACCAGTGCTAACCACTATGCCACCGTGTTGCCGTGTTTAAAATCAGGTTACTCAGAGGTGGTGGACTAGATACTCCGATTAAAAATGCTTATTTTTTGTGATAAACAAAATTTCAACTGTATTAATAAAACTGCACCAGGTTACCACTCTCAAATACATAAGGAATATTTTTTAATGCAAGGGGAAAAAAAATAAACAATTGCATTCTAAAACGCTGCCCAATTGCGCTGGTTCGTGGAAAAGTTTACGTTTGTGATTATGCAAATGAGTTTGAGCGGAAACTTGAAGCATAACTTCACTTCGGAAAACCGGCACAATTTCCAGCCCAATTTGCACCCAGATTGGCGATTGCACCCAAAGCGGAAACTCCACCCCATATACCTTTAACCTTTGATTCTTGCTGTCCTTACTGTCTGTATTTACCTTAACTCAAGTAAGTCATTAGAATAATTATGGTCTAAATTCTATTTATGAAGTATTTAAGGTTGAATATCATTACTGTGGCTAGTTTATATAAAAATCATGCATAAGAAATCCTAAAACTCTAAGCTGATTGGATCATAGTCAATGATAATAAATCCCAACAGATCTATTTATCACAGATTTGTCATGATAGGCTTGCCAGCAAAGTTGAAGCCCATGGATAAAAGGGACAGTGGCAGCATGGATACGAAATTGGCTAAGTACAGGAAACAGAGAGTAGTGGTGAACGGTTGTTTTTCAGACTGGAGGAAGGTACACAGTGGTGTTCCCCAGGGGTCGGTTCTAGGACCATTGCTTTTCTTGATATATATTAATGACTTGGACTTGGGAGTACAGGGCACAATTTCAAAATTTGCAGAGGTCACAAAACTTGGAAGTGTAGTGAACAGTGAGGAGGATAGTGATAGACTTCAAGAGAACACAGACAGGCTGGTGAAATGGGCGGACACGTGGCAGATGAAATTTAATGCAGAAAAGTGCAAAGTGATACATTTTGGTAGGAAGAACGAGGAGAGGCAATATAAACTAAAGGGTACAATCCTAAAGGGGCTGCACGAACAGAGAGACCTGGGGGTATGTGTACACAAATCGTTGAAGGTGGCAGGGCAGGTTGAGAAAGCAGTTAAAAAAGCATACGGGATACTGGGCTTCATAAATAGAGGCATAGAGTACAAAAGCAAGGAAGTTATGATGAACCTTTATTAAACACTGGTTCGACCTCAACTGGAGTATTGTGTCCAACTCTGGGCACCGCCTGTTAGGAAGGATGTGAAGGCCTTAGAGAGGGTGCAGAAAAGATTTCCGAGAATGATTCCAAGGATGAGGGATTTCAGTTACGTGGATAGACTAGAGAAGCTGGGGTTGTTCTCTTTACAGCAGAGCAGGTTGAGAGGAGATTTGATAGAGGTATTCAAAATCAGGAGCAGTCTAGACAGAGTAGATAGAGAGAAACTGTTCCCGTTGGTGGAAGGGTCGAGAACCAGAGGACACAGATTCAAGGTGATTGGCAAAAGAACCAAAGGCGACATGAGAAAATACTTTTTTACGCAGTGAGTGGTTAGGATCTGGAATGCACTGCCTGAAAGGGTGGTGGAGGCAGGCTCAATCGTGGCTTTCAAAAGGGAATTGGATAAGTACCTGAAGGAAAAAAAATTGCAGGGCTACGGGGAAAGGGCGGGGGAGCGGGACTAGCTGAAGTGCCCTTGCAGAGAGTTGGCATGGGCTCGACGGGCCAAATTGCCTCCTTCTGTGCTGTAACCATTCTATGATTCTATGATTCTATGAAACTTCGTAGGGAAGAGTTAACCCTTAGACTGCCAGCAGCTTCCGGGAAGTCTATGTTCCCTGGGCCAATTACATTTTTAAGATATCAGCTTGTGCACCATGACACTGAATAATCCTCTAACGTTATAGTAATAACACCAGTCAGATGTAAGTATAGCTTTATTACCATCATTACTTTATTAAAACATAATTTTAAAAAACAGTAATTAAAAGCAAACTCAGTAAAAGCAAAGACTAAACGTTGGAAATGGGCACGATTGGATTAAGCGCTTGCCACTCAGAAGTTAATTCATACGATCTTTTTTGATTGACAGTAAAAGGCTAGAAGGTGCAACAGGCCAACAGGTTAGTCAGGCTCACATGCAGAGTAGGTCTCTGTGAACGTTGTAATAAATTATAGTTTAGGTTTTCATGTCACCGCCCAAATGCTGCACTAATGCACAAAGATAGTGCAGTTATCTAGGAGTGTAAGGCATACATGAACAGAGCTTCTTTTCTTTAACTGGGAGAGGGCCTCTTGCACATGGATCACATCCAGGGGACATTTTACGGTTCCTCGTGCCAGACGTATCTAGCAAATGTTAGGATTCCTCTAAAGTTACAAAGATCATAATGTATCTGGCACCACAAGTGAAAAGAACCTATATGCATTGCATTTCCAGCTCAGCGTGTGTTACAGTTAAAGAAGCCACATGCCCTGGAGTTAATCCTTTTTGTCTGATGCGGGAGTCCAGGATTATCGCAATTTGAAAGTTTAATGATGTGCTACTGCTGCCAAAAATATGACAATTATCAATATAGTCGATTGCCATCGCGACCAATAGAGCTTCCAAAAAAAAGGTCCTCTTAAAAATGTTTTGCTGTAATGAGGAATTCCCATTTCCACGACTGATAATAATGCAAAACTTTGCGCCGGACAACAAATTGTTCTTAAACCACTTGTGCGTTTAAAAAGTCATTCATAGAAAATGATCAGAAAATAGGAAGAAAAAGAAAACGTAAAAAAATTATTAAAATTATTCAACTGACTTCAATTAGTTTCAAATATATTCATTGAGTTATCCCAGTGATTTCTGACAAGTTCATTTTAATAATTAAAACAAAAAGGGGAACTCAACTTTGACACTATTTTGCTTATTTCTGTCTTTACAGTGATTTAAAAAAATAGTTTTGCCTTAACAACGAGCACTGATGCCATAAGGTGGTAATTTTGACTTTGGATGATAGTCTAAAATGGGCGATATCAATTCCGACGCCCGTTATAAATCTCTCTCTATTTTCATTTCTAATGACTTAAATGGAAATGAAAATGAAGAGAGATGTATAACGGGCAGCTGAATCGATATTGTTCCTTTTACACTATTACCCAAAGTCAAAAATAGCCCCAGGCTGAGAAACTGGAGTTCATAGAATAACTGAGCCTGGCAGTTCTTACACCTCAGCATAATTTTGCTGGACTCCACAGATCCTTATATACACCACTGGGATATACTCGCCACAGGTACCACTGGGAGCTGAGTCAGAATAGAGGGAATAACGATCATCGTTAGGTGTGTCCTTAACGATTTTTCAATTGCATACAAACTAATTCCTAAATATTTTGTTAGCAGCATTGTGCTTCTATCTCTCATTAGTAAGAAAAACTCTGATATTGTCAATTCTAGATAAATGCCCATTAGATTCAAGCTTAATTTCAATCCAAGTTTCAAGCACAGAATTCCGTTGAATCCAGCCATTTGCTGTTGTATTGAATCCTGATCCAAGTATAACACTTAAATATAATTCATGATGTGGAGATGCCGGCGTTGGACTGGGGTGGACAAAAATGAGAAGTCGCACAACACCAGGTTATAGTCCAACAGATTTATTTAATTTTACAAGCTTTCGGAGCTATCGCCTGACGAAGGAGCGATAGCTCCGAAAGCTTGTAAAATTAAATAAATCTGTTGGACTATAACCTGGTGTTGTGCGACTTCTCACTTAAATATAAAATCTTGATCCAGACATACAATTCCCCAATTATCAATCTTTAACATTTAACACATGAAGTTATCTGTCTACTGCCAAAGTTAACCAGGGACAGCAACCTACTTTACAATACAAATTACTTTTATGTAAAATATTTTGATTTTGTCATGTCTATTTAGTTCTTTTCTATTCAAACGGAACAGCTGAGCAAACCATTAAATGAGTTGCGGTACAAAGATTTTGGAACTGGTTATTTTGATCCACAGTTTCTAAAACTCCTGATCCAGGGATCAAATGTCTTGGCAAACCATTCATGCGCTTATCACGAAGGTTTCAATTGCCCGTTAAAGTTGCTGGAAGTTCTGAGTGCGTTGTGCAAATACAACGCCATTGAAAATCCAATTAAAACAATGAGTTCAAACAATTGATTGTTTCTCCTACGAACCTGGTGACAGAGTGACTGGGTTCTGAGCTAATCCTCCCACCGTGCCAGCTGTAAGAGGAAATAGGGAGTGGTGGTGTGAAACGGGGGGAAAAAAGGAGAAATAGGAAAAGTGCTGCACACTTGGCAAGATAAAGTGAAAATTGTAAATAGAACAGACAAGCTGATTAATAAACCTCAAGACAAAGTATAAAAAAAAGGACTCTCATTCCTCAACCAGTATGACTGTTACTATGGCCATAAAAAAGAGATGGCAGCTGAACCAGTGGAAAGATAAATATAAAACATAAATTAAATAAAACAGCCTTCTGTTTATGTCATGTGAATGAATTCAGCAAGATATCGTTGAATGGCAGCTGTAATTATCAGCAGACATAGACAGCCCATGCCAATTTTTTCATAAACTAGTTAGAAAAAGAAAACATTGGTGACACAATTCAAAAAGCACCAATCAGCTCAGTTGAGTTAAAGGCACAGGCACCCAATTGACTGTGTGGTGACATTATTATGTCCGAATCACTTGCTTTACTGTGTGATTTTTTTTTTTACATCCCTGAGGGCTGAATTTTGCTGGCGCTTGGAGGTCGGGTTCGGAGGCGGGTCCGCTGTCAAAATCCAAAAGATTGAGAGCGGGCCGGTATCCCGCTCCAAACCACCTCCTTGTGAGTTTCCCGAGTGCCGGCTCTGCCTGCGCTTTGCAGACACGGCACTAAGCGGCGGGTCAGGCAATTGTGCTCATTAAGAGGTTGTTTAAAGCAATTTAATCCCCATTTTACCAGGTACAAAGCATTTTCCCAAGTTTTCCACGAGGTTCCCGTCGCTCGGGAATCACGCCAGGTAAGTATGTCGGGTTCTGAACAACTCTCCATTTCTTTCAATCGGGGACAGCTGCAAAAGTGGTTTAAAACCTGCCATTTTACAGCTGGTCACTTTCCTATCTCAGAAGCTTCAGCCGTCAGTATTTAGAATCCACTTTTGAGCTTTATGTACTTTTGAAGTGTTTGGAGTAATCTCTCTATCCACGGTCACCTCCTTAGAACAACCTAGCTCAACATTGACAGATTACTTCTGTCATCTCATCCTCAACTGCCATCTATTCCATCAGCATCGATGCCCTTGAAAAAAATCTCACCTTGATCCTCAGAATCCCACCACAATCAGCCCCAACACCAGCATCACTGGGCACACCAGCAGCACCAACATCCACACCAACCTTCTCCGCAAACAACTGATGCTGCACTGGACACAGGGCATCAGCACCCATGCACATTGCTGCCTGGGACGCCAGCGATGGCCTCACCATGTCCAGATTTGCTTCACTTAACACTGTACATCCTGCCACATGATGCACCAGGTTGGCACCACCCCACACCAGCACCATAAAGCATCTCTACAATGTCCAAGTCATTCCTTTCATACTCATCACCATTGAGGGGGGTGGGGACGTTATATCTCACCATTCCCTGGAACTCACGAAGACACTTTCAAAGGTGCACACAAATCTGTCCAAGAAGGCAAAGTGGTGACAAACTTAACTGGACCAGCTATATAAACACTGTGGCATCAAGAGCAGGTCAGAGGCTCTTCCTGACTCTCCAAAACCTTTCCACCATCTACAAGGCACAAGTAAGGACTGTGATGGAATACTCTCCACTTGCCTGGATGAGTGCAGCTCCAACAACACTCAAGAAGCTCAACACCATCCAGGACAAAGCAGCCCGCTTGACTGGCACCTCATCCACCACCTTAAACATTCACTCCCTCCACCACCTGCGTACCGTGGATGCAGTGTGTACCATCTACAAGATGCACTGCAGCAACTCGCCAAGGCTTCTTCGGCAGCACCTCCCATACCTGCGATCTCTACCACCTAGAAGGACAAGGGCAGGAGGCGCATGGGAACACCACCACCTCCAAGTTCCCCTCCAAGTCACACACCATCCTGACTTAGAAGTATACCGCCGATCCTTCATTGTCACTGGGTCAAAATCCTGGAAATCCCTACCTAACAGCACTGTGGGAGCACCTTCACCACACGGACTGCAGCGGTTCAAGAAGGCGGCTCACCACCACCTTCTCAAGGGCTATTAGGGATGGGCAATAAATGCTGGCCTTGCCAGCGATGCCCACATCCCATAAACGAATAAAAAAAAATTAAGGATTTCAATGCTTGACAACACATTAACAGAAGGTTTACACGAACATTGACTAAAACACCCAAGTCCCTACCCTTGTGTGTTGTTAGATGGTATGATTGGACTAGGATGAAGGTGAGTGTGAGGGGTGGCTAGTGAGATGGAGAAGTGATAATGTAGATAGAGAGGGATGGGTGGAGGTGCAAGGTAAGTTGCTGTGAGTAAGGACGTGCAGGAGTAGGCTGGGGGAGACAGAGTGATGGGGATGTGATGAGTGGCACAGGAGGATGAGGTTCAGTGTGGTTTTGCAGTAATGTTTCGTGATCTACTGAGATCATTGAAAGATTTGCGGCACTGCAGCCTGGTCCTCCTGACAACATCCCTGCTTGTGTCCTCCTGTGCAATGTGCAACCAGGCTGTGTTGGTGTCCTGGGGAGGTGTCTTCTTCCCATTGGAAGGGAAGAGAACATCCCTGCGTGCTGTGACTCCCTCCATAAGCATGTGGAGGGAGTCATGGGAGAACCTGGGTGCAGTCATGCACCTTTGTGCAGTCATTGCCAGTATTTGCAGCACCTCAATGCTGTAGAACACTGACAGCAGAACTGTCAAAATCAATGTGGACATGGCCCCTTTAAGAATACCGGCTGATGACGTGTCATCAAATGACGTCAACAGACCCACTTCCTGTTAATTGGCCGGGAACCTCGCAGGGCGGGCTTAACAAGCCCCATCATCGTAAAATCTTGTTGGAGGCCGGGATCGAGACAGCTGCCAGGCCGCCAAACGCCACGGACGTCGCCCACCCCGGACACACTGAGGTTGGCAAAATCCAGCCCTGAGGGAGGGATTTTAACCCCAAAAATGGGTGGGTCGGTGTTGGGTGGGATGTTAAAAATGTTAAAAGTGTTAAAAATCTGAATCCTGACCAGAACCCGCCTCCAACCCACCCACATCCAGTTTTAATGGGAGGCGGGATGGGGGGTGGGCAGCCAACCCACTTCCAGGAGGTGGGTCGCTCATTTAAATATTATAATGAAGACGGCGTGTCTCAGTTTTAACCACCATCTTAAACTTAACTGTAGCCGTTCAGGTTTCACACGTCTCGGGAAACCTGACAGCTAATGGAAGGCGATAAAAGCTCCTGCATTCGGTGTCCCTTCCA
Source organism: Squalus acanthias (assembly GCA_030390025.1). Lineage (NCBI taxonomy): Eukaryota > Metazoa > Chordata > Chondrichthyes > Squaliformes > Squalidae > Squalus > Squalus acanthias. Next base: position 106,295,014 of record CM059433.1, read on the forward strand.
TCATGATTGGAACAGCAGAATAGTCATCTCTGTGTTCATACAGCACAAGATTTGATGATTGTGACAACAATAAATAAATGAATTGCTATTTTAAAGTTATTTGCTGTGTAACTTTCCCCCACTCTTCCCTACACCGCCCCCCCCCCCAACCCCCCCGCACCCCGACCCTGTTGTTAGGAAAACGCTTTTTTATGTTTTAAAAGGGAGAAGAGCCAAAAGAAAAATGAGTCATGTTTGTCATGTGACTCAATGATGTGTTCCAAAGTGATTTATCTCACTGTGCTTTACAAAGATGGTTTCCCCTTTGACCTACAATTATATGTTGCCTGGAACACCAAAGCTACACTGATTGAATAGGTTTGCACAGAAAAAGATAAGCAGAAAACAACCAAAGGTAATTTAACTCATCAAGTACATTCCTTCCATTTGTTTTCCAGATCACGAACAATCAACTCTATCATGGATGCTATCCCATCCAAGGTTCCATAAAGATTCACCCTACCCCCTTTACAAATAAATCAAGCAGGCCTCCAGAATTCCTGTCTAATATTACTTCCTAGATCAGTTGCTTTCCATGACCTCAAATTTCCACAGTCCCAGCAGCTCAGAGGCCAACATTCTCTGATGACACAAATGTAAGGGGGTTTAGCAAACAGCAAGGGCGGTAAAAGATTTCAGGAGGACAGCGACAGATTAATGGAATGGGCAGGCAGATGGCAGATGGAACTTAATGCAGAGAAATATTAGGTAATGCATTTCGGAAGGAAAAACAAGGAATGTGAGAATAAACTCAATGAAAAAACACTGAATGGTGTGGAGAAATAGGCATAGATTCGGGTGCAAACACATAGGCCTAGAAATTGGATCGGGCTTGAATTGGGGCACGATCCCAGTGCAGCACACATTGCACGCGCCTAATAAGGATCACAGCAAATTGGGCTACAGGCCTCATTTGATTATTACCTGCAAACAGCGGGCACCAGTTGAGACCCCACTGGTCCTGAGGAGAATACGGAGGGGGAGGGGCAGTCAGAAGGGTGGCAAGCACTTGCTGGCAGCAACCCAGAGACTTATTGCGGCACCAGGAGGAGAATTCCTTCTCTTCCCGGCTCCGCAATAAGGTAAATAAAGCAGTTCAAACTTACCTTTCCCAGCCTCCCAGTCTCCAGCCTTCCCTTTTAGAACCATTGGTTTGGCTGTCAAGTGTCTAAAGGAACTGAAATAAAAACAGAAAATGCTGGAAAACACTCAGCAGGTCAGGCAGCATCTGTGGAGAGAGAAACAGAGTTAACGTTTCAGGTCGATGACCTTTCGTCGGAACTGGAAAAAGTTAGAGATGGAACGGGTTTTAAGCAAGTGTGGGGGCAGGGAAAAGGTGGAGGGGAGGAAAGAACAAACGGGAAGGTCTGTGATTGGATGGAAGGCAGGAGAGATTAAATGACAAAAGTTATGATTGTACAAAGCAAAAGGAGATGGTAATAGGACAAGTAAAGAAATAAAAGATGGGTCTTGAAGAGATGTAAATAGGAACAGCAGAAACATCAACAGCTGCCATCCAAAAAAATGGGGGCTGGGGTTATGATCCGAAGTTGTTGAACTCGATGTTGTGTCCAGAAGGCTGTAAGGTGCCTGATCGAAAGATAAGGTGCTGTTCCTCAAGCTTCCGTTGAGCTTTGTTGGAACAGTGTCAGAGGCCGAGGACAGAGTGGTCAGAGTGGGAGTGGAGCGGAGAATTAAAGTGACAGGCGACTGGAAGCTCGGGGTCACGCTTACGGACTGAACGGAGGTGTTCTGCAAAGCGGTCACCCAATCTGCATTTGGTCTCCCCAGTGTAGAGGAGACCGCATCGTGAGCAGCGAATACTAAATTGCAAGAAGTACAAGTAAATCGTTGTTTCATCTGTAAGAAGTGTTTAGGGCCCTGGACGGTGGGAAGGGAGGTGTTGCATCTCCTGAATTGGCATGGAAAGGTGCCGCGGGAAGGGGAGGGGCTGTTGGGGGTGATTGAGGATTGGACTAGGGTGTCGTGGAGGGAACGGTCCTTTCGGAATGCTAAAAAGGGAGGGGCGGGGAAGATGTGTTTGGTGGTGGGATCACGCTGGAGGTGGCGGAAATGGCGGAGGATGATCCATTGAACGTGGAGGCTGGTGGGGTGAAAGGTGAGGACAAGGGGAACTCTATCGTGGTTCTGGGAGGGAGGGGAAGGGGTGAGATGGAATGGACATGGTCGTGGGCCCTGTCAACCACTGTAGAGGGAAATCCTCGGTTGAGGAAAAAGGAAGACATGTCGGAAGCACTAGTATGGAAGTTGACATCGTCAGAACAGATGCGACAGAGACGGAGAAACTGGGAGAATGGAATAGAGTCCTTACAAGAAGCTGGGTGGGAGGAAGTGTAATCAAGGTAGCTGTGGGAGTCAGTGGGCTTATAGTGGATGTTTGTCGATAGCCTATCCCCAGAAATAGAGACAGAGAAGTCAAGTAAGGGAAGGGAAGAATCAGAGATGGATCATGTGAACGTGAGGGAAGGGTGGAAATTGGAAGCAAAGTGAATGACATTTTTTAGTTCAGGGCGAGAGCAGGAAATGGCACCAATACAGTCATCAAAATACCGGAAAAAGAGGTGAGAGAGGGGACCCGAGTAGGACTGGAACAAAGACTGTTGCACATATCCGACAAAAAGGCAGGCATAGCTAGGGCCCATGCGGGTTCCCATAGCAACACCTTTAATTAGGAGGAAGTGAGTGGAGTCAAAGGAGAAGTTGTTCATTGTGAGAACAAGTTCAGCCAGGTGGAGGAGGGTGGTGGTGGATGGGGACTGGTTGGGCCACTGTTCAAGGAAGAAGTGGAGCGCCCTCAGACCGTCCTGGTGGGGGATGGAGGTATAGAGAGATTGGATGTCCATAGTGAAAAGGAGATGGTTGGGGCCAGGAAACTGGAAACTATTAAAGTGGCGGAGGGCGTCAGAAGAGTTGCAGATGTAGGTGGGAAGTGACTGGATAAGGGGAGAAAAAATAGAGTTGAAATAGGAAGAAATCCGTTCCGTGGGGCAAGAACAGGCTGAAACAATGGATCTACCAGGGCAGTCCTGTTTGTGGATCTTGGGAAGGAGGTAGAAGTGGGCTGTGTGGGGTTGGGGGACTATGAGTTTGGCAGCCGTGGAGGGAAGATCTCCAGAGGAGATGAGGTCAGTGACAGTCTTGGAAACGATGGCTTGATGTTCAATAGTGGGGTCATGGTCCAGGGGGAGGTAGGAGGAGGTGTCAGAGAGTTGGCGTTCAGCCTCCACAAGGTAGAGGTCGGTTCGCCAAGGTAGAGGTCTGAAGAAACTTGCCGCAGCATACATGGTCGCAACCAAATTTTAATCAAACAAGTGTAAGACCTCCTATTTGTATATGCAAAAGACCTAAAGCCTGTTTCAGGTATGCACCTGGACACCTACGGAGGAGCCTTTACCAATATGGCGGGCTGCACACTTCCAGCGTAGAATGAGTGTGCGCATGCTACTCACCTTAGGCGCCCATTTTACGCCTATAAATAGGCACAGTGCAGTTCAAATTCTAGGCCATAATCCCTTGAAAGTGCGAGTGGACGTAGATAAGCCATAAAAGGGTCAACAGCAGTTCGGTTTTATCGAAAGGTCTACAGAGTACAAGAGCAAAGAGGTAATGATAAATTTATATAGAGTAATGGTTAGCCCACAGTTAGAATATGGCGTGCAGTTTTGGGTACCCTATTATAGAAAGCACAATTAAGCCATGGCAAGTGTATAGTGTCATTAAGAAAGTGAGAAGAGAGGTTAGGAGAAATTTCTTTATGCAGAGGGTTGTTGGAGTATGTAATGTTTTACTACAATTGAGTGATTGCATCTTTTAAGAGGAGACCAGATAAACATTTGAAGCAGAGGAAGATACTGTGTTATGGGGAGTTTGCAGAGCAGTGGGATTGGTTTTGGATTGATTTAGCAAAGAGCCAGCACGGACTTGATTGACCGAATGGCCACCTTCTGTGCTGCAAACATTTGTGTTCTATGTTCCGCACAGCATGCAATCATCTCTATCTGTAATTCTTATTATCCTCCTTCGCATTCCTAATTAGATATTTGTCCAGCTCGTTCACTCTCCTGGGTAGAACTGTTACAGTTTTTAGAATAATCAATCACTTGTGGTTTTCTTTTATCCTGTGGAGCCCATATGGAAATGTTGCACTCGTATCTGCTTTCAGAATAATGCATTAATATAGCATGTTGTAAAGAAGGAAAGAAGATTTGCTCCACATATTGCCATGCACGTCAAATAAACCCATTGCTTTTAGTGTAAGAATCAGTCACGCATCTGACTCAGTCTGAGATGTTAGAAAGTGAATTCAATCTTATTGATTTAAGCTGATTGCACCCCCTCTTCCGCCAATAGTTCGCACCATTAGGGCTTTTAGTCCACGTGTCCTCAAGGGATAAAGATTTACATTGTGCTAAACAGCCATTACATTTTGAAAACTGCCCTTAGTAGTTGAGCTCTAGACTGCCATTTCCCATAAGCCAGTAAGTTTCTGTCAAAATTACCAACACGTAGATCCGCCCGCCCTGAACCCCCCCTTCCCCCACCCCCCCCCCCCACACGTCGCACAGACACCCAGAGTTAAAATCGGGGCCGTAGAGTTTTGCTCACACAATTCCCACCTACATGCAATCCTTTTTGCAAATGAAAAGCCAGTCCAAATTCTACTGTGCCTATACCCGTGCGGTGTAGATGTGATCAGCAGGTGAAGTGAATGTGATTTGCATCTATACTGGCTCTCAGCTATTTTACAATTCTATATGGAAATGGGCAATCTAGGCTCAATGAATCATTGGGAAATGTACCTTTCAATAGTCAAATACTTTACAGGAAAATTCACAATGTTCATACAGAACAATTCTTCGCTAGTAGATACTATTATATCTCTGAACACAGAAGAATTCCTTGTGGATTACGTAAGCCAAATGATATGCAGCATTCATGTTTTACCACTTGCTTTGAAGTATATTATCTACTGTATCACGTACATTATTAAATGCACCTTTGTATTTGAAATCTGGGATCAAAACTTATTTAGAAAAATAGAATATGCAATTTGTTTCAAAAAGGTTTAAATGGAAGTCAGTTCTCCAACACTGCTCTTGTCAATCATTACTCTCTGTAAAAAATTCAAGAAATAAACATTTTGTGAATAAGAACTTCTAACTTTTTATATCTATGATTTTTTTAAATTATTGTTATTAATGCAGTCACTTGCCAGCTAGTACCACTCCACTGGTAGGCACTAAGTGGAATATGGCTCCGAGGACAATTGGAGCTTTCAAGACTGAGATTGATTGATTTTTGTTCGGTAAGGGTATCAAAGGATATGGAGCAAAGGCGGGTAAATGGAGATGAGGTGCAGATCAGCCATGATCTAATTGAATGGCGAAGCAGGCTTGAGGGGCTGAATGGCCTACTCCTGTTCCTAATGTTCCTATGGAATGGTCCCAGGTGACAGTTCATCTTCTAGTGTTCCCAAACGATCAGTAGAATGCTCAAGAGAAAGAGGTCAATCATTTCACCTCATTGTGTGTGAGACATTGCCATTCAGCTGTCGCGCAGCTGCGCTTAAAATTGGCCTTTCCCAACTCAAGGACATGACATCTGAGAGTGTAGATTTACTTGTGCAAGACTATATGGGGTTGAGTTTAACTTGCCACCGTTGGCATTAGCAGAGCAGTAATGGCCTCAAAATGGGGTCGGGGAACTTACCGCCCCGTTAATGTCGACGATCGGGCCTCTGCCACTTTTACAAGGGCCTAACCACTGGGAGCAAGAGTGCACCTCTGGGCCCCACAAAAGTAATCTGAGCCGCTGCCATTGTAACCGCTCCCACTCCCCCTCCCTCGACTTACCTTGCTGGCAGCCAGGTGGCCTCTGTGCCTCCCAGTCATTGCGCTGGCCTGAATCCGGTGAGCTGCAACAGGAAGCCTGTTTGCTGCCGCTTCTACTTAAATGAGGCCCTGGCCTCGGAATGGCTCCATCCTCATCTCTGCCGGAACGGGCGGGCTGTCTGTGGGCTCGGTTGGTTGGCCACCCAAAAGTTAAAATCAACCCCTATGGTTTAGTGCCTGAGCAATCAGTAATATTTAATTTAAAATGATTTCTGATGCTGGCCAACTAGGGCTTTAACAACTGCACCAGTACCCTCAGGTTCAGTGTTTTAAGCATACAGCCAAGGTTGAGTCATCGTGAACTTGTAAAGTGAACCTTTTGATTGCAACCAGATCTGTGCATTTAAACGTCAAAGCTAATGTATCTGCTGAGCTATGATGAGTTCAGTGACTATTTTGGTGATCCACAGTATTAAGCTGCAACAGGATGTACAACCTTTAAGCCAAATTTGTAGTTGAGCATGATAGAGTTCCTGTTCAGTGATCCAAGTAATGCAGTTCCCTTCGGATTTATATGGATTGCAGCCCCTGATTTAGACGCATTGGTTCACCTGCCTTTTATATGCTCTGAAATTCAACTCAAACTAATCCAATGCAAATTTACTGAAGCCCCAAAGAAAGCATCATTACAGACTGACTGAGTATTTTAGTGCAAGTCAGAATCCCCCTATCTGTACATCTAATGCTTATCCATCCAGAGGCGGACAGGCATCAAACCCATAAAACAGCAATGAAACTGCGAGCAATCAAGCACACATTCACCTCCACAATGAACACACATTAGACCACAAGAGATGTGTTTGTGTACCATTCTATTAAACCAGCAGGACTCAGACAATACTTCCCTTTCACAAGTGTGCCAAGCTCTCTTATGTATATCCAAGAGGGGTTCAGATGAATACGCCCCTCGCTGAACCAACAGGGATCAGATGTTATATTGGCAGTACTCAGCTGCACACCCACTCCTCGAGTGCTGGAAACTTGACTGCTACTCCTCAATGAGACTACCAGCAACATGGAGGCCACCTCTTTTGAGATGGCAAAAATGGCATGTGCAGAGAGAGTTATTTTGTACTAGTTTGTAGATTGACATGGGAAAGGGATCCACATTTGGAACAAGTTATAATTTTACCCAATAATGTCAAATTCCTAAAATCAGCACAATTTCAAGGCTAGTATTTTGGATTTGTCAATCAGAAACAGCCACACTCACAATGTAATACCAACAAATTGTCTCCTAATACATTCTAATACATATAATGGGCTCGATTTTGCCAGGCCCGAGGAGGCGGGATTGGAGGCGTGTGAGGTGTTAAAATCACAAAAAATGGCATGCGGGCCCGATCCCGCCTCCATCCTGCCTCCGAGCAATTTTCCCAGAATCGGGGTTTCAGACCCCGTTTCCATCCCGCCTCCAAGAGGCGGGATAGGCCCTTAAGGCCCTTAACAACCACTTAATTGCCTCTATAATCCAATTTTGAGAGGCCTTTCTCATTTTTAGACATTTCCCCCATCCTACACGTCTGCTCTGGAACACGCCAGGTAATCCTGGCGGCCTCACGTGGATTGCTTACTAACAGCTGCAGCTCCACCATTAAAAAGGAGTTTTCAACAATCATCATTTGCAGGTGGCAGAACTTTGTTGTCTCAGGTCTTAGGGAACTTTTAGCTGGCCTACTCATTGTTGTGGCAGTTTGGAGCCTGAGACCCATCTCCAGTGTGACCTCCTGGGAAACCCCTCTCCCCACCTTGACTGAGCGCTTCCTCAACTGAGGTATATAGCAGAAGCATGGGAACCATTTATTTCCTTTCCTCCTGGACGTCAGATTCAGACGAAGACCAGCCGTGGCAGCAGCAGAACCCTGAACAACAGCAGCACCAACAGCAGGAGCAACAACAGGAGCACCAAGCTGCTGCTCGCTCACCTGAAACTGCACAGGCCAGAAGGCACCAGAGTGCGACCACATTGCTGCCCGGGATGCAAGGGATGCTCTCATGTTGGCCAGATTTGCTTAGCCTGCACAATCAAACACTTTTGTCTCGCACCTTCCAACCAGAGCATCGACAATGGACAAGAACCTGCAGATTCCTATCACTCTGACCACCATACTGACAATTGCAAGTCGCCCTAAACCCTCAATGTGAAAGTCCCATTTGCGAAATGACACAGGCCACAACTTCAACAGTTTGCCATCAAATCTGTTTATGATACTATGACAAGGATGGCTGGTCCAAATACAATACATCACAGCACCCAAGTGACTACCTTTGTGACTTCTTGTGCATTATCTTCCTCTTACGCGTGCTCCTACGTGGTGCTTCCCCTGTGGCTTCAGCAGATGTGCAGGCCCCTTGCTCACTTTCTTGCTGCTCCTGTCCCGATGCCTTTGGCGGGTGTCCTCTGGGGTTGCGAACCAGTGAGGGCTCGGCAACAGTCTGCTTCTGCTGCGGCTGTGCAGGGGCTGAGACGCCCATCTCAGTTGGGTGAGGACTCTGGTGGGGCTCTGACCGAGGGCTTTGCAGTGGCATGGTTGTGTGAGCGCTTGGAGAGGAGCCCCCACTTCCTTGTTGTCTGCCATCAATATCCCTCTCATGGGTCAGCCCCACTTCAGAGCTAGCAAGTGGCTTGACAGCACCTTGCTGCACTTCAGGGGGGCCATGAGGACCCGTTTCTGCACTGGAAGTCCTACTCCAGAGGACTTCCATGAAGGTCTGGTTTCTCTGCTCAATAGCTGACCATCACTCCTCAAGAGATGTCATTCTATTCTGAACAATGACCATGTTTTCAAGACACTGGCGACTAAGCTCCTCCATGGCCGCGGCCAGCCTCTCCTCTACCGTGGCCATCCTCTCCTCTACAGTAGCCAGCCTTACCATGGAGTTAGCCATCCTTTCCACGGAGGTTGCCATCCTTTCTGCGGTGATGCGTTCATGCGCCAATGCCTGCACAAAGACTCTGCTCATGTTCGCGATGGACTTCTCCATTCACTCCACACTCACAGCGACCCTGGAGACAAAACCTGCCAGAGACTCCTGCACCTGTTCCTGGAGTTCCAGCACCGCTCTCCTTCTGGATGGACCCGGAGGCACAGGGTCGACATGCAGCTGAACCGAGCTGGCAGAGTCCTGTGCCCTCTGACGAGGACTCTCCACTGCTGTCCCTATCTCCACCACCTGCTGATGCTCACTTGTGAGCTGTGATACACCAGGTGCCAACACTACTCTATCTCGCAAAGGTCCCACCAAGGTGTGAGTGTCTGCACTGGTGCTGGGTGCGCTGAATTCTGCTAACGCTGTGCCCTCAGAGGTTGCAGCTTCTTCTGAGGAGCCTGGAAGCTCAGGCTCTTCCGCCTGGACAGTGGGGATGGGGGCTTTCGATGGTCCTGTGGGGGAGTAAAGGAAAGAGTTAGAGATGTGAGGTCAAGGTTACATGCACATTGAATAGTACAGATGATCATAAGTCAATCTATTAGAGCATCAGATTCATTATCAGTGACTCATGCAATGTCAATGAGAGAGATGCCAAGCTATTCTGTCACCAGCTTGCTTTGATGCGCCCGTCTGTCCGTCCCCCACTTGGGAATCCTCCTCGATCCCGGCGATTTCCAGGGCTGCCTCCTACCAGGCGGTGAGCTGGGCTACTGAGGGTGGCCCTCCTCCTGTCATGGCTCTTTCCCTCTTATTGTGGGCTCTCTTTTCCTGCAATGAGGGACACAAATGGAGTTTGACTGAGAATGAAGGAGAGAGTGTAGAGAATGCATAGCATAGATGCTTAGAAGGAGACAAAGGGCCCTCCCTGTGTGTTGTAAGTTGTTGTTGTTGTTGCATCACAGTAATAGGGAGTGTGAGGGCTACATGGTAGAATAGTTAAGTGAATGTGACCATAGAGAGAGAGGCAATGGGTAAGGGTGCAGGGATGTAAGTGTCAAGTGGGATGTAGAGGAAGAGGTTAGCAAAGTAGAGTGCTGGTGAGGAGAGGCGATGGGGATCAGATTGAGGGAGATGGGAAAGTCATACTCACTTTTCCTGTGCGGAGAAGGTCATGAAACCTCTCCCTGCATTGCAGCCAGGTTCTGCGGCTCATCGATATGGAGTTGACCTCCTGGGCCACTTACATCCACGCAGCTTTAGTCTGCTGGGGTGGCTTTTTTCTCCCTGAGGAAGGGAAGAGCACCTCCTTATTGGATCTTGCTCCCTCCACCAGAGCTTGGAGGGAGGGCTCATCGAAGCGTGGAGCACACTTTTGCCTACTGCTGGGCATAGTCGATCAATTAATTCCTTACTACAATCACCATAAAGTTTGCAGTCTCCAGAAGAAGCAAGGCTGCTTGCAGGCCTTAAATCCAGCAGCATTGATGATGTCATTGGAGGCGACTTTCTGTATGAAAAGACTCATTGGGCCAGGGGTTCCCACACGCAGGAAATCAATTGCCCAATTCGGGGAAAATCGCACTTTTTCCCCACTTCACTTCGGAGTCGGGGTCCTGACAGGAATGCCACCTGACACGCCCCAGCCCGCCCACAATGGCAAAATCCAGCCCAAAGTATTACCTGACAGCAGCTGATGATCCCTTTAAATAGCACTGGAAATGGCCCCTCCCAACGTACCACCATCAGAGAGCTTGGTGCACTTGGACAAGGAACTGTTGGTCGTGCAGCTCGAAGGAAATTCACGTCTTTTTTTCTAACTTCCTCTCTAATATTTTGTGTCATTATCTTACACAACTTGAATGAGGAGAAACAATACAAGCTAAATGGCACAATTTTAAAGGGGGTGCAAGAACAGAGAGACCTTGGGGTGTTTGTGCACAAATCTAAAGGTGGCAGGACAGGTTAACAAAGCAGTTAATAAAGCATATGGGATCCTGGGCTTTATAAATAGAGGCATAAGCCAGGAAGTTATGTTAACCTTATGTAAAACACTCGTTCGACCCCAGCTGGACTATTGACCAGAATTGGGTTGGGTGGGAAAGTGTTTCTTTTTGACAGTGGGTCGGGACCCCGATGTCAACCCGTCTCAACGCACCTTTCCCAATGTCGGGTCTGTCAGCGCTGAGCAGACCTGACAGGCAGCGGCGGGCAACCCAATTAAACTGATTACCATCTATTTGACAGATCATTAACAGGCTTTTTTAACTTACCTTTTCACTTTAACTTCATGGCCACGGGAACCACGCTGTTCGGGGACCACGGCTGTCAACCTGAGGCAGGAGTTCAGTGGCCATTGCTCCAGCTGATTACTTGACAGCTTCAAATGTACAGTAAAAGCTTCCACTTGACAGATCTTCACTTTCCTCAGTCACAAGTTGTTTCTCAGTCCATTTCCAGCACAGATTCTGCAGGCTTTCCACTTTCCACTCTCCATTCACGCTTACCTCATTGGAAGAACTCTCTCACCATTGACAGAATGCTTTTGTCATCTCTACTTCACCTGCCATCTATTCCATCAGCATGGGTGCCCTTTATACTGCCTCACCTTGGTCCTCAGAATCCCACCATGATCAGCCCCAACACCAGCAGCACCAGGCACACCAGCAGCACCAACAACAACACCAACCTTCTCCACGATCACCTGATGCTGCACAGGACAGAGGACATCAGCACCCGACCACATTGCTGCCCGGGAGGCCAGGGATGGCCTCACCGTGGCCAGATTTGCTTCACTTGACGTTGTACACCCTGGCTGCCACATAGAAACATAGAAACATAGAATCTAGGAGCAGGAGTAGGCCATTCGGCCCGTCGAGCCTGCTCCACCATTCAATACGATCATGGCTGATCATTCAAATCCAGTACCCTGTCCCTGCTTTAATCCCCACAGTACACATATCCCACCCTACCCCCGTAACCCCACGTATTTAATTCCCCCTAACATATCCCATCCTATCCCCATAACCCCACATATTTAATCCCCCCCTAACACTAAGGGTCAATTTATCATAGCCAAATCAACCTAACCCGCACATTTTTGGACTGTGGGAGGAAACCGGAGCACCCGGAGGAAACCCACGCAGACACGGGGAGAATGTGCAAACTCCACACAGACAGTCACCCGAGGTCAGATTCGAACCCGGGTCCCTGGCGCTGTGAGGCACCAGTGCTAACCACTATGCCACCGTGTTGAATGCGTGGCTCAAAGACTGGTGTGGGAAAAATGGGTTTTGCTTCTTGGGACACTGGCACCAGTACTGGGGCAGGAGAGAGCTGTTCCGTTGGGACGGACTTCACTTGGCCAGTGCTGGGACTAGTGTCCTGGCGAATCGAATAACTAGGGCTGTGGAGAGGGCTTTAAACTAATTAGTGGGGGGGAGGTTTCAAGAGAGCAAAAAATAAAAATGACAACAGAGAGGGTCATAGACATAGGTAGCAGTAGGGGAATCACAAATCAGAGCGTGGCAGGAAGGGACAGAGTGTGTGGAGTAAAAGGTAAACTGGTAAAAAGTGAAAAAGCAGGAACTAAGTGCCACAAAGCATATTTGAAAGTTCTCTATCTGAATGCACGTAGCATTCGTAACAAAATAGACGAGTTAATGGCACAAATAACTACATATGGTTATGATATTGTGGCCATTACAGAAACATGGCTGCAGGGTGACAATGCCTGGGAATTAAACATACCAGGTTATTTAACGATCAGGAAGGACAGGCAGGAAGGAAGGGGAGGTGGGGTGGCTATGTTAATAAAGGAAGGAATCACTGTAATACAGAGTAATGATATTGGGTCAAAAAATCATGATAATGAAACAGTTTGGGTGGAGATAAGGAATAATAAGGGGAAAAAAACATTAGTGGGCGTAGTCTATAGGCCTCCGAACAGTTGCAACTCTATTGGACGGAGTATCAATCAGGAAATAGTTGAGGCATGTAATAAGGGAACATCTATAATTATGGGGGATTTTAACTATCATATTAATTGGACAAATCAAATGGGGCAGGGCTGCCTTGAGGATGAGTTCATTGAGTGTATTAGGGATGGGTTTCTTGAGCAGTATGTAACTGAACCGACCAGGGGGCAAGCAACCTTAGATCTGGTCCTGTGTAACGAGACAGGATTAATTAAAAATGTCCTAGTAAAGGATCCCCTTGGAATGAGTGACCATAACATGGTTGAATTCCATATTCAATTAGAGGGTGAGAAGGTTGGATCTCAAACAAGCGTGCTAAGCTTGAATAAAGGAGACTATGAAGGTATGCGAGCGGAATTGAGTAGAGTGGATTGGGAAAATAGATTAAAGGGTAAGACGACACATGATCAGTGGTGTACATTCAAGGAGTTATTTTACAACTTCCAAAAAAAATATATTCCACTGAAAAGAAAAGGGTGTAAAAGAAAGGACAGTCATCCGTGGCTAAGTAAAGAAATTAAGGATAGTATTCGACTAAAAACAAGGGCATATAAGGTAGCAAAATCTAGTGGGAGGACAGAGGATTGGGAAAACTTTAAAAGGCAGCAAAAAATAACAAAAAGATTGATTAAGAAAGGGAAGATAGATTATGAAAGTAAATTAGCAAAAAATATAAAAACAGATAGTAAGAGTTTTTATAGTTATATAAAAAGAAAAAGGGTGGCTAAAGTAAATGTTGGTCCCTTAGAGGATGAGACCGGGAAATTAATGGTGGGAAATATGGAGATGGCAAAAACACTGAATGAATATTTTGTATCAGTCTTTACAGTAGAGGACACTAAGAATATCTCAACACTGGACAAACAGGGGGCTATAGGGGGAGAGGAGCTAAACACGATCAAAATCACTAAGGAAGTGGTACTCGGTAAAATAATGGGACTCAAGGCGGATAAATCACCTGGACCTGATGGCTTACATCCTAGAGTCTTGAAGGAAGTGGCGGTAGGGATTGTAGATGCATTGGTAATAATTTTTCAAAACTCCCTGGATTCCGCTAAGGTCCCGGCAGACTGGAAAACTGCTAATGTAACACCCTTATTTAAAAAGGGCAGTAGACAGAAGGCTGGTAACTATAGACCGGTTAGCCTAACATCTGTGGTAGGTAAAATTTTGGAGTCCATTATTAAGGAAACAGTAACAGGACATTTGGATAATCATAATTTAATAGGACAAAGTCAGCATGGTTTTACGAAGGGGAAGTCATGTTTGACAAATTTGCTGGAGTTCTTTGAGGAAGTAACATATAGAGTGGATAAAGGGGAACCAGTGGACGTAGTGTATTTAGACTTCCAAAAGGCATTTGACAAGGTGCCACACAAAAGATTATTGCTTAAGGTAAAAAATCACGGGATTGGGGGTAATATTCTGGCATGGATAGAGGATTGGCTATCTAACAGAAAGCAAAGAGTTGGGATAAATGGTTCATTCTCAGACTGGCAATCAGTAACTAGTGGTGTTCCACAGGGGTCAGTGCTGGGTCCCCAACTCTTCACAATCTATATTAACGATTTGGAGGAAGGGACCAAGTGTAACATATCAAAATTTGCAGATGATACAAAGATGGGAGGGAAAGTAGTGAGTGAGGAGGACATAAAAAACCTGCAAGGGGACATAGACAGGCTAAGTAAGTGGGCAGAGATTTGGCAGATGGAATACAACACTGGAAAGTGTGAGGTGATGCACTTTGGCAGGAAAAATCCTAGAGCAATTTATTATCTTAATGGCAAGAAACTGGAGAGTACTGAAGTGCAAAGGGATCTGGGGGTCCTGGTGCACGAAACTCAAAAGGTTAGTATGCAGGTGCAGCAAGTGATTAAGAAGGCAAATGGAATGTTGGCTTTCATTGCTAGGGGGATAGAATATAAAAATAGGGAGGTATTGCTTCAGTTGTACAAGGTATTGGTGAGACCGCACCTGGAATACTGCATACAGTTTTGGTGTCCTTACTTAAGGAAAGACATCCTTGCTCTCGAGGCAGTGCAAAAAAGGTTCACTCGGTTAATCCCGGGGATGAGGGGGTGGTCATATGAGGAGAGGTTGGGTAGATTGGGACTCTACTCATTGGAGTTCAGAAGAATGAGAGGCGATCTTATTGAAACATATAAGATTGTGAAGGGGTTGGATCGGGTGGATGCGGGGAGGATGTTCCCGATGACGGGTGAGACGAGAACTAGGGGACATAGTCTTAGAATAAGGGGCTGCTCTTTCAAAACTGAGATGAGGAGGAACTACTTCACTCAGAGGGTGGTAGGTCCATGGAATATGCTGCCACAAAAAGCTGTAGAAGCTACAACATTAATTAAATTTAAAACAGAAATAGACAGTTTCCTAGAAGTAAAGGGCATTAAGGGTTACGGGGAGCGGGCAGGAATTTGGACATGAGTCTAGGTTCGGATCGGTCATGGCCCTGTGGGTAGTGGAGCGGGCCCAGGGACTGTGTAGCCTGATTCTGCTCCTATTTCGTGTGTGCAATTCTGTTAGATGCAGGAGATGGTTCTGTGATAGATAGTAGATTGGCGGTTAGGATCAGATCAGCCATGATCTTATTGAATGGCGGAGCAGGCTCGAGGGGCCGATTGGCCTACTCCTGCTCCTATTTCTTATGTTCTTATGTTCTTATATGTGTTGCCCAGGTTGGCACCTCCCCACACCAACACCATAAAGCATCCCTGCAATGTCGAAGCCATTTCATTCACACTCATCACCATTGCAGGGGGTAACGTTCACTGCAACTCACTAAGCCACTTCCAAAGGTGCACACAAATCTGTCCAAGAAAGCAAAGTGTTGAAAATAAAGGTTTCAATGTTTGACACCATATTAACAGAAACTTTACATGAACATTGGATAAAACACCCAAGTGGCTACCCATGTGTGTTGTTAGTTGGAATGATTGCACGAGGATAAGGGTGAGTGTGAGGGGTGGCTAGTGAGATGGGGATGTGATAATGTAGATAGAGAGAGAGGGATGGGTGGAGGTGCAAGGTAAGTTGGTGTGAGTAAGGATGTGCAAGGGTAGGGTAGGGAAGGCAGAGCGAGGGGGATGTGATGAGAGGCACAGCAGGATGAGGTTGAGTGTGGCATGGCAGTAAAGTTTTGTGATCTACTGAGATCATTGAAACATTTACGGCACTGCACCCAGGTCCTCCTGACCACATCCCAGCTTGTGACCTCCTCTGCAATGTGCAACCAGGCTGTGTTTGTGTCCTGGGGAGGTCTCTTCCGCCCATGGGAAGGGAAGAGGACTCCCTGCGTGCTGTGACTCCCTTTACATATATGGAGGGAGTCATGGAAGAACCTGGGTGCAGCCCTGCACCTCTGTGCAGTGCTTGTCAGTGTTTGCAGCACCTCAATGCTGTAGAACATTGGCAGCGCAAATGTCAAAATAAAGTTCGCCATGGTCCCTTTAAGGAAACCACTTCCTCTAATTGGACCAGGAAACGCGCTGGGTGGGCTTAACAAGCCCTATCAAGGGAAAATCATTTTAGACAGCGGGATGGAACCAACAGCAGGGTCGGGACCTGCCACCGACGTTGCCCGCCCTGGACCCACCAAAGTGAGCAAAATCCTGGCCATTGTGTCCAATTCTGGGCACCACACTTGAGGAAGGACGTAAAGGCTTTGGAGAGTGTACAGAGGAGATTTACTAGAATGGTTCCAGAGCTGAGGGATTACAATTACATGGATCGACTGGAGAAGCTGGGGTTGTTCTCCTTAGAGGAAAGAAGAGTAAGAGGAGCTTTGATAGAGGTGGTTAAAATCATGAACGGTTTAGATAGAAAAAAGAAAGACTTGCATTTTTATAGTGGCTTTCATGACCACCAGATGTCCCAAAGCACTTTACAGCCAATGATGTACTTTTTGAAGTGTAGTCACTGTTGTAATGTGGGAAATGCAGCAGCCAATTTGCACACAGCAAGCTCCTGCAAACAGCAATGTGATAATGACCAGATAATCTGTTTTTAGTGATGTTGATTGAGGGATAAATATTGGGTAGGATACCAGGGATAACTCCCCTGTGCTTCTTTGAAATAGTGCCTTGGGATCTTTTATGTCCACCTGAGAGAGCAGACAGGGCCTCGGTTTAACATCCCTCAGCACTTCCTCAGCACTGCATTGGAGTGTCAGCCTAGATTTTTGTGCTCAAGTTTCTGGAGTGAGACTTGAACCCACAACCTTCTGACTCCGAGGCAAGGGTGCTGCCAACTGAGCCACTGGCTGATAGAGTAAATAAAGAGAAACTCTTTCCAATGGCTGAAGGGTCGATAACCAGAGGGCACAGATTTAAGGTGATTGGCAAAAGAACCAGAGGCGACATGAGGAAACACTTTTTTACACAATGAGTGGTTAGGATTTGGAATGCACTGCCTGATAGGGTGGTGTAAACAGATTCATTAGTAGCTTTCCAAAGGAATTTGGTAAATATTTGAAGGAGAAAAAATTGCAGGGATATGGGGAAAGAGCCGAGGCATGGGACTAACTGGATAGCTCTTTCAAAAAAGCCGGCGCAGACTCAATGGGCCGAATGGCCTCATTCTGTGTTGTGCTATTCTGTGTCTGTGAATTTGTGTCCTCCCACCATCACTGCTTTATACAATTGACTCTGAGCCTCAGCGTCTTCAGTTTGGAGCTGGCAAAATTGGGGAGAGTTGTGAAAAGGCAATTGATTTTAAATTACATTGATCAGCTAGGTTATGGATCTATTAAGAATGGATTGTGGGACCTTTCCTCGGGAGAGGAACAGGGTTGGGTAGAGCATGTTGCACATGTGCACAGATTGGATTATGGCTGAAGGAGTGTCAGTTTGGTTGAATTAGTTGCATTGCTACCAATGAAATAGAAGGTCATAGGTTGAAGCCCCACGCCAGGACTTGACCATATAATCTAGGCTGATGCTTCAATGCAGTACGGAGGGAGCACTGCATTCTTGGAGATGCTGCTCTTCTCATGAGATGTTAAATTAAAGTTCACCCTGTCAGTTCAGGTGGACTTTAAGAGACAAATTTTGTGTTCAGGCATTAAAAAAAATCATCCTGGCAGAGTGCGTAGAGGAACATTGGGTGGAGAGCATAGCATATACATAATAGGAAATTTATATAGCACCTTTCAAGTCCTCAGGATGTCCAATACTGCCTTTCCGACAATGTGTGCACAGCAAGATTCCACCAGCAGCAATGAGATAAATGACCCCCGCTCAGCCTCCACTCCACCCTCAACCAAAACCACCAAACAAATTCATTAATAAGGAAAACTGCAAATCTGAAATGAAAATGCTGGAAATACAAAGCAGAATAGTCAGCACCTATGAAGAGAAAATACAGGCTTTGGCGTTTTAGTTGTCTATCCTTCATTTAAACTGATGAAGAGCACACACCCAAAGCATGAATAATCAGACAGATTAACAATTCATTAGCCTTACTGTTGTACGCAGCACAAGCTTCCCTCCTCATTTGCCTACATAAAAGCACTTTGAAAATAATTCACTATGTCACGCATTGAGAGATGTGATAAGCTGCTATATAACAAGTCTTTTTTTTAATCTTTATTGCAGTGACATAGATCAAAATATGTTATATTTTTAAATGATAATAAATTTCCGGCACTCCTAATGACTCTATTTGGCGGGTCTTCTTGTCCAGGGATAGTGCATGACTTGGGGAAGACAAGAACGGGGCAAGGCTGAGGAGAAAAATACCAGAAAAGTAAAAGAGCGCATCTCAGGAACAGAAGTAGGCCACTCAACTCCTTGAGTCCGTTCTGCCATTCAATCAGATCATGGCTGATCTCTATCTTAACTCCATCACCCGCACTGGTTCCATAACCCTTAATACCCTTACCTAACAAAAATCGATCAATCTCTGTTTTGAACTTTTCAATTGACCTAGCCTCAACAGCCTTTTGGGGGCGAGAGTTCGAGATCTCACCTTAAAAAGAAAACTGTACAGAATTCCATAAGCAGCAAGAATGTACCTTATCAAGGTTCACTGTTCTGATAAGGACTACTACTGCACCTGAGGTGCGTGCTTTTCTTTTATTATCGTTGCTGCGCTACACAGAGGCTGACTTGTCAGCTGACCCGTGTCGGCTGCAATGTGAGGAATGTCTGAATATGTGCAATCCAACTGCTGTGATGCACACACCAGACTTTCCCTGTGGCCCTTGGCAAAGTTCACGCAGTACACTTTGGTCCTGCTGAAGAGACTGGATTCCATTCACTGTGTTCTGCTAACTGCCACTTCCCTTCCCCCCCCCCCCCCCCCCCACCCCACTCAAAGAATCGGCATTACTCATTCAGAGCATGCTCAGAGAGAGCTCTGCTCTGTCTCTGAATGGTGAGATAGTTCGCAGTGGATTAAACCGGCTGATAATTCAGCATTTTTTTTTGCATTTGCAGACAATACTGAACTGCTGATAGGCTAACTTTTGAGCAGAAAATTACTCTGCATCTCGTTTGCACAGCTATCAGATCAAATTTGTTACTCATCATGAAAAGGGATACTATATATTCATTGAAATTATGATTGGACAGTTAAACTGCTGACCTGTGGCCTTTTTGTTCGCAGGAGATTTCATTACAAAGTATCTGACATTAGGAGAATGAGAACACTTGTATACCTGATGGCTTTATAAGAGAAAAGCTAGATCTTAAGCCTTGATTTTAACATGAGGTGGGAATTGGATGGGCGGCAAGCCTCCATGACGGTGTCGGCTTGAAACCAGGGCCATTTTAACTCCCGGGCCTATTTAACATTTGAAGGACTGGCCGTACTTAAAATGGGAAAGTGCCTCTTAAAGTGAGTCACAGGGCTGCCCCCTGCTTTCCTGATTCCTCCTAGTGGAGGAAGTGAGGGCTAGGAGGGAGATACTCTTCCCCAGAACCCGTAGGAGCAATCCCAAGGCCACTGTCAGGCAGGCTTTGACAGGTGGCTGACAGGGTCCGTGCCAAGAGCATCATCCCCAGGAGTTGGATTCACTATAGAAAGAGGTTTAATGACCTCACAAGAGTAGCAAAGCTCTTCCTCTCTCTCACCAGCATCTCACAACACTCCTCTCACCCCCTCTCCCACCACTCTCAACTATGACCTCCCCTCTTCAACATACAATCAAAATGGCACACTAAAACATTTCCCTTGCTCATTGCAAACACACTCACCTCTTCCTTTCCTCTCCACAACACACACTAGCGCCATTCTCTTCTCACATACTACCACTTGCCCAACTACCAGTTACTCCCAGCACTCCTTCCTCACCACATCACACACATTTCCCTTTACATTCATCACCCCTTTTCACCATTCCATCTTGCTACTTCTACACCTCTCACCATGTTCACTATATGCACAAGGCCCACACACCTCCACTCACCTTCTCAACACGCACTCACTAACTCTAACCCTCTCTTTCTGGGGGACAAGACCAGGGGAGAGGAATAGGATGGGTGGAGATGTCCTCAACACAATCACAGCAAGAAGCCCTGGACATCACTGGCCCAGGCCAGGTCATGAGCATTGTGCAAGGAGAGGATGATGGTGGGCAGGGTTAAAATCCTGTTCATAGTTCAGAGGTCAGGCATCAGCATCCTTCTTCATTTTGGCCGGTAACGTTCATGATACCAAAATATAGAAACTAACCCTGTTCATCGCTTAGTGAACTTCATTGGGATGAATGGATCTAAACAACCAAACTGTTAAAAAAAAAGCAACAAAAAAAATAATTTGGGGCTTTTTATTTTTATTTTCATCATTTTGCTCTAGACCAGCGTCAAGGAGGTGGCAACAGTAGACCAAGCATGAATCTGCCTCCCATTTCCCCTTTTCATTGATACCAGCATTGAGCTTATTAAGCTAACAGTCAGCTTTTCAATCCATTCTCAGCACTTCACAAGAAAATTCAGCTTTTTCACTGGCATTGGAGGTTTTCCATATCAACCAGTCAGAGCATTTGAAAGGTGGGGCAGGAGCCTGTCCGAGCCAGATAGGTTGGAGGTTGGGATTGGAACACGATTTCTCCCATTGTTTATTTGCACGCAAACTGCAGCCAGAACAATTTAAAATGAGCTGTTGGTTTAATTATTAGTGTATTTATTTAGTGTTTGTCCCCAAAGAAGTTATAAGTAACTAACTAAGTTGCTAAAGCTAAAGATGCAACTTCTTGCATCTTTTAAGATAATTGGCCAAGGTGGGGGGGTGGAGGGAGATAAAAATATTTTTTTTTTATGCAGCGAGTTGTTAAGATTTGGAATGCACTGCTTGAAAAGGTGATGGAAGCTGATTAGTAACTTTCGAAAGGGAGTTGGATATATACTTGAGAAGGAAATTTTGCTGGGCTATGGGGAAAGAGCAGGGGAGTGGGACTAATTGTATAGCTCTTTCAAAGTGATGGGCTGAATGGCCTCCTGTTCTTTAAGATTCTATGATGCAATGATTCTATAACCTAGAGTAGCAGCTGTGGAAGGCTGATGTTGGAATCGTAAAGGTCAACTGTTGAGTTTCATTGTACTGTTGCATTGAAACTCATGCCTGTACTTTGTTTTAGCATTTTGTGATTTTTTTTTTGCCTTTATTTTGGAAAGTCCTAGCTGCATTAGGAAACTTTCCTCTAGATTGTTTTTTTGTGTGGAAGATTTTCATAGCATAATTGTCAGGCTGTATTATGAGTTTCCCAATGAAGATTTCCCTCTTCGTGATACATACTTTGGAGGAATTCAAGGAGGAGGAACAGCAGGGAAGTCGAGAGGCCAAGCTTATAAGGCAGCCAGACCCTCCAGCAGATACCCAGCCACCAGGGTGTATAGACCCAGAAGATCTTATTTTAATATCTCCCAAGAGTTATGTATAAGGATGCTTCACCCCAGAAGTTCTGGAGCAGCTGCATGAGGGGGGAAATACTTTTTCTGCATGGGTATCGTGAGCTTCTCTACGGAATTGCGCCTCGGTGATGTGTTTTGGTACTTCAGCTGGCCACCATTTATTTCTTTTAAATTAATATCCTGTAAGGCATTTGTGATCAGGTATATTAGTGATCAAGTAGAAATCAATTGTGTGTAGGATTTTTTTGCCGATGAATGAGTTTAGATTTGATATAATTTATGGGAGCCAATGTATGTCAGCTGCATGTAAATGCCAAGATCGTGAACCTATGCCAAGAACTTTATACATAGGTTCAAATTTGAAATGCAATGTACAACTTGTTTTAAAAAAAAAATCCCCCTTTGAAATTTTGAATTTTTTCCTCTTAAAAATAATTATTAAAATTGATTTTTGGAGTTGATTGTATGTTGAAGTGGAACAACTCTGCATTGTACCTATTCTTGGATTCATATTTTGTATGTTCAATGACTAAACTGATCTATCTTTATATTCCTACATCCAGAAAAATGCCTTGCTTGCACTCCATCTCTAAAAAATAATTATACGAAGCATGTCCAAGTAACAGCATTATCTTGCAATGAAAGTCATTCTCTTGCCTCCTGTAATACTTAAAATTCAAGATTGGCCGGGGGCATTGCCTCCTAGACCAAAATGGAGGTCTGCCCCTGGATGTTGCTAGGGCCCTTAACCACCCCCCCTCCTCCCCCCCCCCCCCCCACTTTGTGCTGGTAGAGGTTCTGAAGGGCTAATTTCCAGTCTAATGGTACAATTCTCGAGAGCCTAGAAAGATTACAACTAATGTTTCTTCAGTTTCCTCAATTACTTCTTTTAATACCATGGCGTGGAAACCATCAGATCCTGGAGATTTATTTATCCTAAATCCCATTATTTTCTCCGTAGAAATGAAATAGGCTGAGTTAGAAAGCAGAGAGGAGTGGTGAACGGTTGTTTTTCAGACTGGAGGGAAGTGTACAGTGGTGTCCCCCAGGGGTCAGTATTAGGGCCACTGCTCTTTTTTGATATATATTAATGACCTGGACTTGGGTATAGAGGGCATGATTTCAAAGTTTTGCAGACAACACAAAACTTGGAAATGTAGTAAACAGTGAGGAGGGTTGTGGCAGACTTCAGGAGGACATGGACAAACTGGTGAAATGGGCAGACACATGGCAGATGAAATTTAATGCAGAGAAGTGTGAAGTGATGCATTTTGGAAGGAAGAATGAGGAGAGGCAATATAAACTAAATGGTACAATTTTAAAGGGAGTGCAGAAACAGAGTGACTAGACAAACTGGGACTGTTTTCCTTAGAGGAGAGAAGGTTAAGGGGAGATTAAAGAGAGGTGTTTCAAATTATGAATGGTTTTGATAGAGTAAATAAAGAGAAAGGCCATTTTTGTTGCTGGCCGCCTGCCAGCACCTGCCCCCGTTGCTGTCCCCGGCCCCCGTGAAGCCCCCCCACCGTGAAGTGCCGGCTGCGCTCCAAGAGCCCGGCACTTCTCTTGAGTGCCGGGCTCTTTTGCCGGCACTCCCGATCCCTGGGGGCCCAGCTGGGCCCCGGTTCGCGCTGCGCAAGGCCCCTCCCCTTTAAGAAGGGGAGGAAGGCCTGCAATACCGCGGCGCGACGTGCCGCAGCGCGTGGCGCTGCGGCACGTAGCGCCAGGATATTCACTCGCAGCGTCCCAAGAGGGATGCGGGGTGCTTCCAGTTGCGCCCCGCTTCCCTCTTGGGGCGCAACCACTGAAGTTCCGGCGCGGGGCCGCTAATTTTTTCGGGGCGCTAAAAGTCGCGCCCCGGCGAGGTTAGCGCCCCAAATGGGGCGCGACTCAATTTTTACCCCAAAGTGTTTCCACTGGCGGGTGGGTTGGAAACCAGAGGACACAGATTTTAGTTAATTGGCAAAAGAACCAGAGAGGAGATTAATAAAAAATAATGGCACAAGTTAGATTGGTGGATCCTAGAACAGAAATTACAGAATTTAGGATTTATGATGAGATAATTTACATGGCTGCAAGATAGCTTGGATGGGTGAATCTTACACCATCCCTCCCTGTCAGTGGACTTCAGGACATATCTTAAATAGGACATAAAACCAGCAGATGCTCTCCCAAATTCTGACCCACCACCGATAGATCTGCTTGGTTTGTGCCCTACAAAGCATTGGAAGTTCAGGGTCTATAAATGTGGATACAAGGGTAGCAACAGGTGGACACGGATTACCTCTAGTGCAGCCTGACATGTTTTTCATCTCTTTCATCCTCTTTCATCTTTCACTAAACACAAGTACAGTGGGATTTCCTTAGAGAAACCCGTTGCGTGCTATTAATGAGGTTGGAGCAAAAACGCCACTGGGTCAATAGTTGCAACAAAAGTACTTGAACTGTCAACGAGAAGAAATAAAAACACAAAAAAAGTTAACAGATAAGGTATAACTTCTTGCAATTTTTTAGGCAGGGCTCTTTAAAAGCACTTTCACCAATAGTTCAGACAACACTTGATACCTATTTAACATGTGCGGGTGAAATTATATGAAGAATGTTAACACCTCATTAAGGCCACTGTTACATATGCAAACTATTAAACTGATGTGTGCACTCAGGCTGGAAGTAAAGAGTCTTGGATCTAAATAGGCAAAGACTGTTCGGTTTCTCCCATTTATACACATTTTTGTCTTTTGGGCAAAGCCAATCGGAAAATCTAAGCTGATATGTTCTAACAGAGTATTGTTTTTTTTTACAATGAAGGAATATTTTGGGGGTGAAATTCCTCCTGTTGATAATTTTGGCAAGACAGTTTGGATGAGTATAATATGAGAAGTCCAGTTTTGTACTCATGCTGACTTTTTCAATAAAATAACCAACAGGAGGAATTTTACCCACTTTGGGGAAAGACCGTGTAACTAAATTGCAAACAAGTTCTATTTGAGCGCATTTACATTGTAGCTATACAAAGTGATCAGAGGCATTCTAACCCCTTTGTGTTTAAAGTATCATTTGTTGCAGATGTTCTTTGCGTTGTAGAGTTTGGAGTTCCTGTTCCCTTGGTAACCATTATTTTCTTTGCTTTAACATGGCCTGATTGTAGGTTTTTTTTGTGTCCATTGTTAGAGGGCAACAAAAATTCAAAGTTTTAGTGCCAATTACAACGTAGCAGCAATATAGTGATACAGAACTTTGCTGAAAAACATCAAACAAAATATAATGGAGGAGATGATTTGACATAATTTATGAGCTGCTGTGGCTGTTATTAGATTTGTTTTGGACTGATATCTAAAAGCGAACTTATTTCCAACCTGGCAGAATACATGGAGTTCAGCTAATATGAACTCCTTAACCCCATTCTGTACTTTCAGACTTACCACTGGGATTCATGCTTCAGAAATCAGGCATGAAAACTCAGTTCACCTTCAGTAACATTATACGCACCACAGCAAGCTGAAACTAATTAAAATGCATTATCAAACATTCAAAACACTGAATAACTAGCCTTTGTAAATCAGAGAGCCTGGATCATCATGTGTAGGGTAATGTTACTCCACATTCGCTGCCAGCATTAAATCTAGCAATTATGGTCATTACGGCCACTTTGCGTTCTCCTTGCAATTTTTTTCCGAGTTCTATTGGAGTTCCCAACATTGTTCAAAACCCTGATTATAGCAATTGTTGATGGCGGATTTGACTCAAAAGAATTAAAGAAAGAAAGACTTGCATTTATATAGCGCCTTTCACGACCACCGGACGTCTCAAAGCGCTTTACAACCAATGAAGTACTTTTGGAGTGTTGTCACTGTTGTAATGTGGGAAACGCAGCAGCCAATTTGTGCACAGCAAGCTCCCACAAACAGGGATAAATATTGGCCAGGACACCGGGGATAACTCCTCTGCTCTTCTTCGAAATAGTGCCATGGGATCTTTTACGTCCACCTGAGAGAGCAGACAGGGTCTCGGTTTAATGTCTCATCCGAAAGATTGCACCTCCAACAGTGCAGCACTCCCTCAGCACTGCGCTGGACTGGAGTGTCAGCCTAGATTTATGTGTTCAATTCCCATGCAGTTGATGAAGGGATAAATGCCACTGTCCAGACATGCTCTTGCCACATTTGTGAATTTGTAAGTGTTTTATGTTAGTGGGGTGTTTGCTGTGGTTGTCGTAAGGGCATGAACAAGGTAAGGCAAGGAGATGGAGAATGTGGAAGGAGAGAGTGAATACTTCACAAAGAGTACAATGGTAAAGAGTGTGTTTCTTGGCTCTGATTAGGCGCCAGTTCTTGTGGTTTTGGCTAACCAGAGCCACCTCTGCAAACATCTGCTAATCACTCCCAGTCAATCCCTCAGACAAATCGCAGCCACAATTCATTGTCATGCCACAGACTCATTCCAAATCACACTTCTTACACAATCTACTCCTCTTAATTCAGTTACTTAATTTGAATTATGTGGCAATTCAATCTTTTTAAGCACTAAATTCCCACTTTTTTCTACCATTTACATTGCTTAACTCAAATCATTGGATAATTCAGATTTTTTAAAGCACAAATAATGAATTTGAATTATTTGCAATAGACGGTATTACTGACCAACGGATATTCAAGAACAAATGATCTAAGCTCATTATAAGTGGTGGGGACTGTATTGAAAGAATGTGAACTGGGGCTTGTGGAAGAAACAGTGCCACCCAGGGACATCTTGTGCAATCTCACCGGACCGGGGCCACTGTCAGTTTGATGAAGGCATACTTGCATTTGTCACCACTTTAAGCATGGTGCTGACCAGAGACCCTTATATTTGTCTGAGGGGCTACAAATCAAACTGCATTGCATTTTGAAGAGCAGATAGTGTGTATGACATTCTGAATGTCTATTAATCCTTCAAGCAGCAAAGACTGCAAACCATCCCTAATGTCAGCAAAACCAGCAGACAGAATTGAACGGGTTCCAACCCCTCTGTCAGCGAAACCAAGAGCGGGCACAGATTGTATGTCGCCACCCAGACCGGCTGAAGCAACAGTTGAGACCAGATTTGAAATTAGCCCCATCTCAATGAAATGTATCTGCAAAGTGGAATAAATCACTGCCAGCCAGGACTCTGGTACGTCATGCAAGCCATTAATGGAGTTGTTCAAATGTTGCATACAGCATCCTTTGTACAGTGACCAAGTTATTGTGCAAAGCAGAGTGCAGCTCTTTTGGAGCTAAACATCCATAGGAAGGGCATGCATTCGGGCGTAAGTGCCACCATCTACCCACCTGGCACCTCCGCTGTTGAACATGCCAAAGTTTGTGGGTGCAGGCTCCCTACTTATTAGGCCAAGTGGGTGTCGTTTCCTGTTTTACATGCTGCTATAGGAGCATCAAAAAACTGCCTTGCTCTCTCGGTCTTCTAACGCTTCTCTTTCTATCTCTTTCTTCTTTCCTTTTGGGTCCAAAGTGCTGCGTAGAATGGCATGATGTGGCCGGAAATCCCAGCACAACTGTCCGCTTCAGGATGGTTGCTGGGTTCCCTCCTCCAAAGAGGTTAACAGTGCCCCCAGTGGCCACCTTTGTAAGAGAGCCACATATAACTAATTTCTTTTAAAAGTATTGCTCGTTTACCTCTGGGGTGTCCATGCCACCATCATAGCTTGTACCCCGATATGGGACCCGCTCATTTCCGGCATTCAGCGGGCCAGTGCACCTGGCCCCATGACGCGCTTTACCGCGGATCTAATACTGGGTCCCTTTGAGGGCTGAAGATTCAGGGAAACCAGCGCTCCCTCTTACGCTATTGTTCTTTTAAAAGGTGGGTGGAGGCTCTCTACATATTAGGCCGAGTGGGAATTCCTGGCATATCCAGGTTCTGCGTTGAATTCTGGCCCTTCTGGGGCACTGCTACTGGAATTATAGTGGAAGTGTGCCAGAAGGCCCACAGATTTGTAGCCCCAAAAGGGGACACATCCATGCCTAAGTGCCAGGATGCAGCTGCCTGGGACCTCTGCGCTGATACCATCAATATTCATGGGGTCATCTTGTGCCACAGGCAGTAAATTGTAGCTGAGAGTGTTCCAGTTCTGGAGGGGATGGGGTGCGGTCAGATGGGTTTCCCCATGGAAAGAACTTCAACATGCCCTCAGTGATTCATTTTATAAGTGGGCCACATCAAAAGTTTTTTTTTTAAGTTCCGTTTTTACAGGGTTGCAGGCCGCAATCTCAGCCTGGACCACCGGGTGGATCCCACATCCATCTGATGGTCAGCAAGGCACTTGTGGCCTCTTCAGACATCATTCCACTGAGTCGCTCTGAAGCCAGGGACACTGGGGGGCGGGGGGGGTGGGGAATTCAGTTGGTTAGCGCCTCCCGTTAGCGCCAGCAGCTGGCGCCAATGGGGTGCTGATGCAGTAGCGCCGGGGTGAGGCGAATCCAGCGACGCTCGGCAAATCTGGACCCCCCCCCCCCCCCCGGTGCGCCGCCGGTATGAGGTACCGCCGAGGACTTCAAAGCCAGGCAGTTCATGACGTCGGGCGCTCGATTTGCAAAATTGATTTTCGCCACCTACCTCAGCACCTCAACCAGACAGCGACAGGGAGAGAAGGCACACAGCTGCAGGACGCCAGCTGCAGAGACATTATTTAAAGGGATCATGAGTAATGAGTCGCAGCTGTCGGGTTGGTGCTGTTTCAGTGCTTTCTTGTCAGTTTGACAGTGTGCAACAGTTTAATGCAGTCATTTACAGGTTCATTTGTATCAGGAGTGTTGTGGTAACTAAAAAGTAGTTACATTTATTCTTAAAAAATATCGAAGTGCTACACTTGGTTACATTAATGGGGGCTGTACTGGCAGTCGACCTGGTCCTCCAGGATCTACGGTGGAGGGAGCGGAGGCAGCGAGAAAGACTGGAACATGTGGCCAGAGGGAGGAGGAGGGCCATCAGGGCTCTCACCAGGAGGCCTTCCCCTCTGAGGGTCTTCCGACAGCACTTCTCCTACCTCCAATTAAGCGAGGAGCAGTGTATTAGATGGCTCTGCATCACCAAGGTGGTGGTCACAGAACTCTGCCACCTCCTCCAAACAGACCTCCAGCCTCACACCAGGATGACTTAAACCCCGATCCCTTTTGCTCACCACATGCCCATCATACCATCCCTGCGTCGTGCCACATCACAGCGTCCTCCTGGGTGCAAAGGTGAAATGAGAGACCACAAAATATTGCAAACTCCATTAATAAATTTATGCATAAACATATCACACATATCGCATTCATTTTAATAACTAATGACCCTTGTGCTTGAATAGCTATAATTGTGTGCAAGGCATGAAATGTGGGTGTGAGTGTTGGTAGGTAGAGATTGTTGGTGGGTGAGCGCTGTGGTGTGGTGCTTTGGGCAATGTGTGAAGCTTATGGTACAGATGGTGGTATGTAGCATTTGTTGAAGCATTCAATCACCCTGACCACCCGACTGAGGTGGATCTGCCATGAGCACACCTGCTCCAGTCCTCCGGCTCCTTCTCCTTGCTGAAGCAGCTGCATAGCCCACAATGTTGAGAATGAGGTGCTGCAGTATCAATGAACCTCCCCTTTAAGTACTGGGAAAAGCCTGTGGCAATGATGAGTTGAGATTAGACTGCACCCGATATTGGTCCACCCTTTGAGTGTAATGCCATTGAGCTAGGCCTTTAAGACTTGATTTAGTGCCCCAATCATTTCTTTGAGCAGTGAGAATGAATTTTGCGTGCAGTCTAAAGCATTAGCACCTGGCACTAATTCTCCAGCTTTTAAAATTTTACCACCCACTCCTGGGCTGTAATGAATTTCTAGCCCTAGAGCTCCGAACATTGTGAATCCCTGCACCCTCTTATGTCTATAATCTTGTTTGGGGAAGGGATCGGTTGTGCCCCCAATGAGCCATCCTCGATTTCCCAATGCAAGGCCAGGATCCGGTATGTCCTGGTGCTGCCCTAATTTACAGCCATTCCTTTTCACTTCCATTGATGTCACGGCAGGAATCTGCTGGAAGGATCATGGATTTTTAGTCCCTTTATTTTAACAAGTTTACTAAATTTGCTTTTCATTCTTACAATTCTTGCCCATCCTTAGTTGCTGTTGAGAAGGTGGTGGTGAGCCTTCTTCTTCAACCTCTGCAGTCCTTGTGAAGGTGCTCCCATAGTGCTCATAGGTAGGGAGTTTCAGGATTTAGACCCGGCGACGATGATGGAATGACAATATATATTATTAGTTAATCTCCTGTGTTGCTCATTGACAAAAACAAATATAAAAATTGTGTCTGTCTTCCTGCAAATGTTGTCTTCCTACTTCTCTCCCACACTTCAATTATTTCTTTAACCTTCTCTGTTCTTTCTGTTTGTCTTCTATTCTTTCTCTCTCTGTATGGTTCTCTCGTACTTTCTCTCATCATTATGCCTGTACTCCTCTGTTTGCTCCAAGCTCTTTGGGAAAAGTACAGACAGAGCAGAGCTTGATCAAAGCCAATTCTGAATTCACAGTCCGGACTCACAACAAATCAATTAACTCCTCAGCCTGAGCGTTGTAGAGTCAGACTACTTCATACTGAGCACAAAAACATTTTAAAAAGGAAAAGGTTCAAAGATCAGATGCTGCTTGAACCTCAACCTAGAAACATGTTCAGTGAGACTAACATTGAAGGAAAATTACATGTAGCTAATCAGCGTGAGGCTGTTAGCAGCCTACAAACCCTCACTAAATCAAGAACAGCCATGCTGAGCCAGCACAAAGCTATCAACTCATGATTCAAGGTGGGAAAAATTCGTCCCCTTAGCGCCGCCCGTTAGCACCAGTAGATGGCGCTAATGCGACGTTGAGACCAGTACCAACAGGGCGAGGCAAATCCAGCGCTGCACGCCAAATTGGGACCCCCCCTAGCACTGCCAGTAACAGCTATCGCCAGGGACCTCAACGCCAGGGAGATTGTGCAACACTCACTGAACGCCCAATTTCCCAAATTGCTTTTAGCCACTTACCTCACTGCCTGGAGTAAACACTGATGGGGGAGCTGGCGTGCAGCACCAGGAAGCCGGCTGCAGGGACGTTATTTAAAGGGATCATCAGTAATCACTTGCACCTGTTAGGTTAGTGCAGTTTCAGTGGCTTTTTGTTAGCTTCAGCTACTGCGACAGTTTCATTGAGTAATTTCAAGGTTCTTTTGTATCAGGAGTCTTGTGGCAAGTTCAAAGAAGCTACATGTATTCTTCAAAGATTCAAACTACAACACTTGGTAAGATTAAGGGGAGCTGTACTGGCATGCCACCTCGCCCTCCAGGATCTATGGTGGAGGGAGCATAGGCTGCGAGAAAGACGGGAACATGTGTGCTGAGGGAGGAGGACGAGGATGAGGAGAAAGAAGATGAAGAGGAAGAAGACGAGGAACAGGAGGGAGGGAAGAGGCAGCTGGACAATGGGGATTCCAAGCGGGTGGTCCATCATATGGTGTGCCACCTCCCTCCACATAATGCGGTAGACCTGTGGCGAGGGCCTCCTGTCAGTTAGTTGATACAGGACTGCCCACCTTCTCTCCAGCACTAAAACTGATGTCTCCAAAGCTTCACGGGAAAACCTGCGGGTTCTCTCCCTGGGGCGGCGATCTGCCATGAGGATTTGTAAATAAGTGTTGCTTCCCCTTGTCCTTCTCCTTATGGTTGTTGAGGCAGCTGCACAGACAACAATGCTGTAAATGAGGTGCTGCAGCATCAATGAACCTCCCCTTTAAGTAGTGAAAAAAGCCTGTGGTAATCATGAGTTGCAATTAGACTGCACCCGATATTGGTCCAGCCTTTAAGTGTAACGCCAATGAGCTTGGGTTTTAAACTTGATTTAAGACTCCAATCATTTTATTGAACAGAGAGGACGAATTTAGCGTGCAGTCTAGAGCATTTTCACCTGGCGCTAATTCACCATCTATTGTCCTAACACAGCCCATTCCTTGGTTATAATGAATTTCTAGTCCAAGGTGTATACAGGAAATAGCAAGCAGTAGCAATAAGGAATAAATTACCTGATAACGATTATAACCTGGACTTTCCTCTTCTTTAATGCCTTAGTTTCAGGGTCGGGGTGGGAAATGGAATGGGCTGCCCTGCACACTCTTGCACCAGGCCAATTTTCACGCATCATTTCCGGGAACAGCTGCCTAATATGGATCAGCATGTTGAAATGAGGAACTAATGATATCAAGGCTCTGAATTTCCGTGAGGGTTCTTTCAATATCCTGCTGTAACTTCAGTGGGAGATGGGCGGGAGATGGTCGGGAGATGGGCAGGAGATGGGTGGGAGATGGGTGGGTGATGGGCGGGAGATGGGCGGGTGATGGGCGGGAGATGGGCGGGTGATGGGCGGGTGATGGGCGGGTGATGGGCGGGTGATGGGCGGGTGATGGGCGGGTGATGGGCGGGTGATGGGCGGGAGATGGTGGGAGATGGGCAGGAGATGGGCGGGTGATGGGCGGGAGATGGGCGGGTGATGGGCGGGTGATGGGTGGGAGATGGTGGGAGATGGTGGGAGATGGGCGGTGATGGGCGGGAGATGGTGGGAGATGGTGGGAGATGGTGGGAGATGGGCAGGAGATGGGTGGGTGATGGGCAGGAGATGGGTGGGTGATAGGTAGGAGATGGTGGGAGATGGTCGGAGATGGTGGGAGATGGTGGGAGATGGGCGGGTGATGGGCGGGAGATGGTGGGAGATGGGTGGGAGATGGTGGGAGATGGGCGGGAGATGGGTGGGAGATGGGCGGGAGATGGGCGGGAGATGGTGGGAGATGGGTGGGAGATGGTGGGAGATGGTGGGAGATGGTGGGAGATGGTGGGAGATGGGTGGGAGATGGGTGGGAGATGGTGGGAGATGGGCGGGAGATGGTGGGAGATGGTGGGAGATGGGCGGGAGATGGGCGGGAGATGGGCGGGAGATGGGCGGGAGATGGTGGGAGATGGTGGGAGATGGGCGGGAGATGGGCGGGAGATGGGCGGGAGATGGGCGGGAGATGGTGGGAGATGGTCGGGAGATGGGCAGGAGATGGGCGGGAGATGGGCGGGAGATGGTGGGAGATGGTGGGAGATGGTCGGGAGATGGGTGGGAGATGGTGGGAGATGGTCGGGAGATGGGCGGGAGATGGGCGTGAGATGGGCGTGAGATGGGCAGGAGATGGGCAGGAGATGGGCGGGTGATGGGCGGGAGGTGGGTGGGAGATGGGCGGGAGGTGGGTGGGAGATGGGCGGGAGATGGGTGGGAGATGGGCGGGAGCGGGACTCCCCAGCCCAACACCCCCCCGCACCACCACCCCCAGAAAAACAGCGCTGTCCACTGACTCAGCATCACCACTGATCTGCTGGAAAGCAGATCTAATTGTACCTGTGAGACACTCGTTCATATCACCGCCTCAAAGCTTGGATGCTGGAAGAGACAGCCTTCTCCAATCTGGTGCCCCAAACCACCGTGGCAGCAATCTGAGGATCAGTGAAGGAAGCACAGATGGCCTTAAGGTCTCTGTCGTGGGAGCCTCTGCTGCAGATTTCTCTGGAGAACCTGTATGCTGCCATCCATCAGGGTGTCCCAGAAGTTGGTAGACCAGCTGTCTGCTCCACAGTGTAAGGTTTCCAAAATTTACAGATCCCCAAAACCTAAGGAAAAGGGACTTTGGAACTACCTCAGAGTGATAAAAATGCATTTGGGTCTAACCTAAGGAATATAAGACCAAAAACCAAGTTTTGGCATTTTAAAACTATGTCTGGGCCTGTAAAGGAACAAGAAGGTGGGTTCGACCTCTGTAAAAGCAGTTTTGGTTATTGCAGTTAATTGCACTGTCTGGGGAACCGGGATGACCCTACTCAAGCCCCAGCAGGCATTAACATTTTGACAATAGACCCTGGGAGAAGACAGTCCCACCCAAAACAACAGGTCCCATCAAACCGATTACAGGGCCCATCAGAAGACATGCATAATACAAATCACTCAGGACCAATCTATAGAAAAGACTGAGTCCAGCCTAGAAACCCAAAACACGAAACCAATCACCAGTGATCAGCCAAGGAGATCGACAGGATGCAAACCATCCCAAAGGCCATCTGACACTTACAGAGCAGTTACTGGTAACAGGCCCGCCAAAAATCAGACAATGAACTGAGTAGATTTGGCGGGTAGATAAGGCCACTTCAATTCAGTATAATTGAAGGCCCGTTAAGCAGTTCAAGGTCAGTCAGTCGCAGTCGGTGGTCATCAGGAGAAGAAGAAACCAGGAAGAAGGAAAACCGAGCTGGAAGCGAGTCGGCATCGCTCACCACTCAGACACACCCGAGTCCAGCCCATGAAGATACCACCTCGACGGACCTCCAACAACGGTCCCAACACAGTCACCCGGAGCAACAAGCAGCAAGAAGACATCGACGGCTCCACAAGGTCGACCGACACACTAGACAAGGCCTAAAGCCATCGCGGAAACCAAAGGCCTCACGAAACCAACAACTGCACATTACCCCCAACTGATCGGGTAATAGCAGGCCACCGCGACCAACAAAGACCAACTCAAGGAAAGAAAACCCGAAGAACCGCAAAGTTTCCACACTACAAACTACTCCTGACTTACCCCTGGGTAAGATTTCTACCAAAAGACTCTAAACCCTACTCCTAACCAAAGGAAATTGGGTACTCACCTGATAGATCCAAAACGCACCCTACCGCATCAGCGGACTCGCGACGACTGACTAGATACGCAGGTGAAGTCCTCTACCGCGTACGGGGTACGGCAGACACTAACCGCCATAAACAGCGACCCCTAAAACCGCAATTTAGCCCAACTGTCAAAGGATTGGTGAGCATTATCCCTGGTCCTTCAAAACCTAACTTAGCTAGTAAAGTGGGGTTGGGAGGGGTGAAGTATTGTTCTACTGTCATTTCCCTCGCTTGTACCAAAGTGTTCCCCACCTTTAGAGTGTTAAGAGTGTTATTATTTGTGTTTTACCTTTTGAATAAAGATCAAAGTTCTTTCATCAAACTCAGTTGTCTGCTGCACCTTTTTGTCACAACCCCCAAATAAGTCCAAGGTCTAGAATCAAGGGAGTGGGAGCGATTCGAACCGCTCAGAAGTCAGAGTTAAAGCTGACACAAACCACCACCCCCTACAACAGTTTGGATCCTGTCTCTGGTACTTCAACTTATATTTGATGCTCCGTAAATCTCCTTTTAAAAGCAGGACTTGTGAGATCTGTCACCAGATTCTGCAGCTGAGGACCGAGCTCCACCCCCAACTCCCGCTATCCTCTCATGCTCTTTATCTCATCTTGAGCAACCCCTTCTGGCTCACTCGTTAATGCCCCTCAGGTAGAGGCCCTTGGGTGACCTCCTTGTAATCTCTGCATTCACCACCGGTTTGGCTCTCTTCATGTCCTGTATGAAGTGAATGAGTCTTGCAATATAACCTGTAGACCATCTTGTGAATCAGTAAATGACCATTATCACATAGCTAGATTACAATACATTGCTGTTTAAATCCTTTTCAAGATGTCAGTGTGCCAAGGGTATATATTATAAGTTGAAACTTGAAAGTGCCATGCTGGGGTAAGGGCACGCATGATGAGTAATGAAAGAAATGTCTGAAGGCTAAGCAAAGGCCAGCAGTAATGCGTACCAAGTTGGCAGATAACACTTTGTGCTGTGCATCCTTGGATATGTCCCTGGCATAAAGTACTGTTGGCTAGTCTTACTTCATTAACTTTCTTAAGGCTTGCCATCTTCTTCCTCATCTGTTACTAGGTTCTATGGGTAATGTTAATAGCATTGTGTCTAACGGCCAATTCCTGCTATGCTTGCTACAGTACTATTCTCTGGAGTGCCAATCAGGGCAACCCTCCTTGCACCCAATTCAGGAAGCATTACCTCCACTTCACCAGTTACCAAACAAAGGGTTTGTTTGCCTACGCCAAAACTAATTTGTGTGAAGTGATTTGAGATGTTTCTTCGAGACATGGTAAGGTGTTATACAAATGCAGGTTTTTCCTTCTTTCTCTGCTGCTCACTTGACCACAAACAGTTGTGTCCTGCCACCACATTTGTTTTTCCACCAACTGTTTGTTTTGCCATCAGCTATTTTTCCCAATTGCAGCGTTTGGAAAGGCTAGTGCAGAAAGGTCAATTCCCTACAGCATTTAGAAAGGCTGGCATATAATTTGGAATTCTTTACTGCGTTTAAATGGCTTCAACCCTTTAACTCTAGCCTTTAGCCCTTTAAGAGCTGAAGACATGCCGTATTTCCTGCCCCCTCCTATTCAGTGAGCCTTCAATAGTAACTCGACTGACCACAGAAGATCTGGAGGGGTTGGCTGTGTTGTGTGTGTGCGTGTGCGTGTGCGTGTGAAGCCCACAGCACTAAGGGCTGAAAGTCAACCCAATTGTGTCTAGGCATGAGGTAAAGATGTTCTCCTCAAAGATATCCAGCAGACTAGTATAACAAATGCAAACAAATAGTGGGACTGGAATTGCTTCTCCTTTCTGGTGTACTTCTGACGCAACTTCTACGCTACTGCAAGTGAAAGAGCCCGGAATTAGGCCAGGACCCAGTTTGGCCCCTTACAAGGCCACTAATGCAAAGGGGGTGGAGCTGGGTATGGGAACTCCAGGCTGGCAGTTTCCTTCGCCCCTTCCTGTCAGAGGCCTGCTGAAAGATTGGAGATTGGTAAGCTCAGTGAGAGTGTAAGTGGGCTCCACCTGGTGGGGGAGGTGGGGAGGTCCAGGCTAGACCCCTGAAGATCAGGAGAAATTTGCTTTAATTTTTTTATTATCCGCCTCCTTAGAAAAGGGGCCAAAGGGTCAAGGAAATTGTTCCTCGGGGAACCAGACACCCCATCCGGATGGCAGCGAGTGCTGGAGTTGCTGACAGCATGGGGTTGGTGGGCACCTAGTACACACCTGTCTGTAGGAGTGCAGGCACCTTCCGGTCCCAGTGGAGTCAGTGCTGGAGGGCACCAGTGGGCAGGATCTCAGCTTAACTGCCGAGGTTGCAGCCCAAGCAATTTCTGGGCCAGTCTGCTTAGGATTTTGTATGAAAGCTGTTTATGCTTAAATCGAAGGGAAAAATGTCACAAATTTCCACTCCCAGCAGAGATCTCTGCGTATTGGAAGTTTGTGTCAAGAATTTGAGTGCGGAGGTCAGCAGTCCCTTGTAGGATTTTCCATCTGTTAAAATGAAGCCCTCTGACCTTCACTCCCAAATTCCCGATAGGCACTCTCAGTGTGTGGATCTCGGAAACAGAAATGCAGATTTGTAAACTTTAGCCGATAAATCTTCAGCAGTCTGCCCTACCTGAGGACGTGACATTTTCCCTGCAGGTGTAAAGGCTGTGGGATGAAATGCCACCTGCGGCTAATTTTCACATTGACCTTCCTGCTATGCTAATAATGGCCGTGTAGATATAAAAGTCCATTATTTATGTCATTTTCATATTGCAGTATTGGTTTAGCAAAGCAGCAAAAGTTTTACAACAGTGAGCTAAATATATCAATGTAGCCAATTCACAGAATCATACAGCACGGAAGGAGGCCCTTCGGCCCATCGTGCCTGTGCCGGCTCTTTGAAAGAGCTGTCCAATTAGTCTCACTCCCCTGCTCTCTCCCCATAACCCTGCGAATTTCTCCTTTTCAAGAATATATCCAATTATTGGGAACAGACCATACAACTTTAGTAACAGTACAAATTTCCAATTACTTGCACAGCTTACACATGCGGTGTTAAAAGTCACATTCAGCCAGAGCTGGAAAGGCCATGCAATGAAAGTTGATTTTTCTTGTCAAAAGTAACAGTGAGACTAACGTGGTAAGCTTGCTTTAAGTGGTGGATTTCTTCAGCAAAAAGAACTTGCAGGTCTCCCAATGCCTGTTTTCTGCAGGTCGCAATAAATCAAAGAGATGAGCTGCAAACAGACATGGGAATCTGGGCCTATTTTGCATTCATTTGCATAAATTTGTCATCTGTAATAAGGCCAGTGCATGCACAATGTGCTCCTTCCAAAACTTCCAACCCTTTCTCTCCCGTGGAATCTGGTCTCCAGCACCGAGTGAGTACAGAGGCCTTCCTCCCTGATTCTGTCAGAAACTCCACCATGGAATCAGCCCACTAAGCTCATATAGAGCAGTAATCCAATCTTCACCTTCAGATAACGATCAGAAACTATGACTGTTTTACACCCAAGTGGTTTATGACGTCAAGGAATAACCTTATTTGAATTAGTGCTCTGTAATTCTCTTCAAGGTATTGATTGTCCTCTTTCTCACATGTTCGGGGGTTGTAAAGTGTGCAATTACTTTTTTTAATCATAGTTCTGTATCTTTGACTTCATGATAAAAAGCAGCTAGATTTTTTTTAAATGATCTTAAAGTGTTAGACTTTTGGCTAAACTCCAATTCAGTGAAGGAACTGGGCAGTGTTTTACTTTCATTGCAGTGCTCCTCAGTCGAGTTTAAAGAGCTCTCTGTCGCAAATCATTTTTCACTTTACCTCCCACTGTTATGTCTCTTACCTGATTATTTTCTCATTTAAAGGAGTTATTGTCTTTCTGTTCCTTTCAATTTTATTTAACCCTAAACCAATCTCTCTCCACACTTGTGATATAAAAAGAAAAATGCAATTCGCTTCGATTTGCAGTGAAGACAAGACTGATGGAATCCTAGAGTAATGGTGCCTGAGTGTCAGCCTTGGATCAGACAATTACAAATGGGCACATATGAGAGCAGAACCCCAATAGAAAGGACAGCAGCTGAAGGGAGCCAGACCACACTTTTGGACTGATTGAGGGCTAGATTTCCCTCATTGGCAGGGGAGCAGCAGGGTGGGATTTCTGCCTGCCGCTTTGACCCCGTCATAACCCTGACCCATTTTTGTTGGCCTAAAGAACAGAAAATGCTGGAAAACACTCAGGCAGCATCTGTGGAGAGAGAAACATAGGGTTAATGTTTCAGGTCGATGACCTGTTCTTGGGTTGGGTTCATTTGGCATTTGGGATGAGATCCCAGCGGGATTTCTGCCACCAAGAGTTAGCCCACCGTGGGTATGGAGGGAAGATGCAGTGGCAGCACCTGAGGGGGGCAGAGGGAATTTCAAGGGGGTGCAACAGCCCCGAAAGGGAAAGGTGCAACTTTTTATTTAGGTCTCAGCCAAGATCAAAGCTTAAATAAGATCAGACTATTGGGCCCACGCGGAGAGAGAGGAGGCCCCTATTAGACCCTCTCCCTCCATGCTGTGACTAAGGGTGCTTACTGCTGGAACCCCAGGGAATGCCATCTCATTTCTCTCAGTGGTCCTTGGGGTTGGCAGAGATAGCAGCGGTAAGCAGGTAAAATGGGGTGGCTTGTCGAGCCCCACTCGCATTTACATGTGTTGGGTGGGGAAGGGTGAGGTGTTGGCCATGGCAGCAGGGGCAAGAACCTGGCTGCCCGAATTTCCTGCCTTTTCAGCCAATTTTCTGGTATTTTCCAATCAGGTGTTTGTCAGCGCTGCCTTGCTAGCACTCGCTTAGCCTTCTACACCTTGTATCACCTGATTCGGCGGAGTTAGCTTAATTTGCTTAGAGTGGGCAAACACTTGGCCTGTATTGGACCTGGCCTGGGAGCTTGCTAGAGGGGACGGAAAGTCACCTGTAAGCAGCATGGGGTGATGGGTATATTTAAAGGGGTACAGCCTCTTCAAAGTAAGTGATCAAAACGTTGGTCGTCTGACAAAGGCTGTTCATGCTTTTATATATATATATATACATATCAACCGTTGCAAAGATTGGGTAATTAAAATGCCTGAAAGACCCAATGGCTGGCACAATGAATCTGAGGGCAGGCAACCGAGTGTGTGGCCCAGTGATGGAATGGGTGCAATACTCTCACCCCCTATTTGATGGCTGGCAAAGTAGAGGTGGGGCGGAATGAGGTAGTAGGGAGAGAGGTGGCCCTGCTTTCCATTTCGGGACACCTTTCCCATAGTGCAGCATTGCACCACACCTAAGAGGAGATGGAGAAAAAGAATAGATGAAGAACACAGGAGAGCATTACCGCCACTGGCAGTTTCAGCCCTACAGTGCATGTTAGCTGTAGGTATCTTTGCAGTCGGTGGTACAGCCCTGCATCTGGCTGCCTGCTGACCCAGGTCCTGCTTAGCCAATTCCTTAATGCCATTGCCAGGTTGGCGGGTACATCTGGATAGGAAGGCACTGGCAACTGGGTGCAGTCGGTCCAAAGTGATGGAAGGTGTCACCGACAGTGCTATCAAGCGGCACTTACTCACCAATAACCTGCTCACCGATGCTCAGTTTGGGTTCCGCCAGGACCACTTGGCTCCAGACCTCATTACAGCCTTGGTCCAAACATGGACAAAAGAGCTGAATTCCAGAGGTGAGGTGAGAGTGACTGCTCTTGATATCAAGGCAGCGTTTGACCAGGTGTGGCATCAAGGAGCCCTAGTAAAATTGAAGTCAATGGGAATCGGGGGGAAAACTCTCCCCTGGCTGGAGTCATACCTCGCACAAAGGAAGATGGTTGTGGTTGTTGGCGGCCAATCATCACAGCCCCAGGACATCGCTGCAGGAGTTCCTCAGGGCAGTATCCTAGGCCAACCATCTTTAGCCGCTTCATCAATGACCTTCCCTCGATCATAAGGTCAGAAGTGGGGATGTTTGCTGATGACTGCAGTGTTCAGTGCCATTTGCAACTCCTCAGATAATGAAGCAGTCCATGCCCGAATGCAGCAAGACCTGGATGACATTCAGGCTTGGGCGGATAAGTGGCAAGTAACATTCATGCCACAAAAGTGCCAGGCAATGATTATCTCCAACAAGCGAGAGTCTAATCACCCCTTGACATTCAATGGAATTACCATCGCCGAATCCCCCACCATCAACATCCTGGGGGTCACAATTGACCAGAAACTTAACTGGACCAGCCACATAAATACGGTGGCTACAAGAGCAGGTCAGAGGCTGGGTATTCTGCGGCGAGTGTCTCAACTCCTGACTCCCCAAAGCCTTTCCACCATCTACGAGGCACAAGTCAGGAGTGTGATGGAATACTCTCCACTTGCCTGAATCAGTGCAGATCCAACAACACTCAAGAACCTCGACACCATCGAGGACAAAACAGCCCGCTTGATTGGCACCCTATCCACCACCTTAAACATTCACTCCCTCCACCACCGGCGTACCGTGGCTGCAGTGTGTACCATCTACAGGATGCACTGCAACAACTCGCCAAGGCTTCTTCGGCAGCACCTCCCAAACCCGCGACCTCTTCCACCTAGAACGACAAGGGCAGCAGACGCATGGGAACACCACCACCTCCAAGTTCCCCTCCAAGTCACACACCATCCTGACTTGGAAACATATCGCCGATTCTTCATCATCGCTGGGTCAAAATCCTGGAACTCCCTCCCTAACAACACTGTGGGAGTACCTTCATCACACGGACTGCAGTGGTTCAAAAGGCG
This sequence comes from Squalus acanthias, assembly GCA_030390025.1. Lineage (NCBI taxonomy): Eukaryota > Metazoa > Chordata > Chondrichthyes > Squaliformes > Squalidae > Squalus > Squalus acanthias. The sequence continues at coordinate 106,336,189 of CM059433.1, forward strand.
GCTCACCACCACCTTCTCAAGGGCAATAAATGTTGACCTTGCCAGCAACGCCCACACCCAGAAACGAATATTTAAAAAAAAGTCTGCCTCTAGAGCAGCCTGACCTGTCTGATACCCCCCATTGCTTCTCTTGTTACAAAAAATGGATATAAAGTGGAATTCCTACCGGGAAAGCCATTGTTCCAATATCGACAGCGGGGGAGGAGGAGCCTTTCTTTCTTTCTCTCTCCCACAGAGCGGTCGGCAGCGGGGAAGGAGGGGCAGACCTGGTTGGAGCGGCAGAGGCCTGAGGTGAGTCATTAAACTCACCTACGTGGCCTTTTTCCCCAGCGGGGAAAGAGCTTCGCGGGCTTTTTCAAAGGCAGGGGGCGGGGCCAATTCATTGGTACCCGTATATAGGTGGAGCGGTTGCTAAACCCGAGACACTACACTAGTAGTGACTCCCACCCTCCCACCTCCTCTAACCTTTAGGGGTAGAGGGAATTTAAAAGGTAGGTTCGATTTTATATTTTGTTTTCAGGGACTTAACTCCTGGACCTAAGATAAATAAGTTTAAATTTTAGTAATAAAGTAACAAGGGTTAAGTCATGACAGGAAGTCTCGGACCCGTTTCATGCTCCTCCTGTGCCATGTGGGAAACCAGGGACACTTCCACTGTCCCTGACAACTACGTGTGCGGGAAGTGTGTCCAGCTGCAGCTCCTGACAGCCCGCATGGCGGTGCTGGAGCTGCGGGTGGACTCACTCTGGAGCATGCACGATGCCGAGAACTCGGTGAATCGCTCATTTAGTGAGTTGTCCACACCGCAGGTAAAGGCTAGGACAGACAGTGAATGGGTGACCAAGAAGCAGGGCAATATCAGGAAGGTAGTGCAGGAGTCCCCTGTGGTCATCTCCCTCCAAAACAGGTATGCCGCTTTGGATACTGTTGGGGGAGATGGCCTACCAGGGGAAGGCACTAGCAGCCAGGTTCATGGCACCATGGCTGGCTCTGCTGCACAGCAGGGCGGGAAAAAGAGTGGCAGGGCTATAGTGATAGGGGACTCAATTGTAAGGGGAATAGACAGGAGTTTCTGTGGCCGCAACCGAGATTCCAGGATGGTATGTTGCCTCCCTGGTGCAAGGGTCAAGGATGTCTCGGAGCGGCTGCAGAACATTCTGAAGAGGGAGGGTGAACAGCCAGCTGTCGTGGTGCATGTAGGTACCAACGATATAGGTAAAAAGCGGGAAGAGGTCCTACAAGCAGAATTTAGGGAGCTAGGAGCTAAATTAAAAAGTAGGACCTCTAAGGTAGTAATCTCTGGATTGCTACCAGGGCCACGTGCTAATCAGAATAGAGAGAACAGGATAGTGAGATTGAATACGTGGCTTGAGCAGTGGTGCAGGAGGGAGGGATTCAAATTCCTGAGGCATTGGAACCAGTTCTGGGGGAAGTGGGACCTGTACAAAAGGGACGGTCTGCACTTGGGCAGGACTGGAACCGATGTCCTCGGGGTAATATTTGCTAAAGCAGTTCGGGAGGATTTAAACTAATATGGCAGGGGAATGGGAACCTATGTAGCGAAACAGGGGGAAGTAATATGCAGTCAGAAACAAATGTTCGAAGGGTGAGAAACAATAGGGGAAGGCCGAGTAAACAAAGGCAAGAAACACAAAGGGCCATACTAAATCATAAGTCTAAAAGGACAAAGGATGTTAATAAAACAAGCCTAAAGGCTCTGTGTCTTAATGCAAGGAGTATCCGTAATAAGGTGGATGAATTGACTGTGCAAATAGATGTTAATGGATACGATGTGATTGGGATTACAGAGACGTGGCTCCAGAACAATCAAGGCTGGGAACTGAACATCCAGGGGTATTCAACATTCAGAAAGGATAGAATAAAAGGAAAAGGGGGTGGGGTAGCATTGCTGGTTAAAGAGGAGATTAATGCAATAGCTAGGAAGGACATCAGCTTGGAGGATGTGGAATCAATATGGGTTGAGCTGCAGAACACCAAAGGGCAGAAAACGTTAGTGGGAGTTGTGTACAGACCTCCAAACAGCAGTAGTGAGGTGGGGGAGGGTATGAAACAGGAAATCAGAGGTGCGTGCAAAAAAGGCACGGCAGTTATCATGGGTGACTTTAATATGCATATAGATTGGGCTACTCAAACTGGAAGCAATACGGTGGAGGAGGATTTCCTGGAGTGTTTAAGGGATGGTTTCCTTAACCAATATGTTGAGGAACCAACTCGAGGGGAGGCCATCCTGGACTGGGTGTTGTGTAATGAGGAGGGATTAATCAGCAATCTTGTGGTACGAGGCCCCCTGGGGAAGAGTGACCATAGTATGGTGGAGTTCTACATTAGGATGGAGAAGGAAACAGTTAAGTCAGAGACCATGGTCCAGAACTTAAATAAGGGCAACTTTGAGGGTATGAGGCGTGAATTGGCGAGGTTAAATTGGCAAGCGATATTTAAGGGGCTATCAGTGGAAGGGCAATGGCAGACATTTAGAGATCGCATGGATGAACTACAACAATTGTACATCCCGGTCTGGCGTAAAAATAAAAAAGGGAAGGTGGCTCAACCATGGCTAACAAGGGAAATCAGGGATAGTATTAAAACCAAGGAAATTGCATACAAATTGGCCAGAAATAGCAGCAAACCCGGGGACTGGGAGAACTTCAAAACTCAGCAGAGGAGGACGAAGGGTTTGATTAGGGCAGGGAAAATAAAATATGAAAGGAAGCTTGCAGAGAACATTAAAATGGACTGCAAAAGCTTCTATAAATATGTAAAAAGAAAGAGTTTAGTAAAAACAAACGTAGGTCCCCTGCAGTCGGAAACAGGGGAAGTCGTAATGGGGAACAAGGAAATGGCTGATCAATTGAACAAGTACTTTGGTTCGGTGTTTACTGTGGAGGACACACACAACCTGGCGGAAATAAAAGGGGTCAGAGGATCTGGTAAGAGGGAGGAGCTGAGGGAAATCCTTATTAGTCGGGAAAAGGTATTGGGGAAATTGATGGGACTGAAGGCTGAAAAATCCCCGGGGCCTGATGGTCTGCATCCCAGAGTACTTAAGGAGGTGGCCTTGGAAATAGTGGATGCATTGACGATCATTTTCCAACATTCCCTAGACTCTGGATCAGTTCCGATGGAGTGGAGGGTGGCCAATGTAACCCCTCTTTTTAAAAAAGGAGGGAGGGAGAAAGCAGGGAATTATAGACCAGTCAGCCTGACATCGGTCGTGGGTAAAATGATGGAAGCAATTATTAAAGATGTCATAACAGACCATTTGGAAAGTGGCGACATGATAGGTCCAAGTCAGCATGGATTTGTGAAAGGGAAATCATGCTTGACAAATCTTCTGGAATTTTTTGAGGATGTTTCCAATAGGGTGGACAGGGGGGAACCAGTAGATGTGGTGTATTTGGACTTTCAGAAGGCCTTCGACAAGGTCCCACACAAGAGATTGGTGAGCAAAGTTAAAGCACATGGGATTGGGGGTAATGTGTTGACGTGGATTGAGAACTGGTTGGCACACAGGAAACAAAGAGTAGGAGTAAATGGGTACTTTTCAGAATGGCAGGCAGTGACCAGCGGGGTACCGCAGGGTTCGGTGCTGGGACCCCAGCTGTTTACATTATATATTAATGATTTGGACGAAGGGATTAAATGTAATATCTCCAAATTTGCGGATGACACTAAATTGGGAGGCAGTGTGAACAATGAGGAGGATGCTAGGAGGCTACAGAGTGACTTGGACAGGTTGGGTGAATGGGCAAATGTATGGCAGATGAAGTACAATGTGGATAAATGTGAGGTTATCCACTTTGGTGGTAAAAATAGAGAGGCGGACTATTACCTGAATGGTGGCAGATTAGGGAAAGGGGACGTGCAACGAGACCTGGGCGTCATGGTACATCAGTCACTGAAGGTGGGAATGCAAGTGCAGCAGGCAGTCAAGAAAGCAAACGGAATGATGGCCTTCATAGCAAGGGGATTTGAGTACAGGAGTAGGGAGGTGATGCTACAGTTGTACAGGGCCTTGGTGAGGCCACACCTGGAGTATTGTGCGCAGTTTTGGTCTCCTAACTTAAGGAAGGACATTCTTGCTATTGAGGGAGTGCAGCGAAGGTTCACTAGATTGATTCCTGGGATGGCCGGACTGACATATCAAGAAAGATTGGGTCAACTGAACTTGTATCCTCTGGAGTTCAGAAGAATGAGGGGGGATCTTATAGAGACATTTAAAATCCTGACTGGTTTAGACAAATTAGATGCGGGCAGAATGTTCCCAATGGTAGGGAAAACTAGAACCAGGGGTCACAGTCTAAGGATTAAGGGGAAGCCATTTAGGACTGAGCTGAGGAGGAACTTCTTCACCCAGAGAGTGGTGAATCTATGGAATTCTCTTCCACAGAAGGTTGTTGAGGCCAGTTCGCTAAATATATTCAAAAGGGAGTTAGATATAACACTCACAACTAAGGGGATCAAGGGGTATGGCGAGAAAGCAGGAATGGGGTACTGAGGTAGCATGTTCAGCCATGAACGCATTGAATGGCGGTGCAGGCTCGAAGGACCGAATGGTCTACTCCTGTACCTATTTTCTATGTTTCTATGTTTCTATTATGGATGTACCAAAAAATTCAGCAAAGCCAAAACACTTGGCAAAATGTTTCCCTGATCAGCTAAGTAGAAACAGGAAAAAAACAAATATAAAAGCAAGAAGAAAACATTCAGAAGTACCCCAATTCTTTTCGAGAGAGGTTACATTTCCCTGGTAATGTTACTTAATTTATTGTCTAGTCTCACATTTTTTTTGTCAATGGTACAAAATGCACACTCTTTTTCCAACTACCATTTAGTTTTACATACACATATTGCCTGTAACTGAGAAGCAGGGTAGGCGGTCACCATTAATGTTGTCACAGCATGGGGGGGGAAGTTTCATACTAAGGGGGAAAAATTCGGTATCGCCCATTTTGGGGCTCTAATATCGGCCGGGTTTAAATTTTAGCGCCCAGCGCAAATTATAGCCAGCAACCGCAAAATTGGTCTCCAGTGCCTCTGGAGGTGATTGGAGCGCTAAATCAAGCGCTACACCCCTCTCTTAAGGCGCTGACATCGGGGAACGGGGCGCTACCTCAGAGCGCTACTCAAGCTCAGGCGAAGTCAATTACCTTGTACTCAAACATACTGGCGCATTCCAGTGCTTAAAGGGGAGGGTCCATCATGCTGCACAGCCACACCCTGATCATTGCTGCGTTTGACCTGGGCCAGCAAGGAGGTGCAAATCTTCACCAAAGATTATCATGGCTGCTCAGAGGCCCAGGGAGAGAGCTCGCCGGTTTAGCAACCAGGCATTGGTGGCTCTGGTTGATGCTGTGGAACGCCAATGGGCAGTGCGGCTTCCAGACACTGACAGGAGGTCATTGCCCCGGGAGTTTACAAGGGTGTGGAGGGAGGTTGCCCAGTACGTTTCATCCAGGAGCCTGGTCCAAAGGACTCACACCCAGTGCCGCAAGAAGTTCAATGACCTCACTTGGGTGGTCAGGGTGAGTAGACGCATGAAATACCTCTACATCGCACCATCTCAACCTCACTCTGTGCACAGACGGTGTAAAGTGACAAATCCCCAACACTCACCCAACAACTATGCCCATCTAATAAAAGGCACATCCACATTCCACACCTTGCAGACATTAACGGCTATTCAACTATGGTAGGCACATCTGCCAAACACATGGCTGCACACTCACTCACACGCTGTCCTTTTTCTTGCAGGCCAAGCTTTCACATAACCGGAGGGAGTAACAACGCACAGGAGGACAGGCGGATCTGCACCCCCTCACACAGCTGGAGGAGCGAGTTCACAGACTCATCGCCAGTCATGTCGTGGGCGCTGTGGCAGTTGGAGAGGTCGACCCCCTTAGGGACAGCAACGGTATGTTCACGAGCTTTATCTCCTCTTTCATATCACTTCCCCCTCACAACACCAACCTTTTACACTTTCCATCTAACTATACTGTCTCCATTCCTTGTTCCCTTCCTGCCCCCCTGCCCGCACGTTAAAGCCACTCTTGTACCTTCCTGCTTTCAGATAGTGAGCCACCAGCTGACCAGCCTGTCCCTCAGCCTCCCAGTGGCAGCCTCACTGCCTGCGTCTCCCAAGGGCGAGACATCCGACACTGGGGCCTCGCGTTCACTGGAGGGGAGCAGGGGATTTGGCTCTGATGTGGGTCAAGCTCTGGGACCCAGCGGGCTGCAGCAACACCATGGGGGAAGGGAAGCTTGGGGGCCATCTCCCCGGAGGGTGAGTGCGCGCACGAATTCTGCTGCACAGGACTCGGATGAGGACCTCGATATAGCGGCGATGAATACTCAGGCTCTGAGCATGCATACGGAGCTCATGGGTGCAATGGCAAGGGTGCCCGACAGCATGGATGCACTGGCTAGGAGCGTGGAGGAGTCCACCGCCAACACAGCTGTCATCTGTGCGCAAACCCTCGAACCCATCCTTGCCTCATTGCAGAGGATGGTTGAATTGCAGAGAGACCATGGGGACCCAGACCCCATGCTACGTGTAATGGGTGAGGTGGCAGCATCTATTGCAGCACAGGCCGAGGCAACGCAATGGCTTAGTGCTGGAATTGAATCATTGGTTGGTGCCATCCAATGTCAGACTGCTCTCGTGCAGCCTCAGATTGATATCACGCAAGCACTGACTGCTGCATCGTCACTGGGTCAACTACTGTCCACTGGGGATCTGACGGTGCCGCAGCAGGCCAGCAATCTGTACACGAGCAGATTGCTCCGGATGCTGAGGTTCTGCCCCGGGGGAGTGGCAGTGTGTTGGTCGAGCAGGAAGGTGCTGTCCTCTCTCAGGATGACAGCATTCCTGCTGCCACCACTGCCACTCCGCCATTGCACTTGCCACAGCCTGTACCAGCCCCAGACTGCTGCCGCCCATGCAGAGTTGGTGCAGTCTGCAGCCGGGCCCTCCAGGCCCAGAGCTGGTCGAGGGCGTCCTTCAAGGCCATCTGCAGTCTCTGGATCCAACATTCAGCAGCCTTCCGCCAGCCTTGCTGCAGCCACTGGGGCCACATTACGGAGGAGCAGTAGGGTGGGAAGGGGGGAAGTGCGCAGGGGAGGGAGATCATTCTCGAAGGGCGAATAACTAAAAATTCTCCAACAAATGGGGGGAATGTTTCTCCCAAAGTTGGATGTTTATGTTAATATATTGTTCACTCTGTTAACGCTTATCTCGATGTGGTAAGAACCAGTTTTGTTTGTTAATGAATTGTTGTGTTTGTTTGTTATTGGTTGCGCTGAATAAATAAGACAGTTTGTCAGATAAACAAAATTTTTTATTGAAACATGACAGCTTTGTTCATTTTACTCATAGGAGCTTTGCCCGGTAATAGGGGCTGCGGGATGGCTTTAATGATGTGATTGTTGATCCCAAAAGCCATCTTCTCTGTCATTAATCAGAAGCGGTGTCTTATCAGGCGTTCACGAACGGCCCTTGCAGAGACAACATTGAGCGCCTCCCTCCCACGTTGTTGCTGCTCATCCTCTCTTCATCCTTCTCCTCCACCTCCTCCAACTCCTCTCCCTCTTCCTCCTCCTGAGGTGCTTCACCAATCCCTGGTGGCAATGGCTGGGTCCTCAGAATTGTGAGGTTGTGAAGCATGCAGCACACAACAATGAAAACCGATACTCGATCGGGAGAGTACTGCAGGGCTCCTCCAGAGTGGTCAAGACACCGGTACTGTTGCTTCAAGACGCTGATCATCTCTTCAATGAGGTTCCTGGTGGCGCTATGGCTCTCATTGTAGGCGAGCTCAGCAGGAGTGTTGGGGTTACGGAGCGGTGTCATCGGCCAGGTGCAGAGTGGATAACCCTTGTCCCCGAGGAGCCAGCCACCAGGTTGATGCAGTGGTTGGAACAGGTCTGGGACACCAGTCTGGCGCTGGATGAATGCATCGTGGCTGCTGCCAGGATAGCGGGCATTGACGGCGAGGATGCGCTGTCTGTGGTCGCAAACCAAATGGACGTTGAGAGAGTGGAAGCCTTTGCGGTTGTGGAAAACCTCAGCATTTTCATGAGGTGCCCGCAATGCCACGTGCGTGCAGTCAATGGCGCCCTGAACCATGAGGAAGCCCACTATCCTAGCGAAGCCACATGCTGTTCACGCTGTTTGTCTCGGGTCATGGGGAATGAGATGTACTCCCTTCTACTTTTGTAGAGAGCATTTGTGACCTCCCGGATGCAACAATGGACAGCGAACTGGGAGATGTTCGCAATATCCCGTGTTGAAGCCTGGAAGGAGCCGCTGGCATAGAAATTGAGAGCCACTGTCACCTTCACTGCCACCAACAGAGACATCCTGGTCCTGAGCTGAGGCTGGAGCTCTGGCTGCAGGAGGTGGCAGAGCTCTGTGACCACCTCCTTGCTGAAGCGCAGCCTTCTAAAAAACTGCTCCTCGGACAAATGAATGTAGGAGAATTGCTCCCGGAATACGCTGGGAGGGTGAGGTCTCCTGTGCAGAGGCCTGTTGGCCCTCCTCCCTCTGGCCACGTTTGCCACTTTCTCTCTCCACCTCTGCTGCCTCCGAAGGTGAAGCTGGAGGACGACCCCGGTGATAGTACAGCCCCCATTTAATCTTCTAAATATGGTAGTAATAAACCTGACAGAAATGGAACCTGAAAAGTCTTGCTGAGGAACAAAACTCCTTGTATGACAGCGTTAAATGTCTCCAGACGCGCCTCTCCCTCTCTCAACCTGCGTATGCAGAATATTTTGCCGCCAGGACAAAGCAGCAATCGCCCGCCTTTAAATAGCGCTCCCCCAGCTCCCAGCCGACGGCAAAACGTCCCCCTCTACCTGTCGTTCTTAGTGGCAGGTGCTAAGGCAGGGAGCGAGAATCAATTTCCGGTCCGGGGCACTATCGGGACGTTGCGCACTTCGATGACGTCACGATCTCTGGGTGCAGGAGATCGTGGCGGCAGTGTTTAGCGCCACCGCAAACTGTCAGGTCAATTTCGTGGGCGGCGCTAAAATTCGCCGCGCTCGGGTGGGAAGTCGTTCGCGCCCCGTTAGCGCCCCCCCCCCCCCCGGAGGCGCTAATGGGAGGAGCTAACCAACGGAATTTCTCCCCCTAAATATCTTCTCCTGGGCTGCCTCTGACCAGCAGTTTCAAAAATAAAAACAGGGTAGAATGGATGGCTGAGTAACAATAGTAAGTAAATATCTGCCTTTGTTTGCACTTAGCAACTGGGGATCAACTCACTGGAGGACAGACCCCCTTAATTGACTATCCTCCAGGGTTTCTTCTCATAACTTAGCTTATCTTATCCAGTAATACATTTCTGCTGGTGTGATTCAGGCTACTTGTGTGCTGGTCAGGTCAGGTATGGCCTAGATAGCTGGTTTTAGGAGTAACAGCAGGCCAAACATTGCAGGTGCATGGGAACACCATCACCTCCAAGTTCTCCTCCACGTCACACACCAACCCGACTTGGACATATATCGCCATTCCTTCATTGTCGCTGGGTCAAAATCCTGGAACTCCAAACCTAATAGCACTGTGGGACTACCTTTGCCACATGGACAGCAGAGGTTCAAGAAGAAGGCTCACCACCAATGTTCCCTGTAATTATTTTTTGGTGCGCGGCCCCTCTAACGGGCTGCACGGCCCATTCAAAATTTCACACATGCGCGGTTTCTGCCATGTAAAAGCCGGTGAGTGGCCTGCGCGGGAGTTCCAGAATGCTGCGTTGGAATGCGGCCTTGCCAGCAACACCCATATTCTGAGAATTAATTTTAAAAACCTGATAAACTGCATCTGTGATTGATTACACACCCGCGGTTACCAAGCCACATGCCATTAATAAGGAAACCTTTTGGAAATTCATGTTTTGTCATAAAAATTCAAGTAGTGTTTCAGTCTGTGAGGAAAATGATCCTCCATCTCCACTAATTTATTGATAAGGACTATTTTTCTAGCATAGCTTCCTATGTTTCAATATTTCCCGCATCGTTACCTCTGGCGTCCCCCAAGGATCTATCCTTGGCCCCCTCCTGTTTCTCATCTACATGTTGCCCCTCGGCGACATCATCTGAAAACAGAGTGTTGTTTCCACATGTACGCTGACGACAGGCAGCTCTACCTCACCACCACTTCTCTCGACCCCTCCACGGTCTCTAAATTATCAGACTGCTAGTCCGACATCCAGTACTGGATGAGCAGAAATTTCCTCCAACTAAATATTTGGAAGACCGAAGCCATTGTTTTGGGGCCCCGCCACAAACTCCGTTCCCTAGCCACCGATTCCATCCCTCTCCCTAGCATCTGTCTGAGGCTGAACCACACTGTTCGCAACCTTGGTGTCATATTGACCCTGAAATGAGCTTCCGACCACATATTTGCACCGTAACTAAGACCGACTATTTCCACCTCTGTAACATCGCCCGTCTCCGCCCTTGCCTCAGCTCATCCGCTGCTGAATCCCTCATCCATGCCTTTGTTACCTCTAGACTTGACTATTCTAACACACTCCTGGCTGGCCTCTCACTTTCTACCCTACGTAAACTTGAGGTCATCCAAAACTGGGCTGCCCGTGTCCTAACTTGCACCAAATCCCATTCACCCATCACCCCTGTGCTCGCTGACCTACACTGGTTCCCGGGTAAGCAACGCCTTGATTTTAAAATTCTCATCCTTGTTTTCAAATCCCTCCACGGCCTCGCCCCTCCCTACCTCTAATCTCCTCCAGCATCACAACCCACCGAAATATCTGTGCTCCTCTAATTCTGGCCTCTTGAGGATCCCTGATTTTAATTACTCAACCATTGGTGGTCGTGCCTTCAGCTGCCAAGGCCCTCAGCTCTGGAATTCCCTGCCTAAATCTCTGCATCTCTCTACCCCTCTACCTCTCTTTCCTCCTTTAAGATGCTCCTTAAAACCTACCTCTTTGACCAAGCTTTTGGTCATCTGCTTTAATTTCTCCTTATGTGGCTTAGTGTCAAAATTAGATTTATAACACTCCTGTGAAGCATTTTTACTACGTTAAAGACGCTATATAAAGAAGTTGTTGTTGTAGTACATTTACGAGGAGTACCTGCTTGTACATTATGCATGAAATAAGTTGTTAACAAAAAATCAATCACAAATGCTAAAATAATACTCAAGTAATAAATAACAATAAAAATGAGTTACAAATTACACTTATAAAAAGGAGAAAAGTAACAGAAACATTTAAATAAAATTTGCATTTAGTTTCTGTGGCTCTGGCTGCAATTTTATTAATGGAGGCGGGTTGAGTGCGGGACAGCTGGTTTCCGGCTTCCAGTCCCACCCCCAGCTGCTTCCGCTCCACAGACGTGATTTTGCCTTGATTGACCTTGTTAAGCCCGCCCTGCAGGTTTGCCGGCCAATTAACAGGAAGCGGGTCAGATGACGTTATTTGATGACGCGTCATCTGCCGGTTTCCTTAAAGGGACCACACAGAACTTTATTTTGACAGTTGATTTCTCAGTGTTTGACAGCATTGAGGTGCTGAAAACACTGACAATCACTGCACAAAGGTGACCTCTTGCACCCAGACTCTCCAATGACTCCCTCCATAGGCTGGAATAGATGGCAGCTGCAGGTGAGGTGACAGAACCCAATAAGGTGGCACTGGACATGGATATAAAAACTTGTAAGCTAAAGAAATCTGTAAATGTATTAAAAATGCAGTACCCAACATTTTCTTTCCTCTGAGACTCACCATGTGCAACATTGGATCCTTCACACCACTTTGGCAGCTGTCATCAATCCAGAAACATTACAGCAGACTCACAACATGCCACACTTACCCTGCGTGTTGTCCGGACATTGGGAAACCCGAGCCAGAAGCGGCAAAATCCAAAAATAGGCTGACAACTACTTGCAAGTACCTGTTAATAGGCAGGTAATTGCCTTTAATCTGCTTCCCGTCTCTAGGTGTCGGGTCCATTTGCAAATCAGGGACCCGACACTTGGAAAGCTGTTTGGAGGCGGGTTGACGGCGGGATCGGAACCCGCTGTCAATCAGAACGAATTTAACCTCTGACCCGCCTCCAAACCCACCCTCTGAGCGCTGGCAAAATCGCGGCCTATGGCTCCGGATACATAGGCCGGAATTTTCCGGGGTGGTAGCGGGCATGCTCAGTGGTGGGTTGGGTGGGAAAGTAGTTATTTTTGACAATGGGTCAGGAACCCACTGTCATGTCACACCCACACGTCTTTCCCCCAGGCGTATCTGTCATCGCGGAGCCGACCTGACTGGCAGTGGCGGGTGACCCAATTGAAATGATTATCAGGTAGTTTACAGGCACTTAAGAGCCTTTTTTCACTTACTTTTAAAATTTCTCTGCATGGGCACGGGATTCACGCAGCTCGGGAACCACGTCTGTCAACCTTAGGCGGGAGTTCCATGGTCATTGCTCCAGCTGATTACTTGACAGCATCAAATGTACAGTAAAAGTTCCCACCTGACAGATCATCACTTTCCTCAGGCAGAAGCTGTTGCTCAGTTCATTTCCAGCAAAGTCTCCATTCAGTGTCACCTCATTGGAAGAACTCTCTCACTATTGACAGAATGCTTCTCTCATCTGTACTTCACCTGCCATCTATTCCCATCAACATGGGTGCCCTTTATACTGTCTCACCTTGGTCCTCAGAATCCCACCACGATCAGCCCCCACACCAGCAGCACCAGGCTCACCAGCAGCACCAACAACAACAACAACAACCTTCTTCGCAATCAACTGAAGCTGCACAGGACACAGGTCATCAGCACCCGAGCACATTGCTGCCCGGGAGGCCAGGGATGGCCTCATCATGGCCAGATTTAGTTAACTTTACGCTGTACACCCTGGCTGCCACATGATGTGCCAGGTTGGCACCACCCCACACCAACACCATAAAGCATCCCTACAATGCCCAAGCCATTCCTTTCACACTCATCACCATTGCGGGGGGTACCGTCATGTCTCACCATTCACTGCAACTCACTAAGCCACTTCCAAAGGTGCACAGAAATCAGTCCAAGACCAGAAAGTGTTGAAAACAGATTTTTATGTTTAACACCACATTAACAGAAACTTTACATAAACATTGGATAAAACACCCAAGTGGCTACCCCTGTGTGTTGTTAGTTGGTATGATTGCATTAGGATGAGGGTGAGTTTGAGGGGTGGCTAGTGAGATGGGGATGTGATAATGTAGATAGAGAGGGATGGATGGAGGTGCAAGGTAAGTTGGTGTGAGTAAGGATGTGCAGGAGTAGGGTAGGGAAGGCAGAGTGATAGGGATGTGATGAGAGGCACAGCAGGATGCAGTTGAGTGTGGCTTTGTACTAACGTTTCCTGATCTACTGAGATCATTGAAACGTTTGTGGCACTGCACCCAGGTCCTCCTGACCACATCCCAGCTTGTGACCTCCTCTGCAATCTGCAACCAGGCTGTGTTGGTCTGCTGGGGAGGTCTGTTCCACCAATGGGAAGGGAAGAGGACCTCCTTGCATGCTGTGACTCCCTCCATAAGCACATGGAGGGAGTCATCGGAGAACCTGAGTGCAGCCCTCTGCCTCTGTGCAGTCATTCAGTGTTTGCAGCACTTCAGTGCTGTAGTACACTGACAGCATTATGTTAGATTAAACTTCAAATGTAATGCGGCCATGGTTCCTTTAAAGATCCCGGCTGAAAACGCGTCATGAATGATGTCACCAGACCCGCTCCATCTCATTGGGCCGGGTGCCACGCTGGGCGGGCTTAATTAAGGTAAGTTCATTTTCAACAGCGGGATGGAGCCAGCAGTGCGGTCGCGACCCGCCATGGACACCGCCCGCACCAGTCCTGTCTAGGTAGGCAAAATTCTGGCCTTAGTTACAGTCTGGTACTTTCCTCACACCAATGGAGCAACTTTTCCTGAGATCAGGGTTTAGGGAGTTCACTAGATTTTGTCCAGTAATACAAGTTCCTGTTGATTTGAGGGATTCAACAATGTTTCCTCCATTGTAGAAATTAGTTGCATAAAAATGAGTATTAGAAATGTTCTTGAGTTTGAATGGAGACCAATCACTTCTAGTCCTCAAAGTCCATCCATCCATTGTGTTCTGCCCTAGAGATGGTCCTAACTCAAGCCTCACACATGAGATACTTGAGCCATTTACTAGGAAGGAGTGTCTGAGGTGGTTTCCCATTGCCTTCCTCACGGATTTTATCTTCGGAGTGCAGCCAAGACTAAGGGTGCTCCACCTTCTCTTTACGAGGGAGAGGGCCGCCCGCAACCATCAGATGCAAGTACCCTCACTGGACGTCAACCCAGTATGCAGAGCCGGTACTCTGGTCTTCGCTTTCCTGGGCTGTCGGGAATGCAGCCCGTACCTAACCCTTCTGACTCACAGACATTGCACTACCACTGAGCCAGCGGGCACTCCTTCCGGATGCGAGTATCCCGTTGGATGTCAACCCAGCATGTAGAGAACATGTTCTAGTCTCCACTCGCCGGTCTCGAACCCTTCACTTTCTGACTCCGAGGCAGGAATGCTACCACGTAGCCAGAGGCTCAGTCCTGTCATAAAAATAACCAGATGGATTTGGCATTTGTGCAGAATGAACCAAGAATTAATCTGATTCATAATAACCTAATTCTGGCTGACCCACTCTGTAAAATAATCAATTTGTTAATGTTGCTTTTTTTAACAAAAAGTATAGATAACGTCAACATGTTCAAATGCAGTGAGATGTAGGAGATAAAGATGTGAAGAGCAGTTATGATGTTTAGGCACCGATTTACATTGAAATCTGAAAATATATACCTGTTAAAAAGGCACAGTCATCATTAAAAAGTATTTTGCAAATAATTTTTAAATTTATAAGTATGTGAATCAGTAATGGAAATCACATCAAAAAGCATCAGTGCAGGAGTTACACACGACCTTAAAAGTGGTGTAGGCAGGTGTACGTACTCCATGAAAATAGTTGCAGGTTTAACTCCAGTGGCTGTTGAAGCGCGAGTGGGATGATCTGCAATTTTCTGCTTAACATCTTGGTTCACCCAGTACTCCTGTTTGCGACTTTGTTATTGCAGTGTTTGATGGTAGATCAAGTGATAACTCAATGTAACAGGTTTGGAATGTAGTGCGAGTGACCATCACCCTCCGGGCACAGATATTTCGAAATTGCAAGAGATTGAGCACGAGCATGGGGAAAAAAATGGAACATCTGGGAGCAGAGCAAGCTCTGCAAAAAGACTCGAGAGATGAAACACTGGGAGTGAAAAGAAAGAAGATAGCTTCAGAGCATGGGGTGAGATTATGGAAAATTCTCTCTTAGTTAATTTTTCTGAAGAGGTTGACCTCATGTCCCAAGGCAGGGTAGGGAATAGTCTTTCAGGAAGAACTTACGCCAGAGAGTGCTGTTACAGTAATCACTATTATTGTTTCAATGATTCACTTTGCTCTAAAGTTGGCAATGTAGGATAAATTAAAGACCCCGTCCAAGCTTCTAATGACACTTAAAAGATTGGGTTACCATTAAATTCTCCCACACTTTGCACATCAACATATAAAGAGTCATTTTCTGACTTCATGGGGATAATTTTAACCTAAATCCCATCGGGAAACTGTAGGGATTAGGTACAACGCTGCTTTAACACTCTGCCCAATTTTACTTTCTATTGAAGTCAGTGGAGAGTAATATTGGGCAGGGTTTAAAACCGGCGTTACACCTGATCCCGTGGGTTAGGTTAAAATTACCCCCTATATTGCTGGGGACCCTTGCCCACCAGGAATACGTATCAGAAATTCGAGTGCACACTGCATATGATATTCCGACCATTCATTTAAAAATAATCGCGCGCAGCACATGCCCGACTTTCCAGTTTGTGCTACTGGTGGGAAAGATTTCCCTTTGGGAACGTGAAGTCGGAATTTTAATCCTATGGTGCAAAATCATTTGAGGCATAAGGAACATATTGTGATTCTGCAAGTGGACTGTTCTGCTCTCTGATACACATGTCTATTTCTCAGTCGCTGATCTTTGCATCCAAGTCTTAAAGATTAAATTAATATCCTATAGTGAAAATTACCCTGCAAAGAAAAATAAAGCCACTTTATGTGATGGTTGAAATTTGTTCAATGCAGGTCGGTCTAACAAGCTAATTGATTTTTATTGAATCATATTGTCTATGTTCAATTGCTTTTAAGTTTAAGTCTACTTGGCAACCAATGTGTAGGGGTTAAACAAGTGGGTGAACATAATTTGTACTATTTAAAAATGTTGACGTTCACAGCAGAAGTCTCTGTGAGTTTGAATTACAAAAATGTGCAAATGATGGATTAGGGGTGTGTTAGTTGACTACACAGCTTAGACATTTGATTTATCCTCTGCATAGACTTAACAGCTAACTGTTATTAAACTGAGAACTTGTAGGCTAAATGTTAAGATTTATTATGTGATTTAAAAAAAATCAAGACAATATTTTTCTGTTGAACAAGACTTTGAAAGCAAATGTATGAGAGAATCTCATTTATTTACAGACTAGTGATGAGGTCAAAAAAATATATACATTTTAGTAATAAGGTTATGCCCTTGACCCCCATTGACCTTAGCATTCGCTCGGGCTCCTTTTAGCCAGACTTGGTCAAATGCTGTTTTGATTTTAAGGGCAGCTACTTTCACCTCCCCTCTGGCATTCAGCTCTTGCATCCATGTTTGTGATGTGGTTTGAAGCCGGGCGGATTGGATGGAACTTGCACTGAGCAGCGGTGAGTAGATGCCACTTGATGCCTCTGTTGGTGACTATTGAGTATTGCCCTGAAATTCTGTAGCAAAGTAAATGAAAGAAAGAAAGGAAAGAAAGAAAGGAAGGAAGAAAAGGAAAGAAAGAAAGAAAGAAAGAAAGAAAGAAAGAAAGAAAGAAAGAAAGGAAGGAAGAAAAGGAAAGAAAAGGAAAGAAAGAAAGAAAGAAAGAAAGAAAGAAAGAAAGAGAAAGAGAGAAAGAGAGAAAGAAAGAAAGAAAGAGAAAGAAAGAAAGAAAGAAAGAAAGTAAAAGGAAAGGGAAGAAAGAAAGAAAGAAAGAAAGAAAAGAAAGGAAAGAAAGAAAGGAAGGAAGAAAAGGAAAGAAAAGGAAAGAAAGAAAGAAAGAAAGAAAGAGAGAAAGAGAGAAAGAAAGAAAGAAAGAGAAAGAAAGAAAGAAAGAAAGAAAGAAAGAAAGAAAGAAAGAAAGAAAGAAAGAAAGAAAGAAGTGCCTGTGCACTGATAAAAGGTAGAAATTCCATCCTTCCCTGCGGGCTTAACACTAGAGAGGCTGCGACTAGAGGGGCAAGTGCTTCACATATTCTGGTCCTGCCCCCTCAGTCAACCATACTGAGAAGTAATCTAGCTTCAAGGGAGAGCACGAGAGTCCTCAAAATCCTTTCAGATCTGAGCCTATGCATGCCAAACCAAGGGAGTAAATCACCTCCCTGCAATGTGCCGTCTTGTATAACTGTCACTGATAGCTATAAAATGGAGCATCCCCCACTTGTTAGCGCACAACCTCTCCCAAAATAGACAGGTGACTCTGTGGATCATATCCCAGTCAGAGCAAGTGATGTATGGACTCCACCTGAAACTTAGGAAATTCCATTCCAGGAAGCCCTCACGGACCGAAATCCATCCTGGAGAAAGTCAGAGGGAGCAACAAACTATCCCTCTCTCAGTGCTCCACAAAAGAGAATGCCCACTCCCTACAAGGCCCGTTGTCACATTTGTAAGACCCTTGATATTCTTGATCCTGCCAAATTTCAGGAATTTTCATCAAATTATTCTGATCCTCCTGCAGCAAACTGTATAGGGACTTTATAAAGATAGGTAGGTATTCTTTCTCAAGGAAAATGAAGAAAAAGTTACATTGAAAAAATGGTAATGAAACAGCTGCAGAAATGTGGAAAATGGAATTGCCTTCTATCCCTGAAATACCCACTGATTGTTCGGATAGAGGAGCATGGTATCATCTGCATTACTTATATAATGGTACACTTTTTACTGTCCTATGTCAATCTGACACAGCGGCCGTGATTTCTCCAGTATGCTTATGGAGGGGGGCACAGCACACAGGGAGGTTCTCTTCCCTTCCAATGGGCAGAAGAAACCTCCTCAGGAGATCAACGCAGCCTGGTTGCACAGGAGGACACAAGCAGGGATGTGGTCAGGAGGACCAGGCTGCAGTGGCGCAAACCTTTCAATGATCTTAGTAGATCACGAAACGTTACTGCCAAGCCACACTCAACCTCATCCTGCTGTGCCACCCATCACATCCCCATCACTCTGCCTTCCCTAGCCTACTCCTGCACATTCTTATTCACACCAGCTTACCGTGTACCTCCACCCATCGCTCTCTATCTACATTATCACATCCCCATCTCACTAGCCACCCCTCACACTCAACAGCATCCTAGTCCAATCTTACCAATAACAACACACAAGGGTAGGCACTTGGGTGGTTTAGCCAATGTTAATGTGAAGTTTCTGGTAATGTGCTGTCAAACATTGAAACCTTTATTTTTAACACTTTGCGTTCTTGGACAGATCTGTGTGCACCTTTGGAAGTGGCTTAGTGAGTTGCAGTAAATGGTGAGACATAACGGTACCCTCTGTAATGGTGATGAGTGTGAAAGGAATGGCTTGGGCATTGTAGGAATGCTTTATGGTGTTGGTGTGGGATGGTGCCAACTTGGCGCATCATGTGGCAGCCAGGGTGTACAGCGTCAAATGAAGTAAATCTGGCCATGGTGAGGCCATCCCTGGCATCCCAGGCAGCAATGTGTTCGGGTGCTGATGCCCTGTGCCCTGTGTAGCATCAGTTGATTGTGGAGAAAGTTGGTGCTGCTGGTGTGCTTGGTGCTGCTGGTGTTGGGGCTGATCGTGGTGGGATTCTGAGGACCAAGGTGAGATAGTTTCAAGGGCACCGATGCTGATGTAATAGATATGATGTGGAGATGCCGGTGTTGGACTGGGGTGGACAAATGTGAGAAGTCCACCCCAGATCCTGACCCGCTGTCAAAAATTTTTTTCCCACCGGACCCGCCACCAAACACGCCTGCTGACCGCCCCCCCCCCACCCCCCCGAGAAACTCCCCCCGCATGATTGTTCAAGCTATCCTATACTTTGAGACTATGAGGGTCCTCTTTCCCTGAGGGTCTATGTCATCGGTTGAGCAGATCTTTTGCCAATTCTGCCAATAGCCTCTCTGGGACAGCTACAGGGAGGTGTGGACAAAGAGCAGATCCTCATAACTTGTGATCTTGAAAATTTACATTCCGTTTTAGAACCAACCCCTACAGTTATATTATTAACCTTTTGTACTATACCACCGGCTCATGATCCTTATCTAAAAGTAAACTGTGAATACTGGAAATGTGAAATAATACCTGTAATTTTTCAGTTCTGATGCTGACAGAATTGCATTTTTAGTTCACATTTCTAAGGTTATTTTGATGTTTGTGACACCCAGCAGTGCCCTAATATAAAAAGGCCGCTTTATTTGGGCTGATTCAGGCTGCCCTGGGAAATAAATAACAAAATGGAGGTCCACATGGCAAAACTGGTGTTTCATTGTTCAGAAATCCTCAGCAGCAAACAGACAGGTTGCATTAATATAAGCTAATTGTCTGGCTTCAAATCCTGGCAGAACAAACATTTGCGTTTTAAAAGTAAAACCATGCCCGTAATTTGCAGTCAGCGGTGAAGCAAAGGCGTTCAGGGCCGCTGGCCCCAAAGAAAGCTTGCCCACAAAGATCTCGCGATCTCTGTGGCGAGAAGTTTGGCTTTTTCGACGTTAAATTGAGATCAGTGTAGTTTGGTGGGAATTCCGTAGTGCGAGCTGCTGTGAGCTCAACAAGCTGTCGAAGCAGCCAATCACAAGGCAGAATTCGCAAAAACAGAGAGCCAGGAAGTGAAGAAGCTCCTTTTATTCTGACTTTTTAAAAATGTTATAGAGAGCAAAACAAAGATTGGGGCTCTCACCTGGGAAAAAGGTATACCTGAAATAAATATGAACTTTAAAAAAAATCTAATTTTTAAAAAAAAAGTTCCTTAAATATTGAAATTTTTATCATAATGGAGAAATTTGACACTCCACAAAATTAAAATCAATTTTTCAGGGCCATAACATTTGTTTAGCAGTCAATACGCTGTCAAAACCCCAGTTACACCTAATCCAACAAGATCTAACTTTTAATGGGGTATTTAACAGTGATATTACCGCGGGAAAAGCCCAAGTTTTCGTCAGTTTCAGAGTTCCCCGATGACACTGATTGCCAGCTGGGGGTGGAGGGGGGTGGGGGGGTGGAGGACGGGCTGGGGGAGGTGTGGGGCTCAGTGCAGCCAGTGTCGGAGCAGTGAATGACTGACCACAACTTCGGGACTTCCGCGTTAGGATGCGCACACGCTACATCCTGAAGTTGCGGTCAGTTTCAGAGGCGTGATAACAGCGGACGCTGTTCCTTCGCTATTACGACCCACCACAAATCCCCCGCCCATGTTTCAGCACGAGCCCACAAATTTAAAGGTGAACATTGTCTGGTCAATACTCTCCAGGGTGCCCCACAGTCCAAATCGTGCATGTTAACAATATACCGTGAGTGAATAGAAGCCTCTCATATATTTCCAAATAATTAAAGGCCTCGTTTTAATAAATGTAATATGGCAACAGCTCATTTATCTACGTTTTCAGTTGTAGGATAAAGCAGTTTTCCTGCTGGAATACAATGAGACACTGAGTTTATTCTACTTGTGAGACCTTCACAGCCCAATTCAATGTTTATGGTTTATGTTACTTGTGGAAAAAATTGCATAACCCATTGCTCCTTTGTCCTTAAGTGGTTTTGCTGTGTTGCTTCTCACTAGCTATTTGTGGGAATATTGCCCTCATGGACTGGCCAAGGTTTCTTGTAATATTTACAATGACAATTATGCACATTCGAATGATTTATTTTGAGATCAAATCAGCAGAGCAGCATCTGGTCATCGTCAATATCCAGGGAAATGCTCATGCTGTCTATTGAGGGTTTCTACACTATACCAATACAGCCAGCCAGAAGCACATCAGATTGTAAAGGTGCTCTGTTACTCGGTGCCGTACAATCAACCAACAAAGACTTCTTACATTTTTTTTACAATAAAGCAGCTGCAGGAAGCAGAAAAAACATTTCGGGCTGGATTTTGATACTGGGGCGGGTTGGGGTCGTGTCATCCGCATTTCGTGTTATCCACCCGACTGCAATTGGATGTGGGAAATTGATGCAATTTTCACTTAATTGGGCAATTGAGTTCCAGCATGTGGGAACCCATGAACCAATTAGTGGTTTCAGTCTGAAAGTCGCCTCTGATGATGTCATCATTGTTGCTGCATTGCAGGTCAGAGACTGCCTGGCCTTTGCTGTGAGAGGACCTGGATGCAAAATGAGCAGCATCAGAGAGAGAGAGAGAGAGAGAGAGAGAATATTTTTTGCATCCAGGTCCTCTCACAGCAAAGGCCCCGGCAGTCTCTGAAGACATTCAATGCAGCAGCATCAGAGGCGACTTTCGGACCTAATACTACTACTACCTTCATCACATCTCCATTGTAATAGTGGACCTGCAGCTGATAGTCAGCTATCCACTTGTGCTCCCGCCAGGTTTCACTGGCGTGTTTCAGATCAGGCGTGCTTCACGTGGGAAAAGGGTTAAACTAGCTAAAACATTTCAAAATGGCATTACAGAGCAAATTTAGGGCTTGTTAAGGGCTTTAATGGCCTCTCCCGCCTCTTGGAGGCGGGACGGAGACGGGACCACCGCACACGATTTCATCAAAATTGCGTGGAAGCGGAATGGAGGCGGGATCAGGTCCGCCCGCCACTTTTCGCAATTTTAACACCCCACACGCCTCCAAACCCGCCTCCACGGGTCTATGAAAATCCAGCCCTATGGATTCATTATTATGCTCAGTACTGCACAGAACTATGCCACTATCCTGTATATATAAATTAACTGGGGTCAAAAGTAAAATGTCTCATATACGAATCATATAACTACATGACTTTTATTTCTATTTACTTGCTATTTATTAATTGCGATCACAGTAAATTGCTTCCTAGAGAATACACAAGATGCCAACTACATCTCAGACAATGGGAAATATCACACTGTTAAACCACTTTACAGAGGCTACACTACCATCCATATTGATTTACAATTAAACGATTCTGAGAACCAAAAACACATGCAGAACACTGTACAGCGCAATCAGCACTTTACACTACACACAAACTGGGTGGACTGTTTGGATTTCTTCCAGCTTCTGTCAGCTAACTCTTGGAAAGACACAAATGCCAAAATCTCACTTAAGGTACAGGCCATCATTAAAGGTTTCTTTGGGGGGCTTTTCTCAGCTGTGAATGAATGCACAGACAGAGTAGATCACCTGCCTTTGCTCTTGTTCCTTTTTTAGATTTCACATTTGTTTAAAGTAATGCTGACCATTGCAGATATTAGAAAGAAAGAAAGACTTTCATTCCTGCTCTTGCTCTGAACTAGAAAATTTCATTCACAAAAAAAGTATCTATCAAGACTTGCATTTATATAACGCCTTTCACAACCACCGGACGTCCCAAAGCGCTTTACAGCCAATGAAGTACTTTTTGAAGTGGAGTCACTGTTGTAATGTAGGAAACGCGGCAGCCAATTTGCACACAGCAAGCTCCCACAAACAGCAATGTGATAATGACCAGATAATCTGTTTTAGTGATGTTGATTGAGGGATAAATATTGCCCAGGACGCCGGGGATAACTCCCCTGCTCTTCCTCAAAATAGTGCCATGGCATCTTTTACTTCCACCTGAGAGAACAGACAGGACCTCGGTTTAACGTCCCATCCGAAAGACGACATCTCCGATAGTGCAGCACTCCCTCAGCACTGCACTGGGAGTGTTAGCCTGGATTTTTGTGCTTAAGTCCCTGGAGTGGGACTTGAACCCACAACCTTCTGACTCAGAGGCGAGTTGAGCCACAGCTGAGTCAGAATGGGAGTTAAACAACCTAAGCTCATTTCTGAAGATAGCTGTGCTCCAAGAAGTAATAATGGAAGGAAGTAAAGGGTCCAAAGGGTGAGAGGAGCAAACTTAATTCAACTGGCTTGGCTGGAAATGGCAGAGGAAGTGAATGCTGCATTCAGGGTCCGACACACCTATTATGAAGTGGGGAGTCTTTTTGACTTCAAGAAAACTACCTAAGGAGGCAAAACAAAGGTACATTTTATGGCCCATTATAGACAGGTATGTCAAATTTATTAGCCATCTGGTGTCAACACATAGAAGAATAGAAAGAATCATAATTTCCCATGTTTAAACTAGTTTGATTGCTACAGATCAGTAATGTTAGTATCCCTTAATGGACAGAAAATTATAGGGTTCCTGTGCCCAAATTCCCGATATGTGCTAAAGATGAGGCATTTACTTATATCAAGGCAAAACCCATTTGCAATGAAAAATATAAAGTAAATGTGTATCTTATCCGCTAGAATCAAAATAACATTTAGCCTATTTTTGTATACAAATCATTGCAGGTTTGCATTTTCCTTTAAGAGAAAAAGGAAAGAAAGACTTACATTTATATAGCGCCTTTCACAACCTCAGGACGTTCCAAAGTGCTTTACAGCCAATTAAGTACTTTTGAAGTATAGTCACTGTTGTAAAGCAGATACTGTATTCAGACACAGAAATACAGCAACCCACAAATTGAGGTTGGCACGGCATCTTTAAGGAACTAAAGTAAAAGGTGGGCACAATACTTCAATACTAACAGTCCTCTTATTTTGGGCTTGTCAATATAGTAGAGAATTTCTACTGGAATGACATCTAATGCTGAACTTTCAATTTATCGAAGAGATTACGAGAAGCTTCCGCACAGGACATGCCTTGAGTATTTTCCATTCATCTACCAACATGTCAGATTCTTTTACAAGAAAACCCCATAGATTAGCAGTCCTCACTCTAAAACAAATGCATTAGTAATACGTTTATGACTGACTTCATTTCCCAGTAATGCTATCACATTTTTGTCAACAGTCTGCTAATGAAGAAATACCTATGATAAACATCCAGGCTGATTATATCAGAACAGGCATTTCTGAGCAATCAACAGACAATTTGCAGAGATTGAGTCAATATGAAATGTTGCCAACCATGGTTAGCTTTTAGCCACAATTTATACCAGCTTTCGAGTCTTATGCTGAGTTTGAAACCAGCTTCCTGTGTACTCAGTGAAAGCAACTGAACCAGTAAAATGAGTGATGTGTGAAAGAAATCAGTTCAGAGAATTGTAGTGAGGTGTCAGTAAACAAAACGGCTTTTATTTGCATCTGAGAAAAGCATATTTGCCTTTGGTGTTGGCTCCCAGATCCATGCCCATCTCTCCTGAAATTCCCTCTTTGTGTCTCTCCGTCAGGTTTTCATTCCTCCTACAGTATGGAAATGGCCCTAACCAAAGTCACAAATTACATTGACTTTGATGCGATATCGCTCCTCATCCTCCTGGCCCTCTCTGCAGCCTTCCACACAGTTGATTACACCATTCTCTTCCAATGTTCAGCCTGGTAAGACTGCCCATGCTTGGTTCCTCTTTCACTTGTTGTAGCCAGAGCACCTTTACCAATGGTTGTTTATCCCACCCCCACACAGTCACATGAGGAGTTCTCCAAGAATTCATCCTTAGAACCCTCTGCTTCTTCATCTGCATACTTCCCCATGGCGATATCATCTGCAAAGATGGGCATCAGCTTTAACATGTATGCTGATGAAACTCAGCTCTTACCCTCCACCACTTCTCTCAAGCCCTCCACTGCCACTGTGCTTATCCAACATCCAGTCTTGGATGAGCCATCATTTCCTCTAGCTAAACACTGGGAGGACCCCGTCCATCTCTCCAGACCCTCCTTAAAACCATCTCTTTGACCAAGCTTTGGTCATCCCTCCTAATTTTCCTTCTTTGGCTAGGCATCTAGTTATCCTTACTCCTCTGTGAAGAACCTTGCAATGATTTTCTAAGTTAAAGGCGCTATATAAATGTGTGTTGTTGATCTGCTTCTGTTCATTTCTCGAGTTCGCTACAAATAAAGAAGCACTTTGGGCCATAGGAAGAACGAGCTCACCTATGGGTGTGGTCTGAGATGCTGAACCTGAGCAAATTATCGAGAGTAAAAACTTAAAAACATAACACTGCTTTCTACTGATCTTGCTCTCTTGTTTGTTCATGCACTTTTGTGTTAAATTCCCAGCACAAAATGATTCTACAGTAAGATGTTTCACACTGCACTTCCTATTTAGAAAAACAACCAGCGACTCAATTCCAGCTTCAGTGTATTCATTTGCAGTTTTATACAAAATAAGTTGGACTATTAACTAAGACATTTCTCTGTGTATTTGAGCAATTGGTTCTGTCTGATTTTCTGTTCCTTGTGTCGATATAAACTTCATTATTTTTATTTTAACAATCCCAGAAGTGACTAAGGACTCTTGAAATCAATAGTATCATTTGATTTTACATTACCCACACTTTGCAATCTGATCATTTAGTTAATGTGCATGTTGTTTTCATCTATTACCGCACAATGATGCAGAGCGAGAAGCAGTCTAGTACTCGACGGTTTCCAGAATTTACTGACAGAAATCAAACAAGTTTTAATTAACTTGTGGAATTTTTTCGAAACAAATCAAAATATCGTTTTCTGAGCCATAACAAGATCTATTTTTATTGGCTGTCACTATGAGCTGTTAGGCTCTGAATTGATTCTTCTCCCACATCACTCTCTTCACTGACTATAGAATCATAGAATCATAGAAAGTTACAGCACGGAAGGAGGCCATTTCGGCCCATTGTGTCCATGCCGGCCAACAAAGAGCTATCCAGCCTAATCCCACTTCCCAGCTCTTGGTCCATGGCCCTGCAGGTTAGAGCATCCCAAGTGCACATCCAAGTACTTTTTAAATGTGGTTAGGGTTCCTGCATCTACCACCCTTTCAGGCAGTGAGTTCCAGACCCCCACAACCCTCTGGGTGAAGAAATTTCCCCTCAAATCCCCTCTAAACCTTCCACTAATTACTTTAAATCTGTGCCTCCTGGTTTTTGACCCCTCTGCTAAGGGAAATAGGTCCTTTCTATCCACTTTATCTATGCCTCTCATAATTTTATACACCTCAATAAGGTCTCCCCTCAGCCTCCTCTGTTCCAAGGTAAACAGACCCAGCCTATCCAGTCTTTCCTCATAGCTAAGATTCTCTACTCCCGAAAACATCCTTGTAAATCTCCTCTGTACCCTCTCTAGTGGAACCACATCTTTCCTGTAATGTGGTGACCAGAACTGCACGCAGTACTCTAGCTGAGACCTAACTAGTGTTTTATACAGTTGAAGCATAACCCCCCTGCTCTTGTATTCCATGCCACGGCTAATAAAGGCAAGCATTCCGTATGCCTTCTTAACCACCTTGTCTACTTGGCCTGCTACCTTCAGGGATCTGTGGACATGCACTCCAAGGTCCCTCTGTTCCTTTACACTACTCGGTGTCCTAACATTGCTTTTGTTGAGTACACAGGATGATGATCTCGAACACTGCACCCCCGCATAAGGCTCACAGGCTGCTCGAACAGTACAACTAAAGGCACGGTTGTCATCTTGTAACATTAACTTGATCGCTATAAGTTATCTGACGATTATACAAAAAATTCTGTTCTAATATGATCAGCCTGGAAGCTTATTGCACGTATTTCTTCATTAACAGACCAGTAGCTGAGAAACAAACACTCAGGCTGGTGGGAAGTAGAGAGAAACAGTGAAATCATTCTAACATTACCAACTTTGGTGCCTTCTAGTGGTGACGGTTTGCTTTTCTTCAGCAGTTGACTTTAGGGTCCAACGTCTATTTGTTCACAATCCCGAAGCTGAAGACCTCAGCCTATTAACATAAATCACCCCTCAATCTTCAGAGCATATGGAGTTATCTCGTGGTACTGTACAATGAACAAGAATGAACACTTGTCCCCTCAGTACGGACAAGCATGAGGTGCTGTCGCCCCTCCCCCCACTGATCAGACCGTCAGAAATAATAGGCACATATTCTGCTGCTTATACTGCTGTGGATTAATTAGCTCTCTCTGCTGAATCAAGTGGGGAAATGGATTCATTCTAAAGCAGCACAACCAGACTGCTAGGAATTAAATGCAACTTTTCAGCACTGATATCCAACAGCTCATCAGGTACAAAAATTCGCCACCCACCTGAAGTATATAAATCAAAAATGCACCGTTGGCAGCTTCAAAATGACAAGAAAATGCCACTGTAAGGGTCTGTATTGACATAATGTTCAGTAGGGCTTGGTGATAGATAAATGTGGGAAATGGTTCTGGACTGCAATGTTATTGCTGGACAGTGACCAATCCCGGGAGTTTAGAGTGCGTGTGTGCATGTTTGTGACTAAGGCAGTGAGATGTGGATGGTCAAAATGGTGGGAAGTAAAGGAGAAAGCGGAAACAAGGCTTACATAATGAACCTTAGTGCCTTCGAGTGGTGACAGTTCATCAGGCATCATCTTTAGCGGCCTAGCTTTTGATTAGTCACAGATCTGAAGATCGGATCCACAAAGGTGAAACTAATCATTTGATCCCAGTTAGTAAGGCATGAGTCATCCTAAACATCCCAGACTGTCAATATGGAAACATTCCCATGCTGAACTGTTAGAAAAAGCTGCTAGAGATATTTTATTCATTCAGGGGATGTGGACTTCACTGGCAAGGCCAGCATTTATTGCCCGTCCCTAATTGCTCTCGAGAAGGTGGTGGTGAGCCACCTTCTTGAATACAACTGAGTGGTTTGCTGGGCCATTTCAGAGGGCAGTTAAGAGTCAACCACATTGCTGTGGGTCTGGAGTCACATATAGGCCAGACCAGGTAAGGATGGCAGATTTCCTTCCCTAAAGGACATTAGCGAACCAGATGGGTTTTTAACGACAATCTGGTAGTTTCATGGTTACCATTAGTGATACTAGCTTTTTATTCCAGATTTATTTAGTTAACTGAATTTAAATTCCCCAGCAGCTGTGGTGGGAAATTGAACTCATATGGGCTCGATTTTGTCATTGGGGTGGGCTGGGGTCGTGTCATCCGCTTTTCGTGTTAGCCACCCGACTCCAATTGGATGTGGGAGAATTATTCGATTTTCCCCGAATTGGGCAATTGAGTTCCAGCATGTGGGAACCCATGACCCAATTAGTTTTCTCAGTCTGAAAGTCGCCTCTGATGATGCCATCATTGCTGCTGCATTTAAGGTCTGCAAAGACTGGGAAGCTTTTGGCCTTTGCTGTGAGAGGGACCTGGAGGCAAAATGAGCAGCAGGAGACCTAATTCTGCTCCCAGATATTTCTTCACCACCGCCACCACCGTTATGACTGCTAAAAGTTCCCCCAGAATGATGATTGATCAAATCTCCTTCCTAATGGTAGACCTGCAGCTGATAGTCAGCAATCCAAGTGTGCTACCGCCAGGTTTCACCGTCGTGTTTCAGAGGAGGCGTGCATCACATTGGAAAAGTGTTAAAATCAGAAAGGCCTCTCAAAATGGGATTATAGAGGCAATTGAGTGGTTGTTAAGGGCCTTAAGGGCCTTAAGGGCCTATCCCGCCTCTTGGAGGCGAGACGGAATCAGAAACCACGCATTTGGGAAAATTGCTCGGAGGCGGGGTCAGGCCCGCCCGCCATTTTTTGTAATTTTAACATCCCACACGCCTCTATTCCCGCCTCCTCGGGCCTGGCAAAATCGAGCCCATAGTCTCTGGATCATTAGTCCAGGCCTCTGGATTACTAGTCCAGTAACATAACCACTGTGCTATCATACCCCTAGACTACAAACAAACAACCCAGACCAATCCCTCAACAGCACTACAACAGGTAAAGGACACACTTTGTCTGCCAGAAACACGACAGGGTAGGTAGGACAGGCCAGTGCCAGTGCTAGGTGACACTGCTGGAAACCCACAGCATTTTCCTGGAAGGGGCCTTATTTGGAATGCAGGGCAGATTTTCAGCAGTATCATGGCCCTGAGTGGCTTATCGCTGCCTGGTGGGATGAAATTTATGTTTTTGCTGCAGCATTTAAAAAACACCAACTGCTTAAAGGGCCAGAGGCATTTGACATTAAGGAAGATAGAGAGAGTTCCAACAGAAGTCTGAAATGGCAAAAGATCTTACATTGTAGCATCTTTTCACATCCTCAAGATATCACAAAGTGTTTCATTATCCAGTTAATTACTTTTGAAGGGCTGTTGTTATGTAGTAGCCAATTGCTTAAGTAAGGGCTCCCACACACAAATGAAATAAAGACCAGGTATTCTGGATTTTTAGACGAAAAACATGCGTGCTGCGGTCAGTTTTCTTTGGCGCACAGCAGTCAAACCAGTGTTTTTTAAAGGGACTGCTGGAGGCTGCCACTGAAAAGGTAGGCAAAAAGTCCTCCATATAGCTCCACATTAAAACTGTGGGCTGCTGCCGCCATCGCTCGCCCATCCTCCCAATCTGCTCCTCACCCGGACTCACAGTTTCTCCATTGCCAGCATCTCCGCTGGCCAATTTTCATCTTCTTTGAGACCGGCCCACTGGCTCTTGGGGCGCGAGTAGCTGTTCGTATCCTGATGACGCAATAGGACCAATTTCACATGGTCCTCTTGCTCATCAGTTTCAGCACGGCGTTTCGAGTTTTCCATGGAGTTCACACCCGAAGTCTTTTCTAGGTCAAAGTGTCCTAACTGAGCCATGTTTGTGTCAGCTGTGGCTCCGTTGGTAGCACACTCGCCTCTGAGTCAGAAGGTTGTGGGTTCAAGTCCCACTCCAGGGACTTGAACACATAAAGCTAGGCTGACACTCCAGTGCAATGCTGAGGGAGTGCTTCACTGTTGGAGGTCTCGTCTTTCGGATGAGATGTTAAACCGAGGCCCCGTCTGCTTTCTCAGATGAACGTAAAAAATCCCATGGCACTATTTCGAAGAAGAGCAGGGGAGTTATCCCCGGTGTCCCGGCCAATATTTATCCCTCAATCAACATAACAAAAACAGATTACCTGGTCATTATCACATTGCTGTTTGTGGGAGCTTGCTGTATGTAAATTGGCTGTCACATTTCCCACATTACAACCGTGACTCCACTTCAAAAGTACTTCATTGGCTGTAAAGTGCTTTGAGACGTCCGGTGGTCGTGAAAGGCGCTATAGAAATGCAAGTCTTTCTTTTAGTCATTGAATTAACTTGAACTGGTCAATTCAGATAATTCGGTTTGGACGTCGATTTGGGTGTCACACCATTTGTAGCATTGTTCGTGTAAAGCCTTCAACTTTTCATCTAATTTAAAATAAGAGCTATTACATTCAAATAAACCACAGTCACACAAACAGCGAAGGTTCCTCTCATGGAAGAGTTGAGTACAATGCTGTCTCCAGTTAAAAAAATGATTAACGACAAAACATTTTCTTGCTGTATAGTGGACCTTGAAATTTCTATTATTCGGATAGAAAATGTGTTTAAGGGTGTAACTCATCTAACAGTTTGGATGACATTTATAAAGCCATCTGAGCCCCTAGCTTGTATTACATCATTGTAACACCCCCCCAGGCGACTGTTATTATCTGTTGTTTGAGCTTTGTTTTATTATTTCCTTATTTGTGGTCCTTTGGCTCTCCAAAGATGTGACAGTTATTTATCTCTCTTTGCTCTTTTCCAAGTATTTAGAAATTGCACTGTGTTTAATGGATTAAAATAGCAAGCAAGGCCCCGATTTTCTTCCCGCCCTTCCGTACTGCCGGGGACAGGTCAGACAGACCGCAACCAAAATGCACTCCGCTTGGCATGTCCTGAACCCGCCAACATTTCTGGGTTACAAAAATCTATCAATCTCAGCCTTGAATATATTCATCTACTGAGCATCCACAGCCCTCTGGGGTAGAGAATTCCAAAGATTCATAACCCACTGAGTGAATACATTTCTCCTTGTCTCAGTCCTATGCATCCCAACATTCAGTTTGCATTTTTAACAGCCTGGGAACATTGTGCTGATGGTTTTAGTGCTCGGCCGCACCTCAATTACATTCCCATTTAGCACATCAAACTTCCCTCTGTCAAATCTCATAACCTTATCTCATACCCTGCATTAAATTAGATCTGCCATTTCTCTGCCGTCTGAGCAATTCTTTTAAATTATGCATAGATACTCATCATTTGCCATTGCTTCCACTTTGATATTGTCTTCAGATTTTGACATACTGGACACAATTCCTTCTGCTAAAAGAATGACTTGCATCTATACAGCGCCTTTCTTGACCTCAGGATGGCCCAAAGTGCTTTACAGCCCATTAATTCATTTTGAAGTGTAGTTATTATTGTATTGTAGGAAACGCAACAGCCAATTTTCACACAGCAAGTTCCCACTAACAGCAACGAGATAATGACAACAACAACATATTTATATAGTGCCTTTGACGCAGTAAAACTTCCCAAGGTGCTTCACAGGTGCCTTATAAAACAAAATTTGACACCGAGCCAAAAAAGGAGATATTTGGGCAGATGATCAAAAGCTCGGTCAAAGAGGTAGGTTTTAAGGAGCGTCTTAAAGGAGGAAAGAGAGGTAGAGGGGTGGAGAGGTTTAGGGAGGGAATTCCAGAGCTTGGGGCCTAGGCAGCTGAAGGCACGGCCAGATAATCTGTTTTAGTAATATTGGTTGAGGGATAAATATTGGCCAGGACACTAGAGAGAACTTCCCTGCTCTTCAAATAGTGCCATGGGCTCTTTGACATCTACCTGGGAGGGCAGATAGGGCTTCGGTATACTGTCTCGTCTGAAAGACGGCATCTCTGACAGTGCAGCATGCTGTCAGTACTGCACTGGAGTGTCAGCCTAGATTTTGTGCTCAAGTCTCTGGAGTGGAACTTAAATCACAACCTTCTGAATCAACGGCGAGAGCGCTGCTACTGAACCACGGTCAACACCATGCTTTCCATTATTTATACAAATTATAAACAGCAGCAGTCCCAGCACTGAACCTTGTGGCACTCCACTAATATCTGGCTTCCAAATAGATACAGGCCCATGCACTTCTACTCATTGTTGTCTACCAGTCAATTGTTTATTGATCCATTTTAATATATTCCCATCTATCCTATGACCTTGGTTGGTCTTTATGTAATAGCCTATTATGTGGGATAGTGTCAAATACGCTCCTCAAATCTAGGTAGATAACATCCACTGTCCCTCTTTCCCCTGTCTGCTATGTCTACTGTCTACTCAAAGAAATGCAATAAATTCGTCAAGCTTAATCTCCCACTCCTAAAACTATGCTGACTGTCTGGTACTAGTTCATGCCCCTCAAGGTGCTCTCTTATATATTCCTCATAATATTTTCACTTTCCCACAGTGGCAGTAAGCCTTACTGGTCTATAATTTGATGGTTCATCCCTCACTCCCTTTTCTGAATGGGAGTCGCATTTGTTTGAGCCAATTCCTTCATAACTCTAGGATGAAAGTTCTAAGAGCCAAAAGCCTTATCTACCGTGAGCTTCAACAACCTTTTCAATATGTCCTCTCTTAGAATCATAGATCTTACAGCACAGGAGGCCATTTGTCCCGTCGTACTTGTGCCGACTCTTTGAAAGAACTGTCCAATTTAGTCCCACACCCCAGCTCTTTCCCCATAACCCTGAAAATTAGTTCTTGTGATTTAAAATTTTAATATTCACCTTTAAACTGTACCCACAACTCTGGCATTGCATACCCCTAACCACATTTCTTTGTTGAAAAATAACAATTGTACTTTGGCAATTTCTCTATCTTTGGACACCACTTCCCTAATCTCACATTTTGTAGGCCAACCCCCTTTGCATCCTTTGTTTACTCTTGACATACGTGAAGAATGCTTTAATATTCTGCTTCATGTTTCCAGCTATGTTTTCCTCATGATCCCTCTTTGCAGCGCTTATCAGTTTCTTGGTATTCCTTGGCCTAACTTTACAGATCTCCCAATCTTGTTACTTTCCTGAACATTAAAAAAAATTGTCAGCTTTATTTTTCTCCCTAATGCCTTTCACAACTTTGTTAGTAAACCAAACTTAATCTTCTATTCTGTCCCTGGCCTATTTCAGGGATAAATTCTTTTTGCATCTTAACTCCTCAGATAATGAAGCAGTCCATGCCCGCATGCAACAAGACCCGGATGACATTCATGCTTGGGCTGATAAGTGGCAAATAACATTCGCCAGGCAATGACTATCTCCAACATGCAAGAATCTAACCATCGCCCCTTGACATTCAACGGCATTACCATCGCCGAATTCCCCACCATCAACATTCTGGGGGTCACCATTGACCAGAAACTTAACTGGACCAGCCACATAAATACTGTGGCAACAAGAGCAGGTCAGAGGCTAGGTATTCTGCGGCGAGTGTCTCAACTCCTGACTCTCCAAAGCCTTTCCACCATCTACAAGGCACAAGTCAGGAGTGTGATGGAATACTCTCCACTTGCCTGGATGAGTGCAGCTCCAACAACACTCAAGAAGCTCGACACCATCCAGGACAAAGCAGCCCGCTTGATTGGCACCCCATCCATCACCTTAAACATTCACTCCCCCACCACCGGCGTACCGTGGCTGCAGTGTGTACCATCTACAAGATGCACTGCAGCAACTCGCCAAGGCTTCTTCGGCAGCACCTCCCAAATCCGCGACCTCTTCCACCTAGAAGGACAAGGGCAGCAGGCGCATGGGAACACCACCACCTCCAAGTTCCCCTCCAAGTCCCACACCATCCTGACTTAGAAGTATATCGCCGATCCTTCATCGTCGCTGGGTCAAAATCCTGGAACTCCCTCCCTAACAGCTCTGTGGGAGTACCTTCACCACACGGACTGCAGCGGTTCAAGAAGGCGGCTCACCACCACCTTCTCGAGGGCAATTAGTGATGGGTAATAAATGCTGGCCTTGCCAGCGACGCCCACATCCCATAAAATGAATGAATTAAAAAAAAACGATCCCTTTGAAACTATTCCACTTTCCTTCCACATCTTTTCCTTCCAGTATCTCTTCCCATTTTACAATTCCCCATGCATTCTCTCATACGCTTGAAACCAGCTTGTCTAAAGCTTAGCTTTTTAATTGGGTTCCTTTTGTTTTCTACCTGATTCATGTCATTGGCATAGGCCTGATGTTTCGCAGGCACAGGTCTGCCCCTTGGCAGGAGTCTGCTTCCCGGATCGGGGAGGGGAAGAAATCCAGTTGTTAATGGCCACAAGCTGCAGGGCCTTCTGGCTGCAGTCCTAAAACTGCAGCCAAAAGTCCTCCAGTCCTGAGGATCCATTGCAGACATGATAAAAAAAAGTTTCATTACCATTTGAGACCTTCCTGCTCTTGCTACCTGCCACTCTCAGATCCTCCAGTTTGAGGGCAGCCATGCACAAAGGGAATTTCTTCTGCTGCCCCTTCAAATGGATACCCAATGTACCTGGAGGGAATTGAGGCAACACCCTTAAACCCTTTCCACGTCATGCCCGTGGCAGTCCCAAGGTCGTGCCCATGCTGGGCACCAACACTCCACTCCTACCTTGATCCTGGGTCATGTAAAGGGGCCATAGACCCGGCATTGCAGGACACCGTTCTCTTTTGCATCTGAGAACTGAGCATTCCCATGGCGCATAGGAGAGGAATATTGGGCCTACAGCCTCCCCTAAAACAACAGGTAAAGTTATTTCACATGAACACCTCAAGCACTCAAGCACATCCCACAGCGTAAATTCTTGGCTGTTGTCTTTTGCTTCCTTCAATCTTGAGCCCTTCTTGGACCTGACCCATCGGGCAGAATCAAGTTTATCTTCCTGGTTTATACAACTTATGCAGGATGCCAACAAAATTCCAGTGCTGTGGAAGAAAACCAGTACAGGTACAAGATCCCACAAAGAGAAATAGATTGAATGTATTTATTAGCATTTTTGTTGGCATGTATCGGCTGCTGTTGCTTATGACCAACGAAAAGCAGCTGTATTTTAAACGATTTTTGCTGTTACAGGATGTTCCAGCCAGACTGAAAACAAATAGCACCTAACTGGACAAATGGCAATAAGATGCCCTGAAGACTGCTCCCAGTTAAGGTAAAAATGAAAATTGTTGGCACCAATGTATGCCAGCAACAAAGTAAAGAACAGTGGGCCCATCCGCAATAAATTACAGGATGGTTCAATTCTGGAGCTAAATGTTTGGATTATGTCACCATGAATAGCAGGCAAGAGCACCTCTACGTATTGTTTTAGTTACTCTGCTCCAAGATACAGCATGCATTCAAAACAGCAGCAGCCTTGCAGCATTGAAATTCACGCTTGTACATGAACAAAAGTAGTGAGGATTTTTTTCTCTTTGAAGGAGCAGATTGCTCTTATTTCTGGTGTCACTTTATGGGAATTAGCATTTTAGGTTGTCTTTTTCTGAGTGAATCATTCAGGTTGTAAACCGTTTAGAAATTATTCACAAAATATTGCTACCTATTTTGAGACCAGTCAGCTCACTGTCCTCTTCTACCAGTCTTGTCTGCTGCAAACAATTCCTATTGCAAGCATGTCCGCCAGCTATTTAATTCCCTGCTTTAAATCATTCTGTTTCCTGCCACTTTTCCACTTCAGTGTGAAGAGGCTTCAATTAAACAAGAGAATCCAGGGCCAGGCTTCTCCAGCAGTTTCCTTACAGCTTTAGCTTATGTGACAGACATTTTAATTTATTTATTTTAATTATTTTTCCTCTTGCTCTGTTCCACTGTGCCTGCTGATCAATCGCTTATTGGATTCCCTTCAGACAAGGGACCATTTGCAGTGCATCTGTTTTTCTCCGGTGAAAACTAATGCAGGCTTCCTGTTGGACATTTGTTTCAATCATAAAGATTTTTCAGCAGTGAGTGGTCACCTGAGGTGCCCACCACTCCTGTCAGAAACAAAAGCATGTCTCTTCCGTGAGCCATGGAAATGGGACAAATGGATTTAATTTATTTTTCTTTCTTTTCCTGTCGCCTATCATCTTTTTCTTATTTTCTGTTCCTCTGTCCACAACTCACCTGGATTTTTAAGTGTTTTTTTTCTTGCTATCTCTTACTGGAGATGACAGAAAGCAGGAGTCATCTATGGAGGCTGAGCTATCCCCGTATTCACGGCAATAATGAAGGCTGCCTATATAATCTAAGATTTTCATAGGGCGTTTACACTATACTTTAAATGTTGGGACAGCCTTCCCTTTTGCTAGTTCATTCATAGTGAATATCATGAACCGCAGGTGGAAGGGCATGAGATCACAATATTCCATGTGAGACTCCTGTTGAATGCAAGACAGCTGGTTTTGGTAAGCCTGGCAACACAATGAAGCCTGTCTAATTTAAAGCAGCCTGATGTCACCACATCATGTCGTTTGATTCCTTGCTGTACACACTCTACGCTGACTGGGTCCTGAGAGTCAATGCATATTCAGTTGCTACACCTAGTACTGCAAGCACAAATAATGAGCAGATGAGGAAAGGCGAGAATGGAGACTGTTACTATGGACTGGAGGGCCCTGCACAATGGCAGACAGCAGAATATTGCTAATAATCTAGGGGGTAAAAATTCAGTTGGTTGCGCCTCCCGTTAGCGCCTTAAGAGGGCGCTAATGGGGCGCAAAGCCGCTAACGCCCGGGCGCAGCGATGTTTGCGCCGCTCGAGAACTTAACTTGAGATTGTGCGGCGGCGCTAAAACTTACCGCTGCGACCACCTGCGCGCGCAGATTGTGACGTCATTCCATGGTGCAACGCCCTTGTGGCGCCCCGGAGCGGAAATTGAGTGGTGCCCCCTGCCTTACCGCCTGGCGCTTCCAACGACCAGAAGACTGGAACGCTATCAATCGCTGTGGGGCTGGGGGAGGCGCTATTTAAAGGGGGCCTCTTCCTGTCTTTTATTGTTGGTGGCATTTTTGAACTACGCATTCTGAGAGAGAGAGGGAGAGACTTCTGAAGAGATTCAACGTTGTGTGAAGGAGTTTTGGGTACTGAGCAGCACTTTGCAGGTTCATTTTGATTTGCCATTCCTTGTATCGATTTAGCAGAGACTGTGGGAGCTGCACTCTGAGCTCTTTGATGGTACTCTCCATTGTTCTTTCCAGCATATTTGATGTGCAAGTCTCTCCAGGCCGAGATTCAAGGCTGCAATGAACAGGATGTGGATGGAAAGCAAGATTAACCATCCCCTTTAAGAACTGGCCCATGCCATTGTGTGTGTGTTCCATTGCTGACTGACATTACATGGGCTTCGCCAGCGCTCTGAGTTAGCGCCTCACTCCTTGGCCTTTGCGCCTTAAGATAGGTGTGCAGCGCCTGCTTTAGCGCTCCACTCACTTCCCGGGGCGGTAAAAGTGAAGTTTCCAGTCAGTGCTGATAATTAGCGCCAGGCGCTAATATTTGCGTCCAGACGATATTTGCGCCCCAAATGGGGCGCGACCTAATTTCTACCCCTAGGAGTTCTGAACATTTTTGAACTCTTTTGTTCCAATCATAAAATTGCTTTGACAGCCTCCAGCACACAAAATATGATACCTCTGTCTTAATGAAAAGTTTCTTGTATGGCATCTCATAAATAATAAAGCATAAATCAGTAATGAACTGCTCTGAGGAAGTGGAAAACATCTACTCTCTACTCTAAGACATGTACAGACAAAATGATTACAATGAATCCGTGCTGGAAGCTGGACACTGGAGAAGTTTCTAGTGTATTGAATATAAGCTGCTTGGAGCCTGGAATTTCCGTTCGAAGAACAGTTATATTTGCTCTGCGCATTAACTGGATCCTGAGAGTTAGTGAATAATGAAATTGTTCAGCCAAGGCATACATGCAGACAGACAGACAGACAGACAGACAGGGAACAAATGAAGAAACATGAGCATGGAAACCATGAATCTACTGTGTAATGCTATATGGACTACAAAGCCAAAACTAAAGAGTGGACCTGATGGAGAGTCCCATTGTGAAATACGCAGTGTATTTCATAACCAAAGTAGGAATGCCTTTATGACGAGTCCAATAAACTATGAATTTATGGTCCATAAAGATCAGCACAGATGAGGGAGGCTCTTCGGCACATCTAGCTATTCCTTCCATTGCACCATTGTGAATATTGAACCTTATTTATCCATAGTAACACTAAAACTTGAATATGTGGTTGGCAAATTAGCAGATGGTACTTGTACGTAAAGAAATGTTATCCAACTGCTTCAGTATATACAGCAATCTACATGAATGCTACTACCACCATAAGGTGTTTGATTGGAGCAGAGATAGGACAACAGTCAGAAAAAGAAAGGTAATTCCAGATACATTCTTATCATATCACACTGGAGTATGATAATTTCTTTTAATGTCATCATTTTTTGACAATCTAAATGCTGTGAAAAAGAAACATATTTCTTAAAAGCTTGACAGTACTTAACCAAGATTGCTATGGTTGTAAAAGTGGATGAGAAGACAATCATCAAATAAATGAGGGACTGACTTAAACCTTGTCCTTTCACCTCTGATAATCCATTTACACCAACTTTGCAGTTTTGTCCTGGATCCACTTGAAATGACCAGCAGGCAACGATTGCTATATGGGAGCATTCATTCTACTCCACAGGCGATTTATCGAGTTGACACCATTACTTGTTAACTGGAATATAATAGAAAATAGAAGCATTTTGCTTTACAAGTCACAAGACCAAGACACAATATTATTGGGATCTGAATGCTGCATAGACCTATGGAATGAGTCTTTGATTGTTGTATGGGTCTTCAGTTGAATGAGTTTGGACAATTCTAACTCAACAAAAGTGCACAATACAAAACTGCCCACATTTCAGCACTAAATGGCAAGTTGCTAATCTCACTCAGACAACTGGAGATGAATATGATTGCGGTGTGAAATAGAAATGTCACACTGATGGTGGACGGGATGGTGTAGTGAGTTAGGGTACAGGCATCTTACCTGGGTTCAAATCCACCCTGCGCTGAGGGGTTGAAAGTCTCCTCTCTCTGTTCACTGTAAGGGTTGTAAGTGAAATAAGTTTGAGCAATCACAATCCACTTCCTGGTGGCAGGTCTACCAATTCTTTTGCATTTGGTGGGAGTTGCTTATAAGAGATCATGAGCCTCCCACCTCAGGCTCGAGTTCACCTGTGTGCATTGGCTGTGCCAGTAACTTCGATTATTTCTCTTGCTTTTCTTTACTGAGAGAAAACAAGAGATCACTCTGGAAGTGGGGTTACCTCAGTATAGATTAATAGGGGGCATTAATTACTGCTATTAATGGAGTCCTATCTCCATAACTGCCTCTCACTCTCCAAGGAGAGGAAGCTTAAAAAATGATTACAAATCCCCCAGCCAGTTGGGCTATTCCATGCATTCCAAATATTTTTCTGACAGCAGGTTGGGACCCCACTGTCAACCCGCCGCCACGCTACTTTCCCAGATGTTGGGTCTGTTAACGCTGAACAGACCCGACACGCAGCAGCGGGGGAGGCAATTTAGGTCATTATGACCTTGTTAACAGCCCATTAAAAAGTATTTTGAGCTCACCTTACCATTTTACGAGGTCGTCCACGGGGTCCACACTGCTTGTTGATCACGTCAGGTAAGGAGGTCGGGTGTTGTATGACCATGGAATCATCTCTTTACTTGACAGCTGCAAATGTGCTATAAAAGCTCCCATCTCACAGCTGTTCACTTTCCAAGCTCAGAAGCTGTTGCTTACTGCATTTGGAAGACAGATTGAGCTTTATGCAGGTTGCAAGTGTTTGGAGCAATCTCTCTATCCAGTGTCACCTCATTGAAACAACCTCTCTCACCACTGACAGATCGCTTCTGTCATCTAAAGTTCACCTGCCATCTATTACATCAGCATGGGTGCCCTTTATACTGTCTCACCTTGGTCCTCAGAATCCCATCACGATCAGCCCCAACACCAGCAGCACCAGGCACACCAGCAGCACCAACAATAACACCAACCTTCTCCGCAATCAACTGATGCTGCACAGGACACAGGGCATCATCACCCGCCCACATTGCTGACTGGGACGCCAGGGATGGCCTCACCATGGCCAGATTTACTTCACTTGATGCTGTACACCCTGGCTGCCACATGATGCGCCACGTTGGCACCACCCCACACCAACACCATAAAGCATCCCAACAATGCCCAAGCCATTCCTTTCATACTCATCACCATTACGGGGGGTACCGTTATGTCTCACCATTCACTGCAACTCACTAAGCCACTTCCAAAGGTGCACACAAATCTGTCCAAGAACGCAAAAGGTTTCAATGTTTGACAACACATTAACAGAAGCTTCACATGAACACTGGCTAAAACACCCAAGTGGCTACCGTTGCGTGTTGTTAGTTGGTAGGATTGGACTAGGAAGAGGGTGAGTTTGAGGGGTGGCTAGTGAGATGGGGAAGTGATAATGTAGATAGAGAGGGATGGGTGGATGTACAAGGTAAGTTGGTGTGAGTAAGGATGTGCATAAGTAGGGTAGGGAAGGCAGAGTGTTTGGGATGTGATGAGTGGCACAGCAGGATGAGGTTGAGTGTGGCTTTGCAGTAACGTTTTGTGATCTACTGAAATCATTGAAAGGTTAGCGCCACTGCAGCCTGGTCCTCCTTACGACATCCCTGCTTGTGTCCTCCTGTGCAATGTGCAACCAGGCTGCGTTGGTCTCCTGGGGAGGTCTCTTCCGCCCATTGGAAGGGAAGAGGACCTCCCTGCGTGCTGTGACTCCCTCCATAAGCATATGGAGGGTGCCATGGGAGAGCCTGGATGTAGCCATGCTTGTTAGTTTTTGCAGCACCCCAATGCTGTAGAACACTGACAGCACAACTGTCAAAATAAATTTGCGTATGGTCCCTTTAAGGAAACCGGCTGATGACGCGTCATCAAATGACGTCATCAGACCCGCTTCCTTCAATTGGCCGGCAAACGCGCTGGGCGGGCTTAACAAGCCCAATCAATGTAAAATCATTCTACACAGCGGGCTGGAGCCAGCAGCAGGGTCAGGACCCGCCACCGACGTCGCCCGCCCTGGACCTGCCGAGGTCGGGGAAATCACTGCCAATGCCTCAGGAATACAATTTGTACACCCCAATATTAACAGTATTGACAGAAACTGCCTCTAATTTGGCACTAGTTGTCAATCTCACTAAGAAAGACCACAGGGTGGCAAATGTGGAAAATAGAAAATATCAAACACACTCCTCTTTCCTCTCCAATAAGATCCTCCTTAAAAACCTTCTCTTTGACCTATAGCTGAGCAAGTTTATTCAGTGAGTAAGAGAGCCATGCAGATCATGAAGGTGCCAATTTCTATCTCTGCTCTGTCCTGGGTTGGCTGATTTCAACTAGGACATCAGTAGACATCAATTGGCCTGTCTTAGAATAGGGAACTTAGCTGGGGTCTCTGCCTGATCACTATCCAGTAACTGATGTTGGAACCAGAGGCTGAATCAGACTGTCCACAATCTCATCATCCTGTTCGACTCGAGCTGAGAATATGACCCCATATCCTCTCCATCAGAATGACTGCCCTTTTCTACCTCTGTAATACATGCACTTGTCACCTCCGAACTTCACTACTTCAATGCTATCCTAAATAGGCTCCCATTATCCACCCTTTATAAACTTCAACTCATCAAAAACCCTCACTGCATCTATCCTACCCCACTCACTCGCACATTACACCTATCCTCGCTGACCAACATTAGCTGCCAGTCCCCCAAAGCCTCAAATTTAAAATTGTTGCTCTTGTCTTTAATTTCCTCCATGGCCTCACCGCTCCCTATCTCTGTGACCTCCAGACCCACAACTACCCCTGAACTCTTTTTGTCTTGACTCCGGCCTCTTGTGCATCTCCCTTTCTTTGAACACAACCATTCGCTTCAGCTGCCTATATCCCGCTCTCTGGAATTCCCTCCCTAACCCCGATGCCTCGCCACATTCCTCTCCTTCTTTAAGACACTCCTTAAAAGCAACCTCTTTGACAAAGCCATTGTTCGTTCCTCCCAAAATCTTCTTCTTTGGCTTGCCGTCCGTTTTACTCAGGCCTCTGTGAAGCACCTTAGGACATTTTTCTAAAATAAAGGTGCTACATAATGTGCATGTGTGGATGTAGGGTCAGGACAGAATCAAGCTTGACTTTGATAGTTGCCATACTCATTGCCAAGGTTTAAAAACACCATAAAGACTGGCTACTTGGACAAGGTACTGGAGAGTCATTGCCACAAATGGACCCAACAAGGCGTAAAACCGACTGCCATGGATCATCACACATCCACCCAATTTACTGCTAAATCAGCCCGATTTACCTCTCCATCTGACCGATTTACCTCTCCATCCGTCCGATTTACCTCTCCATCTGACCGATTTACCTCTCCATCCGACCGATTTACCTCTCCATCCGTCCGATTTACCTCTCCATCCGACAGATTTACCTCTCCATCCGTCCGATTTACCTCTCCATCCGTCCGATTTACCTCTCCATCTGACCGATTTACCTCTCCATCCGACAGATTTACCTCTCCATCCGTCCGATTTACCTCTCCATCCGTCCGATTTACCTCTCCATCCGACAGATTTACCTCTCCATCCGACAGATTTAACTCTCCATCCATCCGCTTTACCTCTCCATCCGACAGATTTACCTCTCCATCCATCCGATTTACCTTTCCATCCGACAGATTTACCTCTCCATCCGACAGATTTACCACTCCATAATGCCTGTGCTTTCATTGTGTAAGTGAACTGATGAATTACTACTCGGCATACACTCGATTGCATTACTCAATGGGAGGAAAGTCTAACCCACCAGGGAAGTCTTCGGTCATTAAGTATAAGTTGTTTACAAGTTGGAGTTTTATTGCCCTATAAGCATAAATAGAGACCACCAGTCTTTGTAAATAAATAGTTTGTACCAGCTGTTTTACAAATACTCTGGTTAAGTGGAATGTTTTTTTCTAAATAACTGTAATATATTTAACTGCTGAATTCATTTAACGGCAATTTACTCTTCTGGGAACTAAGGTGGGAATTTTAACTCCCCCTTGCCTGGCGGAAACTGGGCGGGCAAGCAGTTAAAATGGAGTTGGCAAAATCGATTCCCGCTCCATTCTAATTTTAACGTGCCTGATTTTTCCAGGCGTGTGAGTTGCCCACCTAAGTCAGGTGGGAGTTTAATTTATCTCTGCAAATCGGCGTCCTGTTACATCAATAGGAACCCGACGCCACCTTGACCAGGATGACAGCCGTCACCACAGCAAAAACCAGGACCGGAATTTTCAAGCTGCTGCGCGAGCAGGATTGGAGGCGGGT
The DNA here is from genome assembly GCA_030390025.1 of Squalus acanthias. Lineage (NCBI taxonomy): Eukaryota > Metazoa > Chordata > Chondrichthyes > Squaliformes > Squalidae > Squalus > Squalus acanthias. The sequence continues at coordinate 106,379,649 of CM059433.1, forward strand.
CGGGAGTAAAATTTGAAAAAAATGGCAGCACGTCAGGAACCCGCCGTCATCCTGCCTCCTCGTGCCTTTAACTCGGGCGCATTTGCCAGACCCGAACGGCAGAGGCGGGCGACCTAATTTAGCTCATTAATATCTTGTTGTCAAACCCTAAACCATGTTTTTAAGCTGACCTTTTGAAAATCGCTGCACGACCATGGGAATCACGCAGCTCGGGAACCACGTCTGTCAAGCTGAGGCGGAAGCTCAGTGGCCATTGAGCGAGGTCATTACTGCAGAGCATCAAAAGCACAATAAACACTGACACCTGCTTACTTGCCTAAGGGAAAGGCTCTTGCTGAGTGCATTTTGAGCACAGATTTAGGTGTCTACAGTTTGCAAGTCTTTTCTGCAAATTCGGAAGCCACTCTCACCTCATTGCTACTGCCTATCACATTATTGATGCGGAGATATGCGGAGATGTTAGACTATAACCTGGTGTTGTGCGACTTCTCACTTTTATCACACCATTGACAGGTTGCTTCTCTGAACTCTACTTGACCTGCCAACTATTACATCAGCATGGGTGCCATTTATACTGTTTCACCTTGGTCCTCAGTATCGGACCAGGATGAGCCCCAACACCAGCAGCAACAACCTCTCCTCAATGACCTGATGCTCCACAAGATAAAGGGCATCAGTGCAGGGCTGCACCACACCGGAGGCGATACCCCCAACTCAGGGTATACAGGCAGAGGATAAGCTTCCTCAACATGACTGAGCAGCAGTGCCAAAGGAGGCTCAGGCTATCGCGCCAGGTGGTGCAAGACATTTGCAGCTTGCTGGAGCAAGACCTGCAGCCCAGAGGACCTGGTGGACACGCCTGACCAGCGGCTGTCAAAGTCACCAGCGCCCTGAGCTTCTTCGCCTCAGGCGCCTTCTAGGGATCTGCAGGCGACCTTAGCGGCAGCTGGCAGTCGGCCGCCCACAGATGCATCACACAGGTCACCGATGCCATGTTAAACAAGTCAGCCAATTATATCAACTTTGCCACTGCTGAAGCCAGTGTTACTGAGCGGGCGTTCGGCTTTATGGCTCTGGCTGACTTCCCACAGGTGCAGGGCATCACCGACTGCACACGTGTGGCCATCAGGGCATCCCATCATCACCCAGGAGCGTTTGTGAACCGCAAGGGCTTCCGCTCCCTCAATGTGCAGCTGGTCTGCAACCATAGGAAGATCATCATGCATGTGTGCACCAAATTCCCCGGCAGCTGTCATGCCTTTTTCGACCTGCGCCAGTCCACCCTCCCTCAGCTTTTCGCAACACCAAACACACTTACCGGCTGGCTGCTTGGAGACAAGGGCTATCCACTGAAGACGTGGCTCATGACACCCTTGAGGAGGCCACGTACTGAGGCCAAGGAGAGATATAATGAAAGCCACATGTCCACCAGATGTGTCATAGAGCAGACAATAGGCATGCTGAAAATGCGCTTCAGATGCCTTGACAGATCTGGAGGAGCCCTTCAGTGCGCACCAGGCAGGGTCTCCAGGATCATGGTCGTCTGCTGCGTGGTCGTCTGTTGTGAGGATTAGCGCTGCATGAGGAGCAAGGTGCAGAGCGCACAGCCTCTTCAGAGGAGGAGGAGGAGTAGGAGGAGCATCAGCTGGAAGACGAGGAGGAGGAGGAGGAACCTGAGGTCCAGATGCCAGCAGCACCGAAGCACATTGCTGCCCGGGAGGCCAGGGATGGCCGCATCATGGCCAGATTTTTTTAACTTCCTGCATTACACCCACATGGCTGCCACATGCTGTGCAAGGTTCCCCCCACCCCCAACAACACCATAAAACATCCCTACAATGACCAAGCCATTCCTTTCACACTGACACCCATTGCTGGAGGTAACGTTATGTCTCACCATTCCCTCCAACTCACGAAGCCACTTCCAAAGTAGCAGACAAAAATGGACATGACTGGAAAGTGGTGAAAATAAATAGTTTTATCTGTGACACAACAGTAATGGAACCTTAACAAAAACACTTCTTTAAACACCTGTGTGCTTATGCTTGTGCATCTACTTCTGTGTCATTTTTCGTTTATGTGTGCTTCTACGAGGTGCAACCCCTGTGGCTTCAGCAGAAGTAGGGGCAGCCTGCTCACTTCCCTGCTGCGACTGTGTAGACACTTTTGATGGACATCCTCTGGATTTTCGAGCCTCTGATGGCCCCACCAATGTCTGCTCCTCCTGCGACTGTGCAGGGGCAGACTCGGCCATCATGATCCGAGGAGGCATCTGGGACTCTGACTGAGGGGGTGGCAATGGGGGAGAAGTATTAATGCTTTGAGAGGAGCCCCCACTTCCCTGTCCCCTCTCACCATCATCCCTCTCATGGGCCACCTGCACTTCCCTGCTAGCAAGGAGCTGGAGAGCACCTTGCAGCACAGCAGTGGGGCCATGAGGACTCTAGTCTACTTTGACATCCCTCCTAGAGAGGAGGTCTATGAGCATCTGCCATCTGTTCTCTATAGAGACCATGTGCTCCTGCGAGTGGTGCATTAGCTGCTCCATCCAGGTGGCCATCCTTTCCATGGAAGAGCCTACTGTCACCATCGCCTGCGACACGGTGATGCTCATGTTGGAGATGGACTCGTCCATTCTCTGCACATTTACAGACATCGCGGTCACTAAACCTGTCAGAGCCTCCTGCACTTCTTCCTGTACCTCCAGGATCGCTCTCTTTCTCGATGGCCCCTGAAGCTGAGCGTCTGCATGCAGCTCAGCAGAGCTTGGAGTGTCCTGTGCCCTCCAGTGAGGAGTCGCCACTGCTGTCCCTGTCAACACCATCTCCTTTGCTCACTTGTGACTTGTGAGACACCAGGTGACAACACTACTCTATCTCGCCTAGGACCCACCGAGGTGTGCGTCTCTGCGCTGGCGCGGGGTGCGCTTAGGTCTGGTGATTAAAGGCTGGAGGCTCCTCTGAGGAGTCATCTTCCTCTTCTGCCTGGACAGTGGGGGGGGGGGCTCTTGATGGACCTGTGGGAGAGTAAAGAGATGATTTAGAAATGTTATATTAAGAATGGGTAATGATACCATTATGCACATGATGAACATTCGCTGGCTGCTGACATTCTTTTTTTCTTCATTCATTCACGGGATGTGGGCATCGCTGACAAGGCCAGCATTTATTGCCCCTCCCTAATTGCCATTAACTGAGTGTCTTGCTAGGCCATTTCAGAGGGCTGTTAAGAGTCAACCACATTGCTGTGGGCCTGGAGTCACATATAGGCCAGACCGGGTAAGGATGGCAGATTCCCTTCCCTAAAGGACATCAGTCCCCATATGAGTGACTGCTGTGTGCCATGTGGCTGTATGAGATGTAATTCTGTCACCAGGTTGCTGAGAGGTCCCCCTCTCTCCGTCTCCCACCGCCAGCTGCTCCGCAACTCCTGAGACCTCCAGGGCGATCTCCTCTGCTGCTGTCAAAGTGGCTAAGGATGGAGGAACACTTCCGCTTCTCTCCCTCTCCCTATTATTGTGGGCTCTCTTCTCCTGCAAGGAGGGAAAGAAGTGAATGTTGAGTGAAAGTGATGACATGAGTGTAAGGAATGTGTGTGTCACATCTTTAGAGGGTGATTATGAGGGAGTGTGGTGCCAATGCCAAAGTGCCAATGCCATCGATGACGTCATGTGACCCGCACCATTTAATAGGACAGGGAAACACGCAGGCCTGCCTTAATAGGCACCATTAACAGAAAGTCGCTCGAAGGAGCGGGATGAAAAGAACAATGAGGTTCGGAGCTGTCACGCCAACCACCCGCAGCCGACCCGCCCAGGTAATGAAAATTCCAGCCCTGGTCTGAGGACTGAAGAGGCCTTTCCAGGTAAGTTTAAAGCTTTCATTTGTGGGGCCAGGAGGAGAGGAGTGATCCTCCAGACCCCACAAGGAAAGTGTAGGCCTCCCCTGCCCTAGATTCTCCACCCTTCGCGAAACGCCCGACCCCGCACTTACCCTGGGCCCAGCGGGCGACCTATGGGCTGCCCAACTTTCTGCCACTTCCTGCCAACTTCACTCACGTCTTGAGCGGGAAGTCAGCCAGTGGCATGTTAATCAGGCCTGGGTGATAAAATCTGCTGGGCCTCCTAATGCCGCTTTCGGTAGGGTTGCCAATGCTGGTTGGAGGCATTCCTGGAGGATTGATCACGTGACGTTCTGACCACATGATATCTAACCATGTGATTTCTGAACATGTGACACCTGTCACGTGACATCTGATCACGTAACTTCTACAAACCTTATTGCATTTACCTTAAGTTTGGGTCGCCTGTAGTTGAGTATTTTTGCCCGTGGTTTCACGTCGGCAGCTGCTTTGCGAGAAGTTCTAAGAACTAGGAGGCCGCCCGTGATCAGGTGAAGAGTGGAAACCAAGGGCGAGGGCCTCATCCCTCTCCCTATCTCCGTGGACTCTGGTTCCATATGAAGGTGACAACTAGGGCTTGACAGGGTAGATGCAGAGAGGCTGTTTCAACTGGCTGGAGAGTCAAGAACTAGGGATCATAGTCTCAGGATAAGGGGTTGGCCATTTAGGACTGAGATGAGGAGAAATTTCTTCACTCAGAGGGTTGTGAATCTTTGGAATTCTCTACCCCCAGAGGGCTGTGGAGGCTCAGTCGATGAGTATATTCAAGACTGAGATCGATAGATTTTTAGGCATTAAGGGAATCAATGGATATGGGAATAGGGCGGGAAAGTGAAGTTGATGTAGAAGTTCATCCATGAGCTTATTGAATGGCGGAGCAGGCTCGATGGGCCATGTGGCCTACTCCTGCTCCTAATTCTTATGTTCTTATGTTCTTAACTCTGAACTAGGATTCTCAGTTAGAGCTGATCTATAGTTAGACTTCACACGCCAAAACCAGCCGGTACAGACCAACCTGAACCAAGCTGAATGATTGCACAAGGGGCAGTGGGATCCGTGTTTGGAGCACTTCTCACAGGGCACATTGTCCTAAACTCAGCTCAACACCAACATTTCTGAACCACTCCCTGAGCTTGGACTCAATAAAGGAACGTTTTCATAGAATTATAGATATATCAGCACAAGAGGAGGCCATTCAGCCCCTGGTGCTGGTGATCTCTCCAGTAACCCCATTCTCTGCAGATCCTTTTATGCTCCTCCTTTTCAAATATTTTTCCCCTTCCCTTTCAAATTAAGTTTTAGGGGGAAAAATTCGTGTTCGCCAGCAAAGTTGCCGGTGACACCGGCAACTGCAGTTAACAGCCGCTGGAAATGGTCGCAATGCTAAGTGAGTGAAATTGGTCTGGGGGGCATGGAGATAGGTGGCGCAGCGCTCACCTTCTGTGCAATACCGACCTGGTGACATTGCTGGAGGGATCTGGGATGAAGTTCCTGTCCAGGTCCGGCGTTGCAGCTTCCCACACCCTCTGTGAGCGGAGCTGTGGAGCTCGCAAGGAATTGTGGGTAATGAAGAGGTCTGCGATTTAAAGGGGCCATGCACACGGAAGCAATACAAAATAAAATGCAGTGACTCAATACATTTTTCAGCCCTTTCTGCCTTTTAAGAAATATTCAATATTTAAAAGAAGTTCCAAATGTGAATATTCAGCTGTTAAAGCTGAATTAGCTTTCCTAACCTCAACAAATGGGAAAACTGCCTCAGCACTAACACAAATGGCTCAGCAAGCCAGGGAAGGGGCACTGAGGGTCTCACATGCAGCACTCCAGCTTTGTGCAGGGAGCCAACACTGCAAGAGCGGTCCTCTACCCACAGGGGCCAGGAGGCCCTCCAGAAAGAACAATGTGGGAGTGCATCACTAAGGCCGTCACTGCCAACAGTGTCGCCCCCACCCCCTGCTCCAGTGCCCAAAGAAGCTTCATGACCTCAGACCACTGGTCAAGGTCAGTGAATGCCGTCTCCTACCAACTGCACCACTAGCCTCACACACTGCTCAATGCACGACCCCTAAACACTCACTTACCAACAATCTGCACCAATGAAGAGGCACATCTCCCATTCCTAGCCTCACCTTACCCACTTGGAGGAGACGGTGCAGGCCATTCTTGGCAGGGGTATGGTTGAGCCCTTGGCCAGCAGCAGGGCTGGAAGGATACAAGATGCTGGTATCTTCGTACGTTTTCCTCCTTCTGGCATGCACCTCTAGCTATCCTGCCCTCCTGTCAGCACAACTCCACGCTTGTGCCTTCCTCATTTCACACACCCAAGAAATGTAGCCTGCCCAGCCAGTGGGTCAACAAGAAGAGGCAGCCTGCCCAGCCAGTGGGACTGCAGGTGGTTGATTCCATCCCGGATATCCGGGCCACAAAGGGGCTGTCTGGGATGCATCCTTCCGTCTGATTCCTCCTCTTCGGCTTCCTCCTCTCCTGCGTCTTCCTCTTCTGCATCTTCCTCATCTGCATCCTCCTCTTCCCTCTGCCAGCGGATGCTGTAAATGTGAAATGACAGCATAAAATGCTGGAAATGCTCAGTTGGTCAGGCAGCATTTCGACCTGAGACATGAACTCTGTTTTTCTCTCCATGGATGCTGAGTATTCACAGCATGTTCTGGCTTCTCAAAGGCCTTCATTTACCATCCGAGTCCTTGCAAGCATCCAGCAGCACTCCCTACACACTTAAAAAAACTTTTCACATCTATTGCAGCAAGCTACCGTAAAATCAAAAAAAAAAGTCCAAACCCTTAAATTCAAACTTACCTGAATGATGTGTGTGTCCCTTTAAGAGCTGCAGACATTGCCACCGTGAGCCTGCTTGCACGCCAGGACCCAGCGTTGAATTCAGCGCTAGGGTTGAAGTTCGCATTGGTTACACGCCGATTGACGTCACCACACCGCCATTTTTTTTTGCAGGGCGCTGCCAGTTACCAACAGCACAAAGTGGGAGACAAATATGGCGGCCACCGCGGGACCCACCACCAGCTGGCAAAAGGGTAGCGGCCGCCTTTTATCACCGTTTCATGGTGATATGGAGTGGCGGTAAGTACATGCATTTCTAGCTCTTAGAATCTACCTTAATATCCACATGTGGGGCAGCACCCCATGGTCTAATAGCCCTCAGCTCAAGAACCTTCCTCCTCCCTATCCCCTTCCAATGAGAATCCTTGGTTTCTGTTTTCTAGTTCCCCATCCGTCCACCAATGCAAACAATTGTTCACTGTTTACCCACAGTAAGGTCCCCAGGTTTCACTCACCCCTTTACAGGCTGCTCTTCTCCCAGTTCCGTTCCCATTCACCACGCTGCTGCTGCTCCCTGCTCTGCAGGAAATGCTGGTCTCCATGCCCAGCCCCTCCCCATTCTCCCCCCCACTTGAGCCCCAATCTCTCCCCCAAACTTCTTTCCTCTGAATCCCATCCCAAGTTGCCCTCATTCCCCTAGACCCCTATCCACAGTCTCGCTCATTCCCGAGCCCCCATTTCCCAGTCTCGCTCACTCCCTGAGCCCCCATTCCCCAGTCTCGCTCACTCCCTGAGCCCCCATTCCCCAGTCTCACTCACTCCCTGAGCCCCCATTCCCCAGTCTCCCTCACTCCCTGAGCCCCCATTCCCCAGTCTCCCTCACTCCCTGAGCCCCCATTCCCCAGTCTCGCTCACTCCCTGAGCCCCCATTCCCCAGTCTCACTCACTCCCTGAGCCCCCATTCTCCAGTCTCCCTCGCTCCTTGAGCCCCCATTCCCCAGTCTCCCTCGCTCCTTGAGCACCCATTCCCCAGTCTCAGTCCCGGAGCCCCCATTCCCCAGTCTCACTCATACCCTGAGCACCCATTCCACAGTCTCCCTCACTCCCTGAACCCCCATTCCCCAGTCTCCCTCACTCCCTGAGCCCCCATTCCCCAGTCTCACTCGCTCCTTCAGCCCCCATTCCCCAGCCTCGCTCACTCCCCGAGCCCCCTATCCACAGTCTCGCTCATTCCCGAGCCCCCATTTCCCAGTCTCACTAACACCCTGAGCCCCCATTCCCCAGTCTCACTCACTCCCTGAGCCCCCATTCCCCAGTCTCCCTCACTCCCGGAGCCCCCATTCCCCAGTCTCGCTCACTCCCCGAGCCCCCTATCCACAGTCTCGCTCATTCCCGAGCCCCCATTTCCCAGTCTCGCTTACTCCCTGAGCCCCCATTCCCCAGTCTCACTCACTCCCTGAGCCCCCATTCCCTAGTCCCCCTCACTCCCTGAGCCCCCATTCCCCAGTCTCACTCACTCCCTGAGCCCCCATTCCCCAGTCTCCCTCACTCCCTGAGCCCCCATTCCCCAGTCTCACTCACTCCCTGAGCCCCCATTCCCCAGTCTCGCTCACTCCCTGAACCCCCATTCCCTAGTCTCACTCGCTCCTTGAGCCCCCATTCCCCAGTCTCCCTCGCTCCTTGAGCACCCATTCCGCAGTCTCAGTCCCAGAGCCCCCATTCCCCAGTCTCACTCACTCCCTGAGCACCCATTCCACAGTCTCCCTCACTCCCTGAACCCCCATTCCCCAGTCTCACTCGCTCCTTGAGCCCCCATTCCCCAGTCTCACTCACACCCTGAGCCACCATTCCCCAGTCTCCCTCACTACCGGAGCCCCCATTCCCCAGTCTCCCTCACTCCCGGAGCCCCCATTCCCCAGTCTCGCTCACTCCCCGAGCCTCCTATCCACAGTCTCGCTCATTCCCGAGCCCCCATTCCCCAGTCTCACTCACACCCTGAGCCACCATTCCCCAGTCTCCCTCACTACCGGAGCCCCCATTCCCCAGTCTCCCTCACTCCCGGAGCCCCCATTCCCCAGTCTCGCTCACTCCCCGAGCCCCCATTCCCCAGTCTCACTCACTCCCCGAGCCCTCATTCCCCAGTCTCCCTCACTCCCTGAGCCCCCATTCCCCAGTCTCACTCACTCCCCGAGCCCTCATTCCACAGTCTCCCTCACTCCCTGAGCCCCCATTCCCCAGTCTCACTCACTCCCCGAGCCCTCATTCCACAGTCTCCCTCACTCCCTGAGCCCCCATTCCCCAGTCTCCCTCACTCCCTGAGCCCCCATCCCCAGTCTCACTCCCTGAGCCCCCATTCCCCAGTCTCGCTCATTCCCTGAGCCCCCATTCCCCAGTCTCCCTCGCTCCTTGAGCCCCCATCCCCAGTCTCACTCCCTGAGCCCCCATTCCCCAGTCTCGCTCATTCCCTGAGCCCCCATTCCCCAGTATCGTTCACTCCCTGAGCTGACATTCCCAAGTCTCCCTCGCTCCTTGAGCCCCCACTCCCCAGTCTCGTTCACTCCCTGAGACCCCATTCCCCCGTCTCGCTCACTCCCTGAGCCCCCATTCCCCAGTCTCACTCACTCCCCGAGCCCCCTTTTCCCAGTCTCACTCCCTTAGCCCCCATTCCCCAATCTCCCTCACTCCCTGAGCCCCCATTCCCCAATCTCCCTCACTCCCTGAGCCCCCATTCTCCAGTCTCCCTCAACCCCGAGCTCCCATTCCCCAGTCTCCCTCACTCCCTGAGCCCCCATTCCCCAGTCTCGCTCACTCCCTGAGCCCCCATTCCCCAGTCTCACTCACTCCCCGAGCCCCCATTCCCCAATCTCCCTCACTCCCTGAGCCCCCTTTCCCCAGTCTCACTCACTCCCCGAGCCCCCATTCCCCAGTCTCAGTCCCGGAGCCCCCATTCCCCAGTCTCACTCACTCCCCGAGCCCCCATTCCCCAGTCTCACTCACTCCCTGAACCCCCATTTCCCAGTCTCGCTCACTCCCTGAGCCCCCATTCCCCAGTCCCCCTCACTCCCTGAAACCCCATTCCCCAGTCTCGCTCACTCCCCGAGCTCCCATTCCCCAGTCTCCCTCACTCCCTGAGACCCCATTCCCCAGTCTCACTCACTCCCTGAGCCCCCATTCTCCTGTCTCCATCTTCATGCCAATAGAGAGGGGGTGACTGAAGCGGGGAGAGTGAGGTGGGGGGAACGCAGCAGTGGGTGCACGGTGGGGGAGTGTGGCGGGGGTGCGCGATGGAGGAGCGAGATGGAGGAGCAAGACGGGAGAGCGCTGCAGGTGGAGCGCGGCGGGGAGTGAGGCCGGGAAAGTGCAGCGGTGGAAGTGAGGCCGGGAGAGTGCAGCGGGGGGAGTGAGGCCGGGAGAATGCAGCGGGGGGAGTGTGGCAGGGGGAGTGAGGCCAGGAGAGTCCAGCGGGGGGAGTGTGGTGGGTCTATGCAGCGTGGGAGCTGAACTCCTGGGCTGCTGGAGGCTGCACTTGGGGACGGGGATTCCCAATATCAGGAAACTCCCACCAAAAGTGGGAGGCATAGGAATGTTGGCTACCAGGCTGTTGGGCTGGCTGCTCACTGGGCTGCTTTCCGAAGCAGGAGTTAAAATTGCTACCTAATACACTCCAACTGCCCATGTTCGTTAACTGAATCCTGAAGGGGAAACAAATTAACAAAAAGTGGTAAGTTATTCACATTTAGAGAGTGCCATGTTTTATAATGTAAATAAATTTATGTTTCGTACATTTTTAAAATCTTATTTTCCTTAAAATGTTGAAAGTTTGCTAAAAGTATTTTTGTAGATATTGGCCCTGATTATTCCCTTCGGTACATGCTCTTGAACTCATGTAAATTCATTTTTTTATTCCTGCGGCAGACACTGGCACAGTGTTGTCATCTGCAACCTACGAGATTTTCTCTCTCTACTTTTGAAAATAGTACCGCAGCATTGGTCGCAGATCTGAGAGCAGTGGCCATCCATCTGTACTGCTTTGCGGTGCTATTTTACCCGCCTACACCATGAATTAAACTCTTAAGAAAGTGAAAAGTGCAAATATCATCACAGACTGCCATTATGGAGATTCAAGATTCATTTTAATACTTTGTTTTTTGATCCACAGGAATGATATAAATAAGGCCCCTGGCTCCATCAGGTATTTAACATTCAAAATGGCAAATATAAAGGGAATGAACATGCACTTCTTGTCTGTTTGTTGTTCCCATTCCTCTGATGTGCACTTCAAAAAAATGTCTAGTAACCAGTCTGCACAGTAAAAGAAAGAACGTACTTGCATTTATCTAGTGCATTTTTACGTCTTCAGGACATTCCAAAGCGCTTTGCAACCAATGAATTATTTTTAAATTCCAGTCACTGATGCTATGCGAACAAATGCAGCAGCCAATTTACACACAGCAAGGACCCATAAACAGCAAATGAACGAATGACCAGGCAATCTGGTTTTGGTGATGTTGGTTGAAGGAAAAAATATTGGCCAGGACACAGGGAGAGCTTCCTGCTCGTCTTCGAATGGGGCCACAGGATCTTTTACATCAACCTAAGCAGGCAGACGGGGCCTCAGTTTAATATCTCATCCAAAGAACACCTCCAAAACGACAGCACTCGTCAGCACTGCAGTGAAGTATTAGGCTAGGTTAATTGCTCAAATCCATAGCGGTGCTTGAGCCCATCACCTCTCAACTCAAAGACAACAGTACTACCAACTGAGCCAAACTAACATTATTAACCACACTGTCATGCTAACATCATGCTGTGCTTTCATACACAATTACTGGTCTTTGCATGGAGGTAGCTATGCACACTATGCTTGCAGGAACAACACGGTGGCATAGTGGTTAGCACTGTTGCCTCACAGCGCCAGGGACCCGGGTTCGAATGCAGCCTCGGTGAACTGTCTGTGTGGAGTTTGCACATTCTCCCCGTGTCTGCATGGGTTTCCTCCGGGTGCTCCGGTTTCCTCCCACAGTCCAAAGATGTGCGGGTTAGGTTGATTTGGCTATGATAAATTGACCCTTAGTGTTAGGGGGATTAAATACGTGGGGTTACGGGGATAGGGTGGGATATGTGTCGGTGCAGGCTCGATGGGCCGAAATGGCCTCTATCTGCACTGTGGGGATTCTGTGATTCTCTGTGATTCTGTGAACAACAGATGAATAATGTAGCCCGCTATGGCACAGAAAGCACAGACTTCAAGAACTGCCAATGCTGCGCTGGTTTTTCAGTGCAATTTGCCTGAAATCGGCCAAAGATCGCGAAATTTCAAGCGCAAATTACATGCAGTGCAAATTGAGTTTCCGCGATCTTTTGTGCTTGGTTAGAAAACATCGCACTAGAAGCTGGCCCCGCCCACAAAACTGGCCACGCCCCCAGAACAAATTAATCACCATTGGGAGTTTCTGCTAATTGCGCCCATTTGTGAGCCTTCGAAGAGGCTCTTAAAATTAATCTTTTTTGAGGCATAAGGACACTATTAGGCATGTTTTAAAAGCTGTTAAATATTTTTTAATTTATTAGGAAACTGACTACTGTACACCAATCTAACTAGTTTTTTAAAGTCATTTTCAGTTATTTAAGATTGGGTTACTCACAGGTGATGGACTAGACACTCATTAAAAACGCTGATTTTTTTGTGATAACCCATTTTCAGCTGGATTAATAAAGCTGCACTCGGTCACCACTCTTAACTATATCAAGGAATATTTTTTTAACGCAAAATCTTTTAAAAAATCTGTTCTAAAACGCTGCCCAATTGCGCTGCTTGGTGGCAGATTTTACGTTTGGCGATATGCAAATGAGATTGCACTGAAACTTGAGCAAAAAAACCCCACTTCTGCCATTGCTTTTCTGTAACCAACCACTGGGATTTGGACAACAGCAGCCTCCACTTTTCTTTCAATGGAAAAACATCTGGCCTTGGCTCTGGACTGCAGATTGATGGCGGAGCATAGATCAAAAAACTCAGCACGTGAAGGATTGTAGGCATAGGCGGCTGTCCCGGTGCAACACATTTGAGTGCTAAAATGCTGCATCATGGCATTGCAGCATGCTGCCTTTATTTATAAATAAGAGTCTGCGTTCTGAGTTAACTTTTTACTTTTGGAGTTTTGAACAGATAGCAATAACATAGGAGGAAACAAAACAAAGAGAGAATTCAGCAGCGCACTGCGAACAACAGAACAGCAGTACTGCGACAAGGACAGACATAAAACAAATGTAACATAACAGTCAAACACTATAATTTGAACATCACTCTAGAGGGTAGAATTTCCAATCAGCAAAATTCGCTAACCACATAACATAAACTGATTATTGCCTGCATAGATATAATGCATACAGAAATGTAGTAGAAATGGATTAAGTGATCACATGAACTTCTCCAATTGGAAGTTCTACCTTTATAGTAATATTGCCGCAATGTTCATCAGTTTTTGTAACTTTTTCCTTTCTTTGTATAGCTACCTAATTCAAAATTCCAAACACGCAAGTAAAAATTCCTGGCAGTCAGAAGGCAACATGAAGCCAATGGACAGGAATGTCAAACGGTTATATAAACTAAGAATAAAGGTAGCGCGGAGAGCGCTGAAATAAAAGAGAAACGTGAGATATTGGAAGGGGTGGTTGGGATCAGGGCAGCAAGTCATCAAAAAGTCTATCGACAGTCATAGGCATGATTTCAAGGGCTCCAAAGGATCAGCCCAGCAAAAGGGGAAGAAGTGTCTGAGGCTTGGAATACACGCATTTAAATAGGGCTTTGTCGTATAGTCAAAACATCTGAAAGTGCTTCACACATTAAAATCCTTTTTGATATGAGTGATGATTAAATGTTATTGGTGCTCCGTGCGCTGGAATACCAGATAAAAAAATTAGTCTGTTGAGAGCAGAAATCACCCCGTGTAACCTGTACATTCCTAACTTCAAGTGAAGTAACATCAGGTAAACCTCCACCCCCTACCTGGAAATCTAATCAAAGTAGAAGTAAATAAGAGCATTTCCCAGCTCTGTCCAGAAAGGATTCCCCTATAGTTTCTTACAAAATTAGACTTTCATTTCCTACATTGCAACAGTGACTATACTTCAAAAGTACTTGGTTGGCTGTAAAGCACTTTGGGACGTCCTGAGGTCCTGAAAGGCGCTATATAAGTGCAAGTCTTTCTTTTTTTCCTTTCACAGTTGTCCATACACATGCGTAGGAGCCTGCAAGGTGAGAGTTGGAGAGGGTGCAGAGGAGATTAACCAGAATGATACCAGGGAAGAGGGACTTCAGTTATGTGGAGAGACTAGAGAAGCTGGGATTGTTCTCATTAGAGCAGAGAAGGTTAAGGGGAGATTTAATTTGATCAGCCATGATCTTATTGAATGGCGGAGCAGGCTCGAGGGGCCGTATGGCCTACTCCTGCTCCTACTTCTACTGTTCTTATGTTCTTAATAGAGGTGTTCAAAATTATGAGGGGTTTTGATAGAGTAAATAAGAAGAAACTGTTTCCACTGGCAGGAGGGTCGGTAACCACGGGACACAGATTTAAGATAATTGACAAAAAAAAAACAAAGGGGAGTGAGGAAAAATTTCTTTACACAGCGAATTGTTTTGATCTGGAATACATTATCTGAAAGGATAATGGAAGCAGATTCAATAATAACTTTCAAAAGGCAATTGGATATATTCTTGAAAAGGAAAAATTTGCAGGGCTATGGGGTAAGTGCGGGACTAATTGGACAGCTCTTTCGAAGAGCTGGCACAGGCATGGTGGGCCGAATGGACTCCTTCTGTGCTGTATGATTCTATGAATTACACCTACAGTATTTAACCTTTCTCAGGCAACTAATATTTGGCGTCCTACTTGAGGTATAATAATATTGATGTAATTGCATTCTCATTGATGCTAAATAGGCATTCAGCCATATTTTGGTCCACTCAACTGCATAAATTATTTCCTCTGACACCCCCCTTCTCCATTTCCTATTTTACTGAATACCTTTCAAACTTTAGTTACAAATGGGGGTTTAATTACTTAGAAACCTTTCCAGTTCTTTAGAATCAGAAGGCTGTGTGCCTTTGCAAAGAAATCCTTCAGTGTTTCTGTAATTTGCAAAAAAAATTGATTGCAAGGCAACTGAAACAACTCATCCCCCTGTCCACATACATCCTTCATAATGTTTATGCTGGCCTTTACCCACTCCTCAAACCCAACAACTTCCTCGCCAGTACAGATGCTGAGTTTCTACAGAGCAGGACAGATCAACTTTCAGCCAGTGCTCCAATACTTTCAAGTATTAGCATGAGGAACATATCACCTTGTTCCAGGATCGCCACTCAGGAAAGAGCACAAAATAAGGATCTGTGTCATTTAATCTCCAGCTAAGGCCACAAAGCTAAAACTTGTGGGATGAATTATTGCTTCCCATGAAGGCACTAAATTTGCTAACTTTTTTTATATATATCTTATTTGTTCCACATCTTTTATACTGATTTATGAACTCTATCTGCTGTTTGCAGTCTGTGCCTCAAGCTTCAATTATTTAAGCAGTAGCCGTCTATTTCGCTAAATCTGTGTAAAGTTGCATGTGATGGAAAAAGAGACTCACATCAAAATCGCCCTGGCTACATTAGAATGCAGATTTTAACAGGCAATCAAATAATACAAATAACACAGGTCAACACATTTCAGGCCTCTGGCAAGATTTTCCTTGGGGTTAAAAGAGTTTTAGTCATTCATCTATTTTCCTTCAAGTAAATTATTACTGCATGGAGAACTATGAACAGTGTGGAATGCTATATTAACGTACAGATATTAAAATGTATAGTTTGGGTATTGGGAGTATGAACTCTTGCATATTAGAGAAAAATAAAGTATGTAATTTCTAATGCTATTTTTGGCAGCCATGTGAAAAGGTGAGTGCAATGCTTCACATGGCATTTGTCTTTTTTTACTGAAGATAACCATTGACAATGGATCTGATGTCATCTCCGTGTAACAAGATTAACAGTTGTTGTACAGTTGCGAAATGACTCCTCTCACACCCACCAGACACTGACACAAATTAAGGATTAACCTCGACACATTGAGAGTAATTTTACCCTAACTCACTGGGCGGGAAATTCACGGGATCGGGTGGAATGCCGTGTTTTACACCCCGCCCAATTGACTTTAATGGAGAGTAAAATCAGGTGGGGTGTAAAACCAGGATTGCACCAGATCCCAGCAGTTTCTCAATGGGTGAGTTAGGTTAAAATTGCTTCCATTATCTAAGGACTTTTTGGGTGAAATTCAACTTCAGTAGTAGCACGAAAACAGCGTTAGCAAATCGGCAGCCCGTTTTACACCAACCTGATTATCTTTTCCACTGAAGTCAATGGAAACAAAAGTCGGACAGGATGTAAAATGGGTTGCCGATTCGCTACCGCCTGTTTTGTGCTACTGTCGAAGTTAAATTTCACCTCTTTTGTCTCATCTTATCTCATCTCCAAATCAGCTCCCCTTGCTCTCTCATCTGAATTCTCTGCTTTCCTGTTCTCGCAGGTCCATCTCTTTGATCTCACCATCTTCATTGGCTCTCCACTGCCATGGTCTCAATCACTGACAAAGCTATTTTCAACTGCTTCCGTGTAACAACCTACATCCCCTAACACCCTTCAACCACATTTCCTTCTGCATCTGCCCGTGGAGGAGCACATGAATTTCTTTACCTCCAAGATAGAAACTTTCCATTCAGCTACCTCTGTTATTTCCCCCCTTCTTTTTGCCCAATAAGCTTAACCTCTTCCCCTAGTCCCATCGCACAATGACCCTGAAACCTTGTCACTTTCTAATTCGCCACCCGCCCCTCCCCATCTCATCCCCTGCCCTCTCCATGCACATCTCATCTATGAGGTCTACCTCTTCTCCCTCGATCCAAGCTTGTCAAAGAGGTAGGTTTTAAGGAGTGTCTTAAAGGAGGAAAGAGAGGTAGATAGGCGGAGAGGTTTAGGGAAGGAATTCCCGAGCTTAGGGCCTTGGCAGCTGCAGGCACGGCCACCAATGGTTGAGCGATTAAAATCGGCGATGCTCAAGAGGCCAGAATTAGAGGAGCGCAGATATCTCAGAGGGTTGTGGGGCTGGAGGAGATTACAGAGATAGAGAGGGACGAGGCCATGGAGAGATTTGAAAACAAGGATGAGAATTTCAAAATCGAGGCGTTGCTTAACCGGGAACCAGTGTGGTTCAGTGAGCACAGGGTTGATGGGTGAACAGGACTTGGTACGAGTTAGGACACGGGCAGCAGAGTTTTGGACGACCTCGAGTTTATAGAGGTTAGAAAGCGTGAGGCGGGCCAGGAGTGCATTGGGATCGTCAAGTCTAGGGGTAACAAAGGCATGGATGAGAGTTTCAGCAGTAGATGAGCTGAGACAGGGGCGGAGTCGGGTGATGTTCCATAGGTGGAAATAGGCGGTGTTAGTTATGGCGAGGTTATGTGGTCGGAAGCTCATCTCAGGATCAAATATGACACCAAGGTTGTGAACAGTCTGGTTCAGCCTCAGACAGTTGCCAAGGAGAGGGATGGAGTCGGTGGCTGAGGGAACGGAGTTTGTGGCGGGGAGCGAAGACAATGGCTTCGGTCTTCCCAATGTTTAGTTGGAGGAAATTTCTACTCATCCAGTACTGGATGTTGGACAAGCAGTGTGATAAATTAGAGACAGTGGAGGGGTCGAGAGTGGTGGTGGTGAGGTAGAGCTGGGTGTCATCAGCGTACATGTGGAAACTGACGCTGTGTTTTCGGATGACTTCGCCGAGGGGAAACATGTAAATGAGAAATAGGAGGGGGCCAAGGATAGGTCCTTGGGGGACACCAGAGGTAACGGTGCGGGAGTAGGAAGAGAAGCTGTTGCAGGTGATTTTCTGGCTACGATTGGATTGATAAGAATGGAACCAGGCGAGTGCAGTCCCACCCAGCTGGACAACGGTGGAGAGGCACTGGAGAAGGATGGAGTGGTCAACCGTGTCAAAGGCTGCAGACAGGTCGAGAAGGACGAGGAGAGATTGTTTACCTTGATTAGACTGTTTCTCCTCCATCCAGTTTTGGATCAGCTGTAAGTTAAACATTGGGAAGACCAAAGCCCTCAAATTTGGCTCCCGCCACAACCTTTGTACTCGCGCTACTGAGTCCATCCCTTCCCTGGCCACTTTCTCAGGCTGAGACAGACTGCTCGCAACCTCAGAGGCCTGTTCATTCCTGAACTGGGCTTCTGACCTCATTTCCTCCATTACAAAGACTGCCTCTTTGCACCTCAGTAACATCACCTGTTTCCATCTTTCCCATAGCTCATTCACCAATGTCACCTCCAGAATCACCTATTCCAATGTTCTCCTGGTCAGTCTCCCATGCTCCACCTTCTGTAAACTTCAGCTTATCCAAAACTCTGCTGCCTATATCCAATCCTGCACTAAATCCCTCTCAAACATTATACCCATCCTCACTGACCTATATCGACTCCTATCTCCCAATTTCGCAAATATAAAATTCTCATCTTTGTATTTGCATCTCTCCAGGGCCTTGGTCCACTCTCTTTCTGGGACCTCTTCTGACGCTACACCTCTTATTATCCAATCCTCTGACTCCAGCCTTTTGTGCAATCCCCCATTCCCTTCACCCCACCATTGATGGCCATGCCTTCAACTGTCCATTCCTTATCTTTGAAATCCCCTCCTGAAATGCCTCCACCTCCCTCTCTTCTTTTAAATGCTTCCTTAAAACCCACCTCTTTGACCAAACTTTAGATCACCCTTCTTAATCTCTCTCTTTCTCTTTTCCTTACACTTCTGTGAAGTGCCTTGGGATGTTTTTCTACATGAAAAGAGCTATAAAGGCGCTATATAAATGCAAATAGTTGTTGTCTCATCTGCACTGCAGTAAAATTATGCAAAGAGACTCTGATCAAAATGGACATGGTCATTGCTTTGCGCATCCAATTGCCTGTGTCTTTGTCCCCTCCTGTCCTTGGCTTAGGACAAAAGACATATATTTTTCTTTAAAAATGGGCAACATCACTCTTACATCTGTATGCAATCACCTCCCCACCCCCCGTCACCCCTCGCGAACTGTTAATCCTCCCCTCATCCCAAGAGCTTAAGAAAATAAATGTTCTGATCTCAGTTTAGCTGCTGTGGATAGATGCTGAGTGGAGGAAAAACAAACTGGACAACCACAAGATGAGGCCACTTGCAAGTATCTCTTAGTGACTGGCTATAAAATTGCCGCTGACAGAGACCTGCTTCCACTGCAATGGAGGAAGTACAAGGCAGGGGAGAGAAAAACAGAACCAAATAGAGTTGAACTTGCTGTTATTGATGCAATTTTAAAAACGCTTAACATGCTTGTATCAAGTTCCACTCTCCCAATCAGGGCAAAATCAGGACCAGGCATATTCAATCAGTGTTATATTAAGGGCAACTGTACACATTATATGAATAGTTGGAGAAACACATCTCCTGGATTATGCTAATCATTACCCAAAATAACTGGGCACTGGATGTAAACATGATATGAAGAATGCATTGATTTGGCGCAAATTTGCTCACTCACACACTGGAATGTATTATGTGGATACGGGAATTAAAGCATCACTTTTTAAATGTTTATAAAGCACTGGAATGTTTGCTTGGGCACCAAGTGCCATAGAAGAAACGTTTCTAGTCAAAAAAACTGCATTCCTTTAGAAAGATCACGACAAGTGCTTTTTTAAATCAAAAGGTGCATTTTGAAGTTACAGTGGGAGCTCTGTCCATTAGACTGTAAAGCTGACAGAAGTCTATTTATTAAGAATGTTTTAAATCAAGTTATTCTGAATATTATAAGCATGGCAGATTCATAGACCTGCGAGTTAACAAAAGTTTTTTTTAAATAAAAGAACTAAAAACCGTTAATACAACTGCTTAAGTATCAGTGACAAAGATGAGTATCTTTAAATTGGATTTTGAAATGAAACATAAACGAATCTGCATCGATCTAATTAAGGGATTTTGAAACGTTTCCATCACACTTCAGGTGTCACTTGCAAACTTCTGGGTCACTGCTACAGAAAAAAAGAAACACAATCATTTCCCGTCTACAGCCTTGAAATTCCACAAGGAGTTCTCCCGGCCTGCTGTAGTAACTCAGTCATGGCTCTTGAGCTGCTCGTGGTCTGCAGCCTCGAGGAGCTCAGGCCTGAGAGGGCCAGCCTGCCGACTGCAGCAACTCAACAGCTGCCGAGGAAGTCCGGCCCAGCTGGCTTTCTGTCACCAGGGAGGACATTTGTTCAGGGGATCACGAGAGCCCAGATGTAGAAGCAGATGTTGCTTGGCAATCCCACTGATCTGCAGGAGAGCAGACTGCAGGACATCTGTGATATGACTGAAGACGCTATCCATTCGGTAACCCTGCCTGGCCAAGGCGGAGGAGCTGACGAAGCCCAGAGCCTACATGGCAGCAGTATGAGAGCTGCTGCTACTGAGGCCGTGCACTCTTGCAAGGGTTGCCCAGTTGCAACCTCCATTGAGGTGACCTCACATACGAACATACGAATTAGGAGCAGGAGTAGACCACTCGGCCCTTCGAGCCTGCTCCACCATTCAATAAGATCTTGGCTGATCCGATTACTCCACATTCCCGCCTACCCACGATAACTTTTCACCCCCTTGCTCACCAAGAATCTATCTACCTCTGCCTTAAAAATATTCAAAGACTCTGCTTCCACCGCCCTCTGAGGAAGAGAGTTCCAAAGACTCACGACCCTCTGAGAAAAAATTTCTCCTCATCTGTGTCTTAAGTGGGCGACCCCTTATTTTTAAACAGTGACCCCTAGTTCTAGATTCTCCCACAAGAAGAAACATCCTCTCCACATCCACCCTGTCCAGACCCCTCAGGATCTTATATGCCACGATGTTACCCCCTGCACGCACACTTTATGGTTGACTACAAAGTCTTGATGCGATTGCCCAGAACCTTACACAAGTTGGTGCTGGACTCCTCTAGACTCTCCAACACGTTTTGGAAAATTTCTGGCAGGCAGTCCAATACATTCAGCAATTGCCGGTGCACAGAAATATTTCTTTTAAAGGCTGGGCCCCTGAAGTCTGACTCTCAATCCTTTTCAGCAGAGCTAGGACGCGAGCTAGATCTCCGGTGAGCAGTTTCATCGGCCGTCTTTTCTATCTGCGCCTGTTCTTGTTCAGTGTATCACCCAGTGCAGACTCCTCTAATTCACTATGTATACCATGCAGGGTGCTGGTGCTTGGAATGGTGAGAGTGAGTGAAGGTGCATCTTCAGGAGGGTTCACCTCATCAGTCTTTGTGGCTGCAAGGCCCACGTCACCTAACTTAGAAAAGGGGTGGACAAAGGTTAACATGTAATAGCAAGGGTAAGCAGTAGCAGATGAGTGGCAGTGCAATGCATCACGAGGTTGTCATGGTGAACGTGTGAGTGAGAGAGATAAGTAGAAAGAGAAGGGTAAGGGAAGAGGCCCAAACACCCTGCTGTGGATGGCCTTAAACCTGGTCATCTCTGATGCTGCATGTTCTCTCTCAGCCAATGATGTTCATGGCTGTCTACTCCACTGGTGTCAGAGTTTGCAGTTTAGTGGGACCTCCTTTTGATCTTGTACTCTAAATTCTGTTGTGTGTGCCAGTTTTTTTTTTTATTCGTTCATGGGATCTGGAGTCGCTGGCAAGGCCAGCATTTATTGCCCATCCCTAATTGCCCTTAAGAAGGTGGTGGTGAGCTGCCTTCTTGAACCGCTGCAGTCCATGTGGTGAAGGTACTCCAACAGTGCTGTTAGGGAGGGAGTTCCAGGATTTTGACCCAGCGATGATGAAGGAACGGCGATATACTTCCAAGCCAGGATGGTGTGTGACTTGGAGGGGAACTTGGAGGTGGTGGTGTTCCCATGCACTTGTACTTCTAGGTGGAATAGGTCGCGGGTTTGGGAGGTGCTGCCGAAGAAGCCTTGGTGAGTTGCTGCAGTGCATCTTGTAGATGGTACACACTGCAGCCACGGTACGCCGGTGGTGGAGGGAGTGAATGTTTAAGGTGGTGGATGGGGTGCCAATCAAGCGGGCTGCTTTGTCCTGGATGGTGTCGAGCTTCTTGAGTGTTGTTGGAGCTGCAATCATCCAGGCAAGTGGAGAATATTCCTTCACACTCCTGACTTGTGCTTTGTAGATGGTGGAAAGGCTTTGGGGAGTCAGGAGTTGAGACACTCGCCACAGAATACCTAGGGCTGGATTTTGAATGACCCATGGAGTCGGGTTTGGAGGCGTGTGGGGGGTTAAATTTGCGGGGTCGGTGTTTCCGACCCCATCCCGACTCCATCCCGCCTCCACGCAATTTTGACATAATCAGTCACGGGGTTCCCGACTCAGTCCCGCCTTCAAGAGGTGGGAGAGGCCATTAAAGCCCTTAACAAGCTCTAAATTGGCTCTGTAATGCCATTTTACATAGAAACATAGAAACATAGAAACATAGAATCTAGGAGCAGGAGTAGGCCATTCGGCCCGTCGAGCCTGCTCCGCCATTCAATACGATCATGGCTGATCATCCAAATCCAGTACCCTGTCCCTGCTTTAATCCCCACAGTACACATATCCCACCCTACCCCCGTAACCCCACGTATTTAATTCCCCCTAACATATCCCATCCTATCCCCATAACCCCACATATTTAATCCCCCCTAACACTAAGGGTCAATTTATCATAGCCAAATCAACCTAACCCACACATTTTGAAATGCTGTAGCTAGTTTAACCCTCTTCTGACGTGAAGCACGCCTGATGTGAAACACTCCAGTGAAACCTGGCGGGAGCACAAGAGGATAGCTGACTATCGGCTGCAGGTGCACTATTACAATGGAGATGTGATGAAGGTAGTAGTAGTATTAGGTCTGAATGCCGCCTCTGATGCTGCTGCATTGAATGTCTTCAGAAACACGAAATGCGGATTACACGACCCCAACCCGACCCCAAGACAAAATCCAGCCCCTAGTCTCTGACCTGCTCTTGTTGCCACAGTATTTATGTGGCTGATCCAGTTAAGCTTCTGGTCAATGGTGACCCCCAAGATGTTGATGGTGGGGGATTCGGTGATGGTAAGGCTGTTGAATGTCAAGGGATTGTGGTTAGACTCTCACTTGTTGGAGATAGTCATTGCCTGGCACTTGTGTGGCATGAATGTTATCTGCCACTTATCAGCCCAAGTCTGAACATCATCCAGGTCTTGTTGCAAGCGGGCATGGACCTGCTTCATTATCTGAGGAGTTGCGAATGGCACTGAACACTGTGCAGTCATCAGCGAACATCCCCATTTCTACCAGGAAGTTGATTAGTGTTTCCCCTAATTTGACGATGTCTCAGGTAACTTAGCGTTCACGATGAGAGGGAGCAGCAAGTTTGGCCAAGAGGGAGAAGTAGCTGTGATGGCAGTAGTAGGTGTTGAGTCTCTGAGTGCAAGCAGAAGAAGGTGTAGTGAAGTTGGAGGAGAGGCATGGGAGAGAAGGATTGATATGTAACGGCACAAGGGAGTATGGCAAGGCTGGATGGCATTTATTTTAATGCAAGGAGTCTTGCGAGTAAGGCAGATGAATTGAAGATGTTGATGAACACATGGGAGTATGATATTGTTGCTATCACAGAGACATGGCTGAGGGAGGGGCAGGACTGGCAGCTCAATATTCCGGGGTATAGAATCTTCACGCGAGACAGAGAGGGGTGTAAAAGAGGAGGGGGTGTCGCAATGTTAATCAAGGAGTCAATTACTGCTGTAAGGAGGGATGATATCTTAGCAGGTTCCTCTAATGAGGCCATATGGGTAGAACTTAAAAACAAAAAGGGGGCAAGCACTTTGCTGGGAGTGTACTATAGGCCCCCAAACAGTCAGGGGGAGATAGAGGAACAGATATGTAGGCAAATCTCAGAGAAGTGTAGAAATAATAGGGTAATAATAGTAGAGGATTTCAACTTCCCCAATATTAACTGGGATAGTCAGAGTGTGAAAGGCTTAGAGGGTGCGGAATTCTTAAAGTGCATCCAGGAGAGCTTTTTGAGCCAGCATGTAGAAAGTCCTACAAGAGAGGGGGCGGTACTGGACCTAATTCTAGGGAATGCAGTTGGGCAAGTGGTAGAAGTGTCAGTAGGAGAGCATTTTGGTGACAGTGACCATAATTTGGTGAGATTTAAGGTAGTCATGGAAAAGGACAAAAATGGACCGGAAATAAAGGTTCTAAATTGGGGGAAGGCCGATTTTAATATGATAAGGCAGGATCTGGCTAAAGTGGATTGGGATCAGCTACTTGTAGGAAAATCCACATCAAAGCAGTGGGAGTCTTTCAGAAAGGAAATAGAGAGAGTACAATGCCAACATGTTCCCGTAAAGGTCAAGGGTGGGACCAACAAGCCCAGGGAACCCTGGATGTCAAGGGATATACAAGAATGGATTAGGAAAAAAAGGGAGGCTTTTGGCAGATACAAAGGACTAAAAACAGTGGAAGCCCTAGAGGAGTATAGAAAGTGCAGGGGGGCACTTAAAAAAGAAATTAGGAGAGCGAAGAGGGGGCATGAAATAACACTGGCGGGCAAAATAAAGGAAAATCCCAAGGTGTTTTATAAGTATATTAAGGGCAAGAGGATAACCAGGGAAAGAGTAGGGCCCATTAGGGACCAAAATGGCAATCTGTGTGCAGAGCTGAAAGATGTGGGTGAGGTTTTAAATGAATATTTTGCATCTGTGTTCACTATGGAGAAGGGCGATGTAGGCATAGAAATCAGGCAGGGGGATTGTGATATACTTGAACAAATTAGTATTGAGAGGGAGGAGGTACTAGCGGTTTTAGAGGGCGTAAAAGTGCATAAATCCCCAGGCCCAGACAAGATGTATCCCAGGCTGCTGTGTGAGGCAAGGGAGGAGATTGCAGGGGCTCTGACACAATTTTTTAGAACCTCTCTGGCCACAGGGGAGGTGCCAGAGGACTGGAGGACAGCTAACATGGTACCATTATTCAAGAAGGGTAGTAGGGATAAACCAGGAAATTACAGGCCAGTGAGCCTAACATCAGTGGTAGGGAAATTATTGGAAAAAATTCTGAGGGACAGAATTAGTCTCCACTTGGAGAGGCAAGGATTAATCAAGGATAGTCAGCATGTCTTTGTCAGGGGGAGATCATGTCTAACCAATTTGATTACTTGGAAAACAGTGACAGGATCAGACAATGTCAACATGGATTTACAAAAGGTAAATCATGCTTGACTAATCTACTGGAATTTTTTGAGGATGTAACTGGTAGAATAGATAAGGGAGATCCAGTAGATGTGGTGTATTTGGACTTTCAGAAGGCTTTTGATAAGGTCCCGCATAAGAGATTAGCGTGCAAATTAAAGCACATGGGATGGGGGTAATGTACTGACTTGGATAGAAAACTGGTTGGCAGACAGGAAGCAAAGAGTTGGAATAAATGGGTCTTTTTCCGAGTGGCAGGCAGTGACTAGTGGGGTACCACAGGGATCAGTGCTAGGACCCCAGCTATTCACAATATATACTCATGATCTAGACGAGGGAACTAGATGTAATATCTCCAAGTTTGCAGATGACACAAAGCTGGGTGGGCGTGTGTGCTGTGAGGAGGATGCAGAGAAACTCCAGTATGATTTGGACAGGTTGGGTGATTGGGCAGATGCATGGCAGATGTAGTATAATGTGGATAAATGCGAGGTTATCCACTTTGGTGGCAAAAACAGGAAGGCAGATTATTATCTGAATGGCAATAGATTGGGAAAAGGGGAAGTGCAACGAGACCTGGGTGTCCTTGTGCACCAGTTGCTGAAGGTAAGCATGCAGGTGCAGCAGGCGGTTAAGAAGGCAAATGGTATGTTGGCCTTCATAGCGAGAGGATTCGAGTACAGGAGCAAGGATGTCTTGCTGCAGTTGTACAGGGCCTTGGTGAGACCACACCTTGAGTATTGTGTGCAGTATTGGTCACCTTATCTGAGGAAGGATGTTCTTGCCATGGAGGGAGTGCAGCGACGATTCACCAGACTGATACCTGGGATGGCAGGAATGACGTATGAAGAGAGATTGGGTCAATTAGGCTTATATTCGCTAGAGTTTAGAAGAATGAGAGGGTGTCTCATTGAAACTTATAAAATTCTAACAGGACTAGACAGACTAGATGCAGGAAGGCTGTTCCCGATGGCGGGGGAGTCCAGAACCAGGGGTCACAGTCTAAGGATAAGGGGTAAGCCATTTAGGACTAAGATGAGGAGGAATTTCTTCACACAGAGAGTGGTGAACCTGTGGAATTCTCTACCACAGAAGGCAGTTGAGGCCAATTCATTAAATATACTCAAGGAGGAGTTAGATATATTTCTTAAGGCTAAGGGGATCAAGGGATATGGGGAGAAAGCAGGGACAGGGCACTGAATTTGGATGATCAGCCATGATCACATTGAATGGCGGAGCAGGCTCGAGGGGCCGAATGGCCTACTCCTGCTCCTATCTTCTATGTTTCTATTGAATTTTTCGAGGGGGTGACTAGGTGTGTGGATGAGGGTAGTGCAGTTGATGTAGTCTACATGGACTTCAGTAAGGCTTTTGACAAAGTCCCGCATGGGAGACTGGTCAAGAAGGTAAGAGCCCATGGGATCCAGGGAAATTTGGCACATTGGATCCAAAATTGTCTTAGTGGCAGGAGGCAGAGGGTGATGGTCGAAGGTTGTTTTTGTGACTGGAAGCCTATGTCCAGTGGTGTACCGCAGGGATCGGTGCTGGGTCCTTTGCTGTTTGTAGTGTACATTAATGATTTAGATATGAATGTAGGAGGTATGATCAGTAAGTTCGCAGATGGCACAAAAATTGGTGGAGTGGTAAATAGCGAGGAGGGAAGCCTCAGGCTACAGGACGATATAGACGGGTTGGTCAGATGGGCAGAACAGTGGCAAATGGAATTTAACCCTGAAAAGTGTGAGGTGATGCATTTTGGGAGGACTAACAAGGCAAGGGAATACACAATGAATGGTAGGATCCTAGGAAGGACAGAGGATCAGAGGGACCTTGGTGTGCATGTACATAGATCCCTGAAGGCAGCAGGACAGGTAGATAAGGTGGTTAAAAAGGCATATGGGATACTTGCCTTCATTAGCCGAGGCCTAGAATATAAGAGCAGGGAGGTTATAATGGAGCTGTACAAAACGCTAGTTAGGCCACAGCTGGAATACTGTGTGCAGTTCTGGTCGCCACACTATAGGAAGGATGTGATTGCATTGGAGAGGGTGCAGAGGAGATTCACCAGGATGTTACCTGGGCTGGAGCGCATCAGCTATGAAGAGAGACTGGACAGGCTGGGGATGTTTTCCTTAGAGCAGAGAAGGCTGAGGGAGGACCTGATTGAGGTGTACAAAATTATGAGGGGCATAGATAGGGTAGATAGAAAGGAACTTTTCCCCTTAGTAGAGGGGTCAATAACCAGGGGGCATAGTTTCAAGGTAAGGGGCAGGAGGTTTAGAGGGGATTTGAGGAAAACTTTTTCACCCAGAGGGTGGTTGGAATCTGGAACTCACTGCCTGAAAGGGTGGTAGAGGCAGGAACCCTCACAACATTCAAGAAGCATTTAGATGAGCACTTGAAATGCCATAGCATACAAGGCTACGGACCAAGTGCTGGAAAATGGGATTGGAATAGACAGGGCTTGATGTCCGGCGCGGACACGATGGGCCAAAGGGCCTCTTTCTGTGCTGTATAAATCTATGACTATGACTCTATGATAGCGGTTGGGCTAAAATAGTGTAGTGCAGGGCTGTACAAAGAGTAAGAGAGATGTGAAGGGGAGTTTCACCTTGTAAATCTTGGTGAGATCATTACATTTCTTCATGCATTGCAGCCAGGTCCTCAGACAAATGCTGCATTGCATGTGCTTGCTCTACTACCTCTATCCATTGCTACTGCTTAATTTTCCAGGCCACCTGCTGCCTACTGGAAACAAGAGCCTATCCTTCCTGCTAATGGCGTGCACTATGAGTACCTCCACAGCTCCATCACAGAAGCTGGGGACCTTGGATGAGGGCTTGCTGGCTGCTGGCTCACAGGAAGGTCTGAACATCCTCTATGGTCTCGAACTGAAGTGGTATGCGAGAAACCCCATTCCACAGACTGTCTTAAATCTGTCTCAAATTCATATCTTCCAGCCCTCCTATTTAGCAAATTTAACCCATTGCGAGCAAAGTTTTAGTTACAAGTAGCATTTTAGTATAAATCATACCAAGATGTTTCTGTGGCAAAATCCCAAAATGTGACTTGGTGTAGAGATACGTTTCCCTATTTTTTTTGGTTATTCGATATTCCCCATGTTCCGAGTGGTTTATCATTCTGAGTTAGCAGCTTCCTACTCTATGCCATTCTAATTGGTCCAACTAAATACCCAAACTTTCCACTGGCATTTTCATAAAAGGCTGGGTGAGGACTAAATAATTGACTGTCTTATATTTCATGAGGATCAGCAGAGTCAGTCAATGTCGGCATTACTTATAGTTGGAAAGCAAACGACCTGTCCTTGTTACATTCATCTCCAGCTGCACTGTGTTGATACATTACTGTCCAGAAAACTTTTGGGGCTTTGAGAAGTATCTAGTTTAAAAAGTTGTCTTTCTAAGGGTGGGCAAGATCGGGGGGAATTTTAACCCCCCAAAATAGGTGGGTTTGGGTCAGGTGGGATGTCAACATTTTTAAAATTTCAAACCCAAATCCAACCTGCCTCCAACCCACTTCCAGTTTTAACGGAGGTGGGATGGAAGGCAGGAAACCAACCCACTCCCAGGAGGTGGGCTGCTCATTTAAATATTTTAATGAGGCTGCGTGCCCCAGATTTTCTCTCTCTTCCAGCTTTAACCCTGGCCGGCGGGGTTTCCTGGGCCTCGAGAAACCTGACAGCGAAAGCGAGGCGAGGACTGCTGCGTAGAAGAGGTAAGTGCCTTTCCAACACTGCTTGTGGGTCAGGAGGAGCAGGAGTGCTTCCCCCCGGCCCATCAAGCAAACCTGCTTCCCTACTCGCGATCGGAACCGACTCACAATCAGCCCCTCCTGTGTGATCGGCGAATCCCCCACGATCGAAAACCCCCCACCACGATTGGACCACCCCCCCATGATCACCGACCACCTCCATGTTATCACCGACTGCCCCCCCTGCGATCAATGACCCCCCGACCCCCCATCTCTGCCCCACGCTGTAACTACCCCAAGCCCCCCTTCGCGATCTCTACCCCAGGAGCAGGATACCTACCTGCTCCTGGGCTGCGGCCTCTTCTGAAGCGTTCCCCGCCCGACAGGGAGCCAAGCCTGTCAATCAGGCTGGCTTCCTGGCAGAGATCCTGTTGAAAAAACCCACACATGCTGTGGAGTTGAAATCCACACCGTTTGCTCCTTCCCCACCCGCCGCCACCCCCCCCCGCCCCCCCACCCGCCTGGAAATCCCGCCCCACTGAAGATCAGGGCCATTGTGACAATGTATGACGTCAACAAACAGGAAGGCATTGGTTTGAAAGAAAGAACTTGCATTTATATAGCACCTTCCACTTCCTCAGGATGGCCCAAAGTGATTTACAGCCAGTTCACTAGCTTTAAATTGTAGTCACTGTTGTTTTGTAACCACACGCAGTAGCCAATTTGCACATAGCAAGGACCCACAAACAGCAATGAGAAAAAAGACCACTTTATATGTTTTCAGTCTTCTTGTTTGAGGCATAAAAACTAGGCAGGAGTCAACTCCCACCCCCCACCCCGCTCTTCGTCAAATTGATTGCATTTATCTGAGCCGACAGAGCTTGGGCTTAACTTCTCATCTGAATAGCAGCACCTCCAATGCAGTAAACCCTCAGTACCCGCCAAAGTGTCAGCCTGGATTATGTGCTCATGTCCTGAAGTGGAGCCTGAACCCATGAACTTCTGATTCAGAGGCAAGAGGGCTACCCCTGAGCTAAGGCTGATACTTTAATGCTTTCAAAAAAGAGCTGAATGAATATTTAGTTAAGGGCAGGATTGAAGGCCATAAGGAGAAATGTAGATGGAAATGATTGAATACGCTGAAGGTGATAATTCCAGAGATTATCATCTGAACCCATGAAAATGTCATGCAAAGGAATGCAACCAATCAAGGATAAATAAGGTGAGGTGATGTCAGGAATCCTGACAAATATATGCCGAGGAACCCTGACAAACCTTTAACACCCTCCTTTAACTCCTCACTAAGAAACTGGGTTTTAGCTCCCATCATAGGTCTAGGGATGAATGATGCTTGACTCAGCTCACCAAACTGTCTTACATTTAACCCAGTTTAAAATGAACTCTTTCTTGTCAAATCATCAAGGAAGATGCCAGACCACAAGTCATGCACTAAACACTATTAATTGGTCACAAATCACAACTTTAAGGTTGGGTACACAAATAGATATACATAAATGTAATCAGTTACCTAGCACTGGAGCAGCTAATTATTAATGGACAGAATTACTTAACAAAACAAGTAGCAAAGGCTACACTGGCAATTCAGTGTATCACTGTAAATTACCACTAATTTACCACTAATGGACGCTGAGCATTAACTATAGAAGTGAACAGAGGCTGAGGCTGTAAATTAGTGAGATTACTTTAAGATTAATTGTTTAGATTGCTGACAGCTTTAAATATCTACAAATAGCTCAAGTCTACATGCATGATTAACAACATTCATAAGAACGTAAGAAATAGGAGCAGGAGTAGACTAATCGGCCCTTCAAATTCATTCAATAAGATCATGGCTGATCTACCTCAACTCTATCTTCCTGCACTATCCCCATATCCCTTGGTTCCTTTCAGATTTTTTTTCCAGAGCTTACACAACCTCATCCTCACGGAGCAGCATGGTTGGGTCAAACTCCTTCCTTCGCTGGGATGCAGGCATTAGATTCTGGAGTGTTGAGTCAATGAACCCCTTCATGGGTGGGTGGGGGTGGGAGGGGTTATTTGTTTCACTTGGATCTTCAGTTCTGACTGAGCCCACCTTACACATGAATGACGATATCTAAGCTGGCTTCCATCTCCCCTTTCCCAATCTCAGACTACTCACAATTAAGTGACACACTTGGCTCTGCCTGTAATGAGCTGATGTAGCCACAATTTAGCATCCAACCTTGGACACTGTCTTTAAAGGTGCCTTGTACTAGTAAGGATACCTCTGACACCCGCTGGGTCAAAGTTCTTACAGAAGAAGAATAGAAGAAATAAAAGTTTTCTTCTGGTTACGCAGAAAGACTAAGAAAGATTGATACTTCTAGCAAAGACAAAGACAAATTCTGCTTCTGAATAGCATGTGTGCCGGAAGGGTTTGCCCCTTTTTGTGTCAATCATCTCCAACAAGTCAGTACTGAAGCATGGATTTCCAGACAGTGCCTGCTCCACTTTTACAACCCCCTTACCTTACAATTTTACTTTTAACAAAGGGCTCCACACAAATATGAAGGGTCGTGAAATGTTTACGACTCACAAAGTGTTTTTTCTTTGGACTGGGCCCTGGCAACCCACTTGCAATTTGACGGGGCACGATTCCTACAATGTAAAGCTGTAAGGTATTCTGGAGTTTTGCTCAATATGACTTTGGTGAGGCAGGGGTGGGAAATGAAGAGGAGGCACACTGGGCAGGGATTCATGTTCATTCATTCACTATGCTGCCGCTTGCCAGGGCCAGCAGGAAAGCTTGGCGATAAATCTTGGTCCCTTTAGTACCTGCACGAAGTGTACCTCGGTGCACAATTATCAATCCTCCACCATTCAGCAGCAGATGGCTATAACACCCACTTTTGCATTCAGCTCTCCAATATTCTGTAAACATTGGGTTCTAATAGTAAAACAGTAAACACCACATCACATTATTTGTTTTTATACATGCAAAAGATGGCTAGCAGCATGGGAGAGTTGTAATGATCTTACTGTCCAGTTAAGATGCATTAAGGATCATATTTTCCCCTATGATAGTTTTTATGAAAAAATAGAAATTAATATTTCTAATACCAATAGAAAGCATTAATGGGCCTCATTCTTTTTTTTAATAAATAATGGGGTAGAAATTAGTCTGGGCTCATTTTCGAGCAGTGTGACCGAACCAAAAGGACGAAGGATCGACAGACATTGGCACTCGGGCATCATCTGCATACTCAGGGAGAGTTGTGGCACTGGTCACAACAGGCAGCTCGCCCGACAAGAACAAATGATTCAGGGTCTGCTGCCTGTCCCGCTCATCGATAACTAATTTTGTAAAGGAGTTGTTCAACAGTTGTTAGGCCCCTTCATTAACATCTTCAATGCTTGATTTGCGGATGCCTAAGAAATGGGCCCCACAAATTAACATTGAGACCAACGTCAGTACATATTGGGCTCAAGCTGTCCCACTGCTAAATTGGTATGCTTTTAGTCTTATGCCTGAAAAATTGTCTCAAAGGATACCAATATCCATCCCAGCGAGTCTTTGCCCCATGGTAAAATGGGTATAAGTCAAAATGTTTCCTAAGAACTTTTAAGGCCTTGATAAAGGTCAGTCATGAGAAACTAATGCAGAATTGAAATAAAATGAAGTTATGAGCTGACACAACAGAACTGTGCATTAGTTATACATAGGAGGATTTCAAAGTATCAGCACAGCTAATAATTACTGTTTTAAAATAATTGAAATACTGTCCAATGACAGCACAATACACAACAGATAATTTAGATAACAACAGAAAACGCTGGATAATTTAGATAATTTAGATGACTTTTGTAAAACTGTAATTATAGAATCTGAAGAATGTAATGGCAATATTTTATTAAGCTGGGCATGGTGTTTTAATGCGCTTAACACAGATTGAAAGAAATATATTCGAATCCAGGCTGTCTTTTTTCTATGCTAAATTAGTCTTGATTCTCACAATAAAAAGAACTCAGAACCTTATCCACAAAGGTTAAATAAATATTGCATCCTTGATTTTGAGAATGTGAAATGTTATGGGATCAAATTTCACTCCTCTGAGACCGCGCTAAATAAAAGTTAGATCTAACTCCTGTATAGTTTAGCCAACAGGCAGATCCACGTTATTTTATGGGGTAATTTTGACTTTTTATGGGTTAAGGACTAACCCACAACCCAGCATGCAGTGTAATCACAGCTGCTGTAAATCTGTCTCGTCACTTAGCAACAACCACATTTAGAAATTCAGGGTCAGAAATAGCCCACAGGGACTTACTACAGCTGCGGAGCAAGCAATCTTGAGGAATTATGGTTGCAACACGGTGCAGAGAGCCCGGATTTAGCAGTGATTCCCCTGACTCTTGTAATGGATAGCGCCAGGGAGTAAAAAAACCATTAACAGGTCCAAAGGACATCCGGCTATCAAACAGAGGCTCCTCCAGCCACGGGTCACAAGCATCAACAGCTGTGGCAAGGCTGCGTTGCGCACCTGCACAAGTAGGAAGACATTGGAAGAAGATGGAAAGATCTGGGAAGAATTCTACTAAAGTGAGTATGGAAGAAGATTGTGGATAATCTTACACAAGTGTATATAGATGGCAGTCACATTAGATAGAGAAGTATGAGACTAATTTAAATGGTGTGTCATGCCAATGTAAAGTTATTACACATTGATTTAAATGGTAAAACAAAGAAATAGCAGACGTTAACCATTTTTTAAGCTGATTTTCACAACACCAACAATTTGCATTTATAAAGCGCTTTAACGTAGTAAAATGTCCCAAGGCGCTTCACTGAACAAAATTTGACACCGAGCCGTATAAAGAGTTATTAGGACAAGTGAACCAAAGCTTGGCCAAGGAGGTAGGTTTTACCGAGCGAATTAAAGGAGGAGTGAGGTGGAGAGGTTTAGGGAGAGAATTAGGGCCTAGGCAGTTGAAGGCACGGTGCCAATGGTGGAGCGATGGAAATTGGGGGTGAGAAAGACGCCAGAATTGGATGTGCACAGAGATTTTGGAGTCATTAAACAGTAATGTTAAACTGACCTTATCAGTCACCAAAGGACTCACTGCAAAAATGAGATGATATTCTGGCTGTCTTCTTCAATATTCAAGGATGATTGACAAGGACTAAAGTGATTTATAAAAATGGGTAACCAGCATATTGCATAAGGGAAAATACCCACTGAAAAAGACACACACTGAGAGCTCAGTTGAGAAACATATTTCAGCAATTTAATTCACTATCTGCAGTAACAGAACTGCCTTGCGGTGTAATTTACTCTGCCTAGACACACAAACCATATCGTGCAACCTTCACTTGTCTCTGTGGGTAGATATTTACCTTCAATGGTCCTGGTGCAGAGCTTTGTGTACCAATAATGCTGATCAGGAATTCCATCAGCTGTCCGAATTCTTGATATCAGAACATAAGAAATAGGAGCAGGAATCGGCCATTCGGCCCCACGAGCCTGCTCCGCCATTCAATAAGATCATGGCTGATTTTCTATCACAACTCCGCCTTCCCGCACTATCCCCATATCCCTTGATTCCCTTAATATCCAAAAATCTATCGCTCTCTGTCTTGAATATACTCAACGACTGAGCATCCACAGCCCTCTGGGGTAGAGAATTCCAAAGATTCACCACCCTCTGAGTGAAGAAATTTCTCCACATCTCAGTCCTAAATGGCTGACACCTTACTCTGAGACTGTGACCCCTGGTTCTAGACTCCCCAGCCAGGGTAACATCCTCCCAGCATCTACCCTGTCAAGCCCTGTAAGAATTTTATGGGGGAAAAATTCAGTTGCTTTGCGCCTTCAGTTAGCGCCCTGAGGGGGCGCTAACAGGGCGCAAAGCACCTAGCGCCCGGGTGCGGCACTGCCAACGCCTCCCGCGAAATTCAGCAGGAGGTTAGCGGCGGCAGCAACCAGTAGCGCCCTGTGGTGCTGCGCCTCCAGTGATGACGTCATCGCCATGCGCAACGCCCGGCTCGCGCTCCGGCCGTAAACGTGACTTTCGCCCCCTGACCTACCACCGGACGCTATATCCGACAGGGTCAGGGTGGCGTTTTTGCAGCCGGGGCGACGATAATTAAAGGGCAGGTGCTGGGCAGCCATTTTTTTTGGACCGCCTGCCAGCAACTGCCCCCTCTGGCCTCCCCCTGCGGGGTGCTGGCCGCGATCGGTCAGCCCGGCACTCCTCTTCAGTGCCAGGCTCTTTTGCCGACACCCCGCTCCCCGGTGGTCCAGCAGGGCCCGGATGCGCGCTGCACTAGGCCCCTCCCCTTAAATCAGGGGCGGGAGGCCTGCAGGACTGCGGCGCTATGTGCCGACGCGCATGGCGCTGCTGCACGTAGCGCCGCGATATTCAAATTTGAGCACCCCAAGAGGGAGTGGGTGCGCTTCCAGTAGCACCCCGCCTCCTGTTTTGGGCGCTACCATTCAATTTCGGGTGCTAAAAGTAGCGCCCCAGCGAAGTTAGCGCCTCAATGTGGGTGCAATTATGGTTGCAACACGATGCAGAGAGCCCGGATTTAGCAGTGATTCCACTGACTCTTGTAATGGATAGCGCCAGGGAGTAAAAAAATCATTAACAGGTCCAAAGGACATCCAGCTATCAAACTCCAAGGGCTTCTTTACATTTTAAATCCTTGTGTTACTTTCTCCAAGTGAGTCAAAACATTCACAAATGGTTGAATTTATGGGCAGACATACAGGGCTGGATTTTGTCAATGGGGACGTGATTGAGGCGGGACTCCCACTTTTTGGGTTGTAGTCCCGCCTCCATCGACTTGTGGCCAACCCACTGTATTTTCCCTTGATTGACCTTGTTAAGCCCGCCCAGCGGGCTTAGCAGACCAATCAAGGGTCCCTTGGATACAGGTGACGTCAGCCATTGAAATGTCATCTGTCAAGAGCTTTTGACAGATGAAATTTCAGCGTTTGACAACTCTGTGAAGCTGTCAAACCACAATATGATTTCTAACGTGAGTCCCTGTACTTAGACTCAGTTAGAAATCAATCCAGCACAGAAAGCAGAGACTGCAACTTTTGACAGCTCCACGGCCATTCTGCTTTCTGTGCCGGTGAGATTTCTGACTCCCGAGACCTGAAGGGCTGACACCTGCAGGAGGAAGTTAAGGTAAGTAAAACTTTTTTCCACACTTTACACTTACCTTACACACTTACCTCTGCACACATGCACCCATCACTCACCTGCCCACCGGACATATCGACCCCTCCAACCCCTGCAGACCCACGGTCCGCCTTGCTAAAACGGCGTGGTTTGGAGCCATCGGGTAGCCCACACTTCAGGGCTAAAAATAGGGATTAGGCAACAAATTGCCTGTTAACTACCTGTTAACAGGCAGTTAATTGTCACTAATCCCCTTCCCGCCTCGGGGAGGCGGCTCCCAGCACAGGTCGGGGACCCGCCTCCAGCGAAACTGGCATGGAGGCGGGTTGGGGGCGGGATGGGTTCGGGACCCCCGAATCTGCTATTTTCCCACCCCACACGCCTCCAAACCCGCCTCCACGGGTCAATGAAAATTCTGCCCACAATGTTTATGGCTTGTAAGTGAAGATTATAATGTGAGAGAGCAGTTGTAACATGATCAACAAAGGTTTCAAAAGTGAGATAAACCAGTTATCAGAAGGTTGTGGGTTCAAGTCCCACCCCAGGGACTTGAGCACGTAAAGCTAGGCTGACATTCCAGTGCAGTGCTGAGGGAGTGCTACACTGTCGGAGGTGCTGTCTTTCGGATGAGACGTTAAACCGAGGCCCCGTCTGCTCTCTCAGGTGGACGTAAAAGATCCCACGGCACTATTTCAAAGAAGAGCAGAGGAGTTATCCCCGGTGTCCTGGCCAATATTTATCCCTCAACCAACATAACAAAAACAGATTATCTGGTCATTATCACATTGCTGTTTGTGGGAGCTTGCTGTGTGCAAATTGGCTGCCGCATTTCCTACATTACAACAGTGACTCCACTTCAAAAGTACTTCATTGGCTGTAAAGCACTTTGGGACGTCCGGTGGTTGTGAAAGGCGCTATATAAATGCAAGTCTTTCTTTTATATCAGTAAGTATATTCAGTCTAGCCGTGACAAAAGGCCCTGCGCTTTTTCGGCTCCGACTCCTGTTGCTGGTGGCGGCATTCTGTCTGCGGCTGGCCCGCAGTCTTTGTCCCTCCCTCCTTCTCCACTTCCTCCTGCAGTGCACAACGGCTGCGGACCCGTTCAGCATCGCCCAGCCGCTCCGCACCAGTTTGCTCTCCATCACCAAATGGGTTTTGTTCCCCCGACCCCCTGGAAAGTCTCTACGGACCCCCAGGGTCCGTGGATCCCAGTTTGAGAAACACTGATATAGATTGTAAATAGCTGAGGCCCAAGCACTGATCCTTGCGGCACCCCACTAGTTACAGCCTGCCAACTCAAAAATTACCCATTTATTCCTACTCTCTGTTTTTAAGAACATAAGAAATAGGAGCAGGAATAGGCCACTTGGCCCCTCGAGCCTGCTCCGCCATACAATAAGATCATGGCTGATCTAGGGCTCAAAGCCACTTCCCAGCCCACTCCCCATAACCCTTCACTCCCTTATCTTGCAAAAATTTGTCTATCTCCGCTTTAAATATATTTAATGACCCAGCCTCCACAGCTCTCTGGGGCAGAGAATTCCACAAATTTATGACCATCTGAGAGAAGAAGTTCCTCCTCATCTCAATTCGAAAAGGGCGACCCTTTATTCTGAGACTGTGCCCCCGAGTTCTAGATTTCCCCATGAGGGGAAACATCCTCTCTGCATCTACCTTGACGAGCCCCCTCAGTATCTTATATGTTTCAATAAGATCACCTCTCATTCTTCTAAATTCCAATGAGTATAGGCCCAGCCTGCTCAACCTTTCCTCATAAGTCAAACCCCTCATCTCTGGAATTAACCTAGTGAATCGTCTCTGAACTGCCTCCAATGCAAGTACTGTACATCCTTCCTTAAATAAGGAGACCAAAACTGTATGCAGTACTCAAGGTGTGGTCTCACCAATACCTTGTACAGTTGTAGCAGGACTTCCCTGCTTTTATACTCCAACCCCCTTGAAATAAAGGCCAACATTCCATTTGCCTTTTTGATTACTTGCTGTACCTGCATGCTAACTTTTTGTGTTTCATGCACAAGGACCCCCAGGTACCTCTGAACTGTAGCATTTTGTAATCTCTCTCCATTTAAATAATAGTTTGCTTTTTTATTTTTCCTGCCAAAGTGGATAACCTTGCACTTTCCCACATTATACTCCATCTGCCAAATGTTTGCCCACTCACCTAGCCTGTCTATATCCCTTTGCAGATTCTTTGAGTCTTCTGCACAACTTGCTTTCCCACCCATCTTTGTATCATCCGCAAACTCGGCTACATTACACTCGATCCCTTCATCCAAGTCATGAATGTAGATTGTAAATAGTTGGGGCCCCAGCACCGATCTTAGTGGCACCCCACTAGTTACCGTTTGCCAACCAGAAAATGACCCATTTATCCCGACTCTCTGCTTTCTGTTAGTTAGCCAATTCTCTATCCATGCTAATATATGACCCCCAACTCCGTGAGCTCTTATCTTATGCAGTAACCTTTTATGTGGCACCTTATCGAATGCCTTCTGGAAATCCAAATATACTACATCCACTGGCTCGCCCTTGTCTACCCTTCTTGTTACATCCTCAAAGAACTCCAGCAAATTTGTTAAACATGATTTCCCTTTCCTAAAACCATGCTGACTCTGTTCGACTGCAGTATGCTTTTCTAAATGCCCTGCTACCACTTCCTTAATGAAGGACTCCAGCATTTTCCCAACGACAGATGTTAGACTAACTGGTCTATAGTTTCCTGTTTTCTGTCTCCCTCCTTTCTTAAACAGGGGTGTTACATTAGCGGTTTTCCATCCGCTGGGACCTCTCCAGAGTCCAAGGAATTTGCAACCAATGCATCCACTATCTCTGCAGTCACTTCTTTTAAGATCCTGGGATGCAGGCCATCTGGTCCAGGGGACTTGTCATCTTTTAGTCCCATTATTTTACCGAGTACTATTTCCTTAGTGATAGTTATTGTCTTTAGTTCCCCACTCCCTGTGGCCCCTTGATTATGCATTATTGGGATGTTGTTAGTGTCTGCTACAGTGAAGACAGATGCAAAATATTTGTTCAGATTCTCTGCCATTTCCCCGTTCCCCATTATTAATTCCCCAGTCTCATCCTCTAAGGGACCAACATTTACTTTAGCTACCTTCTTCCTTTTTATATACCTGTAGAAGCTCTTACTATCTGTTTTAATGTTTCTTGCCAGCTTACTCTCATAATTCATCTTCTCTCTCTTTATTTTCTTTTAGTCATCCTTTGCTGGTTTTTAAAAATTTCCCAATCCTCTGGTCTCCCACCAATCTTGGCAACATTGTATGCCTTTGTTTTCAATTTGATACCATCCTTTACTTCCTTAGTTAGCCACGGATGGTTATCCCTTCTCTTAAAATCTTTCTTTCTCACTGGAATATATTTTGGTTGAGAGTTATGAAATATCTCCTTAAATGTCCGCCACTGCATTTTAACTTTCTTACCCTTTAATTTGTTTTTCCAGTCCACTTTAGCCAGTTCTGCCCTTATGCCATTATAATTGCCTTTGTTTAAGATCAGGACACTGGTTTGGGATACAAATTTCTCACCCTCCAACTGAATTTGAAATTCAACCATGCTATGATCACTCTTTCCTAGAGGATCCTTTACTATGAGATCATTTATTAATTCTGTCTCATTACATAGTACCAGATCCAAGATAGCCTGCTCCCTGGTTGGTTCCATTACATTCTGTTCTAGGAAAACATCCCGGATGCACTCTATGAACTCCTCCTCCAGGCTACCATGGCCAATTTGATTTGTCCAATCAATATGGAGATTAAAATCACCCATGATTTTTACATAGGATTACAGAGGATATACGGCACAGAAACAGGCCATTCGGCCCAACCAGTCCATGCCGGCATTTATGCTCCACTCGAGCCTCCTCCTGTCTTTCCTCATCTAACTCTATCAGCATGACCCTCTATTCCGTTCTCCCTCATATGCTTATCTAGCCTCCCCTTAAATGCATCTATACTATTCGCCTCAACTACTCCCTGTGGTAGCGAGTTCCACATTCTCACCACTCTCCCGGTAAAGACGTTTCTTCTGAATTCCCTATTGGATTTCTTGGTGACTATCTTATATTGATGGCCTTTAGTTATGCTCTTCACCACAAGTAGAAACATTGGGCAGAATTTTCATTGAGCCGTGGAGGTGGGTTTGGAGGCAGGACTGGATTGAAAATAGCTGAATCGGGGGTCCCGACCCCATCCCGCCCCCAACCCGCCTCCATGCCAGTTTTGCTGGAGGCGGGTACCCAACCTATGCTGGGACCCGCCTCCCGAGGCGGGAAGGGGATTAGTGGCAATAAACTGCCTGTTAACAGATAGTTAACAGGCAGTTTTTTGCCTAATCCCTATTTTAATGCCTGAAATGTGGGCTCTCCGACAGGTCCCAACCACGCCGTTTCAGCGAGGTGGACCGTGGGTCTGCAGGGGTTGGAGGAGTCGATATGTCCGGTGGGCAGGTGAGTGATGGGTGCATGTGTGCAGAGGTAAGTGTGTAAGGTAAGTGTAAAGTGTGGAAAAAAGTTTTACTTACCTTAACTTCCTCCTGCAGGTGTCAGCCCTTCAGGTCTCGGGAGTCAGAAATCTCACCGGCACAGAAAGCAGAATGGCTGTTGATCTGTCAAAAGCTGCAGCCTCTGCTTTTTGTTTTGCAGAGATCTCTAAATCAGCCTGAGAGGAAGGAATTAACTTAGAGTACAGATTGTGAGTGTTTGACAGCTTCAAAGAGCTGTCAAACGCTGATATTTCATCTGTCATAAGCTCTTGACAGATGAAATGTCAATCTGTGACATCACCTGTTGCCGGGTGGCCCTTAATTGGCCTGCTGAGCCCGCTGGGCGGGCTCAACAAGGTCAATCAAGTGAAAATACAGTGGGTTGGCCACAAGTCGATGGAGGCGGGACTACAACCCAAAAAGTGGGAGTCCTGCCTCCATCACGTCCCCAGTTTCAAAATCCAGCCCATTCTCTCTGTATCTACTCTATCAAAACCTTTCATAATTTTAAAGACCTCAATTAGGTCACCCCTTAGCCTTTTTTCAAGCGAAAAGAGACCCAGCCTGTTCATCCTATCCTGATAGGTATACCCTCGCATTTCTGATATCATCCTTGTAAATCTTCTCTGCACCCTCTCAGGTGCCTCTATATCCTTTTTATAATATGGCGACCAGAATTGTACGCAGTACTCCAAGTGTGGTCTCACCAGGTTCAATACAAGTTTAGCATAACTTCACTACTTTTCAATTCTATCCCTCTAGAAATAAACCCTAATGCCTGGTTTGCTTTTTTTATGGCCTTGTTAACCTGTGTCACTACTTTTAGTGATTTGTGTATTTGTACTCTGAGATTCCTTTGCTCCACTACCCCACCCAGACTCGCACCCTCCAAGTAATAAGTGACCTCCCCATTCTTCCTACCAAAATGTAATACCTCACATTTATCTGTGTTGAATTTCATTTGCCAATTATATGCCCATTCTGCAAGTTTATAAATGTCTTCCTGTAATTTGTTGCAGTCCTCCTCAGTATTAACTATCCCCCCCAATTTGGTATCAACCGCAAATTTAGAAATTGTGTTTTTGATTCCAAAGTCAAATTCGTTAATATAAATTGAGAACAACTGTGGTCCTAGCACTGATCCTTGTGAAACACCACTACCCACCTTCTGCCACTGTGAATAGTTACCCTTGAAGGGATTATTACTAGTCCTAGCCCCTTTAGGGCTACCCCGGATCAGGCATATTCCCCAGACGTTCACTTTCAACTAAATTTTGAGGTAGCCGGATCCTAAAGATGCTTAATTGGGTCTAAAGTCTGGACTATCTCTCCCTAAAGGAAAGGAACAACCTGAAGATGTTACCATCCTCCAGATAGCACTTTTAATAAGTTTAGCTAGACTGTAACATTCTGGATATTACGAGGGTCCGGATAACTCCCCCAGAATTCTGCAACTCCTCACCAAAGAGTGTACAGAGATTGAGTTCGCGAGTTTGATACAGAAGTCTTATGTGAGACAATTCTAAAAATATATAGATTTATTAAAGAACCAACATGTAATTACAGTTGGTGATTCAATCGCAACATTAACAGTTCCAAAAACAGAAATCTTACAATTCTATTATCAGAGATCCTTATTCTCAAATCTTAACTTTGTTACATTTTTACAGTTCTTAGTCTTATTCCAGGATATCCACCAAAA
This sequence comes from Squalus acanthias, assembly GCA_030390025.1. Taxonomy (NCBI): domain Eukaryota; kingdom Metazoa; phylum Chordata; class Chondrichthyes; order Squaliformes; family Squalidae; genus Squalus; species Squalus acanthias. The sequence continues at coordinate 106,421,729 of CM059433.1, forward strand.
TCAAATACAGTACAATACCTTGATCCCTGAGGTACAAAGAGTTGTAGACTTACAGAGCTTGCCTCTGAAGTCTGAGAATCGTTTTGCCCCTTTACAGCGAATCTATCAACCCATTTGAAAGTTCAATATTTATATCCTTTCTCAGTGGTATTTCCTTTGAAGTTTTCTGCTGATGTAAGCTAATTATCTCTAGTCATTTTTCTGCTGACCCCTGCTATTCTTACAGTCAGTTCAGCTGGTAGCAATGCAGACTCGTGTCTCTCCTTTAGGTGTTCAAAGCTTATAATAAAAAACGGTGTAACAGCAAGTGCATCTATTTGATGTAATTCTTACCAAGGTCTTCTGTTTGTGTCTTTTTACGACGTGTAAATTAAAACACCTCAACCAGGGTGATCTATGCAATTCTTAGTTACCTCAGCTGTTTGCAACACAGAATCGTGTCTCCTGTGTTTCATTTGATGTCATTTTTACGAAGGCATATGTTTCTTAATTTTCTGTGTTTCTTTCCGAAGTGCAATTTAGGACACCTTAATAGGGTGTACCATTATGTTATTTCCAAAGCTTCAGACTATCAGGAACCTCCAACCTCCTGTTTCAATAAGGTTATTGATTCAGTGTCAACAACTTATCTTATCTCAAAAGCCTGTGTGCTGTTTACAGCTTTAGATTGTTGAGGCTTCCAGATTTCCAAACCCAGTTTGTCATGTTTTAATAAGGCCAGAATTATTTCATAGAATGGTGTATTTTTCTGAATATGGCTTATTCCTTCACACCCTTTACCCCTACTCTCTGCTTTCTGTCTTGAAGCCAGCTAACTATCCATTCTGTTACTTGTCCCCTGACTCCGCCTTCTCTGACCTTATTCATTAGTCTATTATGTGGTACTTTATCTTACATCTATTACATCTACTGCATTACTCTTGTCTATTCTCTCTGTTTCCTGTTCAAAAAATTCAATGAGGTTGGTCAAGCAAGACTTTCCCTTTTGAAATCCATGCTGACTATTCTTTATTATATTTTTGGCTTCTAGGTGTTCTTATATTTTCTCCTTTAGTAGGATTCCATTATTTTTCCTACCACCAATGTTAAGCTGACTGGCCTATAGTTCCCTGGACTTGTTCTACCTCCCTTCTTAAATATAGCTATTATATTAGCTATCCGCCTGTAAGAAATAGCTGCTAGATTCAAAGATGGGTTTTAATTCTTAGAACAGAGACTGACAACATGCAGCCGGGAACAGATAGCAGAAATGCCAGCAAGGTCGAATATCAAGCACAAAAGAAGTGATAAGGGAATCGTAAAATGCAAAACAACACAGGGTGGGGGATAATAGACAAAAATGGAGCTGAAGTCATAAAATGTCCTTAAAGAAACATAACAAAACATTCCTCAGAAAGATAAGAGGAAGGCCTTGTCAGTCATGCAGAAAGGGACAATGAGGGATGCCTTCCCGCTTCACAATTGGACAATAGGATGGGGGATCAAATGATTGACACCAGATGATTACCAGCTCACCGAAATAACTATAAATATAGACCAACGAGAGAGGAAATCAGGCAGTTAGGGGCGAAGGCTTCTCCGAGGTGGCTACGGCCTAACACCTTGCTCAAGTTTAGCCTCTGAGGTGGCTGACGGCCTAACACCTCCAACAGCTTGAGAGATGACCCAACGGAAGTGACTGCTGCAGCAGACTGCAGGAATCCACCCAATGCAAGACCACTGTACTGCCTCACCATCTGTCCGGTCGTGGCATTCCGATTCGGGAGTCGTAGATCGCTCCTACTGTCACAAGTTATATGTCTATTATACTTGGCTTAAACCATATGTAATATCTGATTATGCTTTAAAACTGCAGCTCTTTAATAAAAGCCTTACAACTTCTAAAACCCTTTTGGGTAATCTGTGTGTGGCCTGTGATCCGGATCTTACAGTGGTGTCAGAAGTGGGATCACAGAGTTAGGAGTTGTAAGGTTCCGGTCAGGGTGACCGGAGGGACCGGTCAAATGCACGTGATCGTTGCTTAGACTGAGTATAGTGTTTTATTTTCTCTGAAAGAAGGGAGCGGTAAAGAGCTTGTTGAAAGGTAAAACCAGAAATACAATGGCGTTGGCATATCACCGGGAATAGTTGATAGATAGCCTGAAGGAGGTAAAGCATAAAGTGCAGGAGAGAGAGGGAGAGATAAAGAAGGAAAAAGATCTAATTTACAGGCTAACCAATCTGAAAACTCAGCAAAGGAAGGGAAAAAACAGGGATTTAGAAAGCCAGGAAAAGCTGCTAAGACACCGATTTAAAAAGAGAAACAAAAGAGAAGTTTAAAGCTTTACCGACATGGAAGTTATTAACGTCTGTGCCGAGACAAATAAAACACAAGATTTGCTGAGTGAAAGGAACCTTAAAAAAATGCTGGAATTTCAGTTTGTATGAAAATGTGTGTTAAAGCGTGAATGTTTTTCTGACTATGAATGTTTAAGTTACAGTATTTCTTTTGTCTGAAAAGTCTGTCTTTAAAAGAAAGATTCTGTTATATGTGGTTTAGCTCCACTCACTTCTCTGTGTTAAAAGCGTTTAAAACTTTTGTCTTGTCTTGGATTTTGGAAGTTTTAAGAATGTGCGAATAAGATTGTGCCACAATAATTGGGGAAAAAAAACTTTGAACTACAATTTAAGTTAAGCTGGTGTGTAAAAACTGAGAAGAGCAACAAAAAGTTTGTTTAACAAAAGATTAAGTTTCAGTCTAACATTTAACCTTGGTGTCGCGGTTGCTATGGTGCAATCTTCCAAAGCAGTTTGATTTGATTTGCTTAAATGTGAAAAACTAATTTTTCTCTAGTTATATTCAATG